>OY986992.1:11953123-12646677 GCA_963920545.1 Lepidium didymum | reverse complement strand
GATCACCTTGGTATTGAGATGAGAGTGAGCTAAATGGCTTGCCTCATTAAAACCTTTCTTTGAAAAACCCATTTGGGACAAGACCAAAGATAAGGAAAAAGAGTACAAGATCACTTAACCAATCTCAATAACTTAATGACTCTGGTCCGGTTCTTGTTCGAATGTGAAGATTAGAACCTCTTTATAAGCTCCAAGCAAAGGCAAGTCTATGTTGGTAGAGATGCTTAGAGCTTCATCCAAGGTTTCCTCTTGAATCGAACTCATTAGCATTCCCACGACTTTGGTGAATCCTTCTCTTATTTCCTTTGCCTTTGAGCGTGTGATTGGACCCTTGGGTGTTGGAATGGCGAGTTCTCTAGCTGCAGCTGGTCTAGCATTCATGTCTTCATCAGTTAACTTTAAGATAGCGGAGTAAATTTCAAAAGTGTAGGAACCTCCCCCGGTGCAGTTGATCCATATGCTCGCCATTATCGCCATCAATTTCGTTCTTATCAGCCTCTTTGCAATCATCTTCCGCCATGATAAGCCAGAGAAGAAAAAAGTTTTTGAAAAAGGTAAAAAATCATTGTCCCCCACATATGATCATGGATGGCTTGGAAGGTTACACTCGACCAACAAGCTCGATCAGTAGCTCGAGTGCAGCACATGAGGAGTCCACTCGACCCATTCACTTGACCAATGACAACTTGAGTGGCACTATGGAGTTGAAGGAAGGAGAGATCTTGCATATACATGATGGACCAATGACCATATCAAGGACCAAAATCTTCAACTAAGCCATTGGAGGAATCATCAATCGAATCCAGAACCAAGATGAAGACTATACAAGACCGACCATAATGGTTCTGACTTGCATTCAGCAAATGGGTGTGTAATCGATTTGTACTTTTTTCCCTTAGGTTATTTTTTCCTATTGGGTTTTCCACTGAGGTTTTTGTAATGAAGCAATTGGATTACATAAGACAAGAGGTCCATTTGCTGAATTAGAATTAGGCTTACCAACTTTGTTAGCTATGGTTTTCGGCCAAACTCTATATTCAAACAAGTTGTAAACTCTTTTGCAAACTTAACATCTTTGAATCAAAAACCTTTCTAAAATTTGTTCAACTTCTTTGGTGAGTCATATTCAAATAAACATGGAATATCGAAAGCTTTTCACATCATTCGTGCGACCACTCGATCCACCTTCAAACTTAGAAGGCCTTAGCCAAGTCCCTTTTAGTCGAATTTATCCTTATCTTAACTTCAAAAGTTTCAATCTAAGGAGTTTTATATCAAGTGGTATCAGTGCCACTTCAGAAGTTGAGTTTTTGATTTCTACCATTTCTCACCTCTTTCGTATCGTCAATCCATTTCTTTCATCCACACTACAAGAAATATTTTCATTCTTAACACATGATAAACGCTATTATACGTAATACATAGCGCAATCATAAATGCTGTTACTTCCAGAACTATAATATGGTTCGTACATATTATAACATTTTACTTATATGCTATTATATTGTTTTATGATAGCATTATATATTTGCATAGTATTTTATTACACAAGTTACTTGCTACCATATATGCTATTGTAACATTTGTTTGTTGTTGTAAAATATATTTTTGTAGCAGTTCTTTGTTGTTGTTATTATTATAACAATGACAATACTTACGAGCTACAATATATTAGATATTTGGTTCGGTATTAACGGTTTTTGGTGTTGTATTTAGCTCTTACATCTATCAGTTACAAAACAATTTGATTCCAATTCAACTATATATTTTGAATGTACAAATATATATTGAACATTCAAAAGATCCATACATTTTCCACATCCAAAAAACATCCAAGTTTCTAAAACCATAATTATCCAGACCTTTGACAACAAAATACTTTACTGGCTGAGTTCAATAGACAACAACTTGGTTCTCTGGTCATGCAATAGATGTACCTAGTGCATCTTCCATGAACTCGATTCCAGAACAAGCCCTCCAAACTACAGCATCTTTGACCTTCACTTCATCCACTCAAACTCGGACAATATCTTGGTCCGAGCGAAAAAAGTCCGCTTGATCTTTTTATGCTACATTTATGCAGAAGTTATATTCAAAAACTATCCAACAGAAACCAAAAAACAGACGTCTGTTTGCTTAACAAAATACCAATAAAGAATTCAATCATGAGACAATGTCTTTTGCTCCCAATTTTTCCATCCACGAATCTGTCACAAAACCAATACAATATTAAATATTTTCACTAAAATCAAACACTGGTGTTTGATTACAAGATACACTCAACAGATCCTGCATAACAAAATTGATGGGAAGATGGTCTCTACATCATCTGGTCTCCCTCCAACTTCACCACGAGAGAAGTGATTTTACTAATCCATAAGCTTTTTCCAATGCATCAACCACCTCCAACATTGTTGTTCCTTTTCCAGTTCCTAGGTTAAATACCTCACAGCCTAGCTCAAGGGCCAAGTCAAACACCTGAGCATGTATTTAAAAGCAGGCATGTTTTGTTGAGACAATTAGGTAGAGAAGATAACCTATCATTTTAAGAATTTTTAATAGAGGAAACTTTCACTCATATCATTCTCTATACATGACACCACCAACTCTTCACTACGCAAGACTAACTCAGTTTTAACAACAAAAAATTTGACATTTTGACTCCAAATCATAAAAGAAATTCCAATATAACATTATTAAAGAAGAAAGTTTCCTAAATGACAGATGTTGATGTCAACATACAACAAATAGGCAGCTAGTATTAGACATCAATGTTACTAATAGAAACGAGAACTTTCTTTGTCTCATGCTTTGTTAAAATTAAGAAGAAATGAGAAACATTACCTTCTTTCTAGTTGGGTTTTGATCTTCAGTTATGCGTCATTTTAAAATATGAAACAAAAAAGCAAATTTGCAAAACCTTGCACAGAAAAGAAAGCAGAAGAATTGTTAACAAATAAAACTCATTAATCATTTTTAAATTAACATTTGCTACATTTTTACAACAAAATCCAGATATCTCACCAACACATTACTAGATTTATTTCATGAGACTGAATGTCACAACGAGCAATTGTTAATACACAAACCCCAACCTGATGATCAAGTTAAGAGACCTACATGTATAAGGTATATTGATCGTGATTTGGTGCTCTCATTCTCTTTTCTTTGTCCATCATACGAAACAAACAAAATCTGTTAACAAATCAAATGCTAGATTAGTCAATGGATCATAATCACGATAATCAAGGAAATCTCTTTAACACCATCTACAATATCTTGTCTTAGTAACTTCTTATGCTGAGCGTAACAGCCACTTAATTCAATAAAACTTACAAACTTTTTGATCAAAGTCACAAAAAACACCAGCAACTTGTAGATCTTAAGATACTTTTTTGATTTTTTCTTACTTATTACTGTGATTGGTCTTTGACTGAACCGATGGTGTGTCTCGTTTTGTTATTGCCCCTTGATACTTGTTGAGACAATTCCACTGGCATTTGATCGAAAAGTTGATGTTCAATGTTTTTGTCATCACCACTTGAATATTTCTGCGCAATATAGTTTCACTTCTTTGGTATATAAATCCAAATCACAGAAAAATTAAAAGTAAATAAAGAGATAAACCAAAGTGTTCATGAATTCACCCATTGATTGAAGGTCTCATTATCATCAAACACTTGGATCTAGGGCAAAGGACACAAGAATTATCGAGTAACTAGTAAAACTTAAACAATAAATGATAGGAAAGGACGAGAACAAACATTCCAGCATAAGAATCAAGAGATGTTTAGCATATTAACTTGTAAATTGACATAAATCTGAAGGAAACGATACTTAATCGTAGAATCAAACAATTCTTTTTAATTAAGCTCAATGCAAGCAGAGAAGATCTACAATGTAGAACATCAACGAATCCAAAACGAGTAACACCAGAACGAATCCAGACACAATCTTACTAAAAACAAACTTTTCAAACTCAGAAACCAAACCTAAACGAGATTCACAACGAGACCATATATGGAGAAGAGAAAGCCCAAAACAAGACCAGATTTACACAGAGAAACTCGCCGACGATGAGACTCACCGGAGAAAGTGAATCGATTTCGTCGAAATTCAAAAATTAGGTTTTGGTTTGAGAAGGTTTGTGAGATAGGTGTTCATGAAAGAAGAATTTTAACAAAAAAAATATTGGATAAACGATCTGCATCCCCGAAAATTTCATATAACACTAAATTCATTCCAAACTATCAGCTCTGTATAAATTTCCTATCGTAACTTCTAAACCAAAATCTCATTCATCTAACCTATTAATTGGTTACAGTAAACTGTAATTAAATCTAATCAAAACTAATTAACCGTAATTTATTAACTAAACCAAATTTTCCCAATTGGTAACCAATTAAACCACTGCTCCACGAAGACTTTTTCAATTCAATACCTCCACTGCTCTCACATCTACCTCTTTTTGATTGCCAACCAAATCCTCCTTTGATTCCATTACGTTTCCATCTTCACTTGCCTTCTCCGCCTCATCGCTCCTTCTTCATACATCTTCTACTAAGAGAAACCACCAATGCTTCTCGGTTCGATCGAATGCTGAGGTTAGGGATACGGAGTTTTTGAGCTGATTGGTTGATTATACGGAATTATAACTTATGTGTTACCTGAACCCCAGTCTTTTTTTCAATTGTCATCCTTGCAATTCCGGTGATTACTTGCCAGTGCTGAAACTATTCAGAAACAAATACGAAAAGGAAGTTAAAGCTATTGGTAAATCCATGGATGAGATATTGCAGGATTCCTCGATGAATGTAGAAGTGATAAATAAGGAAACACAATGGTCAATCATTTGCTCTCACTACAACAACAACAACCTGAGTATTATACTGACGTTACCATTAAAGGCCTAATGATGGTAAGTTCTCCTCTTTATTCTATCTAATCGAAACACAAAGAATTGATTTTTAAATTCAGAATAGTTCTGAGATTCGATTTTCACCTGATTGATTGGCTTTATAATTATGAAGGCGATGATGCTTGCCGGAACCGAGACCTCGGCCGTAACATTAGAGTGGGCAATGGCGAATTTGCTGAAACATCCACAAGTGTTGGAGAAGGCGAGATTGGAGATCGACAAGAAAACATGGCTGCGTTATTGATGACTTTGGGAGGTGAGTTCGATGAGGAATTGGAGCAAAACCATGGCTGAAAAGAACAGAGAAGGAGAATAGAACAAAGAAGGAGAAGAGAAACGAAGATGAGAGATCGTAATTTTTAGTTTGGAGATTGTAATTACGGTTAATTAGTTTTGGTTAGACTTAATTACGGTATATTGTAACCAATTAACCATCTAAATCGATGAGGGGAAATAGATTGAAATAATTTAGATGAGGGAGATTTTGGTTTAGAAGGTATATGGAAGAATTTATAGAGAGGTGATAGTTCGGGATGGATTTAGTGCTATATGAAACTTTCTGGGGATCCAAATCGTTTACCAAAAAATATTAAATGTCAAAATATTAACTTATATCCAAATAGATGAGCCACATAGAGGAAAAAAAATCTGAAGGCAATGGGAAATTAGAAAAATTAGGTTTACTAAAATGGGAAATTTTTTCTCAAAAAATTGTATAAGTGTGAAATTATATTCCCTCCAAACAAATTTTTGTTTGTTGTTCTGTTATTAATAAATTTAGTGTGTTTAAAACGCTATTATATAAATATCAAAATCCGCAAATAATTTACAATAGCACTTACAGAAAAGACGCTATAATATTATGTTATCAATGCCCATAGTTTTTGTAGTGCCACCATCATTCTATTCTACATAAGAAAAGCATAAGAAGTGTTTCCTTGTTAGATATGGGTTAAAAGTGTTTCCAGAAGTGTTTGTTCTTCACGTGATTGTTTAGTTTCCTTTGATCTACTGCACGAAAACAAACTGTTGTGTGTTAGAATCGTTGAAGCCTTGCTTAGATCTAGACATTTATGTAACTGAATCGTTTAAGTTGATAGATATCTTCGTTTGCATATACTTTCGAATCTATTTGTTAATCCTCTTATACCCAATAGTATAATAAAGTGCGTAGAAGATGAGATTAGTAGTTATCAATCGTTTATGTGAGAATTCGAATTGGTGTGAGCCTTCATATTGTTGACTCTAAACCCTAAACCTTAAAATCTACAAGCTCCAAGCTCCAATGGCTGAGTGAAGAAGGAGAAATGAATGTAACCAATCAGGTTTTAGTGTCAATCTCTATTGGTAAATATGATAATGAGGTCCTGTGTGATGTGCTACAAAAGGAGGTTGGACATATTCTCTTGGGATGCCCTTGACAATCCAATAGAAGAGTCATCTATGATGAATTCACTAATCGATATTCATTTGAATATAAGGGATGCAAGACTATACTTATTCTTTTGTCTCATCAAGAAGTCTACCAGGATTCTACAACTAAAACATTCAGTAGTTTCATAAGGAAATGGATGATGAAGACCAACTAACTTCTATGCTAAAACTCAACTCGTCAAGCATACACTCTCTGCAGATCATCCTATGATTCTCTTTGTTTTCAAAGAAGCCTAATCTAGTATAACTAATCTTGAGCCGGTTCTTCCAAAAAAATAATTTTTCTTTTGCAGGAATTTGATTATGTGTTCCCAGAAGAAATCATAAGTGATTTGCCTCATATAAGAGGAATGTAACATCAATTCGATTTTGTTCGTGGTATATATTTACCAAACATACCAGCATATCGAACAAACCATGTGGAGACTAAGGAGTTTCAAAAACAAGTCAATGAGCTACTGGAGAAGGGTGACATACATGAGAGTATGAGCCGTTGTATCATCCCTGTACTCTTTGTGCCAAAAAGAGATGGTAAATGGTGCATGTGTTGATTCCAGAGCAATTAACAATATAACATTTTCCACTATTTATCTTTATCTTATATTACTTAAGAAAATATAGGTCAAACTTATGATCTTTTGTTTTGTATCTGGATATGAGTGTGGTGCAGATTCATTGATCACCTACTAAGTTGTATTAGTGAATAATGTATTTTTATTGTACTAATAAGAGTGTTAGTTTGTTTACAGAAGAATTGTTCATCGCTTTTTTTCTAATCTGCACAATATTAAAAATTTCAATAAACATGATGTATAGTTGCATCTTTTCATTTATGAATAAATATTATAAAAACAACTATAACTCATATGGTTATATTTTTATGCTTGTATCTATTTATTCATATCGTTTATAAATAAATATGTTATATAACTATAAATTTTATGATTATTTTTTACTATTATGTTTATTTATTTGTAACTTCTTCATTTCTAATTAAATGTTTTTTTAATATGTAAGTGTAACTTCTATGATTATATTTTCTATTGTAACATTGGATCATAACTGGTTGGTTCATTAGCTAACTGGGTAGCACAACTATTTATTTATAAAGAAATACAATTTTACAGTTGTGCTTATTTATTTGTAACTTGTCATTTATGAATAAATGTCTCTTTTTTTCCCCAACAAATGCCTTTAAATACAATTTACGGATGTGACTTTACGTATGATCTGTTCAATTGCACATTTAAAATCTATTAGGTATTATACGGGACTAGGCCCGGTTCTTATTTAGCAAAGATACCTATATATATTACTACTTTGACACAAATGGGCTAAAGCTTTACTCTATTTTGACATATTATAAACCAATTTTTCTTGACAATAAACAAAGAAAAGAACATAACAAATTTGGTGTCTGCTATGCTTCCCGATTAGTAAAGTAGCATCAGAAAGTGCGGGGAAAGCTGGTTACCAACTTATATAGCATGTGAATCGAATCCTCAGTCGTTCTCGCTAGCCTCACTTTTGTAGTATCAAAACCTAACACACTTCTCACACGTTTTTTCTTTTTTGATTGCCCACTTATCGAGCTCTTATCAATTATTGCAAACTATTCAGTAACTCCGACAACAGAGAGGGAGAGCTCTCTTTCAAGTGCTAGAAGTCCAGAACGCCTGCACAAACACACATTACTACTTATTAAATGACCCCTAATTCTATTCACGGAGAATATGTTCAAGTGATAACACTGAGTTCCAGAGATAAAACAAAATATTGAATAAACTTCTGCAAATGATCGTACTACCTTAATGAATAACCAGCATTTACGTGAAACTCAACACTAAGACCAGTGTAATGCAAATTATTTAACTCATGAACGAAACTGTGTAAATTTTACACTATATGATCTATAAAAAAAGAATCCAGATATAAACTGAGATAATCTCAGTTAAAGAATCCTTACACTATGAGGCATGACTATACCAAAGTTCTTAAACTCTAACTCAGTTTCAAAACCAGACATGTTGGAAGAATAATTCCAAGCGTGCATTGATTTGAACTCACTGAAACATAGCAAACAAAATAATTGAATATTCAATTCCAAAATGACAAAGGAATTGAAATAGTTGAATATCCAAGTGTAATTTAAGTCTATAACCATCTATTCTTGCGATTTTGAGTATATGAGAACGTTCAAAACTTTTCCCGTCCAAAATATTAAATAACTTAAAATCGACAAATCCGGAGCCGTCTTCTGCCTCTGCCCTATAGCAACATAGACAGATGACACGTTTGATTGCTGAACATGGGCAAGAGGGACAGAAGGCGTATGCAGCTGAGGGGAAGGAGTCTGCAGTGGTTAATCCCACTGACTATTATCTTGAAAATTCTTGGTGTATAATGGTTGTATAGTAGTTGCAGGTACAGTTATTGCTTCCTTTGCAACCTTTAACTGAGACAAAGAGAAATAAGCAAAATATCATTAATTTAACTGAGTGAAAACCAAAGTAAAAGTACAAATATGAATCAAAACAGTAACATATGTGCTTCCATGTTTTCTTAACATACCTCATATGGTTACTATGTTGGGTATCCATGTATGGCCATAGAGAGTCTGTACTTACAATGGAAGCATAACTAATCTTTGATTTTTCACCAACGGGTTCCTCTGCAGGTGCAGTCCTAAGTTTATTTACTACATTAACTGCAACTTCGTGCATAGTTGTTTCCTCCATAACAACTTCACTCCCATAGATTTCTTGTTGAGGTTGATCATCATTGATTTGGACTACATTCACATAATCTATTGCCTCTTCCTCCAGAACTTAAAATTCGAACCAGCTAAAACAATTTAAATTATAAGGGAAAACAATCAAATGCACCAATTTGAATATGTTAATATAAAAAGCAAGACAAAGTGATGCATCTTCATAAACTAACCAACAATCAGGTCAGTGATATTTGAACAAACTGACAATGCATCACGTAAGGAGTATATATCAGAGATGGGGCTGAGATTATTAAGCCGTAGGCTTCTCAAGTGACTCGTAGTTGAATGGAGATAGAAAATTGAAAATACCAATTTAGAAGATCGAGTACATATGAAATAGAACAACTATTTCTCACAAAACAAACCAGTAATATAAGAATTCTGGAAAGTTTATGGTGAGTGAGAGTATGTTTAGAAGAGCTTATAAAAGACGTGAAAGAGAATTCGAACAGATTAAACTGTAAGGAGTTTGGCGAAGTGGTTAGAAAGTGATTGATAAATCAGCTTTAATTTGCATTGATCATTATTAAACCTCTTAAAGTTATTGAGAATTAGTGGAGGTGTGTGTTAATTCTATCTTTCACGTTTTATTTTTTGCAAAACAAACAAAAAGCTGACATGGCATCTTCTAAAGAGTTAAAAAAATGCTGAGGTCGATGGCTTAAGAAGTCCCAAAACCTCCTTTTTATTAGTATAGATTTGTAACCACTTCAGAACTATGTTTTTATAATTATTTTTAATGAATCCAGAATTATGTTGAACTAATTGCCATTATTCTATCCTTTTAATTTTATTTTTTAAAATTCATTATTTTTAAATAAAGAAAATATCTATAATTATAATTTATAGCGATTTTTCTATTTATAAATTATATATGAAAATTTTGTTAGTTATTATCTGAAAAGAAATTTCCATATTTAATCTTTCAGTTCTACTTTTTTCAAATCTAACCCATCAGATATATCCTTTCAAATCCACCTTTTATCAAAACTAAATTTTTTCCAAAATGTCAATATTACTCCTGCCATTTTTCTCCTTTCTCTCCTTCTTCTTATCTTTCTACATCTTTACTCTTCGACAGTGATTTTTAGTTTCTAATTTTTGATTTTGATTTTGATTTTGTGTTTTTGTTTGTTACTAAATCATCGTTTTTCCTTCTAATCGATTGAAATATTGATTTGTGCTTTTGATTTGATGTTTTTGGTCAAAATTCTCGCGATCTTTTTTTTGTGATCTCATATTTGTGTCTTCTCATGTGTTTTTCGCTATCTTTCGATTTGCGATTCATAGAATATTCTTTCTGATTTCTTTGCTTTTTCATATTCTTAGTGTTCTTATTTTTTCTTCTTTGTTTCTTGATATATCTAAGTTATTCAGATTTATAAGCTATATTGTTAAACCTTATAAAAAATTTTGCAAAGATTCAGATATCTCGCTTTTCATGTTCATTGTTTATACTTGCTTTATTTTTATTTTTCTTCATATACTATTTTATTCAGATTTATAAGTTATTAAACCTTATAAATTTTAACAAATCATTTTATCTTTGCTTTGGGGTATGATTTTGTAATCTTTTATTCATTCTAACAAATTGTTCTCATTTTTCATTTTTTCTCTCTCTTACAATTTTTCATTCTTATTTTTCAGCTCTTATGATTTACTTGTATTGTGTAACTGGAGTGTGGAATTTCTCAAATCCTCTATTTGGGATTTCAATTTTGATGTTGAAAGGGGAGCTTCTCTTGATATTGTTGATGAAGACATCAGTTTCCAAGATTTACTTTAAGTATTTTTTGAAGATTTTGGGCTGAATTCTTCATTAGGAATGATAGGCAATTGAAATCTTTCTTTAAAATTTTTTGGAGCGCAACAAATCTATTCAACTATATGTGTCACTTGATGAGGTATTTTCTTATTTGAACTCTTACTTCCATAAGTTATTTTTTTATTATCTATTTTGTTTCATAGGTACAAATAAATTATGATCTCATGGTAAAGGCAAGTTCCACACGAGATAATGTTAAATGTCTTTGGTGGGATGAGATATGTGTTATAACTTTTTTTTATCAATTTAATCACCAAGCAAGTGCTTTGTTGAGTATGTTTCTTTTTTTTAGCTATTTTGGCTTTTATTAAGTTTAATAAACTAGTTTATGAAACTTAATAACATCTTTATATTTTTGTCTTTATTGATTTTGTTTTCTATCTGATATCTTGATCCATGCTTTGTTATATTCTGTTTTTTGTCAAATATACTTTTCTATGTCAACAGTTCTTGATGATACGCTTGATGATACGCTTGATAGATTACATGGTTCAAGTATATTTTCTAAGATTGATTTAAAGAGTTATTATTATCATATTAGGATGAAAGAAAAAGATGAATGGAAAACTACATTTAAAACTAAGCATGGATTGTATGAATGGGTAATCATGCCATTTGGATTGACAAATGCACCTAGTACATTCATGAGGCTGATGAATCATGTCCTTAAATCATTAATAGAAGAATTTGGTGTGGTCTATTTTGATGACATATTTGTCTATACCCAATCTCTAAATGAGCATATATAACATATTTGTAAGGTCTTGGAAGTGCTTAGACTAGATTAATTGTATAATCTGAAAAGTGTACATTTTTCACAAATAATCTTGTGTTTCTAGACTTTGTTGTAAGTTTAGATGGCATCAAGATTGATGAGGAGAAGGTAAGAGCAATCAGAGAATGGACAACGCCTAAGACTCTCACTAAAGTAAGAAGCTTCCATGGTTTGGCCGGATTTCATAGAAGATTCGTCAAGGATTTCAACATTGTAGCTGCTCCTCTCACGGAGATAATCAAGAAAGAAGTCGGATTGAAGTGGACTGAAGCTCAAGAGAATGCATTCCAAGCACTAAAGGATAAGCTTATCAATGCACCTATAAGATTGCATGGCATGCCTCGAACAATTGTTTCTGATCTAATACAAAGTTCTTAGGTTGTTTTTGGAGAACATTGTGGACAAAGTTAGGTACTAAGTTTATCTCTTCTACGACTTGCCATCCTCAAACTGATGGTCAAAACGAAGTTGTTAGTCGTACCTTATCCACTCTATTGAGTGCCTTGATCAAGAAGAATCTAAAGTCTTGGGAAGACTGTCTACCACATGTAGAATTTGCTTACAATCATGCAATGTATTATGCATCAAAGTTTTCTCCTTTCCAAATAATGTATGGTTTTAATCCTTTGTCTCCATTGGATCAACCCCTTACCTGAGCATGAAAGAGTTAGTCTTGATGGAAAGAAAAAGGCAGAACTTGTCAAGCAGATGCATGAAAAGGCACGACTGAACATTGAGACCAAGACTAAGGCATATGCTAAAAAAGTTAATAAAGGAAAGCATAAGATGACCTTTAATGTGGGAGATCTAGTCTGGTTGCATCTAAGGAAGGAACATTTTCCAGCAAAAAGAAAGTCCAAACTCATGAATAGATGGACCGTTTACTATGGTAAAGAGGAACAATGACAACGCCTATCAACTAGATATCTAGGTAAGTACAATGTATGTCTAATCTTCAATATTTATGAATTCATTCATTTTATTGTAGTTCAAATAGATTTGAGGTCAAATACTATTCAAGAAACGGAGGATGATTTGATCATGGATGGCTTTGAAGGCTACACTTAACCACCATCAACAACTTGTGTGCAACACATGAGGAGTCCACTCAACTCATTCACTCGACCAATGACAACTCAAGTGGCATTATGGAGCCGAATGAGGGAGAGTTCTTGCACACACTTGATGGACCAATGATCATATCAAGGATCAAACTCTTCAACCAAGCCATTAAGGCCAACACAAGAGACCCATTTACTGAATTAGAATTTGGCCTATTGGTTTTTCCACTAAAGTTTTTTTAATAAGGCAATTAGATTACACTAGACAAAAGACCCATTTACTGAATTAGAACTCGGCCCACCAACTTTGTTAGCTAGGGTTTTTAGCCAAGTTCTCTATTTAACAAGTTGTAAACTCTTTTGCAAACTTAACATCTTTTGAATCAAAAATCTTTCTGAAATTTGTTCAAAATTGCTCAAACCATTTAGTAAACTCCATATCCTCTTGGCTGAGGTCATTAATAGCCTTCTTAACCTCATAAATTCGGCTGAGGCGAGAAAGATTTCCATACACCTTCTTGAGAGTGTCCCATAGGTGTTTAGCATTCTCAAAGTAGGAATATGCCTCATAAATGGTCAAGAGAGCTATGTATGACAACAAGAGCAACTTGGTCATCTTGGTACCACTTTACTTCATCTTCACCAATAACAACCACCACACCCGAGCTTCCTTCACCTTCATTTGCATTTCCACTAGCTTGAACCGCCTTCTTTAGAACTCTAACTTCAATATGAGCCCAAAGCCCTAGGCCACTTAGCACACTTTTGACAGTCCTTGACCACATCAAGTAGTTAACTCCCTTAAGAGTAACATGAACAATCAAAGACTTTAGATTTTCCATCACAAGCAGAGAGAACACTGTATTACCCAACGGTTAAAAGAAAAGTTTCAAGTTTATCAATGGCGAAAATGAATGAATGGGAAGAGACACCAGAGATTTTGAACCGAACAAAGAGATTAGAATGAGCAAAGAAATTTTTTTTGCTCTGATACCATGTGAGATTTAAGAGATTTGAAAAAAAGAAGGAGAGAAATGAGTATCAAATTTGTGAGAGTGAGTTTGAACTTAAACCGAGAGAGAATGAGAGAGTAGAAGAAGAGAGTTTCTCTTACTTAATTTTCTGAGTGTACAATACTACATATTTAAAGATAACTTATCTATACAAAAATGGTAAAAGATACTAGAGTAAGTAATCCATTAAATGGAAAGAATAAGCTTTTCACTAAGAACCAACAGTTCTCTATGCTTTTTTCTCTTCCCTCTAGGTTCCA
Organism: Lepidium didymum; assembly: GCA_963920545.1. Classification (NCBI taxonomy): domain Eukaryota; kingdom Viridiplantae; phylum Streptophyta; class Magnoliopsida; order Brassicales; family Brassicaceae; genus Lepidium; species Lepidium didymum. The sequence continues at coordinate 12,632,618 of OY986992.1, read as the reverse complement.
ACGGCCACATGTGACTTTATTTTGAATCTTACACCTTCTAGATCACCAAAGAGAAGGCTTCTCATTGATGGCCCATTTATGTTCATTCGGTTATGAACCAAATTGGCCCATGATCATTAAGATCCTGAGTTCAATATTTAACATCATGTTCATATAGGCTTACACTAAAAAACTTAGGACTGTTGTTCAAACACATCAAGGACTTACAACATTATGGTGTTTCTCAGTGGATTTTTGATCAGGTATTGTATGATCTATGTTTTCTCTTCTTCTAAGCAGAAGAAGAGGTGCTCTACAAGCTGTTTGAGAGAAATATAAGCACCACAAGGTACTTATATATTACAAGGAATTTTTATTGTCACTACATTACAATGAATTAAAATCACTTAAATTAGCACCACTCTTAGTACTTAATGGCACGTCATGCTTCTTTGAGCAGATTGACATGTGTGAAATTGCGAAAATGGTGGTGAACTTAATGGCACGTCATGTTCTTGCATCTCGTTTTCATTTAATATTTTGTTATTGGAGTATAACAGCATTCAGACATGTATTTTTTTTAGTTCCACTATATGTGAATCTTCAGGTGTCTATGCAATTTTTCACTAATGTAGCTATTAGATTTGACGATCCTTATGTAAACCTACCTCATCACTGGCGATGATACAGAACAATAGATATCATCTCTGTTTCCAAAACACTGTGTAGTTAAGTTCAACACATGTTGCCATCTTTAAATCCAATTTTCAAACTGTTCGGTTGGTGAATTGTTACATGTATTGTTTTCTTCAAGAATGTTGTTGAAGGAGCATACGGTGCAGTAGGCTTGGGCATAATACTCGAAATCCGACTTGAACCCAATCTGAAATAAGAGAAATCGAACCAAACCAAACCCAACAAAATATCCGACTGGGTTTTACATCATGGAAGTTTGGGTACCCAAACTCAAACGATTAAAACCCGAAACCTGAAATACTCAAAATATATTATATAGTTTAAAAATAATTAATATATATAACCTTTTAGTTACCTAAATATTTAAAATTAGAATTATAAATCTAAATATATTATAATTTGAGTTAAACGAATGAAAAAAACTAAAATATTCAATTTTTTAAATTAAATTATGATTTTTTAAGGAATTATTTCAATATTTTTAAGATTTAAATAAAAATACTCGAACTCGAACCAAACCTAACCCAAAATAAAACATTTTATAAGAATCGAACCCGACCCAAACTCGAAATATACCGAACCGAACCCGACCTGAAATTCTAAAATAACCGAATGGCTTTTATATGTGTAAACCCAAAAACCCAAAACCACAAAAGGATCCGATCCGAACCCGAACGAGTACCCGAATGCCCAGGCCTACGGTGCAGTTATTATTGAGTACATGGAAGATGATGAGGTACACTTATTGTGAGGTACACTTATTGCATGGCCAGAGGACAAAAAATTAACTATTGAACTGATATAGTATGACATTGTGTAATATTAAAGGTATGGATCATACTAAATTAGGAAAGTAGTTGTAGTCTTTTGTATGTAAAAACATGTATGAATTGGTGTCTTTTGGATGTTCAACGCATATGAATTGGATTCAGATTGGTGTCTTTTCAATGTTTAATTATTTCAGATTCTTTATGAGCAAAAAGCTAGCATCCATGAATCGTAAATAGTGTACCTAATATTAGCCTACCTACTAACTCATAGCTTGTAAATATCGTCATTGTTTTAATAATTAAAGCGAAAAACAATTCTTACGAAAAACATATTTTACAACAATGAAAGAATGCTACAATAATATATATAGTAGCATATAATAAGTGTCATAAACATTATTCAATATCAAATTCTTAATACTATCATAGAATACGATGTAATAGCACTAGAAAACGCTATAATATATACATACCTTATTATAGCTCTGGCAGTCATATTACGTATATTAGTGTTTATTGTGAGCTAACAATGTACATATTTCTAGTGAATCAAAGCTTTTATGATATGGAATGCTATACAAAATCCACCAAGTCAAAAAGCAATCAATTCTTGGAGAATTGTTTACATTAAAAACAAATCAAAAGAAGATAATAAATGCTATGCAATTACTTGTTTCATATTGCATGTCTCATGAAGTGGTTTGAAACAAGTAATAAATGTCTTTGTTGTAGACCCCTGGGCATTTTGGGTTTTGGTTCGAGTTTGGGTCGGGTTCATTCAGGTTCGGGTTTTCAGGTCTAAGCTAATTGGACCCACATTGGAATTGAAGCATATTTCTTTTTGGTTCAGTTTGGGTAGTTTCGGGTTTGGGTCTAGATATGAGGAACCGAAAATTACCCCAAATTTTTGGGTTATTTTCCGGGTTACAGGTATTTGGACCCAAAACTGGATCCGAACCAGACTAATTACCCGAAAACGTGTAAGTCAAAAAATTTATTTTACTTGTAAATATGTTTTAATACTTTGACAGAAATGTAAACCTATAATAAAGCTTTCGAACATGGTACCAAACATTTATAAAACCAAAAAATGAAGAGAAGAAAGTTTAAAATTCAAACAATAAATCATAACTGAGCTTATCATCCAAATGAACAACAAATAGTTTGAGACAATCCAAATAACTAAAACATAGAATAAGCTGGTACATAAAAGGCTCAGACATTTCTTTATTGGTTCCTAGTTCCTAACAAACAAAAATAAAAAAACTAATAGGTTACGTTAGCTAAAGTAAAGTGCTAGATAGTTTGGTTTACAAATCTGGAAAAAAAAACCTCAAAAAATGAAATTCATAGATTGCAGATTCTTCAATCTCACAGTCCAAAGTTTTCAAATTCTGCAAATCAAAACAAGTAATAAGGCTAGCTAACTTAAAAAACTTGAATTGAAGACAAGTCTAGTGTATGAAGTACCTTTCTGTAGATCGTCTTGAAGTTCAATATCTGCTAGTAACTCTAAGATAGTAATCACTTCTTTCTCATTCATATGAATCTCACACTTGAACCATTGTTATGTGCACATAAAAACTTTAAGTGTGTAATGTGTAAGACAACTCCTATATGAGTCAAGAATACGACCACTTGTGCTAAATGCACTCGGAGATGCAAATGTAGATACTTGCATAGTAAGTACATCTTTAGCCAATTATGCTAATACTTGGAACTTCAGACTGTTAATCATCCACCAACCAAGAACATCAAAATCTAACACGAGCATAAGATTTGGATTCTCAACAACTTTCCTTAAATAAATATCTAACTCATTGCCCGAATCTTGAAGACCTTTTTCATTCACTATATATTTCTACACAAATCCATTCTCTTATAACCAAAAAAATCATCATCAGCAGGTAAACCAAATCCTTCTATGCGAATGTTCTCTTGAGATTGAGAAGTATGAGATGAAGCTACAAATTAAGACAATGTTCCACTAGAACTTGATATCATATTAATAGCAATTCTACTACTACAATCATCAAACATTCTTTGGAGCACATCTAACACTGAATCATTAAGACCTTTGGCAATTGTACTTTCTTTACCATACAACTGATCGAAGCAAAGTTGAGAAAACTACATCTTATTTCTAGGATCAAACACACTAGCAATAATTAACATTTTAATGATTTCCCTTAAACAAGTCCGATATATTTTAAACTTTGCTCTCACTATTGCAACGTCTAATTAAATTATTCTCAATTGTACATATTTAGATGATGCAGACACAACCAAAGTCGAGTGATAAAAGATGATTAGGAAATGTACCAACATGTTATAGCTTCCCAATCTCTGTTTGTTGGTGATCCAATTCTCTAATTGCCCTCTTTGTGCACATCAAGGAAGTAATTCTCGTAGAGTTTATCTTTCATATTCATCCTCTCAAAGGCTAATTTAATTTTTTATGCTCTGGTTAGTATCAAGTAGGTTGAATTCCACCGTATTTTACATTCTGTTAATAGGCTGCCTTGACTAACATGTTTCCCAACCTCAACCTTTCTCTCGAATGATTGTAATCTTTAAGTGGCAGCCCTCACACACTACACAACATTGTGGATTGCAACCACACACTTGTCTACTTCACATAAACCATCTCGTACAACAAGATTAATAATATGAGTTGCACATCTAATATGTAGAAACTCACTTCCTAGAAACAAAGCTTAATCTTCTAGTCCTTTAAATGTTTATGTAAATCTCGTTAAGCATTGTCCACAGTGATTGCAAAAACCTTCTCTATTCCCTAATCTTCCAAACACCAAAGCATAATAGACGATATCAATGTCCCTTTATGGTTTTCCATATACTTGAAACCGATAATCAACTTCCTCAATTTCTAGCTACTAACTATGAAATGAGTTGTGATAGCCATGTAGCTTGAAAGAGTTGTATGAACTATTCATATATCAGTACACTACAAGAAAATAGCTAATTTGCGACATCATTTTGCGATGGCAAAAAAAGTCGCAGTATTGCAACGTATTTGTAACATCGTTGTGAGGAATTATGTCACATTGCCATACAATTAGCTATCACAATGGCGTAGCAATATTGCGACGTTGTTGTGATACGTCACTTCCATAGCAATATTACGAGTCATTTGCGATGTGGTTGCGATGTTACTTAACTCCATCACAATTACATTGCAAATTTTCACCTTCTCCCTATAAATAGCCCACAATGTGATTGTAATTTCACACCAAATTATAGAAAAAGGAAGAATTCGGGGAGAAAGTTTCTTGAAAAAAAAATTTTGAGAATTTTTTTTAAAGTTAAAATAATGACGTCGGAACATGAAGTGTTCACATTACGACGATGGATGTATAATGTGAGAATTTTTTTTTAAAGTTAAAATAATGACGTCGGAACATGAAGTGTTCACATTACGACGATGGATGTATAATTGAAAATATCTGGAGACAGGAGAAGTGACGAAAGAGTTTCGAGATGGGTTACGAGCATTTATAAACCAGGCGGCTAATAACCCATTTACTCCGAATGAGAGTAACATCTTTTGTCCATGTGTTAAGTGTGGGAACACTAAATATTTGAATGTGGATATGGTGAAACGACATGTATATAATATACGATTTACTTCAAACTATTATGTGTGGTTTTCACATGGGGAGGGGTATAGTCTCGGTGCTGGGAGTAGCAGTATGGGTGCTAGTTATGATGATTAATGTAGTGATAATGCTAATTATAATTATGGCAAAAATATGTTTGAAAGTTATGAGGATCTGCAAGGTAATAGGTATTATGATATGGTTACAGATGCATATCATGGATTTATTCTAGTTGGTAGTGAAAGTACTATTGAAGAACCTAACGCAGAAGTGAAACAATTCCATGATATGCTAGATGCTGCTAATCAACCTATCTACAAGGGATGTAGAGAAGGTCTATCTAAACTGTCATTAGCATCTAGGTTGATGTCTATAAAGAGTGAAGGAAACATAACCGAGAGAAGTATGAACCAATTAGTATATGCGTTTAAAGAGTATCTGCCAGCCGATAATAATTCTGCTAAGAGTTATTATGAAATGCAGAAGTTAGTTGCATTGACAATTACATGTTTTTCTGGAAAGACGATGATAAGTTGCAGGAATGTCATTTTTGCGGGAAGCCGAGATATCGAGCAACAGGTGGAAGGAATCGTGTCCCATATAAACGTATGTGGTATTTACCAATAACTGATACATTGAAACAACTATACCAATCAGAAAGGACATCAGCGACAATGAGATGACACGCAGAACACACAACAAATGATGGGGAGGTTAAACATCTGTCAGATTCAAAAGCCTGGAAACACTTTCAGATGGTACATTCTGACTTTGCCAAAGAGTCTAAAAATGTTAATCTTGGTTTATGCACAGATGGATTTAGTCCATTTCGTTTGTCGGGGAGACAATGTTCTCTATGGCCAGTAATATTGACTCCATACAATCTTCCACCTGATATATGCATGCAAAGTGAATTCTTGTTTATGACTATTCTAGTGCCAGGTCTAAGTCATCCTAGGCGATCTCTTGATGTGTTCCAGCAACCTTTGATTCACGAGGTGAAACATTTATGGTATAGAGGTGTTCGAACATATGATTTCTCGCAGCAGCAGAATTTCAAGATGCATATAGTTTTATTGTGGACAATAAGTGACTTCCATGCGTACGGAATGATATCTGGGTGGACTACACATGGAATGCTATCTTGTCCATATTGTATGGAATGGTCTGATGCATTTCAATTAAAGCAGGTAAGAAATCTTGTTCGTTTGATTGTCATCGTCGGTTTCTCTCTATGCACCACCCTTACCGGAGGAACAAGAAATTGTTCAAGAAGAACAAGGTTGTGCGCATTCCTCCTCCAGCACACATGTCAGGTGATAAGATCTTGAAGCAGATTGATTATTATGGTGCTAAGGAAACATGCAAACGAGGGGGCAATTGGCACACTCAAGCAAACATGCCTGACGGATATACAAAATCTCATAACTGGCACAAAAAGAGTATCTTTTGGGAACTTCCATATTGGAAAGATCTCTTACTACGTCACAAACTCGATCCGATGCACATCGTTAAAAACTTTTGATAACATCATGAACACGATTTTGAATGTGCAGGGAAAGAGTAAAAACAATTTGAAATCAAGGTTGGACATTGCTGAAATATGTGTGAGGAGTGAATTACATATTACACGGGAAGGGAAACAACTGATTCTCATCTTTCGGTTGACTGGAGAAGCGAGGTAGGCATTGTTTAAATGGATTTCTTCAGATGTAAAGTTTCATGATGGTTATGTGTCAAAATTTTCTCACTATATCGAGCAAGGAAAAAAAATCTCCGGTATGAAGAGTCATGATTGCCATGTTTTCATGCAGCGACTACTGTCATTTGCATTACTTGAGCTTCTACTCACAACTGTCCACGAAGCAATTGTAGGTAACTATGGTACTTAGATTTTAATTTTTCTTATAATTAAAACATATAATTTGTTATATTTAATTAGTTCCAACTTGTAGGAATCAGAGTCTTTTTCAGGGATTTATGTACACGAACACTAACAGAAGATGATATTGCTCAATTACAAGCAAATATCCCAGTGTTGCTCTGTAATTTGGAAAAACTCTTTCCACCATCTTTTTTTAACGTGATGAAACATCTTCCAATTCATCTACCTCATGAAGCAGCTCATGGTGGCCTTGTACAAATTTGGTGGATGTATCCGTTTGAGCGATTCATGGGACATCTAAAAAGAAAGGTCAAAAATCAAGCAAAAGTAGAAGACTCGATAGTTGCAAGAAGTTTGACAAAGGAAACATCTTATTTTACTTCATATTACTTTAGTCCAACCGTGAAAACCAAAAGAACTCAGGTAGGACGATATGATGACGGAGGGGTAACACCATCATATGCCATAGTAATTCCTAATATCTTCCCTCAGATTGGAAGACTTCCTGGGAAAATAACAGAAGAGTACTGGGAAAGCCACAAGTATTGTTGTGCAGCTCATAACTATATACTGATAAATTGCGAAGATGTAGTACCATTTGAGAAGTATATATTTTTTTATATAAATCAACTTATTATATATAGTTTAGTTAAATAATATCAACTTTAATTTGTAGTGAATTCGACAGACAGATACATGAAGCATTCCCTAATGTAAGTGAAACAGAATATGATACCTACACCGAATGTGATTTTACTAGATGGTTGAACTACTACGTAAGTAACCAAATTGCTTATGTTTACTAAAAATTCGAACCACTAAATGTTGTAATATATATATATGTATGTGTTTTGTAGGTCAAGAATGGATATGCAGGCAAGCCTTTACCGTTATGGATGCATGAGATAGTTGATGAACCAATTGCAAGGATCGTGACAGCGTTAATGTATTTTACGCGCGGGTACAATTTCCATACTTACAACCATGGTTCAAATAAATCAACAACAAATTATGGAATCCAAGTGCCTAGTGAAACCGACTTCTACGGTATTTTGAACAAAATTGTAGAAGTCACATTTCCAGGAGTTCTCAAACTGAGATGCATTTTATTCCAATGTCGTTGGTATAATACAACGGCTGGTCGAGGAGTGCGTACTAACCAGTTAGGGATAACCGATGTAAACGTAAATTTAACATATTCGAAGTTTGACCATTTCATTCTGGCATGTCAAGCAGAACAAGTGTATTTTATTCCTTATCCTCGTGTAAAGCAAAGATGCGAATCATGATTATCTGTGATAAAAGTGAATCCAAGACGTCGGGTCGTATTCTCAGGGAAGTCAACGATGTGGTTATGCAGGACATGAAAATGCGAACTCTGACGAGTTTGAAGAGACAGATGAAGAAGAAAGTACAGAAGACGAAGACTCCGATAATGAAAATAACTAAATTTGGTGTACTTTATATTTTGTTGTATCTTAAATGATTTAAAAAAAAAAAAAATTAAGAGTCTGTTGCGACGTATAAGCCCAGAAAGTCGCAATGGACTTGTAATATGCGAGGCATCTGCGATGTAATGGGCTTGTATGTCACAGATGCCTCGCAGATTACGAGTCCACTGCGCCATCCATACAGCAGATGTCGCAGTGGCATTGCAGAATTAAATTCCGAAACCCGAAACCACGCAACCCCAACCTTACCCTTAAAAGATTGTATCAAAGGTCAATACGTAAAGTCCGAGAACACATCGGTAATTATTCATCAATTGAATGTGGTACGTCTAAGTCTAAACTGAACCGACAACATTTCAACGTGATTGAAAACACTTATATAAAATTGTCGGTTCAGTTTAAACTTAGACGTACTTCATTTAAATCATTAATGATTAAGTATGTATTCTCGGACTCTATGTATTGACCTTTGATACAACATCAAGGAAATCGACTTATGTTTTCATGGCAAGGTTGCGGTATTACGGGTTTTCTCAGAATTCAATTCTGCAATGCCACTGCGACGTCTGCTGTATAGATGTCGCAATGGACTTGCAATCTGCGAGGCATCTGCAACGTAATGGGCTTGTATGTCGCAGATGCCTCGCAAATTGCGAGTCCACTGCGACATCCATACAGCAGACATCGCAGTGGCACTACAAAATTGAATTCTGAAATCCGAAACCACGAAACCCCAACCTTACCCTAAAAACATTGTATCAAATGTCAATATGTAGAGTCCGAGAACACATCGGTAATCATTCATCAATTGAATGTGGTACGTCTAAGTCTAAACTGAACTAGCAACATTTCAACGTGATTGAAAATACTTATATAAAATTGTCGGTTCAGTTTAGACTTAGACATACTTCATTCAAATCATGAATGATTAAGTATGTATTCTTGGAATCTATGTATTGACCTTTGATACAACATCAAGGAAATCGACTTATGTTTTCATGGCAAGGTTGCGGTATTGCGGGTTTTCTCAGAATTCAATTCTGCAATGCCACTGCAACATACTCCTATTTTTCATCGCAGTGGCCTCGCAAAAGGGGACACAAAACCGTAGTTTTGTCGCAGTGGCATCGCAGACCTGCGACGAACACTAAGGCGGACGTCACAGTGGCGTCGCAGGGTTTGGGTTTTCCTTAAAACCCGAACCTCCTCCCTCTATATTCTTTTCTTCTTCCTCTTCTTCTCGCCGCCGAGTTCCTCCTTCTTCTCTTCTCTTTTTCACTTCTCCAAATCCTTCTGTCTTTTTCTTCTCTTCTCTTTCTCCCTTCTTCTTCTCTTCTCTTTCTCACTTCCTCTTCTCCTTCTAGCGGACGGTCTCTCCCCTCTTCCTCGTCTCCAACAACAAAGGTAAGTTTTTCCATCTCAAAATCGTAGATCTATAGGATTAGGTTTCAAATTTGCTTGATTTAGGCCATTGAAACATAGATTAGGTTCGGATTTGTTTGATTTAGGCCATTGGAATATAGATTAGGTTCAGATTTGTAGATCTTTAGGATTGGAATTGTTTTTAAATTTTTTCTAATTTTTTATATAAATTAGAAAATGTTTTGGAATTTTTTATATAAGTTGGAATAATGATTTACATTATCCAAAAAGTTTTTCTAAATTAAAAACGTTGTGGTAATTTTTATAGAATAGTAAAAAATTGTAAACCATTTTAACAAATGTTTTAAATTTTATAAATAGATTTTATTATTTTTTAAAAGTTTTAAGTAATTTTAAAGGAATTTTTTTTAATATTTTATACAATTTCAAAACGTTTTTATGTTGTTTTTTTTTTATTTTAAGACATTTTGAACATTTTTTTTTTAATTTTTAAAATGGATTTTGTTATTCAAATTTGTTTTTAATGTTTTTAGTAATTTTGAAATTTTTTTTATGATTTTTGATAATTTTTAAGTATTTTATGAATTTTTGAAATTTAAATACTATTTTCTAAAATATTTTGAATTTTTTAAATAGATTTAATTATTTTTAAAACGTTTTTAGTAATTTGAAAAGAATTTTTTAAAACGTTTTATATAATTTTAAAACGTTTTTATGTTGTTTTTTTATTTAAGATCAATTTAAACATTTGTTTTTGAATTTTTACAATGGATTTTGTTATTTAAATTTTTTTAAATATTTTTAGTAATTTTAAAAATATTTTTGTGATTTTTGATAATTTAAAAGAAAATTTAAAAATCTTTTTATGAATTTTTGTAATTTAAATATTATTTTTAAAAATGTTTTGAATTTATAAAATTGATTTTATTATTTTTAAAACGTTTTTAGTAATTTTAAAAGAATTGTTTTAAACGTTTCGTATTTTTAAAAAATATATACAATTGATTATGGATTAATCAATTGATTACTCCCTATTTATCATTAAAACTTTTAAGTGTTACGCGTAGTAAAAAAATTATTAACATCGATTTAGGACATCTAAATCGTTGTGATTTCAAATGTCCAAAATTCGTAACCCGTATACTAGGTACCTCACCGATGGTGAGGGATCGCACTCGCCGACCCCTCCCAGCTCTCAGGCGCAGAGGCTTCATGGGGAGGGGACGTCTCAGCATCCATTGCTCGCCTCACGATCTATCCCGTCCACGTCTGGATGTAGTTTCGGCTCTCACCCGGTCTTCACTCCAGTACGGGACACATAGTTCGCGCCTCCTCCTCCTCCCATATACCAGCCGATTCCACCCGACGTTGCTACGGGGATGGCGATAGAAAACATCCTCAACGAGACAGACCACAAGTACTTGTCCAATCTCATTCCAGTGCATACACCGGGAACGCTATGGTATTTTCCACCCTTTTAAAAGTAGAACTTATATAGTTTGTAAATCAAATTTTAATTAATTTTGGGATTAAAATTGTAGGTTTAATGATGACCAAGTTTTGTCAACAGCCGTGCGGGAAATCTTTGAAAGAGATTTCAGGGAACCGCACGCAAACTTTACGCAAGTCCCGAATCACGTCGTCGATAGGTTGTTCAAAACATTTGCGGTATGTTGTTTTAATCAATTTTTTTTTTGAATTTTTAACATCATTTTACAATTACTAAATATTTTTTGTAACAGCAACGTTACCACTGGAGCCCCTCGATTACGGGTAAAGTCCGTAGAAAGTTCGAGGAGACCTTGAAGAGTCGCATGTGCGACCAGGTCAGCCGTTGGAAGGCCAAATGGAGGGCTCAGGGCGACCAAGCAATGCCACGGTGGTTCAACACCGAAATTTCAGAGGGTCTAGTCCGCTATTGGCAAAACCCAAAGTCTGAGAAGAAAAATGCGAGTGCGCAGGCGGATAGGTTGGCTGATCCAGATGGTGACGGTCCGCATAAATTTTGCTCGGACCAAACCTCGTTCAAGGTCCGAGCCCGGAAGAAGGTAATATATTACGTCAATATATTTACATAACAGTTTATAAAATGGTATTTAATAATATAACTATTGTTTAAATGATTTCAGCAAGAAGAGACGGAGGATACTCAACCAGATCTATTGGAGATGCTCTACCAGACCAAACGGAACAAAGCCGGCATTTTCGTCCACAAAAAGGCCGAGAGGATCTACAACAAAGTCACTGCGAACATGCAGCAGTTGACCCAAGCTTCCGGCGACGAGAGCATTGGATCTGCAATGCTATATCAACCGCGCAGAAGAACGAGATTTATGCTGAGGTAAGAAGTTTTGTATTCCTTTCGTATTTCTTCCATTTCAAATTGTTAAACTAACATAATAATTTTTTCTTATCAACCCTTTGCCGATTCCTCGAAAATGGCGGAGATGGAGAGTAAGCTGCAAGCACATGATCAATTTATCCCATCCTTACAACAAAACATCGCCCAGTTCGCTAAGTTCTTCTCGATTTTGGTTTTAAAAGACGCGGACTTAGCTGCTCAGCTGAACCAGATGTAACCAGATGACCCCGGATCATCCATTAGATTATCTAGGTTTATCTTGAAGATTTTAGCTATTATATAGGCTTATCATCGCTTTTAAATCATGCTCCTCCACAAATTTAGTAAGTTCATGCCATTTTAAATTACATATAAACGTGATGAACAAATCCAAAACCAAATTGCTTACATGAGCCATAGCATCAAAATATCGTTGGTGCATGTACTAAGGACCACCTACAAATGTAGCTGGAATTGAAATTTCTTTTCCTTGATTACTAAGATTAGTGCTTCTTGATTCCTTTGTTTGCTTAATATTCTGAATGTCAGTACTCCTCAGTTTAGTTTGATTTTTTTTAAGATATCTGAATATATTAGATTTGATCATGGTATAAACATCAACATCAAACTGTTAGAGAAGACACTTAGAGAGAAGCAAAACGTGTTTCTCAGCGTTCCTTTCTTGAAACCTATATGAAAAAACTGTCGCATACTTATATTACTATTGCTCTTCTTTCCTTTGTTAGCAGCTTTTTTTCCTTAAGATTTCCCAAGTGAAATCAATCCTCCCCACTTGGAAAAATTTTAGGATACTGTAAAGCTAAATATGAAAGATGAAGTTCGTCAATCCTTTTCCATATACTTGATTTTGTCTCAAGGACAATATCACTTTTATCCATGTTTGTGTGAAAGTCACCTAGAATGAGAGCAGCAACTTGAGAAGCAGTTGGGAGACAATATTATCTTCCGTCCTTACTTCTATTAGCGACTATCCTCATATGGAGATTCTCATTATCATCTATCTTGAACCTATCTCTGGCAGTCCGAAATGACTTGACTGAGGACTTACTTCGCCAACATTTTGATTATAGTCTCGATAATTTCAGGCTTGAATTTATTCCTCTTTTGTACTAGTTGAACGTTTTTCCCTTTGCTACATTCATCCAAAGATTAATCATTACAATAAATTAGCAAAAAAATAATTCATATAACAGAATATATGTCGAAATAAGAAATGAATTATAAATAACCTCATTACATCAATCCTGCTTTGAACCTTGTTCTCACTATCTACAGTATATAATTGTTGAAACTCAGCATAATCACCATCCTTTGACTTCAAAGAACCCATAAGATGATAGTTCTCGCATTGCATAGCAAACATTTGCAGTCTTTTACCCTTTTTTTACCAACGATTTACCTTTCCACCAAGTGATGTCATTGAAAAAACTATATTGTAAGCTCCAGTTCTATTATCTCTAAATTTTTTTGATATTGGTCATTGCCCATAAACAATTTCCACATAACTTTTGGTGAATCAGGCAGTTAAAACAATTTAACTTGCCCTTGCATACAACAAAAAATATATATTGGATTAAATGGTCTTCTCCTTCTATTGAGGCGCTGACCATACCAAAATTGTGCACCACAATGTTCACAACTATAATCACAATCACCATCATTAATGTAAGTATATTTTCCTGAAAAGGAATTGTAGTTATAAATATAGAAGTGCATTACCTTTAGATGATAGGTTTTTAGTTCGAGCATTTGGTTTTGTGACATGAGAGCGAGGTTTGCCACAAGTATCATTTGCAAGAACTTCTTCATCCTCATTGATCTATGACTTTTTCTCCGCTAGAAACATTATAAACTTAATCTTCATCATAATCATATGTTTGGAAAACAAAATCCTTTTTATATATGATAAATATAAATATAATAAAATAAAATGAACAAATATAATAACGTTTTAAAAATTAAATAAGAGACTTACCATAGAAATTCTCGATAACATCATATTATAACGCCTCTGATTTTTCATCATCCTTCATTATATTTTCCATGGGAGGAATATTTTATAAAAGTTATTACAACAAAACATGTTACAATAATACTTGAAAGTATAATTTATATAGTTAATAAAATAATACAATCATTACTTGGTATAAGAGATTACTTTACAGGATCACCACCAAGTTTAGTATTGTAAGGTTGAGGAGTTTTGCTAGATACACTTTTTGGACTAAAATCTCGTAGAGAAATTGATGTAAGTTGTGAAAAAAGCTTTATTCGATGAATCTGATGAATATTTTAAAATTATGAAAAACAAAAATTAAAAATGATATAGAATTTCGAATTAATGAACAAGAATAAATTGAAATTTAATATGATTGGGAATTCTGAATCTTGAATAAGAATAACGACAATGATATTAAATGACTATACTTGTGTGATTGCTTTGGGATTTCCTTGTAGAGCCTTAAGATTGTGTAATGAAGAAGAAGATTGGAATGTATTGGTTGAAGGGATCGAAGCACAACAATCTTTATCGAATGTGCTTGTGGTATATGGACCTGAAAGAAAAAATCTTCGAATAATATGAACTATCTTTTATTCTGTTAAATAAAATACTAAAAAGCAACAAAAACAAACCTATTCGTTCGTCTGTAATAGTACGATGTTGTTTTTTGGATCCACCAAAATTGACGAAATGAGAGTTTGTAAGGTCTTGAAACAATCTAGAGTATACAAAACTTGTTTGAGGATTAGACTGTGAAATATTTCCTTGATTATGAGATGGAACAATGTTCTCAGAATCATATTGATTTGGTATAGATCGAAGTCGTTTAAAAGAAGATTGTATTTCTGCTTTTCTTTTATGTTTCATATTAAGATATTATGAGTGGAATGGGATAGATGGTTAACCTATTTTTTCAATCAATATATAAAGCTACGCCATTAAAAAAATCAAGGGTATTTTTTGTTTAAAACATATTTTCACGATAAGTTGATAGTAACGATTGAATCTTTTTTTAAATCAATGAAATGAATTATATAGCCAAATAAGAAAGTGATTTATATTCAAAATAATATATTGATTAGTGAGAAGTATATATTTTAGGCAATTTACAATTAAATTAGGTACATATCTTATGGATGGATATAGAATATTTTTAGTTATATACATAATTACCGTGATAAGAAAAATAATTAATTAAAGCATGAAGAATTTAAATTACAACCCATGTAGCAAAAGATTGACTTCATGATCCCATAAACAAATCTCACATACCGTTGATGTCTTCATATCATTATTGGAACCATAAGAATGTCATATGTTGTTGAAACTCATAAACCTAGAAGTTTTACCATCATACTCATGCTTCTGTTTGATATAAGATAATTTCAAAACAGACAATACATTATGTGCACGCTACATAAGATACCTATTTGTTTGTTCCCAAATTATTTCAAGATAATAAATGGTTTTGATTTTAGTGGTTGGATAAGAATAGACATAAATTTAAAACATGTATTTTGTTTGGCTATATCTCCTCAGATATCATGTGAAAATAATAGTATTTAAAAAATAAACAAAAAAAAGAATACTCACAGTTTCATCCGCGAGGATCATCTCTATAGTTTTACTGGACATTTTTCCATATTGTGACCAAGTGCGCAAGATTTTGCATCTGATTTTCCAAAGGCACTTCTTGTTCGTTTTGATGTCTTTGAAGAGAGTGAATTCATTGATTTTGGCTAAGGAAGAAGACATGATAAACTTGTAAACAATTAAATAAAACGATTAGAGAAATAATGACGAGTATAATTTTAAAAACATATGATGCAATTACGATATTATATAGTAATGCTAAGTTATCTATTAGACCTAATAAAAATAAAACGAAATCAGCAAAGAATGTTTTGGTAATTGGAATTTCATTATATTTAGAAAATTTTTTAAATTAAGATATGTTTCATGAAATATATTATAGTCGAATTTACTATAGATTTTTAAATAATTTAGTTAAGATATTAAAGAGTGACCAAATGTTTCAAATACACTTCCTAAACTATTGGGATTTAACTTAAAAAAATCTCTACATCTAAATTTGAGACACTATTAAAATAAATGAATTTCAAATTTATTTATACAATTATATAAGGGTTTTTTTTTTTGAAGTTTTCTAATGGATCAGGACAAAAGGTTAGTCTTGAGAAGTCAAAAATCTACTTTTCCAAGAATGTGAGCCAAGAGATGGAAAGATCGATAACGCCATAATTGTAAAAGTAGGGTGGCGACTACTCCATGATGATACGAGTTTATGGTCTCGAATTTTAAGAAGCAAACATAAAGTGCAATCGATCAGTCTGAAGATTGGTACTATAATGTCAAAGCTAGTTCATCGACCTGGAAAAGCATTTGTGTGGGGTTTCGAGATGTGGTGAAAGAAGGAGTACGTTGGGTCCTAGGGAATGGTAGAACGATTAAGTTTTGGAACCATAAATGGCTACAATACTCGCCTATTACGGAGAATGTGTTAGTGATGGTACCAGATATTATTACGCACCAGAAAGTTTGTGACATGTGGAATTCATATTCTGATTGGAGAATGAATCAGTTTGAGCCTTTTGTTAGTGAGACTATAAACCTGAGACTATTGTCGATTGTCCTTGATGAAGTCACTGGAACACATGATCAACTTTCTTGGGGAGAGACGACTGATGGCTGGTTTAGTGTATCGTCGGCGTATGCTTACCTGAGTAGCAACTGGGACAGTGTATGTCTGCCTTCATTGATCGTATTTGGAAGGTTCAAGCGCTGGAAAGGGTTCGCTTCTTTCTGTGGCTTGTCTCACACAAAGCAATTATATAAATGCGGAGAGATATCGATGTCACCTTAGAACGAGTGATGTTTGTTAGGTGTGTAAAGATGGTATTAAGATTATACTACATATTTTGCGCGATTGCCCGGCAATAAAGGGATTTGGCAGATGTTAATTCTTGTTCTGAAACAGCGAGTATTCTTTAACTTATCCCTCTTTGAATGGCTCTTTGGTAATCTGTGTTGAAAGAATGAGGTTATGCACGAGAATTGGTCCTCTATGTTTGCTATGGCGGTCTGGTGGAGTTGGAAATGGCGGTGTGATAATGTGTTTGGGGTCACCGGGAATTGTAAGGATCGAGTGCAGTTTATTCGTGATGTTAGTCTGTAGGTAACATAGACTTATGATAAATTCATTGAAAGGTTGGATCCTAGACTTCGAGTGGACCGGTTGATAGCTTGGAGTCTCCCAATTTCTTATTGGTATAAACTTAACACCAATGGTGCGGTTAGGGGAAACAGTTTAGCTATAGTAGGTGGAGTAATCTGAGACTTATGGCAATTGGTGTGGAGGATTTGCGCTGAATATAGGGGTTTGTACTACACCTCTTGCGGAGCTATGGGGAGTGTACTATGGTTTATACATAGCATGGGAGAAGAGAGTCACGAGGATGGAATTGGAGATTGACTCGAAGATGGTGGTTGGTTTTTTGACGGATGTGATTAACGATGAGCACCCACTGTCCTTCCTAATATGTTTGTGCTATGGCTTTCTCACAAGGACTGGATAGTCCGTATTTCACATGTGTATAAGGAAGGTAATTGTCTAGCCGATGGATTAGCAAACTATGCATTTACTTTGTCGTTAGGTTTTCATTGTTTTGAGTCTACTCCCGATTATGTTAGAGAGCTTTTTGATGCTGATTCGTCAGGTGTCGCGTTAGTACGAAACATTTGTTTGTGATTCTTTATTTTTGAGTTTGAATAAAACTGAGATAGATTTCCTCTTCCCCAACAAGAAAAATATAAAAAAATTCTAAAATCTAAAATGATTAAATAAAAGAAAAATATGCCATTTTTTATGCATATCAATGTCAAAAATGTGGTCGAAAAGATTACGATCACAACAACAATTCCAAATTTGAACATAACACGATTAAATACAAAAGATAATTGCGAATTAATTTAAAGTAATAAATATCATATTCTCCACGATATCATAGTCTTTTATATCGTTGTTTCCATCATTGTTGAAACATGCATGAACATGTACACGAAGTCAACAATTATCAAAAACAAATTTAAAAATATATTGTTAGGTGAAATGGTATAAAAATATTTTTACAGATTTTTGCAAATTAAAATGTGAGAGGGTGAGTATTTTTTGTTTTAATATAATTTTTCTGGTTTATTTTAATTTGTCATTGCTAAGCAATGGTGATTAGTGAATCTTAGTAGATTATCGCAAAAAAAATAATCTAAAAGAGAATAATGATTTCGTTTTTAGTTAATTTTTTAAAACGGACGATTAGGATCGAAAGGCATATAAAAACTATAAGTCAATTTTATACTATGGTTTTTGACAATTTTTATCTCACTGCATTAAATGCGATTTTGAAAACCATATCATAAGTCGATGGTATTGCTTGTAAATAAATGTCATCCGAAGGCAAAACGTAATCATATTTCTTTTTAATATTTTAAGATAAATAAGTGCTTTTTCAAGTTAAGACCATTTTCATCGAACAATTTACCCACAGCCACAAATATTGTTTAAAATCTATAAACCTTTTCAGAAAAATCTTATACTTGAAAGATAGGAAAAAGTTGATGAGAACTATTTTGAGAAAAAAATTATAGTTGATGAGGACTATAAATGAGAAAAAAATTATTTAAATGATGACCTTATCAAAATAAGTAAAACAAACACTTAACTGTTTTGTATCCAAGTTAATCCATGAGATAAAGTTGATTATTTAATTCAATCATGAATTTTGTGTTAGCCAATCTGATTAACTCTATTGTTAAATTATGAAACCGAAAATAGTAATCTAGATCTGTTAATCAGAACTTTGTATTTCAATTAAAGCAAATTTGGAAGAAAAAGTGCCAAAACAAAGCAGTGTTATTTATTTATTTTATATTTTTTTATCAATAATTGGATTGACAAGATTAAAACAACAAAATTTACCAATAAAATTTAATAGTTTAATATTTTACCCATAAATTTTTTTTAAAACAACAAAATTATAAGGTCTGAATGATTTGATTCCCTAATGCAAATACATATTATTTGAGGGGTAGCGTAAATCCAAGATAAAGAAAAGGAGTATGAAGTTGGCAACTGAAACTCGTAGAGAAGTCAAAATAGGAAGACTTCTGTTTCTGCTTTCTATTCCAAATTTTTTAGTCCTCATTGGTTTTTTTTTTTTTTTTTTCTGTTGACTCCCATTAATGGGAATTTTTTTAGTCTTCTTTTCGAACGTTTTATTTTTCCTTTCAACTATTTGCTTATAAGTCATAATTGACAAAGTTTATACATCTAATTTCTTTTTATCTTTTTTTCTTGTCGGCAATTTCTTTTTATATGCTTATTTTGATTATAATTATAATTAGGTTGGTACTCGCGCTATAGTGATCAAAACCGATTCCAGATTCTTAAAAACAAAGAATGTGTGTTCATGGATAAAACAAACCGATTAATTTTATTACGTGGATCAATTAAAGAAGTTGATTGGTGTTTATGATTAAAGTTTTGAGCTGATGTGTCTCTTTCTGAAAAGATATCCTCTATTTTATCTATATAACTAGGTTAATACCCCAGCTACGATGTGCTATTATTTTCTACAAATTATTTTATATAATAAATTTAATATTAAAATGCAACTAAATTTATATCTTATTTCAGAATTTATCTTTGTTGGAAAATTTATCCTTGTCACATATAACTTTTTTTGTCAACATGTAATATTATCTGTTGTTATATTAAATTTTCACTTACAAATTCATATTTATTTAAACTCTAAAATATTTTCCTATTCACTTAATTATTATGTTATCACATTATTTGATATTCTTTTTTATTAAGACAAAGTCAAAGTAGTTGTCCTCCAAAAAAGAAAATGAAATAAAGATGAATTATTACAACTTTTATGGTTTTGGAAATGATTTATAGTTTTGAAAATGATTTATAGTCTAACCAAATCTGATTTTACTAAGATCCAAACTAAACGAAGCAAGCATATTCTATCTCCCGGTGTTTCTTTTTGACATCTCCTCCAACTATATCTTTGTAACAAATTTGATTTTGTATAGAAACTATAGAATGATACCGTATGTTCGACTTCTATCCGAACTACATTGTATACCTCAGCTTTGAACTGAAATTTTAAGACGCAGTTTCAAACCGTAATCAAAACTATATTCGATCAGGACATAAACAATTATATCAATTACATAAGACAAGCAATGATGTGCCAAAACAGACCATAATGTTTAAACTAATTTTTTTTAATATTTTTTTAAAAAATATTTATTAACAAATATATTTGGTATTTAAATTAAAAAACTAATTTGATTATAAAACGTAAATGATGTTAAAAAATTTCTAGTATAATATAAGCATTCAATATAATTTTGTTTACTTGTTTGATCTTGTACTATTGGGTATATGAATAAACACATACAATAATTTTTATCTATATTATATGATTATTTTAAATGTAATACTTTATAATTATATATCATGTTTTTTTAATTAAAAAAAATTATAATTCATGTTGCTGTATTTATTTGGAAATTAAAGTTCTATCTTCTCATGTATACCTCTAATTTGTATATATGGTATATAAAATAACAGTTGAATATATCATTGTAATTATGCTTAGTTTTCTATAAGATCTAGTTTTCCATACGTAAATGCATTTACTATTCTAATATTAAAGTATAGTAATGTATTAATGATGTTGATTATTTGCAATAAAATGATAACAAATTTGGTTTCTGAATAAAAATTAAGTTTGATGATGTGTATTATTGTTTTAATCTGATTGGTAGTTTAAATTAACGATGGTAACCTATGTGTCACAATGCTTCAAAATGCTAATGTGTAAGACACCATCTTTGCTTTTATATATATAATTATGTCTGACTATATCTGACTTTTATTTTTTCTTTTGATTTTATTATCAACCTTTTCTGATATACTTAAATGTTAGGACATGACTAGTGAAAAGTACTTTTTCTAGTTCTACATTTCACCAGCGTTTTGTTCAATGTGGTGAACTGTGGTTGATAGCACCGACACTGTTCACTTTCTTTCGTCTTTCCGCCAATAACTTAAATAGTTGTGATCTTAATTTCGTCTCAGAGAGTGGGGTTCTCGGATGATGATAAAAGAGGCATAACTGCCATTAAATCCTATTTTAAAATTGTTTTTGATATTAAGGACTTAAAGAAACTAAAATATTTTAAAGAATTGAAATTTGCTGCTCTTCAGAAAGTCTATTTTTTTCACAACAAAATTACACTCTTGATTTGTGTAATGAAACAGAGATGTTAGGTTGCAAGCCAGCTAGGATGCCCCTTTGAAGATGGTTTCAAGGTTAACCGAAAGGGAGAGAAGAATGATAAGTCGTTTGAAGACATCCCACAATACCAAAGACTAGTAGATAAGCTAATATATCTCACCATGACTCGGCCTGATCTTTGCTTTGATGTGAATCAAGTCAGCCAACATATGCAACCTCCCACAAAGCATCATTGGACCATGGTTGAAAAAATCTTTAAGTACTTAAAGGGGAGTTTCAGCCAAGGTGTGTGGATGGGCAAGAACAAGAGCTCAGACATTGTGGGGGGTATTGTGACGCTGATTGGGCTGGAGATAAGAATGATAGGAAGTCAACCACGAGATATTGCACCTTTCTTGGAGACAACTTAGTGACTTGGAAAACCAAGAAGCAAAAGATCGTTACTTGTTCAAGTGCGGCAGCATAGTATAGGGCTATGTAGAGGCTCATAGATGAATTAGTGTGGCAAAAATCTCTTCTCAAAGACCTAGGCCGTGAAACAAAGGACTCGATCACAATGCATTGAAACAACAAAGTCACGATCCACATTGCATCGAACTTGATCTTCGATGAGCAGATCAAGCACATAGAGGTGGATTGTCACAAGGTTCGTGAGCAAATGGAAGAGGGAGTAATCGTTCTATGTTACACTTCAAGTGCATATCAGTTGGCAGACATCTTCACTAAGGCCGCAAGTACAAAAGTTTGCACTCACATTTATGGCAAGTTTGGACTCGTGGACCTGACCTGCTCTTGATCAAAGGTCCCATAATCTTAGACTTTCATAGTTTTTTTTCTTTTCGGGTCTTTTCTCCTACATAGTTCTGGCTTGGTAAGTTTTTTAATGAGGTGATCGTTTATGAGTTTCCAAGTTAAGTATTTGTTCCTTGCTACTTAACTTGAAGGGGAATATTGATCAAGGACATATCCGATCCAAATATCACTTGGTCCGTCCGTACACTTAGTGTGAATAAAGCCGAAGATGTTTGAATCAATAAGAAAGAGAAGCCCATAAAGAAACCCATGATCTAGAAACATTCGGTCTTATCTCAATATAGCTCTTAGAGCCTAGGTGGTGACTCAAAAGCATAAATCAACCTTAGGGCTAAATTCATTATGTGGTTATCTTTTATATTTTTATATATGGGTCGACGATTTAGATCTCTCTCGAAAGTATCGTATTGTTCTAAATGTACCCAGAATATGGACTTAATGAATTTGACCCCGTTCAAAGTTTGACAACATAAATCACCCTCCACAAAATTTACAAATTAATTTCTCCCAATCTAGATTATTATTGGTTTACATGGTACAATAAATCGTAATTAAATTTAATCTAAACACTAAGTCAGAATTAAACCAAAATTGTCCAATTAAACCCAATATTGCCCAATTAAACCAAATTAATTTCTCTCTATTACTCATCCTTTCTTTTTCCAATTCACCAATCCTCTCCTCGACAAGCTCTTAAATGCCTGACATTGAGCTTCCATCATCAGGAATAAAAGCATCACATTCCTCCTCTTTATAATCCGGAATAATTACATCTGAATTATCATTGTTAACATCTCTAACACTTGAGTCCTCGTCATTTCTTACCTTATCCTCATCTGATTGAGAACAAGGAAAGAACCTCCCATCAGAATCATTGAAATAATGAGACTTCGAAGAATCCACCAAATCAGCAACTAACATTAGCTAAGGTCACTCTCATATTACTGGCTTGGATTTCCATTACTTTAGCTTCATTTTGTCGACTAGCAACTCAATTACCTTCTTCCCTCGGCCGAGATATTCCACTAAGAGAACGAAAATCATCCAAAAAATGTTGGATAATTCCTAACATGGGCAGTAAGATATTTCTAGAAGGTGTTAGCTACTGGAGATAAGATCAAATAAAATGGTAAGATTTATGTAAATTAAATCCTAGTAGAATAGGGAGATAGCTTAGTTCCTAACAGAGTATGGAGTTAGCCTGGTTCTATAAATAAGAGTCTTTGGAGAGTTGTTCTATTAAGACTTTGAGAGAGGAATGTTAGTTTTGAGAGAGTTTCTAAATCAATAAGAATAGCAGTTCTTATAATCTTTCAAAGTGCTTTACGATTATTTACTTTAATTGGTATCAGAGCTTGAGTCGAAGATCTGATCAAGCATCTGAGAGATTCACGTAACCAAAAATGGGGAACACTAATAATCCACCACCACGAAGCAAGGACCTTGGAATTCCATTGATTCATTGTCCAATGTTGACATCGATAAACTACATTGTTTGGGCGATGAGAATGAAGATCGCACTTCGAGTTAGCGAAGTATGAGATACAATCGATCTAGGATCTACTCACCAAAAGAAGAATAATGTGGCAATAGCACTCCTGGTTCACAAAACCCTAATCGTACAAGTTGGAGATCAAACCACGGCAAAAGAGCTTTCAGATGCTATTAAATCACAGTATCAAGAAGCTGACTGTGTAAAGGAAGCATGGTTACAAACCCTAATGGCTGACCTAGAAAGATTGACAATGAATGACTCAGACACAATCGATGAATTTGCGGGAAATATTTCCGGTATTGCGGCTCAATCAGCTTTACTTGGAGAATCCATTAACGAAACAAAGCTTGTCAAAAAAATTCTTATGGACTACCAAGAAATAAGTTTAGTCACATTGTAGCTTATCTTGAACAAGTCTTAGACCTTAAGGGAAAGAGAGATCGATCTAAGGTGATATGTTGAAGATGTGACCAGCCGGGTCACTTTGTTTCAGCTTGCCCTAATAGACCTAGAGAGAGTCAACAAGCAAACTTGAATGAACATGAAGAAGAAGAAGAGGAAATCGAAGAAGAAGCTCTCTATGTTCATGAAGTTATATTCTTGAATGAAGACAAAGTTTTCCCTAAAAACTATGATGCAAATAAAGACGGATCAAAAATTTAGTACCTAGACAACGGAGCAAGTAATCACGTGACGGGAAACAAAGAATTCTTCTCTAAACTAGGTCAAAACGTCAAAGGGAAAGTGAAGTTTGGAGATGGTTCATATGTTAACATAGTTGGGAAAGGGTATATCATATTTGTTGGTAAAGCCGATGATGAAAAAGAGCTTAAAAACATCTATTTTATATCCAACTTGAAGCACAATATCATAAGTCTTGGACAAGCAACAGAGAATAGGTGTGAAGTAAAGATGAAAGGAGACAAATTGAAACTTAGAGATCCATGAGGAAGACGACTAGTTCAAGTAACAAGGTCTCCAAATCGTCTCTATAAAGCACCAATGGAGATAAGCTATCAAAAGTGTTTTCATATACAAGATGAGGAAGACAAAGAACAAAATGCAGACGTTCTTACTAAGCCATTAGAAAGAATCAAGTTCAAAGAAATGAGGAGCAAGATCAGAGTTAACGAGATCATTCATCCCGGAGTTCAAGTCAGAATCACGGGGGTGAATGTTGGATAATTCCTAACTTGAGCAGTAATTTATTTCTAGAAGGCGTTAGTTTCTAGAGATAAGATCAAATAAATGATAAGATTTCTGTAAATTAAATCCTAGTAGAATAGGGAGATAACTTAGTTCCTAATAGAGTAGAGAGCTTAGTTCCTAATAGAGTATACAGCTAGCCTAGTTCTATAAATAAGAGTCTTTTGATAGTTATTCCATTAAGACTTTGAGAGACGAGATTTAGTTTTGAGAGAGTTATTAAATCAATAAGAAGAGTACTTCTTATAATCTTTCAAAGTACTTTACGATTATTTACTTTAAAGAAACAGGCGCAAACTCATATGAAGCTACAAAAGTCGATACGCCAACCAAGCCAAAAAGCATCATAACCTTCACGAAATCAAAATCAACATAAGACCTTCACGAAATCAAAATCATGAACAATAGCAGAAGAGTGCTAGAAGATTTAAACAGTGTGAATCGACAGATCTCTCTACAACAAATATCTTAATGTA
Source organism: Lepidium didymum (assembly GCA_963920545.1). Lineage (NCBI taxonomy): Eukaryota > Viridiplantae > Streptophyta > Magnoliopsida > Brassicales > Brassicaceae > Lepidium > Lepidium didymum. The sequence continues at coordinate 12,607,146 of OY986992.1, read as the reverse complement.
TCCTCCAATCTTATTGTCCCAGCAAATTCAAAATAAACCCTTTCTGGATTTTAAAGCTTTAAAGGGTGTTTCCAATATGAATGAAAGTTACTATCTTTTGGGGTTTTGAAAAGGAAAAAGAGAGGAGGAGAGTTGATTAAAAATTGGGGTTCATGAGAAAGAGATATAACAAAGGAAGAGGAAGAAGACTCGAAGAACATTGAGTAATCAGGCGGGTCGGGTTAATTCTTCAACTGAGTATTGGTTTGGTTTACATTCACGCAACACATGTTTGGTATTGTTTAAATCGCGACCATAGTACGATACATGGGACGAAATTGATTTAGTGAGTTTATTAGGGGTGATTTATGTTGTTAAACTTTGAATGAGGTCAAATTATATTGAACCCCCTATTCTGGATACATCTAGATTGGGTTAGTGGTAGCAGATTTTTAAGTCTAAAACTAAGTGTTCTAATCTAATATTTTCTGAGTTTTATTTTATAGTTTCTCATGTTTTGACATAGTTTCGAAGAAAATTATTTTTTTCAGCTGGCTTAATGTATCCTATCATTGTTTGAACATGACTCATTTCAAATTATGCAATTTGTTTTCTTATCATTATTCAATTAAAAATGGAAGATGAAAACTTATATATTTGACTAGTTTTGAAAAACCAAATTCCATATTTTTTAATGTTTTCGTCTACCAAAACTTTCTATCTAGTTAGTAGTATTTGTTTTTTTCTCCAACACTAGAACTCGAATAGTAAATTTTGAAACACATTTATTTTGATAAGATTTTATTACAAAGATATTTAAATTATATTAAATTATATGATTGATCAAATAATATTAAATTAAACTTTTATTTTGATTTGAATTTGAACAAGTATGAAAAAGCTTGCTCTAAAATTCGAGATAAAATAAAATATTTTCTCTTCTCTTTGGGGAAAAAAAGTCATTACATTTCTTAATATACAAGAAAAGTAGTAAATTATAGTTAGGGATCAACGTTGCACATAATATATAATAACATTATGAGGGTCTTACCGTATCCATTACGCCGGTCAACAACTTAAATAAAAACTATGGTCCTCCAACTTTTCTTGCTTTTGATATTAATGAACCTCAATCTTCTCTCTTTCCACTTCACGACCGACGCCAAAAATTTGCTCATTGTTAAATTCTTTCACGTTTGCTCATATTGTAAGTTTGGCTATACAATTAGTATTAACCATATATGCCAAAGTACCAGATTTTATAATAAATTTACATTCACAACAAGGTTAAATATTCACTTAAAAAAATATTATTCCAATGAAGTCCAACTAATTAAAAAAAAGAAGAAGAAGAAGTTAGTTGAATGTCTAATTCCATCTAGAAGAAATATAAAAACTATATTTTTTGTACTTCTCTGCAATGGTTAGAAACTTATTTCAAAAATTAGACACTTTTCTTTTCTTTTTGCCAATATTAAAAAGATTAGACGCTATGCATTAATTATATTCTTATTATAAGGAAAATCAAGCTCCCTCATTTTATTTCCTTTCCATTTACAAAACTGAAATTTTTGAAAGGTCCGACTTTTCTTCACCTGAACCCGCGTTTTCTCTCCCATTCTAACTCACCAATTCGTCGGAAAATTACCAACACCGTCACCTCCGGCGTTGATTTAAGCCAGATAAGCTTTTCTTCTATTTAGCTTCTCCTTCTTCCTGCTCTTCTCTTTCCCTGAGTTGCTGAGTTTCGAAACTCGGCCATGGGTAACTGTAACGCCTGTGTAAGGCCTGACTCGAAAGAATCGAACGCGTCTCCGAAACCGGAAAAACCAAATCGAGATCGGAAATTGAACCCATTCGCTGGAGAATTCGTCAGATCCCCTGCGCCGACACGTGTTCTTAAGGATGTAATTCCTATGAGCCATCGAACTCTGATCAGCGACAAATACATCTTAGGTCGAGAATTAGGTCGCGGAGAATTCGGAATCACTTACCTCTGTACTGATCGTGAGACCCATGAAGCCTTAGCTTGCAAATCAATTTCGAAACGGAAGCTTAAAACATCAATTGATGTTGAGGACGTTCGTCGCGAGGTTGCGATTATGTCCACTTTACCTGAGCACCCAAACTTAGTGAAGCATAAGGCGACTTATGAGGACAACGAGAACGTGCATCTGGTGATGGAGCTTTGTGAAGGCGGTGAGCTTTTTGATCGGATTGTAGCGAGAGGACATTACACGGAGCGTGCTGCTGCAGCCATAGCGAGAACCATCGCTGAGGTTGTGATGATGTGTCACTCCAATGGAGTTATGCATCGAGATTTGAAACCTGAGAATTTCTTGTTCGCTAATAAAAAGGAGAATTCTCCTCTGAAGGCCATTGATTTTGGCTTGTCTGTGTTCTTCAAACCTGGTACAAATTCATTTCTCAGAATCCAATTCTTTTAGGTTTTCTTACATATATGTATTTGCTCATAACTCAGTGGATGACTCTAATTATAGTAATCTCGGTTACAAGATACTGTTATCTGAAATTGGACAAAAAAAAAACTTCCTTTATTGCAGGAGAGAAATTTACAGAGATTGTAGGAAGTCCATATTACATGGCCCCAGAAGTGTTGAAGAGAGATTATGGGCCAGAAGTTGATATCTGGAGTGCCGGAGTTATCATCTATATCTTGCTCTGTGGTGTTCCTCCCTTTTGGGCCGGTTAGCTTCTTCTTTTACCTCTTCTGGCAGCTCTGTACTTGTTACCCTATATCCGTTAGATAAACCAGTAAGATTGTGGTTTCCATTGACAGAGACTGAACAAGGTGTTGCTCTTGCGATCTTGCGGGGAGTTCTTGATTTTAAGAGAGACCCTTGGCCTCAGATTTCAGAGAGCGCCAAGAGCCTTGTGAAGCAGATGTTGGATCCTGACCCGACTAAGCGTTTAACTGCTCAGCAAGTGTTAGGTGAAGTTCTTGTGTCACTATATTTATGGTTGTGTGGATACTTTCATTCATCAAAGTGATTCGAACACTATTAGTAACAATATTTATTTTTTGTCACTTTTCAGCTCACCCTTGGATACAGAATGTAAAAAAGGCGCCTAACGTTCCTTTGGGGGATATAGTCAGATCGAGATTGAAGCAGTTCTCCATGATGAATAGATTCAAAAAGAAAGTTCTTCGTGTAAGTGATTTGCCTTTTAATTTCTTGCTGAAATTCGTCGACAACCTATTGATTAATTTCTGTTGTTGGTTTCAATCATTATTATCATTTTTAATGCTTCCAGGTAATCGCGGAGCACTTGTCTATTCAACAGGTTGAAGTGATCAAGGACATGTTCACACTGATGGATGATGACAATGATGGTAAAATAACTTACCCGGAACTCAAAGCTGGACTTCAGAAGGTTGGTTCACAACTTAATGAACCAGAGATCAAAATGTTGATGGAAGTGGTAATTTTCCACAGTGCCCTTCTCTTATGAAAGACCTTGTCAGTGTTATTTTCTGTTAAATATAGCTGAAATTTGTATGGATTTGATGCACAGGCAGATGTTGATGGGAATGGGTTTCTGGATTATGGAGAGTTTGTGGCTGTGATAATTCACTTGCAGAAGATTGAGAATGATGAACTTTTCAAACTAGCTTTTATGTTCTTTGACAAAGATGGAAGTACTTTCATTGAACTTGATGAGTTACGGGAAGCTTTAGCTGATGAGTTAGGGGAACCAGACATTAGTGTTCTAAACGACATCATGCGCGAAGTTGATGCTGACAAGGTGCTTTCAAATCTCTAAATAAATCATCTTTGAGGCCTAAAAAATTGTTGTGATTTGAAGGGATAAATCGCTCTGTTTCTGAGTCAGCCTGTTGGGGTCGTTTGTTTTTTTTATAGGATGGTCGTATAAATTATGATGAGTTTGTGGCGATGATGAAAGCTGGAACCGATTGGAGAAAGGCGTCAAGGCAATATTCAAGAGAGAGATTCAAAAGCTTAAGTCTTAATTTGATGAAGGATGGGTCATTGCATCTCCATGATGCTCTCACTGGACAAACTGTTCCTGTTTGATTTTATTCGTTATCCCCAAAAACAGAGCAATACCCCCATTTTATCCCCCATTCATAAAGTGGAAGTTTTTCTGACTTGTTGCTAGAGGGATGGGGACTTTACAGAAGCTATGGTCCTTCAAAATATAATTATTTTCCATTTTCTTTGCATGTTATGTCTTGTCCAAAGGTTGTATTTTTATTGTCTCAAAGCCAACACAAGCCCTAAACCCAAAGAGTCAAAGTAAATATCTTTATTACACTGACACCTGCTCAGCCTCAGCAGAAGACTTATCCAGGTCCTTGTCTTTGGCTACACCATCTTTGTAACGGTACCAATGTGAGACTAACAAGAAATAGGCATAGTTTATAGCCATAACACCAGCCACCAGGAAGTAGAAATAGTCCAATCTCCCCTTGTTTAGATCCTCCGAAAGCCAATTTCCTCCCGAAAATTTCTCTGTGCTGATCGTGGACCACGGATAACATAAAGGTGCTGAGGTAACTCGCCAATCCAATTCCGCAATGATACAGAGAACCTGCAAAACTTCTCATGTTTTCTGGAAACTCGTTGTAGTAAAACTCCATTGCCCAACTCCAGTGAGTGCATCTGCGATCCCCATTAGTACTAGCTGAGGAATCAGTCTCATACCAGACACGGAAGAGATTGCTCCTTTTCTTGGAGCAAATCCTAAAGTCAGCCTTGTGAGAGCGACCGTTCTTCTGTGTTGTTCTACAATTGCAGATACCATCATACTTGTGATGCATACCAACATTCCTACTCCAACTCTTTGCAGTTGTGTGATACCGCCATCTCTTCCTGTATACTTTCTAAGGAAGGGTACAAGGATGCGGTCGTAGATAGGTATGAATATTGTCATTCCAAGCATTAAGAAGACGGTATAAGTCGCTGCTGGGATTTGGAAACTTCCTGAACCGAGGTGTCTATCGGATTGAATAGACTGAAAAATTGTGTAGGTTGTTTGTTGAATGTAAGCTAGATAGAATAAAGCGGCCGAGAGCCAAACCGGAAGTACCCGGATCACGCATTTCACTTCCTCCACTTGTTGCATACTGCAGAGACTCCATGGATCACTCGGAGAACCATCTATGTTCAGCTTGTCGTCTTGCGTTTGGATTGCAGATTTGTCAAGGCACCTGCAAATTAAGAAATCCCTTTAATGTTTCTGATTTGTTACACAAGAAACGAAGAGTAAAAGGGAGGTCTTTAGTACCTGAACTGCTCTTTATGGCCCAGTTTAGAGTTCTTGAAATCTTTCTCAATGTAGTTGTAAAGTTCGTCAGAGCCAAGAGACTTTAGCCGCCTCTTCTTTACAGAGACAACAATGACTCGTGTTATGCTGTGAATAGGACTGCCACTAGCTTTCACCTTTACATAGAGCTTAGAACCAGCGAAGAAGATGATGCAACCAGAAACATTAGAATAGCTGGTATTGCTAAACCAATGCTCCAGTTCACGTTTGACTGAACATAAACGATGAGCGTTAAAGACACCATCTGAGCAAATGTGAAGGTGAAGAAATACCAGTTCAAGAAACTCTCGATCCCTTGTTTCCCTTGTTTCGTTTTTGGATTGAATTGATCAGCGCCGAAAGGAAGATTGCACGGCCTAATCCCACCGGCTCCGATCACCAGTAAAACCATTGCTCCGGCGAGAAACATAATCTGTCCGATGGATGGCCCAATGCACACGCTTCCTACTTCCTTAGCGCATTTAGCTGGATGCAGCTGATGAATCACAGCCGTTAGATCCATAGCCACCGAACCCTTTGAATCAAACAAACAAAAGATCCTTACTTTCCAGAAACAAAGTGCAAGTTGAATGACTGAGAAGAATTGGTTGTTTGGTTTACGAGGAAGCAAGCAATCATGGCGAAAGATAGAGTTTTGTAGCGGCCGAAGTAAGAGTCACAGAGAAAAGCCGCGACAATGGTGCCGAAATTGCTTGTGCCACCGTAGATGTTGACGACCTTCGCCGCCGTGATGCTCTTCATGTTGAAAACCGTCGTTAAGTATACAACCAGATTCGATGAACTCCCAACTATCCCCAGCTTCTCGACTCATTCCCTAACAAATTATGAATCAAATGTTCTGTTTCAACTTCTCTGTTTTCTTCATCAATTTCTTGTTGTTTTAAGATAAAGAGTCTGACTAAATAAGATATCTGCACAAATGTAAATAAAGATCAAAAAGCAGATATCATACCAATGATGAAGGGCATGACTTTCCATCCTCTATAGATGAGCTTAGACTCATCACCCTCAGTCATTTTCTTCTCTATCTTCTCAACCTCCATTTTCTCTGTTTTGCCCTGCTTTGCTCTCACTAAACGTGTGTAATGCGTCGTAGCATTTATGTGTGTGTATTATGTGGGAAGTGACAAGGATTTCATTATAAGAATTATAAAGTTATTTGAACATTATACCAAAACAAAAGTATTCGGTTTTAATTTGATTTGACTAAAAGACTCTTCTTTATCGAAAGGAGTAGGTATGACTTGCTTGTTTCATTATTTTCATTTGTCAACAAACGCACTCAAGTTGGGATAACTTTCTCTTTTTCTTTTTTTTTCCAGTGAGTTATTTATTTGTTTTGCAGACAAGAATTCATCCTAAACCTCTGCAACATAGACAACTAAGCTCACATGAACTAACGAGGATCCTACACATTTTGGTAATATTTTTGTCGTCGATTTACCAAGTTACAACTAAGCAGAGATAAGATTGTTTTTTTCACTCAATAACTGATATTTTGGAAACTTACCATATGACCAATCTCGCTTTATTTTCTGTGGGTCAAAGAAAATATATTATAAAGCGTCCTGTTTCAATAGAACAGGTGCTTTTGTTTTTGTGGAAAACAAGTCAGTGAGATCTTGTTGATAATATAAATTGGAATGACGTATTACAATTGGCCCTTTTATGTTTTAGTTGAATGCAATAAAAATGACAAATCAAAATATTTAATGAAAAGCGAAAGAATCTACTAGCAGGTGGATTTTGGATTTTAAAAATGGAAAGTGATCATTCCTATATTCATGGCAGACACATTTTCTCCCCTAAGACTACAAGACTGAGTTCGGATTTCTTGGATATTTCAAAATCACCTCTGTCAAGATTTACTTGGAGAGCCAAGCTCTATTACAAATTAACTGCTCCACATTTATGGCCCAACTTTAAACCTTGAACTGCCATTACTATCTCATTAATGATGCAATTCCAATCAATCTCACTGACCAAAACAATCACATGAAGCAAAATTAATGGTTAAAAATGTTATGAAGGAAGGGATGTTTAGTGACTATACTAAAAGAGGTCTGCCAAATTGGATCTCGGCCATAAATTTAAAATCTGAATTCTCAAAAATATGAAAAATAGAGTGAAAAGTTTTTTCTAAAAATTATAGATTAATTTAAAAAATTTATTTCTCACTCTATTTTTGATTAATTTTGAGATATATATATATATATATATATATTGCAAATTGTATAGCTAAGGAAAATATATTTACTAAAATTTTGATATATTATATGTCAATATTTATATATCTTTTTATATATTATTTTTATCTCTTTAAATTTAAGTTTTACTCTTATAACTGTTTTGTAAATAGTAGTTACAGAAATGATAATAAATTTTATAATTTAATTTAATTTAGTTTTACGTTATATTCATTATATTATTTTATTTTAGTTGAAATAGGCACTCCAAAAAAGTTTGGTTTGAAAATGGTCATTTTCTCCACGGTAGACGTTTCACTCAACAGTCATTTAACATAAATTTAACCCTTGACTAACTTTTTTAATAGTCAATATTTATTTTAGCTCACGATTTAATGTTCATGTAGTTTATTTAAATTTTTAGCCACTTTGTGTAGAATTATGCATTGTCTTATAGTTTATGTTAAAATTAACATGATGAAAAAAATTCGGCTTGAAAATCACTATTTTCACCATGGAAGACATGAACGAATTACTATACATGGATAATTTGTAGAATAACTACTTTTGCTATTTTAATGAAGAATAGAGCCATCATATTGGACTAATTAAGTCAATGACACTTTGCCCTAACATTTTAGCATTACACCCTTCAGAAATCATATTATTAATTTGAAACATAAAAAAATAATCGGAACTAATCTTGCTTACGTGGATTTAACTACAGTAAAAGTTGTGCTTTGATTATAGCCTTTTAAAATATAGTACACACTTCTAATCTCTAACATAACCACAAGTTTATTAATTTTAAATTCAAAATATCTTCATAAAAGCTTGTGTTACTTGGATTTTGATAATGAAGAAGGAGGTGTAAGGCAAATAGTTTGTTGTTTACGATAGTAATACTATACATTACTAATGATTATTTTAATTATTATAATGTTATCCGCTTTGATATATTAAATTAGCTAACATCTTAACTATTTCCGGATTTTCCCATTGGGCTAGAAGTCATGCTCTAGGTCGGCGATACAACATAATGGATGCTAATATAGCCGAATCATGGAATGTTATGTTCAAGTTACAACAAAGTTTGGGGACTGCTTCTATGTTCAACTAGTCAAAGGAATGTGTTCTTGCTCAATTTATTTATCTGCTAGTTAAAAGATGTGCTATGATTATAGCCATTTCATATATAGTACACACTTCTAATCTCTAAAATAACCACAAGTTTATCAATTTCAAATCCAAAATATCTTCATAAATGGTTGGATTTCAATCCAGTAAATTCATCCAAAATTCTTCATAAATATCTATCAATCTAGTTATGCACGATACACCTCATTTTCAATATAATGTTATGCACAATATACCTCCTTTTCAATCTAGTAATACTATCCTACCTAAAGATATCATCGTCCTTTAACCGACTGCTACTGATAAGGGAACATGGATTCAAGTGACCTAAGAGTTTAGGAGGAAACACCATATCTCTAGGTTCATATTAGGTGAATCTTCTCGTAAGAGGTTGGATTTCTCTAAATCAAGTAGTGATGATGAATCAAAGGAAAGTGAAGATTTAGAAGAGCGTAGGAGTTGCCACAATACTCTTATCTCTGAAAGGTCCCTTATCTTGTTGGATGAGATTGTGAATGACAATAGCTCTGACCCAACCTGGTTTTGGAGGGATGCCCCTTCTGTATTTAATAACATATGTAAAGAAAGTGGTTCAAAAAAACAAAGAGAAAATATGGTTTGTTTATGCATATACTAATTATATATTCATATCAAATAATAATATATTGTTCCACATATTTACCTATGTGTATTGCATATAAATAGTATATTTGTAGACATTCTATTCTTGATGTTGATATATCTGATGCACTTTGTGACATGCAATAGCACATTTTCCGTTATGTTTTTAGCACAAAAACCAGGTTATGTTGCTTATCCATTACACAACATTTCTATCTGTATAGTAATGTTATTCACTTATAACTTTTGTCTTGTGTAGACATTGATATTTCAATGTTCAATGACAACTATAAAGGAAACAAGTTGTTTTGGGGAAGGGTTTTCAAGTACAAAGCTGAGTGAAATGTTAAGATTGCTATTTACGCTATTAAACAAAAAATTCATTTCCGTACGGACTACTCGAATCCACGGTACATGGCACTGATATTCATCCCCCTTACTGTCTTTGGAGTGTATATTCATCCTATGTAGATAGTTTTGGAAGCTTCCAAATTCGGCAAGCAAATCTATCCCATACTTGTTTTTTAGATAATAAAAGAAATTTTCACAAATTAGCAACCACATAAGTGATTGGTTGGGCGTGAAGTACATGTTAACTTATGCAATATAATCTGTAAGACACAACCAACAATATGTACTTAACATAGATAGTTTATCTATCTGTGTAGTAAGTCTATGTAATGAATATGCATCCAATCAAATTTAAATATCTATCACTCAAATTATGGAAACACCTTTTACTTAGGGCGGTCTATGAAAACATTGTAGTATAGATTACTATATAGATTGCCAACAAGAGGGGCTTTATTAACTATATTAAAAGGAAGGCTACATGGACACTACATTGTTTACATAGTACGTCCATTTGTTATACATACATAGACAAACTATTAATATCAAATCTAATAGGTTTGCCAGAACCACCACATCTCATACTTCTTATCTCGAACCAGTTGTCGTGAGAGTAGATAATGGACAAACATAACGGGAAATGTGAGATTGCCTATTCGCTGAACTTTCTGAAACTGAGATTCCATCAATAATTCCAAATCTACATCATCCAATGCAAACTTTACCTTCTCCATACAACAAAAAGTGAAGTAGCTATTAACTCTCCTCTTCCCACTAGGTTCAAAACTAGTCTCAAACATACACTTCAAATGCACTTCGTCTTCCATATCTTACAGTAAATAGTCTTTAGATACAAGAAGAATTACTATATCATAACCACCCATATATAACATAGAACATGATCGTATAAAGGACATAACATACAGAAATATTATAATGACTTGTCAATATAAAGCATGATATACCTTAGCAAACACTAAAACTCATAAGGATATACAAAACAACAAAAACTTGCATAGTTCGTTTCTACGGTATAGAAATCCTAGACGCATAATCACAAACATATCAGAAACTTGTAATTTGTGCAATTTCAATTTGGATCAATCCTATATAGCATATCAATTTCTTACAATCATACTGCAAATATGCAAAATCGGGTTAAACCATAGATCCCCAAATCAGAAATGTGACTATAGAGTTTATGTATAATACCCCCCAGATATTATGCATGAGTTTCTGAATAGAAATCTCAATCTTTGACGAAAATATAGCACAAAGACATGCAATCAATATAATTTCAAACCGAGCGGTGTATACTATTTGAATACACAATCCAAAGGTAAAACTGTTGTCGAAGGTCCCAAATTCAAATTAAATATCTATTAAAAATTATATGGCTTACAATTCAAAAAATAAAAAATATCAAAGCATATTACCGGAAACAATGGAGTAAACGGCCAAAAATTGGACAATATGTAATCGGCGAAATAACATAATCGAAGAATATCAGAGAAAGAGACCAACACTTACTGTTCCAGAGATTTAATCTTTGAATATAAAGTGACAATGCCATTTCTTCGCTCTGTAGCTTCGATTATACAGTGACAATACAATGACAACACTTATTTTTTAAAATCTACAAATTCTCAAAATTATAATACCATTTGAAATCTATAAATTCTCAAAATTAATCAAAATTGGATAGACAAGTGATTTTTCAAAGACTATAACCCACACGTAAACAAAGAAAATGAAGTTTAAACCATAAAATTTGAAATCTATAAATTTTTAAAACTAATTAAAGATATAATGAAAATAGATTTTTCAAAAATTATGACCCACAAATTTATCAAAAATGAGGATTTAAACCTGAATTCTCAAAATAATGAAAAATGGAGTAAAACGTTTTTCTTAAAATTGTAGATTAATTTAAAAAAATTATTTTTCACTAATTTTTTTATTAGTTTTGAGATATTTATAATGAAAATTGTATAGCTAAGGAAAATATATTTACTAAAAATTTGATATATTATATGTCATTATTTATATATCTTTTTACATATTATTTTTATCTATTTAAATTTAAGTTTTATTTTTGTAACTGTTTTGTAATTAGTAGTTATAGAAATGATAATAAATTTTACAATTTAATTTAATTTAATTTTACGTTATATTTATTATATTATTTAATTTTATTTGAAATAGACACTCTAAAGAAGTTTTGTTTGAAAATGGATATTTTTCCCACCGTAAACGTCTCATTCAACAATTATTTAACAAAAGTTTAAATGTTAACAAATTTTTGTAATAGTCAATATTAATTTTAGCCCACGATTTAATGTTGATGTAGCTTATTTAAATTTTTAGTTACTTTTAGTCATTTTATGTAGGATTAACGTGATGAAAAAAAATCGGTCTGAAAATTATTAGACATGAACGAATTACTATATATTGATTGCTCGTTGCTTGAATCCAACAAAAATAGTAAAATGTAATAAGGAAAGGAAAAGAGGGATATAACTGGAAATATATTGCAAATGACATTTAGTCTAGTGTCATACGGTACGTCCATATAAGACATGCGCACTTGCACAACCAGGGATCGAGTCCCACTGCCTATGTAGGAACTTGGCTAATGGGCCGGTTTGTTGTGGCCCAATGGTGACAAAAAAAAAAAAAACTGGAAACATATTAAAACGCAGAAAGTAGTGTTTTCACTCTTCAATTGCAAAACCCTAAACCCTAATTTCTCGCCTTCTTTGGGTTTTTTTCATCTTTATCTGTGTCTCCTCTCACAGAGCGAGTCTGAGCGAGTCTGAGCGATTCAAGTTAACTCTCGTTCTCTTTAAAATCCGAAGGTATGACTAGATTGCTAAACTATGATTCTTGGGATTTATGTCTCCATAGAATTCTTCTGATTTTGTTTTTAATTTTTTAATCCTGGTTGAGCCTGTATTTGCATAATATGCGAACGGGTTTATGATTTTTTGTTTATGGGTTCTCTTTGTTCTTACAGATATTGGATAAAGTTGGATTATTTCTTTTTCGCAATGACGTTGCTCGAAGCTATCTCCAAGGCTGTATCGAATCAGGACCGACCCAACTCGCAGTCGGATTATCCATTTCCTCTTAGCCACGATGGTATCTTTGCAAATGTGAAACCGAAGCTAGAAAACTCTAATCCTGGTACTCTTATCAATCAAATATCCGGGTGGGGAATCTCAGGAAGCGATGCTCAAGTCATCGATTTGGGTAAAAAAATTTCATCTAAGTTGAATAGGAAGCTTAAGGATACGAATGGGTTTTCCAAAGATGAGTTTTTCAGAATGTTGAAACAGTTTCTTGAGAAATTTGGTGAGCTAGTTGGGATTACAGATGCTAAACCTGAAGAGTTAAATACTGTGATAGAGAACACTGAGCATCTGATAGGTACTGATGTGGTCGGGTTAGTTCGGGGAGATGAAGCTGGTTATGAGATACGTAAACTGGTTGCGAGAAACGGGTTTCTGATGGGTAGAGATGTAGCTGGTTTAGTCTTGAAAGCCTGTCTTCGTCTAGAGTTGTGGGAGTTAGTTGAGATCTTGCTTTCAAACTCTTTGGGTGATCATTCTACATACTCTTATTTAGTTAGCTTTTTTGTTGAGAAGCAACAGTCAGATTTGCTTTGCGTTGTGATCAAACAAGCTTCAGATCTGGGGGCAACTGAACTACTTTCGATCTTGAAGTATCTTTTATGCCCATCAAAGGAAGCAATTAGCACCATGGTTGAAGTAAGAGAAGAATGGGACAATCAGGCTTTGTTAGCTATTGAAAAGGTGAGCAACACAGAGCTTTCGAGGAAGCCTTATAAAGTTGCTGAGGAGGCTGCGGTCTTGCTGATGGTTGCCCACGATGGGTTTTCACCCTCAGAGCTTTGCCTGCATTACTTGCTAGCTTCGCAGAATATTGATGAAGTCGTGTTTGCATCTGCAGTCAATAAATTAAATGGCAATGAGATGACTAGCTTTATCCAATATCTCTCTAAATGGATGAAGAAGTATGAGATGTTCCCTCAAGCTGGCCCATGCCCTAAAGCAGCCTCCATGTTTGGATTGAAACTATGCAACTGGGTTCCTGCACTCGAAGACATAACCAAATGTTTGGGGCTTATTATCGATGAGAACTTCTCAACTCTGGTTCTGCACTCAAATTTGCATGAAGAGCTCAAGTCTCTCGAAAGAGTGGCATATGCTTTAGCTTCAGAATCAAAAGTTTGCTGTTTTATGGCTAAAGTGGTCGAAAGTATGAAACTTGGAGCTGCCCAAAACTAGAGGTTTACAGCTCTTGGGGTTCTCAGTCAAGTTGGTATTTGATGCAATCCTGTTAGACTTCTAAAATGTTATCCAGTGCATTTTGTACTTTCTAGTTTCAATTCATCCTTATATGAAGTATAATTTTGCTCGTTATGTTTTAAGAGTTTGTCACCAACTTGTACACATTAACAATCTCTTGTAGGCTGCAAAACACACGTCCAACCAAAGGCAGAGGATTGCAGAAAATGACATTTATGATTTTCTCTAAAAGTTGCGAAAATAAACTTACATATATGGAATCACCAGTAGTGCTTTGTTTTTCACAAAGGATATGCAAAAGGAAACACTGAGAAAGAATTATGATGCAGATCCCGTTGGAAACTAATATTGGGAATGTCCTAAAATCATTTGTACTTATTCTACTTAAAGTTTGTACTTATTCTAGTTAGAGAGTACTTATTCTAGTTAAAATTGTATTGTCGAGATTAATAATTATATTATAGTAGGTGATTATAATATTTTGTAGAAGTCACTTATAGTCTATAGACTACGAGTCTATTACTAATATTATATGATCGTATTGGTCACACACCTAAGTAAACTAGATCATAACATTTTGGTACGATTAATAGTATTGTTTTTGTCGCCGAACCCTAAATATACTAAAAGACGAACAGTTCGTTGTGTTCTGAGACTTGATCTTTACGGTATTAGTATCCGTTCAGATATGTGTGCGTGTGGATATCGATAGAGGCACTACACTTAAAATGTTTAAATAATCTTAATTCGTGTGGATATCGATAGAGGCACTACACTTGAAATGCTAAAATAATCTTGACTCAGTCATTTGTTCTACTGTTAAACTTCAAGGTAAATTCTAAACTTTAAGATCCGCTTGTAATTCATGTAAATATTTTATTTGATTTATACTCGATGATTGCTTGATGTTGTAAAACTAGTTCGTTTTTTTTCAGTGGTATTAGAACAACCATATTTAATTCTGAAATATGTTTAATTCTGGATCTGATTTAATTTATATTTTGGTGAAAATAATAATCTGATAGTTTCATGATGATTGAGATTAATGAGTTAATCGTGTGTAAAGAAAAACGATGATTCGCTTTTGTTCGTCGTTCATTAAGTCATAAGCGTTAGGCGAAATCGTATTTGTGATTGAATGAAAATTATGTTTGATATGATCATCCGGTAATTGCGTTAGTAATTTTGCTTGTGCGTAAGATGAAATCTTGCATAATTAGTTCAAAAGAATTTCGTTTTGAGTTTTAATCAGCCGCAATTGTTGACTTAGATTTAATTGGTTTGATTAATTTGATTCTCAAAATCTTTTGAAATATATGAGCAAGAGTTTTATTTTGAATAAAATTAATTTACTGATTTAAAGTACTTCATAAATAATTAATTTAAGTTAATAAGATTATACCATTTATTACCGGATCGCTTGTAAACAATCCTTATTAACCGTTTCACAATTTAAGAGTCAATAATTTTGAAGGCTTCGTTTCAGAGTGAATGAGGATTGATAGGCAGGTTTAACTCTTAAGACTACTAAAATTTTATAGACGTAGGTAGAACTAAGAAACCTGTTGAGAATAATTCTAAACTAGTTCCTATTGCCCAAACGCCCTTAACTGGTTCAACGGAACTTATTTCGGAACATCCGATATTACTACCAGAATCATTCTAACTGTATTTCTTAGTTGCTTGGACCTCTATTCATCTAACCATAGTTTTGGGTGTTAAACCAAGGTCTTATAATAGTACCCGACTTATCTTTTCATAATCAATTATGGATTAGTTTACACCCTTAATTGTTTAGCCTATCATTTAGGCTAATTAACTAAAATATTCTTATTTTTTAAATAATTAAAAATAAAAAAGTAAAGATAAAGAAGCTTACAAGTTTTGGACTCTTATGCAAATATGTTTCTTTAAACCTTCAAATTTTATTAAAGAGAAGTTTTTATTTTCCAAATGGATACATTTCTCAATTACATATGCATTCCTTATATAGACTTAAAAATATAAAATTTACGGCTTATAACTTGCCGACACTATAAAGTAGAATAAACGGCTCATATTATACCAATACTATAATGCAAAGCTTTATTAAAGCTAGAGGAATCTTTATTTTCCTTCATCAGTCCCCATCTTATTTGTCGTTTGGGACCATCTTTGTCTTCTTTTAATTATTCAGCTTTTCCTTTTCCTTTTGAGCTGGATGATTCTCCTTGCTCTGTTGTACTTATTCGACCTTGGACTGTATCTTGAAATTTCATCCATTCTTCATCAATATCAAAGTCTTCTTCATCGGCTTGAGATTCTCCGGTTAAGCATGTATCATCCTCCATGCTTCTTGTTGCTGATGTCATTGATAAATCATCTTGGAATTCCAATTCTAAAGTTCTCTTGAGATCTTTCTTGACTTTTTCCATGTATGAAGCCAACAGTTCTAATTTTGAAACTAGTCCATTTTTCATCTTCATTTTCTATGTGATGTGTCTGATAGGACTTTTTATTTCTTGCACTTTAAGTACTTCTTCTTTGCTCTTGTAATTTTCTAGAGCAATTTTGATAGAGTCTATTAACTCTTGTCCATGATAATTTCCTTCAGGGGTTTTTTGTAATAATTTATTCCAATTTTTTTTATAAAAAACTCTTTTTAGACATGGAATATTATCCTCGTCTATACTAATTTCCACATTCCATTTTAATATCCATGGAATTGAAAACTCTATAAAGAAATACATGGTCGATATACCTTCAAAATATATATCTTTGCTTTGAAAATCTTTCAAAGTGGGAGATATATATACCCATTGTAAATATAATTTTTTGAAAACCTCCGGAATGATTGCTATGGTTGGACCATGATAAATCCACCATTTACAAAACCAATTTGGCATCTATTGTTCGAAAACATGCGAACAAACTTTAATAAACCAAGAATGTTTCTTGTTTTCATTTTCATATAAAAACACTTTGGAAAAACTCTCAATGTAATCTCAGTAATTATATTTTATAGGGATTTTTAAGTGAGAGTGAATATAATCTGATTCCCTCAGGGTACTAAGTCCTCATTCATCTATAGCTATTACTTTTTTATAATAATTTTTGAGAAATTATAAATTTCATTTGTATTGGTTGGATGAAAATGATTAATCTCAGCCGATTTTAGAGACAGAAGTATTGTCTCATAATGCATCCTATGTTTATAACTAGGTGTTGGACCTGATGATTTTTAAAATATCTTTTCATCAGATGCCATAGATCTTTTTCCCATTTTAGATCCGTGTGTTCTAGGAGAAGTATAACTTCTTCCTTTTGGTTTTTATTATAAACCTCATTTTTCTCCTTACTGAGGGCTTTTGACTATGATGGATTTTGAGATTGACTAGTCTCACCATCTTTGGATTTTATAAAATCCATAAACTCTTGATACCTCGGATGGTTTGGATCTATCTTATTATTAATGATTGATCCAGCAATATTTTGGGCTATAAGCCTCTTGTTTCCATGTTGGATGAGGATATTATCTCGGCCCAAATTCTAATCTCTACCCATTGGGTTTCGGCCTCCTCTTCCCCTTCCTTTATTGGGAGTTTTGAACCCTTGATTCATTCTGTAAAGCATTAAAATATTCTCTTGTTAGAAAATCTGGCTGAATATTATATGAACCTTTTTTATATTCTATGTCGAAGTCAAATGAGGCTAATAAAGCATGCCATCTTACAAACATTTGTTTTGATATATCATGTTTACCATCTTTATTAAAGATAAATTTGGCTGCTTGGCAGTCTGTTCTTATTATAAATTTTTTATTATATAAGTTACTTTGAAATTTTAATACGCATTTTCCTATTGCTAATATTTCTTTAGCAACAGTAGCATACTTTTTCTGGCTATTATTCTATTTGCCAGAATAAAATTGTATTAAATAATCTTGTTATCAAGATCTTGTTGTTTAAGTATACCTCCATAATCTATATATGAGGTATCTGTTTCAACAATTTTTTTCCAATTATTATTAGGTAATGTAAGACAAAAAATTATTTTCACCTTTTTCTTAATTATTTTAAGTATGGTCATCTAACCATGGTTTAAGATTTTTCTTTTATCTATCATATAATATAGAGGTGTCTTTTGTCAAATCTTTTATGAAAGATGAGACATAATTTAAGCTTCTAAGAAATCTTTGAAGCTGTGTTTTATATGTGATTATATCAAGAAATTTAGAAGCAAAATCTATGCTTCTTTGTTAGAGATTATTTGTCCATTTTCAATATTATGTCCTAAAATCTGATTTTTGTTTGGAATAATAACATTTTTGGTTTAGATATTACCAAACCATTTATTATTATTATTTGTTTAAATATTTCCAAATGTTGGAAATGTGTCTCAATAATATTTGAGAATATTAATATATCATCTATATAAACAATTATGAAATTGCTATATGGAATGAATATATCATTCATAATATTTTAAAATTCTGAAGGAGTGTTTTTAAGTCCAAATGACATTACGTTCCATTCATATTGTCTAATTGGGACATTAAAAGTTGTTTTGTACCTATCTTGTTCTGTTATTTGGATTTGCCAATAGCCTGATTTTAAATCAAACTTGGAAAATATTATTGCAGATTGCAATCTTTTAAGCAAATCTTTTTATTAGGGATTGGATATCTTATCCATTTTAATACATTATTTAAAGGTTTATAGTTTATTACCACTCTTGATACTCCCCTTTTTTTCAGCATTTTTATTTACATAAAAAGTTGTACAAGACCATGGAGATTTTGAAGCTCTTATTAAATCTTTTTGTAATAAGCTTTCTATTTCATTTTTACATAATTCCAAATATTCTAAATTCATTTGGCATGACCTAGTTTTGGTGGGTATATTATTTTCTTGAAAATTTTCTTCATATGGTAGATTCACTATATGTTTCTTTCTATCCCAAAATGCATTAGGATGATCACTACATATTTGTAGTTCGAATTGATTTTTTATTAAATCAATCCTTCTTTTTAATTTATGATTTTCTAATGTATATTTATTGCCATACTACATATCTCTAATTTTAGAAATTCTATTTGTTTTTGTTTGTTTAGTATAAAATTTCTAATTTCATTTATATATTTTGAATATGGTTGAGTTATGAACTCAAAATATATTTCTTTATTATCGTATATGTCTGTTATTCCTTTATTATCATATCTACTTAAAGGGGTAATATAGCTTATAAAAGACATTCATAATATTAATTCATTAGACATGTCTTTTATTAAGACAAAGGTTTCTGGTATACAAACATTATTTTTACATATATATGCCTTTAGTAATTTATAATTAATTATCATTTTATTACCACTAGCATTTTTTAAACTATGTGTCGTTTTATGAAAATATTTAGAAGGTATCATTCCTTCTTGTATACAATTTAGATCTGCACCACTATCGATAAATGCTACAAATTCTTTTTTTAAATTATAATCTATTAGTAGGGTTATTTTAACTATAGGTTTTTGAGTTGTTATTAACTCCATTCTAGAAAGAAATTTTTCTTTTCTTTCCTAAATTATTTGATCATTATCTGTGATTTTACTAAATTGACTAAAATCTACCTCACTTAATTTTGTGTTAGAATTTTCTAAATCTGTTATTCTTTTATTAAGAATAAAACTATGAGATTTTAACTCATTAATTTCTGTTTTGAAGTTGTTTATTTCTTGTGATAAATCTTGGATAGTACTAGTTGGTGTTTCTACTATACTTATTCGTTCTTTCAAAAGTTTATGAACTTCTGACATTAGATATGGTTTTTTAGACGAAGGAATTTCCTTTGGCTGACTTGTGGATAGTTTATTATTTTTATTTATTTTATCTATAATTTGTGATCTTATTTTCAGATCTTTTATAGTTTTTAATAATTCTATTAAATCATTATTTGTTAAAACATTAAGTTCTAAGTTACTAAATTGTGAGAATATATTATAAAATTCATTTTTATCTTCCTTTTCACATGGTTTTCCCATTTGACAAGGAAGACATTTTTCTTCTGATATGGATGTATAATCCTCATCTTTTATCATTATAAGGTTTTCATTAATATTTTCATTAATTAATGAATTTTCACTAGAATTTTCTGATTCAGAATTTTCTGGTGAAGAATTCAAAAGAATCTTACATTAAGAATCTCTTAAATTATCATCTAAGTCAAGATTTTTATTTTATTCTTGACCCTACAATCTTTTGCAAAATGGTCTATTCTGCCACATTTGTAACATGCATTTGGTTCTCTAGATCTTATATAATCTTTTTTTCTATAAAATTGTTGTTTTCTATCATGTCTTTTTTCAAATCTTTTAGACTTATATTTATTTTTCTTATCATAATATTTATGATGTTTTTTATTGGATTTATGAGATTCTTTTTCTTTATTTCTGGGCACTTGCATTGCAAATTGCTCGCAGAATTCTCCTAATTGTTTTCTTTCGTTTAGGTGATGTCTTTTTATTTGTTGGTTTAATTTTATTTCATTGCACAAGGATAATCTCTCTTGGGTGCAAACACTTATTAATTTTCCATAAGTGTATTGATTATAATCAATATTTATTGTTGAGCCTCTAAGAGTTTTCCTAACTCTTTCAGCAAATAATGGTGGAAGTCCATCTATAAATTTAGATTTCCAATGAGCATTATTACACTCTAGTAATTCTATTACTCGTGATAAGAAATCATCTTTATACCATCTAAAAGATGTTAGTGTTTTATACCTAAGATTTTGGAGTAAAGTTCTAATGGTTTCACTATTATCGGACCATCTTCCTGAAAAATGTTCTATAATATTTAAAATCAATGTATAGTATGAATTTTGAACTGTTGTTTCATTTTCTTGCTTAATGTTATTTAGGATTTTTGATTTATTTTCTTCTGTTATCTAATAATCTAATATAATATATTTGAGATATATTAGTTATATTTATTTTTACATTTGATGTGAATATAAATATAAATTAAGATTGGATTAAAATCTAATCCTCAATATATATATCAAGTATTTTTGATGTCTATCCAAAGTAATTAACAATTGAAATTTGTTTCGTTGTATGATTGGTTTACTCAGCAAGGAGTCTACAATTAAATAAGTGAGATAGATAGAAACGGTTTCTATGCAACAAAGGTGATTTACTTGACTAAGCTATCAAAACGGTTTTGGACTTAGAGACATAAGTTGGATAAAACATATAATGTTATCTAACAACCAAGAGTTATATAAGATATAATTAACATAGTGTTGTTTACCTAAATAACTAGTCATTTAGGCAATGAGCCAAAACTCACTTGAGTTCTAGTGAAATGTAGATCTTGGATCATTATATTCATTTTGATGATAATGTTGTTTTGAATATAATGTGAGTTTTCTTACTTGTTGAGATTTCTCATACTTGTGAATTTCATATTAACATTTGCTATTCTTGTGTACAACAATGTCAACTCCTCACAGTTCATTCTCATTGCGATATGTCCTTGAGAAGGATAAATTGAATGGATCGAACTTCCTTGAATGATATCGAAACTTGAGAATTGTTCTCAAGCAAGAGAAAAAGGACTATGTCCTTGAAAAGGTTCTCTCTAAAAAACCTAAGACCAATGCTCCACATGCAGAGAAAAATGCTTATGAGAAGCATATTAGTGATATAGTTTATGTGTGTTGTCTTATGTTGGCTACCATGAACTAGGACTTGCAAAAGCAATATGAGAACGTGGAATCACCAATTGACATGATCACTAGCCTGAAGGTATGTTTCAGGAGCAAGCACGAACTGAGAGATACCAAACGGTTAAGCCTCTCATTGAGTGTAAGCTGCCAAAGGATAATCCAGTTAGCCCTCATGAAGATGATAGGTTATATTGGCTATTGATCTCATTTTGCAGTCATTGCCGTCAAGTTATGATCAGTTTGTTATGAAGTACAACATGAACAACTTGACAAAGACTTTGACTGAGCTGCATGGAATGCTCAAAACTGTTGAACCCGTCGTTAAGAAGGACACCACTCACGTTCTTTTGATGCAAAAGGGTAAAAAGTTTAAGAAACAAGGAAGAAAAAGGAAAGGGAAAGGCAAGCTGGACTGAGAATCCAAGGAAGTCTGACCAAGCTCCTAAGTTTAAGCCTGGTCCTTCTAAAGTTGATAAGTGCCATTATTGTAATGGTTTTGGACATTGGAAAAGAACTGCAAAAAAGTATTTGAAAGAGCAGAAAAAGAAGAAGACATTCGATGTATCGTCTTTAGGTATTTATGTTATATAAGTAATTGTTACTACTTCTAGTTCTACTTCTTGGGTATTGGATACCAGTTGTGGTGCTCATATTTATACAAATATGCAGGGCCTAAGCAACAATAGAACTTTGAAGAAATGACAAGTGGACCTACGTGTTGGAAATGGAGCAAGAGTTGCTGCATTAGTTGTAGGAACATTTCACTTATCTTTGCCTTCAAGCTTGGTTTTAGAACTTAATAACTGCTACTATGTTCTTGCTATAAGCAGAAATATTATATCTATTCCTTGTTTGGATTTAGAAGGATTTTATTTTGCGATTAAAGACAAGTGTTGTTCATTTGATCGCAGTGACGTCTTTTATGGTAGTAGTTCATTGGATAATGGGCTTTATATTCTAAACCAAAGTGTGTTGATCTATAACATTAATACAAAAAGATTTAAGTCAAATGACACAAATCAAACTTACCTTTGGCATTGTCGTTTGGGCCATATAAATGAGACACGTATTCAAAAGCTTCATAGTGATGGACTTTTGAACTCATTTGATTTTGAATCATTTGAGAAATGTGAGTCTTGTTTACTAGGAAAAATGACTAAAGCTCCTTTTACATGTCATAGTGAAAGAGCCAAAGACTTGTTGGAACTTATACATACAGATGTATATGGACCAATGAGTATAAATACTAGAGGAAACTACTCATATTTCATCACATTTACGGATGAATATAGTAGATACGATTATGTTTACTTGATGAAACATAAATCTGAATCCTTTGAAAAGTTCAAGGAGTTTCAGAATGAAGTACAAAATCAGCTTGGCAAGATAATCAAAGCTCTTTGATCTGATCGAGGTGGATAATATTTGAGCCAAACTTTTAATGATCATCTAAGAGAATGTGGAATTATTTCACAACTTACTCCTCCAGGAACTCCACAATTGAATGGTGTATCCGAGAGGAGAAATCGAACTTTATTAGATATGGTTCGATCAATGATGAGTCATACAGATCTTCCATTGTCCTTTTGGGGATATGCTCTAGAAAACATCTGCGTTTACACTCAATAGATGTCCATCAAAATCAGTTGAAAAGACATCATATGAGATGTGGACTGGAAAAGTTCCAAACTTGTCTTTTCTAAAAATTTGGGGTTGTAAAGCTTATGTTAAACGTATGTTTTCTGATAAGCTTGGACCCAAATCTGATAAGTGCCACTTTGTTGGTTATCCTGAAGAAACCAAAGGTTATTATTTCTACAGCCCTTCTGAGAACAAAGTGTTTGTTGCTCGAAATGGTGTTTTTTCTAGAAAGAGAATTTCTTTCTAAGAGAAACAGTGGGAGTAAAGTACAACTCAAAGAAGTTCGAGAAACACATGAGATTTCTCCGACTCATGAGGAAGAGAATTAACTAGATCTACGAAGAGTCGTAGAAGAATCTAGTCTTGTAGAACCTGAGGTGCGTAGGTCCCAAAGGATTTGTCATGAACCTAATAGATTTGGTGTATGGGTGACAGATCATGATCTATTGCTCATAGAAAGTGATGAACCTACATCTTTTGAGGAAGCAATGATGGGCACTAACTCTGAAAATGGCTAGAAGCCACTGGATTTGAAATGGATTCCATGTATGTGAACAAAGTATGGACTTTGGTGGATTTACCTTATGGTGCAAAAGCCATTGAATTTAAATGGATTTTCAAGAAGAAAATTGACATGCATGGTAATGTAGGGATTTATAAAGCTAGATTGGTGGCTAAATGTTATATGCATATTTATGGTATTGACTATGATGAAACCTACTCCCCAGTCGCAATGCTTAAGTCCATTCGGATTCTCCTAGCAACTGCCGCTTATTATGATTATGAGATTTGGTAGATGGATGTGAGAACAGCTTTCCTTAATGGAAATCTGGAAGAGGATGTGTACATTACACAATCAGAAGGTTTCACATCTCCTGAAAATGTTGAGAAGGTATGCAAACTTTAACACTCAATTCACATCTCTTAAAAATGTTGAGAAGGTATGCAAACTTTAATGCTCAATTTATGGCTTGAAGCAAGCATCTCAGAGTTGGAATCTTTGTTTCAATGAAGCTGTCAAAGCGTTTGACTTTATTAGAAACGAAGAAAAATCGTGTGTTTACAAGACGACTAGTGGGAGCGCAGAGGCTTCAGTCTGTAAAGACTTGGCTAAGAAGTTGTTTCTCAATGAAATACATGGGTGAAGCCTCTTATATTCTTGGAATAAGAATCTATAGAGATAGACTAAACAAGCTTATTGGACTTTGTCAAGATACTTATATAGATAAGATCTTACATAGGTTTAATATGCATGATTCCAAGAAAGGTTTTCTACCAATGTCTCATGGTGTAACTCTCAGCAAAATGCAGTGTCCTTCGACACATGATGAGAGAGAACGCATGAGTAGAATCCCTTATACTTCTGCTATAGTTTCTATCATGTACGCCATGCTCTGTACTCGTCCAGATGTTGCATGTGCATTAAGCATGATGAGTAGATACCAACAAGATCCAGGTGAGAGTCACTGGACTGCAATCAAGAATATCCTTAAGTATTTAAGATACATTAAGGACAAATTCTTGGTCTATGGAGGAAGTGATGAGGTTCTTGTGAGTGGTTACACTGATGCTAGCTTTCAGACAGATAAAGATGATTTTCAATCACAATGATTTATCTTTTGTCTTAATGAAGGCGTTGCGAGCTAAAAAGTTCGAAACAAAGCACTATGGCAGACTCTACAACCGAAGCTGAGTACATTGCTGCTTCTGAAACGGCAAAGGAAGCTATTTGGATTAAGAAGTTCATTACTGAACTAGGTGTGGTTCCTAGCATATCTGGTCCGATGGATCTCTATTGTGATAACAATGGAGCCATCGCTCAAGCGAAAGAACCAAGATCACACGAGAAATCTAAACACATTGAAAGACGATATGAACTCATTCCACTATAAGAAAACATCCAATTTGCGACATCATTTTGCGATGGCAAAAAAAGTTGCAAATTTGAAACATCGTTGCGATGTATTGTAAAACATCGCAAACACGTCGCAATGTTTGCGATGGCCTCGCAATGAGTTTGCGATGCACATATTGCTATCGCAAGTGCGTTGCGACGTTGTTGCGATACATCATTTCCGTAGCAATATTGCGAGTCATCTGCGATATTCTTGCGATGTTACTTAACTCCATCGCAGTTACATTGCAAATTTTCACATTTTCCCTATAAATAGTCCAAAATGTGATTGTAACTTCACACCAAATTTTAGAGAGAGAAAGATTTAGAGGGGAAAAAATTTGAGAATTTTTTTTTTAAGTTAAAAAAATGACGTAGAAACATGAAATGTTCACATTACGATGATGGATGTATAATCGAAAAGATCTGGGGACGGGAGAAGTGACAAAAGAGTTTCGAGATGGGTTGCGGGCATTTGTAAACCAGGCGGCTAGCAACCCATTTACTCCGAATGACGGTAACATCTTTTGTCCATGTGTAAAGTGCGGAAATACCAAATATTTGAATGTTGATATGGTAAAAATGGCATGTATATAATAGAAGATTTACTCTGAACTATTATGTATGGTTTTCACATGGGGAGGGGTATAGTCTCGGTGCTGGGAGTAGTAGTATAGGTGATGGTGGTGATGATCAACCTACTATAATGCTAATTATAATTATGGCAAAAATATGTTTGAAAGTTATGAGCATCTTCAAGGTAATAGATATCATGATATGGTTAAAGATGCATATCATGGATCTATTCTAGTTGGTAGTGAAAATACTATTGAAGAACCTAACGCAGAAGCGAAAAAGTTCTATGATATGCTTGGTGCTGCTAATCAACCTATCTATGAGGGATGTAGAGAAGGTCTATCCAAACTGTCATTAGCATCTAGGTTGATGTCTATTAAAAATGAAGGAAACATAACCGAGAGAAGTACGAACCAATTAGTAGATGCGTTTAAAGAGTATCTGCCATGAGACAATAATTCTGCTAAGAGTTACTATGAAATGCATAAGTTAATTGCGGGTCTCGGATTACCATCAGAAACGATTGATGTTTGCATTGACAATTGCATGATTTTCTGGAAAGACGATGATAAGATGGAGGAATGTCGTTTTTGTGGGAAACCGAGGTATCGAGCAACAGGTGGAAGGAATCGTGTCTCATACAAACGTATGTGGTATTTGCCAATCACTGATAGATTGAAACAACTTTACCAATCGGAAAAGACATCAGCGGCAATGAGATGGCACGTAGAACACACAATAAATGATGGGGAGGTTACACATCCGTCAGATGCAAAAGCCTGGAAACACTTTTAGACGGTACATTTTGACTTTGCCAAAGAGTATAGAAATGTTTATCTTGGTTTATGCACATATAGATTTAGTCCATTTGGTTTGTCGGGAAGACAATATTCGCTATGGCCTGTCATATTGACGTCATACAATCTTCCACCTGATATGGGCATGCAAAGCGAATTCTTGTTTATGACCATTCTAGTGCCAGGTCCTAGTTATCCTAGGAGATCTCTTGATGTGTTCCTGCAACCTTTGATTCACGAGCTGAAACAGTTATGGTATAGAGGTGTTCGCACATATGATTTCTGGCAGCAGCAGAATTTTAAGATGCGTGCAGTTTTTTTTTTTTTTTTTTTTGTCAACTGGCCTAGTGGCCTTTAATCCCTTCCTTTATACTGCAGGTAAGGGGTTCGAACCTTGGTGCCTTGAGGATTTATAAAGTGACAACACCACTGGGCCACCTGTCCTCGGCAGATGCGTGCAGTTTTATTGTGGACGATAAGTGACTTTCCTGCATACGGAATGTTATTTGGGTGGACAACTCATGGAAGGTTATCTTGTCCATAATGTATGGAATAGACTGATGCATTTCAATTAAAGCATGGTAAGAAATCATGTTGGTTTTATTGTCACCGTCGGTTTCTCTCTATGCACCACCCCTACCAAAGGAACAAGAAACTATTTATGAAGAACAAGGTTGTGCGCATTCCTCCTCCAACACATATGTCAGGGGATGATCGCTTGCAGCAGATTGATTATTATGGTGCTGAGGAAACATGTAAATGTGGAGGAAATTGGCACACTCCAGCAAACATACCAAACAGATATACAGAATCTCATAATTGGCACAAAAAGAACATCTTTTCGGAACTTCCATATTGGAAAGATCTCTTATTATGTCACAACCTCGATCCGATGCACATCGTTAAAAACTTTTTCGATAACATCATGAACACGATTTTGAATGTGCAGGGAAAGGGTAAAGACAATTTGAAATCAAGGTTGGACTATGCCAAAATATGTTCGAGAAGCGAATTACATATTACACGGGATAAGAAACAACCGATTCTCAGCTTTCGTTTGACCGGAGAAGCGCGACAAGCATTGTTTAATTAGATATCTTCAGATGTAAAGTTTCCAGATGGTTACGTCTCCAAATTCTCCCAATGTATCGAGCAAAGGGAAAAAATATCCGGTATGAAGAGTCATGATTGCCACGTATTCATGCAACGACTACTGCCATTTGCCTTGCTTGAGCTTTTACACACAAATGTCCACGAATCAATTGCAGGTACTAAGGTTAAATTTTAGCATTCTATTAATCATATAAGATGTTCGACTATATATATATATATATAATTTGTATTAACTTGTAGGAATTGAAGCATTTTTCAGGGATATGTGTACACGAACACTAACAGAGGATGACGTAACTTAACTAGACAATAATATCGCAGTGTTGATATGTAACTTGGAAAAAATCTTTCCGCCCTCTTTTTTTGACGTGATGGAACATCTACCAATCCACTTACCTCATGAAGCAGCTCTTGGTGGCCCTGTACAATTACGATGGATGTACCCGTTGAGCGATTCATGGGCCATTTGAAAAGAAAGGTCAAAAATCAAGTAAAAAAAGAAGGATCGATCGTTGCAAGAAGCTTGACCGAGGAAATATCTCATTTCACATCATATTACTTTAGTCTGACTGTCAAAACCAAAAGAACCCAGGTACGACGATATGATGATGGAGGGATTAAACCATCACCATTGCTGTTCCAGATATCTTCACTCATATCAGAAGACTTGCTGGAAAAATTAAGGAAGAATACTGGGAAAACCACACATACTGTCGTGCAGCTCACAAGTATATACTGAGGAATTGTGAAGATGTAGTACCGTTTGAAAGGTATGTACATATCAATTTAGTAATTAAATTGATAAAGGTCTAATTAATTTAAACAACCTTATTTAATTTGCAATGAATTCGACAGAAAAATTCGAGAAGGCTTCCCTGATTTAAGTGATTTTACTGGATGGTTGAATTACTACGTATATAAGATTGCAATTGGCATGTAATCAAAATTAAAGTACGACATAAGGTTTTAATATTTAATTTATTCGTGTAGGTAAAGAATGGATGTGCAGGCAAACCTTTGCCTTTATGGTTGCATGAGATTGTTGATGAACCAATTGCAAGGATCGTGACAGCTCCAATATATTTTACGCGCGGATTCACTTTTCATACTTACGACCATGGCCGCAATAAATCAACCGCAAATTATGAAATTCACGTGCCTGGTGAAACCGACTTCTACGGTATTTTGAACAAATTGTAGAAGTCACATTTCCAGGAGTTCTTGGACTAAGATGCATTTTATTCCAATGTTGTTGGTACAATACAACGGCTGGTCGAGGAGTGCGTACTAACCATTTCGGGGTAACCGACGTAAACGCAAGCCAAACATATTCGAAGTTTGACCTTTTTATTCTAGCATGTCAAGCATAATAAGTGTGTTTTATTCCTTATCCTCGTATAAAGCGAAGGCGGGAGACATGACTATCTGTAAAAAAAGTGAATCCAAGAGGTCGTATTGTCGAGGAGGTCGACGATGTGGCTATGCAACAAGAAAGAGCATCAGAGGTTTGTATAGCTGTCGAATCCACATAAGATATCATACATGCACAACAAGGCGTTGAAGACATTGTTCATGAAAATAATGAAAATGCAGACTGTAACAAGTTCGAAGAGACAGACGAAGAAGAAAACACGGAAGATGAAGACTCTGATAATGAAAATAATTAAAATTGGTGTAGTTTATATTTTGTTGTATTGTAAAATCGACAAACTATATATATATATATATATATGTTTTCAATCTCGTACCAACGTTGTCGGTTTTGTGGAGACTTAAATGGACCAAATGCAATTGATGAATGATCATCGATGTATTCTTGGTCTTTTCGTATTGAACTTTGATACGTTGTTCCGGACATCCGTTATGTCGTAAGGTAAAGGATAGACTGCTAAACGGTGTCAGTTTTAGCGTCTGCGAGGGCCCTGCGACGTTTGGGTTCAAAAACCGACAACCTCGCAAGCCGACAACCGTTTAAGTCTCCACAAAACCGACAACCTCGCAAGCCGACAACCGTTTAAGTCTCCACAAAACCGACAACCTCGCAAGCCTGCGAGGCCCAAAAACCCTAAATTTCCGTCGCAAGGCCGTCGTATAGCAAAATAAAGGTAATGGCCTCGTCCTTTCCTTTTCTTCCTTCTCTTTCTCTACGCGAAAATTCCTTCCTCTCTCTCTTTTCCGCCATTTTTGTCGAACCTTGACCTCTTCTTCCTCTCTTTCTCCTCTTCGTGCGTCTCTCTTCTCCTCATTTCTCTTCGTCTTTGTCTTCCTCTCTCCCGGCGCGGATTGTCCTCGGTTCTCCTCCTCATCTCATTCCTCTCTCCCGTCGGATCTCATTCCTCTCTCCCGTCGGATCTCGTCCTCCTCTTCCTCTCTCCCTCCAACGTAAGTCTCCTCTCCACTTTTCTTAGATGTAGGCACCACGGAATTGATAGATTTAGTGTGGAATTGTTGGATTTAAGATATAGAACTCGGATTTTAGATCTAGGATTGTCAAATTTTTTTTATTGGATTATACGTTTTCCGCTTTAGAAATCATTTTTCCTATTTTTTAAAAACGTTTTTTAATTTTCTAAAACGTTTTAGGATTTTTCCTTATTTTTGAAATATTTTTAAAAACATTTCCAAATTTTTTTTAAACGATTTTTAATTTTTCAAAATTTTTGGGTTTTTTAAAAAACGTTTTTTGGAAATTTTCTAATTTTAAAATCATTTTAAAAACGTTTTATGGTTTTTCAAATATTTAGGTTATTTAAAAAAACGTTTTCTTGATTTTTTTTTAATTTTAAAACCATTTTAAAAACGTTTTAAAAACGTTTTATGATTTTTCAAATATTTTTGTTATTTTTAGAAACGATTTTTTGAAGTTTAATAATTTTTAAGCCATTTAAAAACGTTTTATGGTTTTTCAAATATTTAGGTTATTTTAAAAAACGTTTTCCTGATTTTTTTGTTATTTTAAAACCATTTGAAAAATATTTTATGATTTTTCAAATATTTTTGTTATTTTTAAAAACGATTTTTTGGATTTAAACACATTTTAAGGTTTTTTGTAATTTTAAAAATTGTTTTATGAATTTTTTAATTTCAAAAATACTTATTCAAATGTTTTGTATCATTAGAAACACATTACGTGTAGTTAGAACGTTTTGTCAAACGTAAAAACATTTTGAATTTTCTAAAACGTTTAAATGCTTAATGATAGTTTTAGAATAGTTTCAAAAAACATTTAGAACTTTCTCAAATATTTAATGATTATTGGTATTTTAATAAACAACGACTCCGAACATCTAAATCGTTGTGATTTCAAATGTTTGGAATTCGTAATCTGTATACTAGGTATCTCTCTGATGGTGGGGGATCGAACCCGCCTACTCCCCCCGGCTCTTCCTCTGTCCCGTCCACGTCGGAATGTAGTTCCGGCTCTCAGCCGGATTACACTCCCATACGAGACACAAAGTCCGCGCCACCTCCTCCTCCCGTCTACCACCACAAAGTCCACACCATTACAACGCATTTGGCCATCACAAATTGCCAGTTTTCTTGTAGTGTTCGTGATATTGTAGATAAAGGAGATGTGAAAATTAGCAGAGTCTCAATAGATGAAAATGTTGATGATCCATTGACCAAGCCTCTTCCACGACCTAAGCATGAGATTCATATTGCTGCTATAGGCATTAGATTTCTTAAGATGTGATCTTGCTTCTAGTGGGAGATTTCTTGTTTATGACATGATGTTCATGTTTACATCATTTGGTTATGCTTTCAAATTAATGAAATTAGTTTCAGATTTATTTAACTATTAGTTAATAAATAATAGTCCCACAATGATTTGTCATTTTTATAGATCATCGAGTACGTGACTTGATCATGAAACTCTATAAGTGGTAAATGATAAAAAATTATTGAAGTCCCTGGTCAAGGTTATTAACATGAGACATTAATAACCGTGAATGACTAGTATGTGAGGTGGATGATGACTAAGTTTCGTGAAGTCATTAAATATGTTGTATTAAAGTCAATCACATAGATGTGTTAGAGAACACAGTATTGGACTGACCCACAATGAGATCTCTACAAGATTGTAATATAAGTGTCATAAGAGATTCTCATTATGACTATAGAATGTAATCTTTTGACCTGCGTTCATTATGGTTTCTTGCTTATGGATTGGTTCACTTCGATCTTATCAAACGTCAGACGTAAATGGTGATTATAAAGGTATTGATTGGATGTGTCATGAATTTTGTAAATAAACATAGTTGGAACAAGATGGGATTTGTTCCTCCTATATAAAAGGAGATATATATCTTTTGGCTTATTGAAGATTTAATACTGAGAAATGCATGATCGTGCTCGAACGAGGTGAATGTCAATCGTTTGTTTAAGCAGTTTAAATCAGAGTTCGATAAAGTGATCTAGCCTAATAAGGATGACACAGTATCTTGCCTTATGTTGAGATTGAAATATAGAAGCAAAGGGATTATGAGAATAGATAATTCCAGTACAAATTGGAGATTGTTGGGAATGTCCTGAAATCATTTGTATTTATTCTAGTTAAAGTTGTATTGTCGAGATTGACAATTATATTATATTAGATGGTTATAATTTATAGACTAAGAGTATTACTAATATTATACGATCCTATTGGGTAACACACCTAACCAAACTAGATCATAACATTTTGGGTTCTAAATATAATATGACATATGTGTTATATAAGATATAACAAACTATTCATATTAATGCTAATAATATAATATATGTAAGTGTTATATTTGATAACACACATGTACGTGAGAAAACCTTGGTTCTCTTCTCATTGGGCTTGGCCCATATATGTGTATTAGGTTACATATATATTATTATATTTATGTATAATGATCGATTAGTAGTACTATTTTTGTCGGCGAACCCTAAATATACTAAAAGATAAACAGTTTGTTGTGTTCTGAGACTTGATCTCTACGATACTAGCATGCCGTTCCGATCTAGTATGTGTGCTTGTGGATACCGATAAAAGCACTATGCTTGAAATGCTAAAAGAGTCTTGATTTAGTCATTTGTTCCGCTGTAAAACTTCAAAATATATTCTAAACTTTAAAATTCGGTTGTAATTTAGTATTTGGATGAAATCCTATTTAATTTGTATTCGTTGATTGTTTGATATTGCAAAAACTAGTTCGTTTTCTTTGAACTGACTCCATCTCCATCACATTGTTGTTTCATTTTAGTCTTTACAAGCAGTTTCTCGACGAATTGTCTGACAAAGCCGTAATAAGTACACGAGACCTTGCCGCAGGATCCAACGACTAATGTTTCGTCACGCGCCTCACTCGCGAAGCTGCGTGAGTGCAAATCATTATCGACAAATGCTTCATAATGACGCAGCTGATTTATTACACTTGTTCCCCAACTAGTAAATTGCAATCTGGGGACTATGTCTACCCACTTTCCTAACTTTCTCACCTTCTTATGTTTATTTATTTCTCTATTTATTTCATTTTCCCAATTCTGTTGAGTGTTGATACTTAATTCGTCGCAATTTTGGAGTTTTTTCTTTCTTTCAATAAAAGTAAAGGATATATCTAACGGCTGTTAAAAAACGGTGCAAGATTTGAATTTGGAGATGCATTTGAAGTTTCTTTTTTCTTTTTTTTTTAGTTTAAAAATAGAAATAAGTATTTTCTCTCTCTTCGTTGTCACTGAAACTAAAACCACCGAAGAGCCTCACCGATGCTAAGACGACTCAGAGATTGCAAATGGGAAGCATCTTTAGTTAATCTTGCGACTGAGACCATTCACGGTAATGTTGTCTTCTCTTCAGTTTGTGTCGGATTCAGACAAGAGATCCGACTTTGTGCTCTGACAGTTCTCTAAATAGTTCTTGTATTGATG
This sequence comes from Lepidium didymum, assembly GCA_963920545.1. Lineage (NCBI taxonomy): Eukaryota > Viridiplantae > Streptophyta > Magnoliopsida > Brassicales > Brassicaceae > Lepidium > Lepidium didymum. The sequence goes on along the minus strand of OY986992.1, from coordinate 12,573,611 downwards.
TATTTTGAGGATCTTTCATTTTATCTAATTGTTTTAATCAGGTAGTGTGAATTTGAGATCAGGTTCATTTACTTGCAAGGTGAGTTCCAGATCTGGTTTCATTAAATCATTATCTGCCTATTGCAATTTTGGAGACTATGTTGATTCTTAGGGCAATCATTGCATTGTCTTTCTCTTGTTTGGTTTCAATGGTTAGTGATTATCATTACTGTCTAGCCTTATTACTTCAGATTATTTAATAAATAATGCAACGCTCGTGTCTTAGTTTATGAGAGAATAAGCTTAGATCAGGTCCTTTAAGGCGATTCCGCGAAGTGACGGTGATTCGGCATCTGGTTCTTTACATAATCTTTAATAACAAATAAGTGAATCATTGAACATAGTATGATGAATCCTGTTACACAAAGAGCTTATTTATCTCTTTAATTTCAAGCTCTAGAGACAGAACTAACATCCACATAAAATTTACAACTTGCAATCTTTGGTGATTATAGTGTTGTGTTATAGTCCTTTGTTATTACTAGTGCATAATCTTTTGCTATTGCACGGGCAAATGTAGGTTTCTGGAAGTCATGGGAAAGCCAGCAAGGTGGTTAAAAAGTGTTTTACGTGGAAAGAAATCATCTAAATCTAGTGGTTCTAGAGAGAAGGAGGTAGCTTTCTTTTTCTTTTCAAAACAAACGGATTTCTTATTTGAACTGTTATGATTTTGAGGCTGAGTACAGTAACGGTTTCCGTAGACGTAGAGGTTACATGACAGGCCTGTTTAGCAAGTTTTTCTTCACTTTCAGTATCAAAACTTATTTTGTTCTCTCTATGGTGTCACTTTCTGATTTCCTTTCTCGTTATTGTCTGTTGATATGGTTATAATAATTCTACGGTTATCATGCGTAGAGAAGTGCGAATGGGAAAGAGGTTGTGGTTATTTCAAAGGTTGAAGAATCCGATGTGGTTTCGGATCTTCCATCCTTTGGAAATGCAGCAGTTTATACCAGTGGTATGGTAGAGACACAGACTCTGGAACGTGGAGGAGAGGTTTCAGAAACGTTCCCTAAGGTCCAACTTCAACCAGCAGATTCTCAAGATGCTGCTTCTGTTCCTGATGATTTGCTATCCGAATCAGAGAAAATTCAGCAAGATATTGCAGCAACAACCTTGCAGGCTGCGTTTAAAGGCTACTTGGTAATATTTAAGCTTCTGGGGTTGTGTTTCTAACTATCTTATCTTTTTGTGTGCTGACCTGAGATCCTCTCTGTGAAGGCTCGACGTGCTTTCTGGGCACTGAAAGGTATAATAAGGCTACAAGCACTTGTCCGTGGTCACATGGTTAGGAGGCAAGCTGTTTCTACTCTGTGCTGTGTTATGGGAATTGTCAGATTGCAAGCACTTGCTCGAGGAAGAGTGGTCAGACATTCCAACATTGGAGTTGAAGTTCACAGGAAATGTTGGTCGCATCATCAGTCTTTAGTAATGCTCATCATGCACTTCTCTAAGATTTCTGTTTTTTTAGCTGAGTAGCTTTCAACTTTAACTCCGCAACTGACCTTTTCTGACTTACCAGGAGAATAAACTCGCTGACTCTGTTGCTGATACACATACTTACCTGGGGATGAAGAAGCTTACTGCAAATGCTTTTGCTCAGAAGGTATACTTTTTTTTATTATTCCTATAAAGTAAGAGTTGAAAAGATTTTGGTAGATGATTTTGTTGTCTTTTTTTATTAGCTTCTGGCTTCATCACCAAACGTGATGCCTTTGCACCTCGACAATGATTCTTCCAATTCAGTCTGGTTAGAAAACTGGTCAGATTCTCGCTTCTGGACGCCAATTCCTCAACCAAAAAGATCATCAGTAAAAGAAACTCAAAAGAAGTTTGTCAGTAATTCACAGAATCAGATAGTTGAGGCTGAGTTTGCTAGATCGAAGAAGAGTGTTCGCAAAGTCCCTACTTCAAATCTCGACAATCTCTCAGCAACACAGACATCATATGATTTTGAGATACACAAACGCAGCTTCCGAAAAGTTTCAACAAGCCAATCTGTAGAACCACTAGCTATGGAAAATGCTCAAGTTGATCTAGAGAAAGTGAAACGTGGCTTGAGGAAAGTACATAATCCCGTAGTTGAGAACTCTATCCAACCTCAACCAGTACCACAGATTACAGTGGAAAAGCCAAATCTGTGCTTAAAAGAATCTGTGAGTGCCTTTGATGGAGACAAAGAAGATGAAATGGCTGAGACATTGGTGGAACAACGTGAGGAATTGATACAAACTCATGGACCATTGGAAACCAATGAAGCACTTGATACGACATTGGTCAACCAAATCGACGAGAGTGAAGAAAATGTAATGACTGAGGAAAAGGAGGGTTCAAAAGAAGAGAAAATTCCAAAACAAAGCCATAAGGAGAATTCAGGTGGGAAGGAGAATCAGAAATCTAGGAAAAAGGGGTCTCCGGTTACTACTACCCAAACTGCAGAGTGTCAAGATAGTAATGGGAATCAGAGTCCTAGTGCGGGAATACCGAGCTATATGCAAGTGACTAAATCCGCTAAAGCAAAGCTGAGGCTCCAGGGCTCTACTTCACCTAAGAAACAAGAGACTACTGAGAAAGCCAATAGACGTTACTCTCTGCCATCTTCAGGTAATAGTGCAAGAGTAACTTCTGATTCACCCAGAACAGCAAGAATCTCAAATTCGGGTGGCAAAACCGGGAATAAGACCCAAAAAACTCTTATTTCTTCCCGAGAAGGAAAAGGTTAGTGTACTACTAACCGAAACAAGCTTTCTCACAATGATAATCTAATGAAAAATGTCTCATCCAACTTTTCTTGGATTGGCTTTGGGTTTTGCAGGGAAGACAGCTACAGTAGAGTGGAAGAGATGATTGTATCCATTTGGGACCTATCATGTTTCTAGTACAATGCATTACCATCTTATCTATATAATTCCTGTGTTTATGTTTCTTTGTTTTTGTGTTTGTGTTTGTGTAATGAGTTAAGAATGTACATCATAGGGTGTTCTTTTGAATCTTTATGTTCTGTTTTAATTCAACAATATATTTTTTTTGGGTCTAAATTCAACAATATTTCTATTACCTTAAAAACAAATAAAGCAACTGCGATGTTAATTGGTGTTACGTAATGATCCTTAAGGTTCTCATATGTTGTGATAGAGATCCTCAACTTATATATATATATACACACAGAGACAAAGTAGTTTAGGGTTTCAAAGATGTTGAAGTAAATGTTTTAAAGTACTGAAATGGTCCTAAGTTTGAATGAATGATTAGGGAATGAAGGGATAAGTAATTAAAGGGGAGAAAAAACAAAAAAAAGAAAAGAAAAGAAAAGCAAAAAGGATAATACATTGAGCTCAAAGAAGGTTAGACTGAATTATTCTATTTCAGAGCTTGGAATTACAAAAGACATTATTAACAAAAGCTTTCGAACCAACTTCTCCTTCAATTTATTTATATTCTTCTTCTTCTTCTTCATTTTCAATTTATTCGTTTTGATACTTTTTACCCCTTTAAAGACAGCCTTCTTGAATAGCATAGTTTCATGGACTCACTATTATTGCTTAATGCATATCTTGCCATATTTACACCTTTTTATTTATTTATTTATAGCTGCTTTGTCTATAATAACCCCATCTTTACATGAACAGAAGATCATAAATTCTCATCTATGTATTGACAAAATATGTATATATAATATGTAAAGAATGTCCATTTCAGGCGAAAGAGAATGTTCCAAAGTTATCTCTATGTTCTTTGTGTATGTTGAATAATGTTTTATACCCAAAAAGGAACACAAGACTACACTTGTGAAACTACATTTGTATGTATATTAAAATAAAATAAAAAGTATATAAATGGAAAAAAAAGGATTATATGCTTAGCTTCCCCAGAACAGAGTTCAAGTGTAAACCTTTTAACAAAAAACAAAATTGATTCAAACTTGTCAGAAGAGAAATCTTCTAAAACCAGCCTTTATATATGCTTCCTTCTTACCAATCTTCTCCCTCTATTCCATTCCAAAGAGAAACAGAGAAAGAGACACAAAGAAGTCTCTCCTCTTCTTTTAACCTTCTCAATTTATATAATCTTCAAGTTGTACTTTCACAAACAAAACATTGTAGTATCTAACTTATACTACAAAATGGGTGCTGCTTCAATTCACCATCGAGGAACTGTTCTTCTTCTTCTTTTCATCGCATTTTCGGTACTTCAAACGGATAAGGTTTCAGGTCTAAGATTGGAAAGAGACATGAGGTTGCAACTTCTGTTTGTTCATCCTTTGCGTGTTCTTAAAGAGTCTAAGTCTGAGTCAACAACAACAAATCATGGAAACTTCGATTCAAATCGAGGTTTAGCGCCTTCTCCTTCCCTCATGTCTGATCCTAAACAATCTGTAAAAAGAATGATTGGAAGAGGATCTGATCCTATACACAACAAATACAACAGATGCTGACACTTCTTTTACTTTGCCAAAGTAAAGCTATACTCAGTTACTCTTGTTTTCTTTTAGTAGTCTGTTTTATAATTTGTTTCTTAGTCCTTTATTAGTTTAAACTTAATATAATATTTGTTATGTTAAAACATGTTGTTGCCTTTTATAATTCTTGTTTGAGGCACTATACATATTAATATATATATATAGAAGACTTCATTTGTTTGTTTTTAGTGTGATTCTCTATGTTTTCGGTTATATTAGTTCTGAATTTTTTTCTGAATACAAAAATTGGTTCTGATTAATTAGATTATTATCAGTATAAACATCAAAGCCTATATGGATTTTTCCGATGAACAAAATTCTTTAGGAGTTTTGGTTCATGAGCCCGGATCCACATATTTCAGAAAGCCACCCACAAAATGCCCATTAAGCTGGGCTTTTCGTAGTAACTAAAAGGTACATAAAAAACGAAAGAAATATTACTATTTTACTTCTTTGCGTAATGGTTAATATTTGACATTTTTCATGCATGTTTAAACCATGAGAAATCTTTACCTTTCAAGATGAAATTGTCTTAACATTTTAGAAACAATTCTAAAAAGCCATATATATGAAAATGTAATAATAATAATAATAATAATAATAATAATAATAATAATAATAATAATAATAATAATAATAATAATAATAATAATAATAATAATAATAATAATAATAATAATAATAATGTATATATATATATATATATAATTGTCAAATAAATCTCCAACTTTCAAATTTCAGCTATTTTAATCACCAACTATCATGTTCCCTAAAACAAACATCAACTTTTAGTTGACTTTAATTTAGGTTTCAAATTTTGTGTTGACTTAGCCAAATTAGACATACCGTTAAGTCACTTAACATAACAACTAAACGGTGTTAAACTCCGCTAATTACGTTGTTACAATATGTCAAAACGATAATAGAGTTTTTCAACAAAAATATCCTCAAATTAATTTCACTCATAAACCCTAGAAATCAAAAATCCTCACTCCGAATTCGCACTTTGATTTCACCAACTGCTTCAATGATAGACAATTTTCTTTTTGGTCGGATGCAGAGAATGTAAGGTTGTCCCTTTCGTACGGATTGTCACTGAACTCAGTTCTGTTTTGGACCATTTACATGAGCTGCTTTGTCGAGTTTCTGTTGAAAGGATCAAATAGTTTACTGATATTCCTTCAGAATCTGAGTGGGAGAGCAAAGAAAACCTTCCTCCCCCGAATTGGCTCTTCCATGGTTATATACATCTTGAAGACCTCAAGGTAAGCTTGAGAAACCGAAAAACTTTGTTATTAAAGCTCTCCTTAAGCAATCGAACGTTTGAAAGATGTGAGTGTAAACAATATAGGTACGCTACAGGCCAAACACTCCACTTGTGTTCAAGGGGATTACACTTGACATAACCATATAATATTTATGTTTTTTTTTAATCTCAAGAGCCTAAACGATGCCAACTCAAGGATGTTGTTGCTGCCAAACCTGAGAAGCTCGATTTTTTGGGTAAGTTCGAAGCATACATCCAGTTCGTCAATGGAGATTGAGCTCTCTATATCTTTCTCTCTATGTATAACCATCGTACTTGATTGGAACAGAGAAATAAATTTGAGGATTTATGACTGAAATCAATTTGGGGAACTCTATTATTGTTTTGACATAACAGTATGATTAACAGAGTTTAACATTGTTTAATTGTTCTGTTAAGTGATTTAACTGTGGACCTTATTTGGCCGAATCAATGGAAAGTTTAGGACGTAAATAGAAATCAACTAAAAGTTGAGAATTTAATTAACAATTTTTCCATATACATATACATATATTGTTCAGGGATAAGTTTTATTTTTGTTGATATTTCGCAATTGTAACTACGTCTAGAAGATTAGATGGTAAAACAACAGTAATAATCAAACATAAACATTCCGATGTATTCGGACTTTATGTTAATTTTATATTATCTAATAACTTATTAGATCATATTACACTAATAAAGAGATATATTTTGAATTTAGCAAAATTTTATACTAAAAGTTATTGAAAAAAAAATTTGGTGGTGGCAAGTGCCCACCTTCATTAACATAGATCCGCCACTTCTAGTACGTGAATATGTACCTTTACTCATTTAGGTAGTAATATGATATAAGAAAAAAAAGAATCACCAAAAAGTTTATAATTTTGGTAAATATAGGATGCAAAACTATCTTAATATACTTTAAACTATGATTAAAATGGTGAAAATAATTAGGAGGTTTATAAGTAACAGACAGAAAATATAAGGAGTTGGAAAAAGTGGAGTAGATTCAACACTTTCAAGTTCTAACTATAATTAAATTATTTAATTTGGTCATAGTTTGGCAATCATTTTGGGTCCTTTCCTCTTGTTTCTTCCTTAATTTGTTTGTTTATCTCTCTTTCTTTCTCTCTCAAGCATTTTAATAAGTTGTTTTTGTTATAATAAACCTTATTTCACGATTATACTTTTACTCTTAACTAGTTTATATTAGTGTCATATACTCAGTTTCGAATCCGTAGTTTTCAACATATGATTTAAGTATTTTGAAGAGAAAAAACTTGGAAGTAATAATTATAAACCAAAGTGAACACTGAGATAAAACAGTTTGCAAAAGAAGACAAAACATTCATCAAAAGAAAAGAATAATAATAGAAAACATTGAGTGACATACATAGTAGCTACTCAACACGAGTAGGGCACGGTTGGTGAGAAACAAAGAGTCTAAACCCACGAATATTCAGCAACATACCATCTTTGTAATACATGCGGTCTTAAGATATACTTCTAGTTAAAATTTTATCAAAAGGAAACGAAAGATATACTACTATTTTCAAATTATATTTTCTATATACGAACATATTATTGTGATATAATGTGCATGCTTAATTGTAGTTTTTATAACTTGCTTACACTCTGCAATGAATTTCATAACACTATATATGTTCTTCTGGGAGCTATTATTTGACTCGCCAAGAGATCATTGAACAAGAAGAACGGACGATCTTTTATTTTTGTTTGAATAATATATGTTGATAAACCAAACACAAAACTGGCGGAAAACAAAATTACTTTAACGTTGTATCTAAAGGACTCACCGTCTATAGGTTTTATATTTAATGAACCAAACTTCTTGACATTCTCCTGTGATTCTCGGCTTTCAATTTCCAATTATAATCAAAGCAATTTCAGATTTTTTTTTGTTTTTTTTCTTTGTCAAAAATTATTGGATCGACAAGTGCTCGATCCATAGTTAGAGTTCTCCAATTAGAACAAGATGATATTCAAATTCATCACATAATACCAAACTATATAAGAGACAAACCAACTGGACTATCTGCTTCTTGCCTAGTTTTTTTTTTTTACTTAATCATTGTGTTTACATATATACATACATTTCAATATAAAAATTAAGTTGAAAGCAATTTGACTTAACCAAAGAAATTTAAAAAAACTTGACATTCTAGATTAATTGGTAAGGGTTGTTCTTTTGAGTTTTTTTTGGCTATAAGATTTAGGTGGTAGGTTTTTTGGTTATAGATTTTTGCTTTGCAGGTAATTTGACTACATGATTTTATTTTTGTAAAATTCATAAATTTCGCCTCTAGGTTTTTAGTATAACTAAAAACATTTTATAAATAAAATATTGATTTTCTAGAACAATAAGAACCAAAAATAAACGTAGAGCATAATTATTTTAATTTTAGTGCTCTAAATTTTTTTTGCTCTCTATAACAATTATAGAAATTGCCAATCTGGTACACCATCTGATTCAAAATACAAATATATATTTAGTGGTTTTCTATACATAGTAACAAATATTTTTTTATAAGTTCTAAAAAAAATATTATATACAGAAATATAATCCATTAATAATAAAATTAGAAACTGCAAAATACTTGAATAGTCATAAAACATGAAAATTAAATTATTTTGCACTGAAAATATTACTTAAAATAAAATAATATATTTTTATCAGAAAAATCATCTAGTACTATATAGGATTATGGAAAGATTCTACGTATTATTCAGAATTACACTTGTATAGTTTCACTGACGGGTTTGGTGGAGTTAGTTTGGAAATACGTGGTACTCATAAGAGTTTGTTTTCCTTACATTCGGAGGTTGAATCTTTAATGTGGATGATGTCTTGGTTTCTTTTGCTCCAGATAACATAAGTGGATTTAGGAAGTGCTAAAGATGGAGGACCTTGAGAGTTAGCCAGCTTTGTCTTCCTATACCAAAAATTTTGCAAGACTTAGAAACCTCTTTCGTTTTTCTCTCTATCTCTCATTTCAAGATTTTTGAACTATACAGCTAATTTAATAGACTGTAATTTAGAAGGTTTTTAAGGAATAAATCATTTGTAAAATTTTACGACAATACTAGTTTTTCATTCTTTTTGATATGAAATGAGTTAAGTTGAAAAAAAAATCATTTGATATTGTTAAAAGATGATGAAGTTTAAGACTCTAACTACAAAGTTGTAATTATAATGTAAAATTGCCTAACACATATTTAATATCCAATAAATTAATAGATTATCTAAAAACTGAATCGAATCAAATTTTTAATAATCAATATAGAAGATTTGATATCAAGTTCTACTATATTAGTAACTTTTTAATAATTATCACATATAAGTCCTAAATAAATACGTATAATAAATAAATTTTTATGAAAATAAAAAAGTTAGGCAAAATATAAGATAATGAAAAATATATATATGTATATATATATATATATATTGTTTTTTTAATTATTATGTTCGTATATTTATATTTTTAAATAAAAGTAATAATAAAAAATAATATAGATGAATACGAGTCAGAAAAAGATTTAATTACTTCAAAAATAAAATATATGTTTTAGTATAGAAATCTTTTTACGTTTGGATGGTATATATATTTTTATTTTATGAGTATATATGAATGTTTAACGAATACTTTTTTTTTTTGAGATATGATTATTTTTTGTTAAAGAGAGACGTAATTTACTATAGTGATATGTATTTCGTAGAATCTTTACCCTAAAACCTAGGGGTGGGCGAACGGTTCGGTTTTTTGGGGTTAAGCAAAACCGAATAAAATTGATTATTAAACTGATCGGTCTTATGTTAAATTGTAATCGGTTATCAGATCGCTTTGGTTCGGTATACAGTAACCGAATGAACCGAAATTAATTTTGAAAGTCAATATTTTGTTTCCTTTGACTACACTTTACCTTTCCTTTACCATATCGATCATCGATCGAAGTATCGAACCCTAACAATCTACTCTCTCCTCTCGGCCTCTCTTCTCTCTGGTCTCTTCTCTCTGATCTCTTCTCTCCGCCGCTCATCTCTCCCCCTTTCTTCCGCTCTCTTCTCTCCGCTTCTCATCCGCTCTCTTATCTCCCCCCTCTCTTTCGCTATTCTTCTCTTCTCTATGCCTCTGTTCCTTTCCTTGTATTGATCGAGTATTTGAGTGTGAGAAGCTTAAAAAGGGATTCGAAGGACCTGCTCGTGCACACAATTTGGAACCTAGTTGTGTCTTTCTTCAAATCCCAAATCCGAGTTGCTTGAGGTTTGTTTTTCACTTTTTCTTTGTCGTATGATTGGAATTTTAAGTTTGTGTTTTGGGTTTGTAGTATGAAGAACTCATGGTTTGCTTCTTTCTTTGGTATTCTCTACATTTGTGTCTTGCTCCAAATCGTTTGTTTATTTCTTTGGTACTCTCTACATTTGTTCGAAAGACTTGTTTTTGTTTCTTAAATTCGACTTAAGCACTTCGTAATCCCAATGTCTTCGCAGTGAATCCTTGCTCGATTCTCGTTTTCTGGTATTTAGTATTAAAATCTTTGTCTTTCTCTTTTACAAATAGATTCACGTTCCGTACCTGAGGATACGACTGAGGTTGAAGGACCACCAGCTGTAGGGGAAGAAGTATCCGGCCGTAAAAGGACCGAAACGCAACGGTCAAGCACTTCCCTGCTACCAAAACCTAAAAAAAAATATGCCAAAAGAGCCGAGGTATGGAAACACTTTATTTAAAGGGAAGATGGCGATAGAAAGTGTAGTTGTAGGTATTGTGGAGTGGAGATCAGTTGTGATTCGAAAACTGTGGGTACAAGCCCCATGAAAGCGCATATAGGTAGATGTAAAATGTATAAAAACTTTCTGAACAAGGAGAACCAAAAGATCATAGGTAGTGATGATTCTGGAAACATGAAAGTAGTTAAGTACGATCCGGTTTTGTTTAGAAAATCGGTTAATGAAATGATAGTAATCAATGAGCTGTCATTGTCATTTGTAGAGTCAGAGGGTTGGAAAAGGTTTGTTTGAACATTATGCCTATGTACTCTACGTTTTCAAGGAGGACAACAACAAAGGAGATTGTTGCAATGTATGAGGTAGAAAAAATAGCTTTGAATAGGTTGTTTGAGTGTCAAAAACAAAGAGTTAGTCTTACAACAAACATTTGGGTGTCTCCACATACATCATACAATTATATGGTCATCACTGCTCACTGGATTGATATAAGCTGGCAGATGCAGAAGAGAATCTTAGATTTTAAAGTGATAACTGACCATAAGGCTGGGACAATTAAAGGCCAGTTAGTTGAGTGTCTAGAAGAGTGGGGGATTGCTCAGTTATTTACAGTCACGGTAGATAATGCTACAGCTAATGACAAGGCTATTAGGTTATTGCAGGAGTATTTGGTGCAGTTAGGACCCGAAAAATTAGTGTTAAACGGCTAGCTCATCCATATGCGATGTTGTGCGCATATCTTTAACCTAATAGTTTCTGATGGATTACAGAAAGCAAAGCTTAGTATTGTTGCCATTAGGAACGCATTAAAGTATGTGCGTTCCTCCTTTAGTAGGTTGAAATCTTTTGAGTTGAGATGTGAATCCGGGAAAATATGCAGAGGTAGTTTGCCTTTGGATGTGAAAACCAGATGTAACTCCACATATCTTATGTTGAGTTCAGCCCTTAAGGTTAGAGTAGCATTTGAAAAGATGATGTTGGAGGATAAGCTCTATTGTGAGTACTTTCAGGAAGATGATGAGAAAACAAAGACAAAAAGGATTGGACCACCAACTACCTCTGATTGGGATGAGGTGCAGATTTTGGTTAAGTTTTTGAAAATCTTCTACAAGTCTATTGATAAAGGATTTTTGCTCTTTCTGTCAATTAACCCTAAGCACTATCATGGTCATTGTAATATTTGAGGTATCAATCCAATTGGGAATTATGCAGACAATCAGAATTGCAATAGAATCAATTAATTCAAGCCAAATAAATCAGATGATGTTTCTAACAACCTAAATTAAAAAGAACGAAATTAAATAAGCAAGTAAAAGGAAATAATAATGAAGAATAGAGAAATTGCAGAGAAACAGATAAATTCAATCAGACGAAATAGAAGCTTCTAAGGATGGGAATCAACAAATAATGAATCTCCTTAATCATAACCTAAGTACCTAACAAACTCAATAAGAGGTGATTTCTAGACAGCTAACTCGTGGGTAATCAAATTCACTTTCATGATAGATGATCTCAACCAAGCTATATTCAGACCCTATCATTATAGGCGAAACATAATACAGAAGGCATGAAAATTCAGTTTACTAAAGTCAATAATCGTGAGTATGGAAATTCCTAGGATCTAATCTCAAGTGATTAGGGAGAGACTAGCATTAAGAACCCTAAAACAGAAGAAATCTATGCGAAATTTACTTATATACTTAGTAGATCAAGGATTTTCATTAATCTATCACATCCTCAAAAGCCCTAATAAAACTACTCAGATTTCATAATCATAAACGAAAATTCAAAGCATAAACTGAATTGCATAATCATAAGGTAGAGAAGAAGAGTAGGTAAGAATAAACCAGGATATGAAATTGCAAATAGAAACTCAGAAACAAAGAGGTTCGATCTTAAAATTACAAAGGCTATAGTAGTTTCTCTGTTCTCTCTCAAAAGTTCATAAAAATAAAGCGTGCTTATTAAAAACGGGCTAAGAGGGTTTTTATACCACTTCTTAGTAAACCCTAAAATAAAAATCAACGAAAATAATAAAAAGTCAAAGTGGGAATCTGGTAGCTCGACCGGGTCGGTCAAGTGGTCCGTCGAGCTGATATGAGAGATCGGTTGAGTTGATGTCCGGACTGGTCCGACTCGACTGGTTCAGTCGAGTCCAATGTCGAGTTGAATTCCGGTTTGGTCCGCGGGAAGCCAACTCGACCAGTTCGGTCGAGTCGAATGTCGAGCTGAATTCCAGTTTGGTCCGCGGGAAGCCAACTCGACCGGTTTGGTCGAGTTGATGGGTAAGTTTGAATCAGCTCAGGTGCGTTGGTGATCCATGCGGTCGAGTTGGTAGGTAGAGTTGGGATCAGCTCTAACTAGTTGCTGATGCAGTAGGTAGAGTTGAGATCAGCTCTAGCAAGTTGCTGATGCAGTAGGTAGAGTTGAGATCAGCTCTAGCTAGTTGCTGATGCAGTAGGTAGAGTTGATATCAGCTCTAGCTAGTTGCTAATGCAGTAGGTAGAGTTGAGATCAACTCTAGCTAGTTGCTGATCTTGTAGGTAGAGTTGAGATCAGCTCTAGCTAGTTGCTGATGCAGTAGGTAGAGTTGAGATCAGCTCTAGCTAGTTGCTGATGCAGTAGGTAGAGTTGAGATCAGCTCTAGCTAGTTGCTGATCATGTAGGTAGAGTTGAGATCAGCTCTAGCTAGTTGCTGATCCTGTAGGTAGAGTTGAGATCAAATTCCTTTTTTGTGCATCCAAAATTCTCCCATTGTACTTGAAATCCACTCCAATGCATGTATGGATGTTATGCATGAAAGCTAACATAAAAACTCTAATGCAACACAAAATGTGATTAATATAAACACCAAACATGCTAAATATGACTCCTAAAACGTGCTAAAATACAAACATATCAACTCCCCCAAACTTAATATTTGCTTGCCCTCAAGCAAACAAACCGAACCAAGATGGAGAAGAGGGTGAAGCGGGGATTCAGAGCCAAAGACGAGCTAATACGAATACTAAACTCACAGTCCAAGATACAAGTTCTAAGATACACAACCAAACAAGTCGTACTCCAAAAACTTTAGCCATACCAATAACAATCTAGCACAGATTCAGCCTTAACCTACTCATGCATTCACTTCAACTAATCCTTTTAACATTCATTTAGCACAAAACCGCGAACCGAGCATATGCATCAATTTAAAAGCTTATTTGGCTAAGGGTAAGGTCCAGAGATTAGAATGATCTCTTTATAGTAACTGGTCAATCAATGAACAAGGATCACTCAATGAAATGGATTAAGCTTCAGCATAATGCTAAAGGTGAGAACCAATAGGCGCATACAAGAGCATGACTTCATTTACCCGTATACCCACATTGGTTTCATCCTAGCAATCTAAACCCAAAGTCTGATCCTAGACTACCATTTTCATCTAATTCTTTCTTTTTAGCCACCAAGATCATACTTACAAGCTTTTCCATTCATAGGTCTAAGGATGGGGATTCACAAACATTGTAGTTTCTAGTGGTTTGGTAGTTAAGACATTTACAGCACATGGTTCTTCTTTTTTTTTTTTTTCTTTCTTTTTACTACCCAGAACCTTGACTAGACTTCTTAGTATACTTTCCAGCCCCTTTCTCCTTCAGACATGAACACCTTAGCCCCCCCCTTTTTTTTTTCAGCCCAGACGTAAACATTCCCATACCCAAAATCAAAACCACCTAATCCTATCTGGTCCAAAAATCATGGACCAGCATCTACATGAAGCCATGCTTCTGTCAGCGCTCACCTAACACTTTATGCCAAGTTAAACCGAAAAGAGACCTCACGAAACACACAACAAGCAGTGAATGGTTTGAAAGAAGGTGCGGTGCATGGTGGGAGTCTATTTGGATTAACAAGATAGATGCATGATGATAAAGGAAATCCAAATATTCTGTGTAATCCACAAGCTTAAAATCAATGCATATACTCGATAATTAATCAGTCAGATTATGGTTTTCAATTAAGTAAGGATTAGCATCGGGTCGCAGCATGATTCAATTAGGCATGAATGCATAGACTAAACCTTCCTAACATGGTGCGGTTAAGCATTTCGGACAAGAAAGCATGCAACAGACAACTTATATTTAGGGCGGTGAATTTAGCGCATCGATCAGCAAGCTTAAATAGGCGTAATCATCATAATCCCCTATGCAAAACTAGACTCGATCCTACATGGATGCAGCTACATGACACTCTTTTTTATGTGTTTTTGAAAAGGTTTGTCAATTTTTTTGTATTTTCTATGTCTTATATGAAAATGCATGATCAAAATGAAAACAGAAAATAAGAACAGAAAAAACGTGATCAAATGTGATCTAGGACCCTCCCCCAAACTTAAACTACACAGTCCCTTGTGTAATAGAAGCTTGAAAAATAGCCTAGATCAATCAACAGAAACAATGAAAATGCAATGATATTAACAATGAATGTGTGGAGTGTGTACCTTTTTAGAAGTACAAGTTCCAGGGTGCTGGACTTGCAGTGTCTGTGAGGATCGAAGCCAAGAATTCCTTGTTGGTCGCCTACTAGAACCACCCTCACGTCTCAACATTTTCTCTGTTTTTAAAGCTCAGCTCGACCCACTGGATCACTGAACCGGTCGAGTTGACTCAATGATTAGTCTCTCGGTCGAGTTCGTGGATATTTGGTGGCAGCTCGAGCTAGAGAGTGGTGACGGTGGTGGTCGAGCATGGAGATCGAGCTAATGTTAGAATAAGAGGCTCACGGCTTAGCTCGACCCAATGACTCAGCGGCAGACTCGAGTTAAGCAAGAAACTGAGGGAGAACAAGCGTAACTTGAACGTGTGATTCACAGAGCTGGTCGAGTTTGTTAAAACATGCAGCTGGTGGTGGAACTAGAGGTGACTCGGCTAGATGTATCACCTTCAAGGTCGAGCTGGCTGACTCGTAGAGGTTTAGCTCGAGCTCAAGCTTGATCTTCACGTCGTCGGTTAAGTCGATTTTCAAGATTTTTTTTTTCTGTCAGCTCGACCCCACGTATCACTCTCTTGGTCGAGTCAGATTTTTGTCCACCAGATCTTCAAGTAAACTCTCTTTTTCCCATCTAGCTTGATGTTAAACTCTGCCAAAAGCACTGAAATCGACCAAATTCCTCACCTACGAAAAATCAAAAACAAAAAAAGAAGAACAAAGAAATAAAAGAAGAATCCTGAAAATGAACTAAATTATTTACAAGGATACCATGGGACTTCCTCCCAAGTGAGATTGTTTTAAGTCGCTTAGCTTGACTTTTCACACCAATCAAAGTTGGGGTGGATCAGAGAGAGGAGGCGGAGTCCCCTCTGCTTCAACGACCATGTAAACCTTAACTTTCTGCCCATTTTCTGGAAGGTCATCTCCTTCCTTGCTAACCAAAGTGATGGCTTTGCAAGGCTTAACCTCTTTGATGTTGAAAGGTCCTAACCAATCTGAATTGAGCTTTGATGGGAAAAGAAGTTGCTTGACCTTAGCGAATCGCTTGGGACGCATGCTGCTCTTAATCTTGTACTCTATTGCTCCATCCACATATCCAATTGGTTGCAAGACTAAATCAGGTCCAAGATCTAATGTTGGTGGCTTACATAACTCCTTATGAGGTGGTTGTGCAGTTTCATCACAAGCAAACATAGATTCAAAGTTTTTCCCGTCTATAACTTCTTTATACATCGGAACCTTGCTGCGGTAGTCACTAGCCTTGCTACTCTTTACCAATACAATGCGGGGGAGTTTAAGCGGTTTAACATCCCTCTGGTCCAATCCTTCAATCGAGAACGTTTGTCCTTCAATGGTTGGCTTCCTCTTTGCATCATTTATATCGAATGTCACTCTGAGGTTTTTCTCAAGGTTCAGCTCGATCATTCCACTCCCCACATCAATTAATGCACCAGCTGAGGCTAAAAATGGTCTACCAAGAAGCAGTGGATCTTTCGATTCCTCATCCATATCAAGCACTACAAAGTCTGTGGGTACTTCCACATTGCTAATCTTAATAGGCAAATCCTCCAATAGACCATATGGCAGTCGGACGGACCTGTCAGCTAGGATCAAAGAGAGCTTACAAGATTTGTAATTGTTGAATCATAACCGCTTTGCAACAGAGAGTGGCATTAGACTAATCGAAGCTCCGAGATCACAAAGGCATTTGCTGAAAGTTAAATGACCCAATGAGCATGGTAAAGTGAATGTTCAGGGGTCCTCCAGCTTCTTTTGCACTACCTTCATCTGTGTGATGGCGCTACACTTATGAGTCTCTACCACCATTCCCTTTACCTCTTTAGTTCTTTCCTTGACTGCATCTTTCAAGAATTTTTGGTAAGGTGGAACCAACATGAACGCATCCAGAAGTGGGATCTTAAGCTCAATTTCTTTCATCTGCTTGTCAAACAAAGCCTTGTATTTCTCAACTAACTCTTTCTTAAACCGTCCAGGAAAAAGTAGCTGATGTTTGTAAGGTGGGGGCACAAAAGGCCTGTTTTCTTATCTAAAACCTCTGGATTAGGTACATGATCGGGCTCAACTTGACCTTGCGGATCGGTATGGAGGTCGAGTTGACCATCAGAAGTTGTTGTTTTTGGCGTTTCAGCGTTTTCATCATCCTCCCCTTCTGGAATGACGCTGTCCTCAGCAACACGAGCATATCCTGTAGGAGTAGGAAGTTCTTTTCCACAGCGAAGAGTGATTGCACAGGCACTATACTCTTTTGGATTCTGAATCGACTTTCCTGGAAGTTGTCCAGTAGTTTTCACAGAAGGAGATGCTTGTAGACCCTCTAAATATTTCAGTCTGGAGTTCAAAGTCTCAAGTTTGCAATGAAGATCATTGTGCGAAGCATCTATCTTTGAATGGAGATCAGCTTGCATTTTGTTCAATTCCTTGCTGGTGGCAGCTTGCCCCTGAAGTATTTGCTGAAGCATGTTCATCATATCTGGGCTCTGTGCATGAGGTGGCTGATGGTGTTGAGGCTGGTACCCTGGTGGTACTATTGGAGTTGGGTTGAAATTGTTGTTGTACGGTTTCTTTGAGATGAAGGGTTTAGGCTAAGCTTGCTGAACCTGTTGTGGGTATACCTGATCCTCTGGATTGGCTACATTTGTACTTCTATAGGATAAGTTTGGGTTTGACATGTAGTTGTTGTATCCTCTGTAACCACCTTGATTCTGCAGATAGTTAGCCTCCTCTTCCTGAACGTCCTCCCCTTCCTCAACCTGATCATCCTCGCTTACAAAGTGAACATGTTTCTTCTGGGACAAGAGTAGCTTGTCTATTTTCTCATGCAGCGCTTTGATTTCTTTTCTGCTCACCGAATCAGACTCAGTAGTACCTCTCATGCTCCTGTCATAATCCTCACAATACTGCCCGTCTACTTGAGCAAGATTCTCTACCAGATCCTAACCGTCGTCCACATCTTTGTTCAGAAAATTCCCATTGCTGGCTGTGTCCAATAGCATGCGAACCTCTGTATAAAGTGCTGAGAAGAGATTCGGTAGTGAAACCATGATGAGGGCACTGCGATTGATAAGTCTTGAACCGTTCCCATGCTTCAGAGAATGTCTTAGAATTCTTCTGTGTGAAGCCAGATATCGCATTACGGAGTTTTGCAGTTCTGGAATTGGAGAAAAATTTAGCAAGGAATGCCTTTTTGCACTCATCCCATGAAGTTATCGAACCCTAAGGCAAGTGTTTCTCCCAGATGTGTGCCTTATCACCAAGAGAAAACGGGAACAACCTTAGTTTGAAGGTATCTTCACTCACCTCGCTTATCTTAGTAAGGCTACAGAGCCTTTCAAACTCATCCAGATGGTCCAGAGGATCTTCATTAGGTAGGCCATGAAATTTGTTGTTCTGAACCATGGTGATGAGACTGCCTTTTATCTCGAAGTTGTTGTTCTGGATGGCAGGAGGTACAATCCCATGTCTCTAGGTGTGAGTGGTTAGAGCATCTCCAGCTCCAATTGTCCTTAGCCTCCTCTGTTGAGGGCGCTACATCGGGTGATGTTCTGAGTGTGTATCATCCCCATTGTCCATTTCCACTGAATTATGTTGTTGACTGAAGAGTTGGGTTCTCTGCTTTGCCAAGTTGCGTCTAAGTTGACGTTCGTTGTCGAAAGTACCAAGAAGGTTCTGACTGCCCTTTGAACGTATGTGCATACAAGTTTGAGTTTCAACTCTACCTAGTGCTCGAGCGAGTAGGTCGAGCTGATTGGCAAAGTTGTAAAATCACCTGAAAAGCAAAGCCAAAAACAGAATTGCAGTGAGTTTATAACTTGTAACTAAAAATGAACTTGATCTCAATTGTTCCAAAATTGTAAATGAAGCAAAATAAATTCCCAATCGGCAGCGGCGCCAAATTGATAAAAGGATTTTTGCTCTGTTTGTCAATTAACCCTAAGCACTATCATGGTCATTGTAATACTTGAGGTGTCAATCCAATTGAGAATTATGCAGACAATCAGAATTGCAATGGAATCAATTAATTTAAGCCAAATAAATCAGATGATGTTTCTAACAACCTAAATTGAAAAAAACGAAATTAAATGAGCAAGTAAAAAGAAATAATAATGAAGAATAGAGAAATTGCAGAGAAACAGATAAATTCAATCAGACGAAATAAAAGCTTCTAAGGATGGGAATCAACGACTAATGAATCTCCTTAATCATAACCTAAGTACCTAACAAACTCAATAAGAGGTAATTTCTAGACAGCAAACTCGTGGGTAATCAAATTCACTTTCATGATAGATAATCTCAACCAAGCTATATTTAGACCCTATCATCATAGGTGAAACATAACACAGAAGGCATGAAAATTCAGTTTACTAAAGTTAATAATCGCCCTAGACAGCTAATCCCTTAGGCTAGGTGCGAAAATCTCTGAAATTAGCAGGATCAGGTATTTCATCAAACATTTCGTGAGTATGGAAATTCCTAGGATCTAATCTCAAGTGATCAGAGAGAGACTAGCATTAAGAACCCTAAAACAGAAGAAATCTATGCGAAATTTACTTAGATACTTAGTAGATCAAGGATTTTCATTAATCTATCCCATCCTCAAAAGCTCTAATAAAACTACTCAGACTTCATAATCATAAACAAAAATACAAAGCATAAACTGAATTGCATAATCATAAGGTAGAGAAGAAGAGTAGGTAAGAATAAACCAGGATATGAAATTGCAAATAGAAACTCAGAAACAAAGAGGCTCGATCTTAAAATTACAAAGGCTAGAGTAGTTTCTCTGTTCTCTCTCAAAAGTTCATAAAAATAAAACGTGCTTATTAAAAAGGGCTAAGAGGGATTTTGTACCACTTCTTAGTAAACTCTAAAATAAAAACCAACGAATATAATAAAAAGTCAAAGTGGGAATCGGTTAGCTCGACCGGGTCGGTCGAGTTAATGGGTCGAGTGGTCCGTCGAGCTGTCCGTGTGAAACCAACTCGACCGGTTTGGTCGAGTTGATGTGAGAGATCGGTTGAGTTGATGTCCGGACTGGTCTGACTCGACCAGTTTGGTCGAGTCCAATGTCGAGCTGAATTCCGGTTTGGTCCGCGGGAAGCAAACTCGACCGGTTTGGTCGAGTTGAGAGTTTGAATCAGCTCGGGTGCATTGGTGATTCATGCGGTTGAGTTGGTAGGTAGAGTTTGGATCAGCTCTAGCTAGTTGCTGATGCAGTAGGTAGAGTTGAGATCAGCTCTAGCTAGTTGCTGATGCAGTAGGTAGAGTTGAGATCAGCTCTAGCTAGTTGCTGATGCAGTAGGTAGAGTTGAGATCAGCTCTAGCTAGTTGCTGATGCAGTAGGTAGAGTTGAGATCAGCTCTAGCTAGTTGCTGATGCAGTAGGTAGAGTTGAGATCAGCTCTACCTAGTTGCTGATGTAGTGGGTAGAGTTGAGATCAGCTCTAGCTAGTTGCTGATGCAGTAGGTAAAGTTGAGATCAGCTCTAGCTAGTTGCTGATCTTGTAGGTAGAGTTGAGATCAAATTCCTTCCTTGTGCATCCAAAATTCTCCCATTGTACCTAAAATCCGCTCCAATGCATGTATGGATGCTATGCATGAAAACTAACATAAAAACTTTAATGCAACACAAAATGTGATTAATATAAACATCAAACATGCTAAATACGACTCCTAAAATGTGCTAAAATACAAACAATTCAACTCCCCCAAACTTAGTCTTTGCTTGCCTGAAGCAAACAAACCGAACCAAGATGGAGAAGAGGGTGAAGCGGGGATTCAGAGCCAAAGACGAGCTGATACGAATACTAAACTCACAGTCCAAGATACAAATTTTAAGAGACACAACCAAACAAGTCGTACTCCAAAAACTTTAGCCATACCAATAACAATCTAACACTGATTCAGCCTTAACCTACTCATGCATTCACTTCAATTAATCCTTTTAATATTCATTTAGTATAGAACCGCGAACCGAGCATATGCATCAATTTAAAAGCTTGTTTGGCTAAGGGTAAGGTCAAGAGATTATAATGATCTCTTTATAGTAAATGGTCAATCAATGCACATGGATCACTCAATGAAATGGATTAAGCTTCAGTATAATGCTAAAGGTGAGAACCAATAGGCGCATACAAGAGCATGACTTCATCTACCCGTATACCCACATTGGTTTCATCCTAGCAATCTAAACCCAGAGTCTGATCCTAGACTACCCTTTTCATCTAATTCTTTCTTTTTAGCCACCAAGATCATACTTACAAGTTTTTCCATTCATAGGTCTAAGGATGGGGATTCACAAACATTGCAGTTTCTAGTGGTTTGGTAGTTAAGACATTTACAGCACATGGTTCTTTTTTTTTTTTCTTTCTTTTTACTACCCAGAACCTTGACTAGATTTCTTAGTATACTTTCCAGCCTATTTCTCCTTCAGACATGATCAGGAAGAGACTAGCATTAAGAACCCTAAAACAGAAGAAATCTATGCGTAATTTACTTAGATACTTAGTAGATCAAGGATTTTCATTAATCTATCCCATCCTCAACAGCCCTAATAAAACTACTCAGACTTCATAATCATAAACGAAAATACAAAGCATAAACTGAATTGCATAATCATAAGGTAGAGAAGAAGAGTAGGTAAGAATAAACCAGGATATGAAATTGCAAATAGAAACTCGGAAACAAAGAGGTTCGATCTTAAAATTACAAAGGCTAGAGTAGTTTCTCTATTCTCTCTCAAAAGTTCATAAAAATAAAGCATGCTTATTAAAAACGGGGTAAGAGGGTTTTTATATCACTTCTTAGTAAACCCTAAAATAAAAATCAACAAAAATAAAAAAAAGTCGAAGTGGGAATCGGTTAGCTCGACCGGGTCGGTCGAGTTAATGGGTCGAGTGGTCCGTCGAGCTGTCCGTGTGAAACCAACTTGACCGGTTTGGTCGAGTGGTCGGTCGAGTTGATGTGAGAGATCAGTTGAGTTGATGTCCGGACTGGTCCGACTCGACCGGTTCGGTCGAGTCTAATGTCGAGTCGAATTCTGGTTTGGTCCGCGGGAAGCCAATTCGACCGGTTTGGTCGAGTTGATGGTGAGTTTGAATCAGCTCGGGTGCGTTGGTGATCCATGCGGTCGAGTTGGTAGGTAGAGTTATGATCAGCTATAGCTAGTTGCTGATGCAGTAGGTAGAGTTGAGATCAGCTCTAGCTAGTTGCTGGTGCAGTAGGTAGAGTTGAGATCAGCTTTAGCTAGTTGCTGATGCAGTAGGTAGAGTTGAGATCAGCTCTAGCTAGTTGTTGATCCTGTAAGTAGATTTGAGATCAAATTCCTTCGTTATGCATCCAAAATTCTCCCATTGTACCTGAAATCCGCTCCAATGCATGTATGGATGTTATGCATGAAAACTAACATAAAAACTCTAATGCAACACAAAATGTGATTAATATAAACACCAAACATGCTAAATACGACTCCTAAAATGTGCTAAAATACAAACATATCAACTACTCTAACATTCAGTGCTTCCAAAACTGTCACTTCCACAGTATGTTACAATGAGATTGTTAACATTGAAAAAAACTTGATAGCCAAGTGTCGCAATAGTGATGAGGAGATTAGAAGGCAAGCCCATGTCATAAGGGACAAGTTTGAGAAATATTGGGATGGCTTGTTGAATATGAATCTCTTAGTGATTATAGGTTCAGTTTTTGATCCAAGAAACAAGATGCAATTCGCATCTCTTTGTTTTCAGAAACTGTATGGTAAGGATACCATTGAATGTAGGAAGCTTAGTAGTGCAGTCTTAAGTGTGCTTCATACACTATATGACGAGTACATTTTTAGGCTTAAGACACATGAAGAAGTTCATGGCATGGGTGCAGATTCTGAGCATCCTAATTCAGTGGATGTCATGTCTGAAGACGAGGATGACGATTTTGAGAGGGTTGATGCAATTTATAACAAGATGCTTAGCTTAAGGAGAAATGAAGATGGTTGCAGTGAATTGGATATCTATTTGACTGAAAAAACAGAGCTTAGAGTCGCCAATAGCTTAAGTTTACCTTATGATGTCTTGCATTGGTGGAAATGTAACTCTAACAAGTTTCCAATTATGTCTGAACTTGCACGAGATGTCCTAGCGATCCAAGTCTCTTCAGTGGCCTCCGAATCAGTTTTCAGTACAAGCGGTAGAGTCTTGGATCCTTACAGGAGTAGCCTTACACCCTACATGGTCGAAGTGCTGGTTTGCACACAACAATGGTTAAGGTGCAAGTTCAAGGTTGAAGCTGAAGTTGCAAACCTTGGCCAAATGATTGATGAAATTGACTTCTTTGACTCACTTGGTAAGTCTTGTGTAATTTATAATACATAATTTCTACTTACATAATAAACTAACTATGTCTACTTACATGATACAGATGCTCGGAATTCTAAAGCCACATCAGCTGAAGTGACAAACAAGTGAAGTGATGACTTATCGGTAAGTCTTTATACTTTATTGTTATCACCTTATTGAATGTTGGCTTCTTGGTTTGTGTTTGATAATTTACTTTGTCTTATTGGTTTGTGTTTGATTGGAGAATAGCGATGGTCATTGGAACTAATGGTCATGAAGCTTAGACATTTCGACGAAAGCTTTGTGTAATTCACTTTTGGTTTGTATTATTTATCTATTTGGTAATTTACAATATTTAATACAATTTTGGTTTTTGTTTGTCGAAATCGGTTTATTCGGTTTTGGATTACCTAATTCAGGTTTTTCGGTAATTGATGGTTTAATTCAGTTTATTCGGTTTAATTTTATCTAATTCGGTTTGTTCAGTTTAATTTTGTTCGGGTTTTTTGGTTAACCATAAGATTCAAAAAATTTTGGTTTTCTTTAGTACAATTCGGGTTGAATTCGGTTTATTCACCAAATTCGGTTTAAACCGATTACTAAATAACCCACACTGAATAAAGATTCAGTTCAATTCGACGAAAATAAAAAAACTCGATTAAACCGAAAAACCGAACAAACTAAACTGTTTAAACCAAGCAAACCGAACGCCCACCCTACTAAAACCCATCTTCAAAGAATTATTAAGCACTGTCGATGACTTGAGTGTAGTTTAAAAGTTTATATTATAATCTAACATAAAAACCAAAAAAAAAAGTTATATTATAATTTTGATAATTTTAAGGCAATACTAATTTATGATAAAATCGGATGGGCCCATTCACGTATTGTCTTTTGTGTACCAACTGGGATTCACATTTGTTCCTTCACGTTATAAGCATCCAATTGACTACTTAGCCATTATTCAAAACAATATTTCTTCTTGTTTTGAAGTTATTCAATAAATATATAGTCAATCCAAATCGACTAACAAAATTATACTAAAACTTGAGAACAAAATGAACTATCTAACATTTTACCAAAAATAAAAAATAAAGAGACATCACAGTATTATCATTTTATGCCATTAAGAATTGACTGAATTTGATGAAATTAAATGTGTAGTTAGTTTGACAAAAATAAAAAATCAATGTGTAGTTATATATATATATATAAAAAATTACTAAAAAAATGAAAAACTGATAATGCGATTGTACTCCAACAAACAGTCAGTGTCTATTGCTTGTGGGAGCATGTCTCTTGGAATGACTCGGATTCCCATTTATTTTATTTATTCTATTATTTCTCTATTTATTTCATGAGTGGAGGCTATCATTTAATTCGCTTTTTCTAATACTTGTATATTAAATTCCTAATGAACTAAATGATTTATGCGAACCAATTGCACGTGAAAATCTACGGTAAATATTAAAGGCTGGTTGCTCAGTTTTCATGTTTTTATATTTGGAAGATCCACCGTTACAAATATATAAAATGATCGTTATATGTTAACTATTATTAAATTTTCATTTAAAACTTTTTATCGTAAAATTGGTATAAACTATGTTTAAAGTTTTCTAAGATATATTTTATTTTCATGTGAAAATATCTAGCTAGTAAATTTGTATATTTTTCTCCTCTAAATAATTATATATTAGAAACTAAAGTGAGATACAAAGTTAAAATATAAAAACTGATGGAATACAAAAACATCTATACACGAATACTAAACCCAAACTAGAGAAACTATTTTTATAGAAACTAGTGGCATAAGATTTATGTAAGATTTTGTGGACAAAAATTCAGAAAACTACTACTATAAACCCGAGAACATATATCTCCAATATAAAACAAGGTTTCTACTTCGCCAAGAATGATATCAAAAAAGATATCCTACATATTTTCCAAAATTGTCAAAGCAATGTCTATTGACGCTTTGATAGAACCTAAAAAAAAATAGATCACAATCAAGTCTTCATTGTACAAACAAGGAGCAAAAACAATTAATAACAGAAGAACAAAACCACATAAAAGCTAGTAAACTTATATTCTACAGATCATTTGTTGTACTAGAAAAATATATTAATTCACTCTTAAAATATAATTATGTGGACGTCTTTGTCTTACCAAATACAGACAAATTTAATTTTACAATCACTTCTTTATTTGAAGCGACTTTTGTTTTTATTCTTTTTATAAATTCTTCGGCAAATCCGTCTATAGTGTAGTAGAGATAGAGTCAACACTCAACAACCCTATTTATATAATAACGCCTACAAAGAGCCATTTGCAAGTACTTCTCTTTTACTTTGTATTCACATAAAGAAAAAAAAAAGTCTTTGATTAAAACGAGGTAATTGAGAGAAAACTTTTAGGGTTTAGGAAGATGAAGAAGAGGCAAGTGGTGATCAAACAGAGAAAAAGTTGTCACAATACGACTTCTTCTTCGAGCAACATCCGTTACGTTGAGTGTCAGAAGAATCACGCCGCTAATATCGGCGGTTACGCCGTTGATGGTTGCCGGGAGTTTATGGCAAGCGGCGGCGATGATGCTCTGACGTGTGCTGCTTGTGGCTGTCACCAGAATTTTCACCGGAGGGAAGTTGAAACGGAGGTTGTTTGTGAGAATTCTCCATCCAATTAAGGCATTATCAACGAAGATTCAAAGAAATGTCAAGCAAGGTTGTGAGCTTTTTACTATTTTTTTAAGAAATAAAAATAATCTATATATTTATGTATGTATGTATATGGTTATTGATGTATATTTAAATACTTGCACTAACACCAAATCTATATGATTAATGATTCTTCAATCTTGATGTGATATGGAGTCTCTTATTCTTCAATTAGTATACATGTGCTTATTAATGTATATTTATACGTATGAGGCTTCGGATTTGATATATCTAAGAATACAATATATATATATATATATATTTTTGATAAAGGATTAAGAATACAATATTTGAAACAGCAAAATCTTTCGGATCTTTATTTTGTTTTGATTTAAGAGAAAAGTGTTGAAAGGCTTTTAAGAAGCTTTAGAACACAATGAGCCATATATAATTTGGGTTACGGATTCTAAAGACGTATGTAAACTTTTAACCTTACCTAAATATAATTACATTTGGATATTTGAATGCGAAATTTTTAAGAGATGAAGCCATGGGAACACTTGCGATCTCTTTCAAATGCACGAATTAATATAATTTGATGTCTATCTATTCCTCACATGTACAGTACGAATCATATGGTCAATGACAGCAACATATATTGGGGATATATAGAAATTTTTTTATATAGATAATCCGAATGAATCCTGTCTAGGTTTTTTTTTTTAAAACATTTATATTGACGTATAGGAAAGGCTTTTATGTTACAAAATAAACTGGATTTTAGCAGCTTTTATCACGTATGAAAAATAAAAATAACGCGTACAAGTACCAATAATCATATGTTCTTTCCCTTTGTCTCTTTCTCTTTAATATTCGAACCACCATTATATGATACATACAAAAGATTCCGATAATATGTTCTTTACATATATATATTCAATATATATATTGGGGATTTATTTATATTAGATTTAAAATTTAGTGTCAAACTATTTGGAGATCATCTACACTGTTTAGATAAATAAATAAAATTATTAAACAGAGTTTAAATACATATTAAAATAAGGATTATAAGAAAAGAGAGAGGCAAAAGTCATGTGTCAATGCATAAATTGCAAATATTATTAATAGACAAGAGTCTGGTCATTATCGTTTTTGTTTTTGTTGTAAAGGGAAGATCATGATGTAGGAGGTTTCTTTGTTATGTTTTTGTTAAAGTAAGACATTGGCCCACATTTCAAATCATGTTATCAAATCGTTTAGGTTCATGTTTTTCTAATTCGCTCTATTTATTATATAACAATGTTGTTAAGCCATTAAATTAAGAATACCACAAAGTAATATAATGCCACCAAATCAAATCTTCTACTTTTGCTCCCATCTAAATGGCCACTCGAATTTGTTGGAAAAGAGTCAAAAGACCATTGTCGTTTTCTTTTTTAATATATATTTAGTTATTGGTATTGTACTTTTAAAATTAACTACTCTTTTTGGAGCATCCATATTTTGATTTTGTGAATCCCCAAGCATTTTTAAGTAAGTTTCTATAGTATATGGGACATATATTTGATCACATAGTTAAATTAAATATGTCTATTTTTGGAGTATTGTTTATCGGAATTCAATTTTAAAAAATTGTAAATATGCTATAAGATTTTGAGAGTTAATTATGGATCAATAATATGTTATGATAGCAAAATTTTGTTGAGTAAAACCTCTATAAATTAATACTCTATAAATTAATAAACATTATAAACTAAGAAAATTATTTGGTTTCAAATTAGGTCACTGTAAAATTTGATCAAATTTAAAAATTTAATAAGATAATAATTATTTTGAAATCTTTTTATAAAAATATAGTCCCAATAAGTTTTCTACTTTTTAATATGCATTATTTCATTATAATAGTATTATAGGTTGTTGAAATAAAACAATTAATGTCGGTACTCTATGGTCAAAAATATTAGTTTTTAAATATTAAAATTTTTAGTTCAGAAATTCTATAATTTATAAGCTTCAAAAGAATAATCTAGAAATGGTTTCAATATCAAATAAAGATGCCCCTTTTCAAAAATACCCATCTTTTTTTGAAATGAATCAAAGCAAAAATGCCTTTTTTAAAAGAAATTTGGTTCAAAAGGTATTTTTGAAAATTTTTCTTTTCTAAAATAATTAAACTACTATACATTAATAATATTAGTGTATGAATAAATCAATATCTGTTAAATTAATAATTTTTTAAAGTCCCAATATTATTAATTTATAAAAATTTTATTGTGGTAACTATACTTGGCAAATAAATTAAGCATTACAATCTTTGGCAGATATAATTCTTTATGGCATAAAGATTTCCTTTCAGATTAATATATAGTAGTTACAATTTCAATAATTTAAATTGACATGTTTTTTTATTAGGTTGTTGTAAATCTTCTTCTCCTAATGCAAATTGTACAAAATTATATACTGCAAATTAAAGAAAAAGAAAATAAAGTCCGAGTTGCCGTAGAAGGAAAAAACAATGAAATTGATGAATATGTTTAATGTTGTGAGCTACTTAATTAACAAATTATAAATATTATGTTATAGGCCCATATCTCCATGTAGGAAGGCCTTATACCGTTTAAATTAAAGAAATCAAAATAACATTATATTTCTGTCAAGAGTGGAATTTGAAGCCACGCCCTTTCGGGCCATCTCGACTCTGTCGAATTTACAAATTAAATTATATTTTTTTATCAATAATTAAATCGACAAGGCTCGATCCATATCTTAAAGTCTATCTTATAATTTTTTTTATCGAACCCTGGTACCAAATCATTAGTTGGATCATTTTAATCACCAGATTGAAAACAACTTAGCTGCAATCATCGATCACCAATTAAATAATTAAAACAATTTTTGGGTTAATTGTTGAATGTAAATGCTTCT
Source organism: Lepidium didymum (assembly GCA_963920545.1). NCBI lineage: Eukaryota > Viridiplantae > Streptophyta > Magnoliopsida > Brassicales > Brassicaceae > Lepidium > Lepidium didymum. The sequence continues at coordinate 12,544,676 of OY986992.1, read as the reverse complement.
GTTCTTTCGGGCAAGACTACTATATATTTCTGACTTTCCTTCGAGACTTCGAATACCAATTCATAATTTTTCACTTTGATGAAAAACAAAATTTAGTATTCTTAAAAATTTGTGTTTTTTTTGTTTTCATGTTTATTTTTTTCCAAATTAAGAAAAACTTAGATACATCCTACAACAAAAGTAAAATTATTTTTACCACAGATAGAGAAATATTAGAGGTGAGATTTATAAGTTCCTATAAATTAGAGATACAACCAAAGTAAAAACCAAAAAAGGAGATTAGTGAAAGCAGATCCTTGGGAGAAATCGAGATGAGCCTATTGCGGATTCTGAGAATTCGTACTGGGACTGACTCTAAGGTGAAAATCTTTCAATTCCTTTCTTTTCAAATTATGTAAATTGCAAGATTATGTAAATTACAAGTTGTAGTTGCAGCTTGAGAATAATACTTGCATAGTGTCTTGGAACTGATTGAACATTTAGCACCCAGAGACTTGATCCATAAGAGAAATTGGTGGGTTAGAGCTAATTTTTCTTGCCATTGATTGCCATAAAGATATTGAGAAAGGGCATTCAAAGAATAGATTAGCATGAGATTCTTCCGCTGCATTACACAAAACACAGGTTGTAGGAATATTTATACCCCAACTATGTAACATATCTCTTGTGTTTAAACAACCTTTAAGTGCAAGCCATTGTATGAATGAGTGCTCGGTACTCCCTATGCAAACCAGACCGCTTTGTACCAAGGTACTAATGGAGATTCAGCACGCAAGAGCGACCATGTGCTTGATGTTTTGAAAAATTCAGCATAAGAGCCTGATGGTTGCTTCCATAGATAAATGTCTGCTCCAGTTGTATCACTCGGAGAATCAATATCCATTAAACATACTTGAAGAGATATTGCCATGTCCGATCTTGTAGCAGATAAAGTCCATTGTAGTGATGTAACAGCGTCTTTCACTTGTGCAGTTTTTGGCAATCTCCATTCACTTGGTCCACCGTCACCAAAATAATCCAGTAATGTGCCAAGAGGTGTTCATGTGTCGAACCAAAAGAATGGCCGGCAGCCGTACAGAATTTGAAAGACATGAAGTCCTTAACCACATTCTTAATTTCAATCATTTTCTTGACATTCCAAGAGAGCCTAGGAGTAGGTTCCATCAACCAATATTTCTTGTGGCCAAATATGTTGTGGTCAAGCCAAGTGACCCAAAGAGAAGATGCTTTAGAAAAGAGATATCAGACCTATTTAAGGCGGAAAGTAGTTTCAAAATCCTCTAGCAAAGGGATACCTAAACCTCCCTCTCGTTTAGGTTTACATATGTCTTTCCATGAGACCCTTGCTCCTCTCGCTGATTCAGTTGTGTTTTTCCAGAGAAAAGCAGAGCACAAAGAATCCACTCACTACAAGAAATTAGACGTATAATATCATTTATTTTATTTGTTTGCATCAGTTTAAATTGATACAACATCTATTTATATCACTTATAAAAATAACTCTGAAAGTGGTAACTCAAATAGTTAGTGTCAATTTAAGCAATTGATGCAACTATTTTCATAATACTATACATGATGTCCCGTGCGATTGTAAAAAATGTAATAATAATGTCATTTGTTATAAATAATGTTAAATTACATATAATGTGTCATTTGATAATAAATGACTTTATATAGTGTTATTTATTTAAATGATATAATATTATTGATGCTATATGCATGTTTTTTTGTAGTGACTCCTGGGTAAAATACTTTTGAAAGGATAAAGACCTGACTCCAAATCAATACCTTCCCATATATAAAAGAGGAAATCATCTTTATTCTTCATGCATAAGATAGAGACTTTGCAGTCCAAGAGTGTAGTTGCTTGGTGATTAATTCCAAGAAGGGTTGGAGAGATGCAAGATTCACTTTTGTAGGTTAAGTCAAAAATCCAAATAACAGGTAGGGAAAGCTCCTTTCTTGATTCCTAGAGAGTAGCAGCTTGATCTAACTCAGTTCCAAAATATTCTGCCATGTATAACTTCGATTTAACAGGGTTCATTTCCAATCCTAAAAAATGTCAAAATTCCTCCGTAGTGTGCGTTATGCCCAGGAGCGATTGATATGACCCATTGGAGAAAACAAGCAAATCATCTACAAAAGATAAATGTGTTAAATAGGGAGTCACACATTGTGGATGAGCTATAAAAATTCTTTGGTGGTAGCTTTTATCTAGCATTTTGGAGAGCACTTCCATCACCAACATAAAGAGATAAGGAGATAGAGCATCACCTTGCCTTAAAACCTTTTTCCCCGGGTACAAACCTGCAATTCTCCCTTCAACGCCACCAAGAATTTAGGGATGATGTACATTCCTTGATCCACGTAATAAATATACTCGATAAATCTTGAGCCTCCAAAAAATTAAGAACAAAATCCCAACACACCATATCACATGCTTTTCTAATGCCCACTTTCAACATTGCACTTTTGGATGATGAAAGTTTGTTATAGTTTTGAATCACTTCTGAAGCAAGGAGGACATTTTCCCCTAAGCTTCTTCCTTTTGTGAAAACAGCTTGGTTTGGAAATACACATTTCAGAAGGATTAGTTTAAGCTTATTTGCCATAATTTTCGCAATCACTATATAAGCCAAGTTGTAGCAACTTATGGGCCTAAAGTTACTTAGGTGAGACGCCTTAAGTGTTTACGAGATCAAGCAAATGGTTGTGTTGTTCATATCTTTGAGTAACCTTCCTGTTGAGAAGAACTCCTTTACGACATTTATGAGATGATTTCCCACAACTGGCTAAGCTGACATAGAATTCGAGAGGAAATCCATCAGGGCCAGAGCACATTCCTCGTAGTATGAAGTACAATGTGTGTCTGATTTTCTCCTCGGATACATGCTTCCTTAAGACTATAATGTTACAGTTTGAGCATCTAAAGGGAAGTAAGTCTTGCAGATACTTCACAGATACATGCGAGATTGGCATATATGTAGCTCCAAAGATGGATTTGAAATACCCATCTGCATGAATTTTCATCTCCTCTACATCCACAATCTTATTTCCTGAATCATCCTTAAGGTAGTGTATATGGTTTTGGGAGTTCCTTTGCATTACTACCTTATGGAAAAATGAAGTGTTTCTATCCCTAAGGTCGAGCCATTTGATTATGGATTTTTGTTGGAAGAATTTCTCTTCTGCATCTAACAGCTTTTCCCACTCATCCCTGGCTACAACCTCCTCTGACACTAAAACGTTTGAAGGAGCTTGAAGAATCTGACGATGAAACTCAGTTACCTTTCTTTCTTGTTCTTTTACTCTCTCCGAGATTCCATTATAATGTGTCTTATTTATTCTCCTTAGCCACGACTTAAGCATTTTCAAAGACTTTATCAATTTGAATTGAGCTGATCATAAAATGTTGCTTGATTTCAATTCAGAAGGCAACTGATCTAAGAAGCTATGATGATCTGCCACATGTTGAAAACATTTAAATGATTTCTTTATTTATTGTCGAGCATTAGGCATGGTAAACAAACATGTAGCGTGATCCGATTGTCCTGGCTCTAGGAAGTCCGCAAATGTTTTTGGAAAAGAGCGAGCCCAATGTTCATTAATCAAAGCATGGCCAATGCGTTTAGAGACTGGATCCTCAGCTTTACGATTCCACCATGTGAAAAGGAGACCCTTGCAAGGAGCTTCGAACATGTTTGCGTCCTAAAGTGCAAATTCAAAATCCGAGACACCATTCATATAACCCTCAATCTCCAGATACCCTGAATTATGACATGCTCTTAAAATTTGATTGAAATCACTGACGACTGCCCAAAGTGATATGCTCAATGGGGTAGTAGTGCTAAGGTGAACTAGCTCATGCCACACTGCAACTCTTTGCTCAGATAAATTTAACTCGTAAACAAACAAAACTGTCAAACTGATGTTCGCCAATATAAAGATACCACAAGTCACCATTTGAGGCAAGCTTGCATAGACCACAACGAATACTCTAGGATCCCATACTATAACAACCCTAGCTGAATCTGAGCTCTCAAAATTCCCATATACTTTCCAATTAACTGGGACTGCATTCAACAACCTTCTTGCATTACCTGGTTGAATCTTAGTTTCAAAAATGCACCAAAAAGCGGCTTATAGAATTAATCCAATCCTAGGTCATAACTTGCCTCATACTACTATTTAAGCCTCTAATATTCCATCAAAAAAATATGAGAAAAGTGGTATTTATTGTGGCTTCGCAGCCTTACGACTACTAGGTTTTCTAGTGCTACTAGACTTGCAGGAAACCAGAATGAAATGGTTTTCCGATTCCTTTTAATCCAGCAGAGAAGGGCCATAAGAAGAAGCCTCGAGAGATATTGATTTATCAATTAATCCCGTGACCTCATAAACCACATGAGAATCAATCACAGTATAGTACCTGCAATCTCTACAGTTGGAAGTAAAGAAATACCATGAGATTTTTCCTTTTCAATCACTGATATAGGAGCTTTGTTATCAACATCCAATATTGACTCCTTGGATTTACCAACCACAGAATCTGACGCTGCCACAACCTCATTTTTAGGTTCATTTTAGGGTTGAGAATGATGTTTTGATTCGATTGATTTTCCTGCCAGAACTGTCTCCTTAACTGAGTGGAACACTTCAGCTATAGGATTTGGCAAAGTTATTTATATTGCACCTTGTTTTCTACTAATTCTTGATTTGCCTCTAGACTGCCTGTGACAAGTGTCCTTTCTTATCCTTATGTCAGTATGACTTCTGGATCTATGTTTTCCTGTCATATCATTAACTAGTGATTCTATGAGACTTAGAGTTTCTTTTTCTTTTCTTTTGCCCCTAATTGCAGGAATCCAAGGATTTCAATTTCTCTGCCATCAGAATAGCATGAGATGATTTTTGACGGCAAGTCCTCTAGAAGATTTACTTCAACTAACACCTTTGCCACTTTAAAGTTTGTTTTCCTCTCAGTCTCTGGATGCAGAGCTCTTGGTACACCAATTGCGGAAGCAGTCCTGCAAAGATTTTTTTTATTGAATAGCAGATAAGGAACTCTGCGAAATTCAACTGTAATATGCACATGAGTAATCAGAGCTTCTCTTGGTGTGAAATTTGGAGACCACTGAAAAACGAATATGGTGTGACCTGCATTGTTCCAAAGATTCCTAGCTAGTAAAATTGATGTGGTTTTAAGATTTGTAACTCTAATGAGATAAGAGCCCTCACCCAGATTGTGGAGAAAGATGTGAGGTCCATTCTGAGCCTAAAGGGCACTCACCACTCCAATGATTCGACCCATATCCAGAGGAGGGCCGTAGAATTAAGCGAAATAAATTCCAAAAATTCCTTCTTTGTAGATTGAATGTTCTCATCAGGAATCAGAATAAATGGGACTCCCGTTACGTAGACAGAAGGCTCGCTCATTTTCTTCAGAGGTTCTGGTCTAACTAGACTAGCAAAATATCTCTTATCTTGTGCAAGAGTTGCTTTTTCAGATATTGTATCCACTTGAACATTTAATTTTTTGGATGGTTGAACTACTTGAGGAGATTGCTGGGAAGTGACTTCCAAATCAACCCCTAAAGGCTTCAAGGGTAGAGACTATCCTTCTTGCTAATTAGGTGAAATACTGGTTGACTCTGAAAGCTGAGAGCTACTAGGTGAGGCTTCATCCACCAAAGCTACATGTTTTGATGCATATTTTTTTCACTGTGGTGCCTTCGACGAGAGCCAGAGTAGAGAGAGAGCATGCAAGAGACGGAAGAGCGGAGGCTGAGCTCAACACCAGGGAAAGACCTTCTGAGCCTCACGAGGCCGAGGGAGTTTCAATATCCACCAGCTAAGTTTTTTTATCAACCAGAACAAGAGAAGCCTTTGCAACCACCGATGCTGGTTTCGAAGGCTTTGGTGGAGGAGAAACTATGGGTTTAGGCTTTTTCTTGACTCTTATCAGAGTTGGACGACAAAATTCTAGCCAATTAATTAAAAAACAGTAACCTAGAAAATTGTGGAAATCACCTAAATTTTCGCCCTTTTATACGTCAACAAAAAAATTTATACCCATATTAGTATTTAAAAATTGGTGTTATTCCCAAAAGGACAATAATATAAGAGTGAAAAGACTATTTGACGTTTGGTACGACCAAACTTGCCAGCAGACGTCAAGGAAACTAATAAGACTTGAGAAATGAGAATGTGTGATATATATTTGTTGGCACGCAAAAATCCATTTAAAACCAATCTTTCAACGTATTTATTATTGAACAATAAATACGAGGCTATTCCTTTGCGTCCGTCCAATTCTCTTTTTGTTCCACTTCCACTTGTCATAGCATTGTCCACATCTTTATTTTATGATGTAGTAATACACAAAATATATATTTATAAAGAAAATGATAATTTGATGATTGTGATAATTCGAATTATTTTTGGAATCGGAAGAATATGAATAAAGTTGAAAGGTCTAAGTCATAAGCTCATTAAGTTTCATATACTATTCCTGTAACATCTAGGATTAGCCTGGTGTTGGTGATTACTACAAGTGAATATATAGTATCCTGACTAAAAACAACGTGCCACAAAACATTCACCCGAATAAAACCTTCACTAAAAATTCTTTTCAAACATTACTATAAAATTAGCTTTGTAGATATATAGATTTTTTTTTTTTAAATTACTTTGGCTATAGACTTATAGTTTCAAAATATTTTAACGATGCCACGCTCCATATACAACAAAATTTAAGATTTCACTCCAATTCACTAGAGTTAGAATTAATATTTTAATGTATATATACCTCTAGTCACTTTTGTTCTTCTTCCGATTTTGGTGAGATCATCAACATTTTTATCTGACCATTAATTTTTCTTTAGTTACTACTATTATATTCTTTTGGTGATTGAATTTTTACCATCGCACTAATCTCAAATTAATCTATTAAAGAACTGCTAGAGATCTAAATCAGTGTGGCTAAACCCAGTATCCACTTGACTAAAAAGCCGTAATTGAAATTTGCAGGGGTTTTGATGAAACTGAAATTTCTGAGAGTCTACACCATAAAGTTCCGATCCTAGTACTATTTGATTACCACCTCCTAATATTCACTATTTATTACTTTCCAATTTATGGAAATGTACTTCTTCTAGCTAATATTTTCCTTAATTAAGACTACGACTTGGAACCATTTTTTCTTCGATCACTGAGATTCTCTTTCTCTATATAATAGTGACAATCCCTTATAATGAAAACATCCACCATCTAAAGCTTTTCCTCTCTGCAATTCATCCATCACTTCCAATAACCTTCTTCTTTTCATTTCCCTTGAATCATTTGTATCTACTTCTATATTAAGTGATCACTAAATAACTTACATATAGATGGATGCTAAGAGTGCCTATTTTCGCCAAATCTCAACTTATAAACCAGAAATACTTGTTCTCTCCTCAATCCAAGAACAACCTTCTTCAAAAATCTCTGACAAACCCAATATCAAAGCTTCGGTTGCTGATGCTGACTCGGAGATCGGAGTTTTCGGCGCAGAAAAGTACTTCGGCATGAAGCTAGATCATGTTGAATCCACAAGGGATGTCGCTAAGCAACACGAGAAGGAAAATAGAGAGGATCATCCTCATCCTCATCCTCATCCACAACTGATGAAAACGACGTCTTCTAGATCAAGAACAAGCCGACATGGAACTCCGAGTGTTAGATCCGAGTCAAGTTACAACAGTCAAACCTTTCTCATGAGGATGCACAGCAGCAATGAAAATAAGCAACGGAAAAAGAATGAGACAAGCGTCTCTTTTGGTGGGTTTAGATGTTACGGTCCCTGCGCTGGGGTCAAAACCGTCCATAAGGATTCGAAAATCTCTTGTAAAGGTAGAAACTCTGACCGGGATTTTGTTGCTTACGACGGAAGAAAGCACAAAGACAAACCTAGATTACGTTACGATGCGAAGAAAACGGAGTATTATGAACCAGAGAAAAATCTATTACCTATTCAAAGGTCCGATATCGCTACGAACCTCGAGAGAAAGCTCTCTCTACTTACATGGGACGCGATACCAAACCATGTCTCTACCAAGAACAATGGTAATTATAATTCTTCGATGAGCAGCAAGACGCAAGAGGAAGATACAGCAAGTGTAGCGAGTTCTGATTTGTTCGAGATTGAGAACATAACGAGCAGTGTATATGAGCCGAGTGAGGCTAGCATTGGATGGAGTGTGGTGACGGGAAGTATGGCAGATCAATCGATCATTTCGGATTTCGATATGAGGAATAGGGTTACGAGAAGTGGTCCGATGGTTAAGACCAAACCGTTGAATGATGGGAAAGTCCGGTCGAGTGGGTTTTTATCGGGTTGTAAGAGTCACAAAGCTGTCTCGGTTGTTGATAGTTCTAGAAAAGTGAAAGAAGCAACCAAAGTTGATCATCAAAACAAGCTTAAAACTGAGATTAGGATTCAAGATTTGAGCTTTCTGTAATAGTTAATGTGTGTATGTGTTTTTGACTAGTTTCAAGTGTTTTGTGATATGTGTTCGTATGTATGCTCATGATTTTTGTTAATAGATTTACGCACTTATCATCTTTGATATATGATGGGTATATAAACTATGTTTCCATAATATTGAGTGATATGTTGTAATTACATATATTTAAAGTATAGTTTGGTAATTAGTACATACTTAACTAGGTTAATGTCTCTGCTTGTATCAAAGGCTGTTGCCGTGATTGTGAATAAAGTAAGAAACCTTTATACTAATCAGTATTGACATGGTATAAGAGCAATAGCCTATATAGCTAGGTTCTAGTTTATCGATCTCCTGATCTCTATTTTTCTTTCTCTTCTTTCTTTGACTTCTGTAATTGTGAAATACTCTGTCACGTTACATTTTTTCTATGGCTGCACTGTCTCAAGATGGTGTATCTGATGGCTCAGCCACTTGTGCAAGGAATGAGGCGACTCGTAGGAGGATTGATCCATATGATCTATCCCCAGGTGATAATCATGGATTTGTGATTTCACAACCGCAGCTACGAGGTGCTAACTTTGATGAATGGTCTATGAATCTACGACTTGCTCTGCGAGCAAGAAAGAAATTTGGATTTGCTGATGGTTCTATCTCCAAACCAGCAGATGACTCGGAAGATATTGAAGATTGATGGACAAATAAAGCAATGGTAGTGTCTTGGATCAAAAATAATGTGGCTCCTGATCTAAGTAGCTCTCTTTCACATCATGAAATTGCCCACAACTTGTGGTCGCACATACAGAAGCGGTTCTCAGTCAAAAATGGACAACATGTTCAACGTTTGAAAATGGAATTGGCAAATTGTCAACAAAAAGGTATGGAAGTTGAGGCTTACTATGGGAAACTCACAAAACCGTGGACAAGTCTTAGTGATTTTCAACGAGCTCGTACTGCAGAGGAGATTTTACGAGAGCATGAAGAAGACAAACTGCACCAGTTCTTGATGGGTCTCGATGAGGCTTTGTTCGGGGCTGTAAAATCTTCGTTGCTGTCTTGGGATCCTCTGCCTTCGTTGGATGAAGCTTACCTAGTGGTTACACAAGATGAAGAATCACGGAGAGCAAGCAGAGTGATGGAGGAAAGAAATATTGGAGCCAGTTTTGCTGTACAAACTACTCTGCGATACAAAAATACTAAGCCACCTCATGACACTTCAGTGACATGTACGAGTTGTGGTAGACAAGGCCATCTTGCAGAAAATTGTTTTCGCAAGATAGGTTATCCAGCATGGTGGGGAGACAGACCACGTGATCCACCTTTGACATCTCATACAACTTCTGCTCCAAGTGTTGATCGTTGTGTTCCTCTTCTTCCTACAACAAATCCTCGTCGTGTTGAATCTTCAAGTTTGGTACAGACTCCGACTTTTGCTACTGAAAATGCGATGATCTCTGATGCAGATAGACTTGGCTTTAGTGGTTTAAATGATCAACAATGGAAAACCTTAGTTTCCATGCTCAATGACCGCCAACCAAGATGGTAGTACTCGTTTGTCTGGAAAGTTTTTATGAATCCTGGATTATTGATACAGGAGCTTCGAATCATATGACATATAGTTTGGATTATCTTAGGGATATTTGTGATATGTCTCTGGTTAAGATAAAGCTTCCGGATGGACGTTTTTACAATGATAAATAAACAAGGAACAGTTCGCTTAGGCTCTTATCTTCAGCTGGAAAATGTTTTCTCTGTGGATGGGTTGCAATGTCATCTAGTGTCTGTTTTGCAGTATTGACAAGAGAATGTGGTTCTCATTTTTAGTTTTTTGATAAGATTTGTGTTATTCAGGACCGCATCACACAGATGTTGATTGGAGCGGGTGAGATGTTGAATGGACTTTATTTCGTTCGAAGTGTGGAGACAGTTGCGATGGCACAGACTTTAGGAGCTCACTCTGATGATATGTGGCACTGACGGCTTGGACATCTTGCTTCAAAGACAATGGAGATGCTAGATTTACCAACTAGTAGTTGTAGTAGTTTTGATTCCAAAAAGTGTGACGTTTGTATTCGTTATAAGCAAACTCGAGATTCTTTTCCTCTAATTATTAATAAAACTACATCAGTTTTTGAGCTCATTCACTGTGATTTATGGCGTCCATATCAGAATACGGCTATTCGTGGTTCTTGGTTTTTCTAAACCATTGTTGATTACTTCTCTAGGGCTTTGTGGATCTATGTATTACTCAACAAAACCGCAGCTGCGTCTACACTACAGTCGTATATTAATTTGATTGAAAGGCAGTTTGAAACATCAATAAAGACTTTGCGTAGTGACAATGGCGCTGACTTTATGAGCCTAGGAGCGTTCTTGGCTGAAAAAGGAATTATTCATGAGATTTCGTGTGTGGGAACTCCACAACAAAATGGACGGGTGGAAAGAAAACATCGTCACATTCTTAATGTCACACACACCCTTCGTTTTGAAGCACACTTACCTGTCAAATTTTGGAGGTTTTGTGCTCTTACTGCAGGTTATTTGATTAACAGTACTCCATCAAAGCTACTTGGGGGTAAGACTCCGTTTGAAGTACTTTATAAACGTTCCCCACCTATGACTCATTTGCGTGTTTTTGGTTGTATCTGTTATGTTCATAACAGTTCACATAAGGGTGATAAATTCGCCACACGCAGTCACAAATCGATATTCCTTGGCTATCCCGTGATGTTGTTTTCATAGAAAATGAGTTTCATTACTCACAGTTGCCAATCGCTTCTGATTTGTTAGAACCATCGACTTCCTCAGGTTTTGATTTGTTTGATTTAGATGATGAGTTTGTTCCTCCGCCTAGAACATCATCATCGACAACTTCTATACCACCGCCAACTCTAGCTACTACCATCGACCCTCTGCTTCAGTCCTCTGTTTCGGCAGAGACACCACCAATATCTGATTCTGAGCCGGTATTGATTCTAGTACATGTTACAACTTGATGAGGACATCAGATCCAGCAAGGAAGCTATCATTCCGAGCATGCCAAGTGGACCAATGACTCGCCTCCAAGCTAGAGCACTTAGCCACAAATTCAACTTGTTCGTGGACTACATAATGGAGCTTGAAGATGGCGATTTAGAGCTGGAGCAAGGAGAGCATGGATCTTGCAGCCGTGGCCTATTTACTTCACCAAAGGTGCCTTGGGCACTTCTCAAGGCATCTACAGCATCTTCTAGTGTCTTTACTATCTCCCAAGAGTAAAGACACACAATGACTTGCTTGGGAATTATACTCTTTTTCCTACTCTCGGTTTTGTCCCAATGGATTTTCCGGGAGGGGTTTTAACGAGGCAACAGCCCAAGTGAGCAGTTTAAGACTTGTTCACTATTTGAACATCAAATAAGGTCTTAGAATCCTCGTTTAGTTTTTAACAATTCTAGGTTTAAGTTTTCGATTTCTTTCATCTTTTGTGTCAAGGGCTGTGTTGTATCAACCACCCTTTTATATCTAAACGTGTGTGTTGGGTCTGTAGGTTGCTTATCATTCACGTGTGTGTTGTGGAAGAAGAAGAATCTCGAAAATCTGCCATCAAAAATCTCTAAGCTTCCTTATCCTTATCTCTTTTAAATTCTGTTTAGATTATCCCTAGGATTTAGGAGTTATCTTGTTTAGGATAAGAACTGTTATAATTTCCACCTTTAATTAGGATTGGTTTAGTTAGTTTGGAATTCGAAATTTTTTAGTTGGTATAGGGTAGTTTAATTGACATTTTCGGTTTAGTAATTTTTGGTTTGATTTCTCCAATTTTACAGAACCGAATAAACTAACCAATCTCTGGTTTGCTTTGCTTGGTGTGCAAGGTACCATGTCCGACGGTTCAGACCGTGCGGATGCATCTGCTGCAATGTTGCAGACGCTGGCTAACATCAGTACCCAACTTGCAAAAATGAACGAACAGATGGAACAGAATCGGTCTCGTTCACCATGAAGACGTGCGGACGTACCCGAATCTTCTCAAAGGCAACATGATCGTGGGCTAGATAGGTCGCCTACACCACCATCAATTCAGTTTGAGCAGCCACCTAGACACCCTATGGATGAGGAGTTTCAAACTCGCCCACGACCTCCTCCACAGCCACAACAACATATTGACGTGAAGCTGACACCTCCTACATTTGCTGGACGTGTAGACCCAGAAGCTTACCTGGATTGGGAAAGAAGGATGGAGCACATCTTTGACTACTATCGATATTCTGACCCAAGGAAGGTAGCATTGTCTGCAGCTCAGTTTACTAACCATGCACTCACATGGTGGGATCGAGAAGTGGCTGAGAGAAGGCGCCATAGATATGGACAAATAGCAGCATGGGAGGACCTCAAACATGTGATGAGGAGACGATATGTGCCCCCGTATTTCACTCGTGAGCTACAAAAACGTTTTAGACGTTTAACACAAGGCAGCAAGAGTGTCGAGGAGTATTTCGAAGAATTTGAGCATCTTCGGAACCGTTTGGAGATTAAGGACTCTCCAGAAACACTTATGGCTCAGTTCTTGGATGGATTACAAGAAAAGATAGCACGCAAGGTCGAAAGACAGCCATATCATGACCTTGGAGAGCTGCTGCATTTAGCAATCCAGATTGAGCAACAAAACAAGCGTAAGGTTTCTAACTCAACAAATAGAGTTAAAACTAACTGGAATTCTCTGTCTAAACAGGAAGATAGGTCCAAAGGAGTGCAAAGCAATTCAAGGTTCAAAAACAGAACTCAAGAAGCGCCTAATGCTGCACCAAATAGCTCACGGACCGCACCAAATAACTCACGGGCTGCACCAACTCACACACTACAGCCTACACAATCACGGACCAGAGACATTACGTGTTTCAAATGCAGAGGACGTGGTCATATATCTCGAGAGTGCCCAAATCAACGTGTGATGATACTCACACCTTCGGGAGAGTATGAAACTGAAGATGAAAAGGATGAGATCGAGCAGCCATTTGACGAAGAAGTAGAGTATCCAGATTCTGGAGAAATGCTGATGATGAGGAGAGTGCTTAGCACTTCAATCAACTTAGACGAAACAGAGCAACGGGAAAACATTTTCCACACTCGTTGTACCATCAAAGGGAAGGTATGTTCTCTTATCATTGATGGAGGTTCTTGCACTAATGTTGCTAGTGTCTACATGGTTGAAAAGCTAGGTTTGGAGAAATACAAGCATACACAACCATATAAGCTGAGATAGCTGAACAACAAGACGGAGTTGAATGTGACGGAGCAAGTCAAAGTGTCATTCAGCGTGGGACGGTACAGCGACATGGTTACCTGAGACGTGGTCCCTATGCAAGCCGGACACCTTCTGTTGGGACGGCCATGACAATTCGACAAGGAGACTACCCATAACGGTAGAACTAACCTTTATTTGTTTATTCATGATAAGCGTAGGGTTAACTTAGCACCACTCTCACCTCAACAAGTGAGGGAAATGCAAGTGAGAACGGATAAAGAAAAAGGCCAGAACAGCCACGCCAACATGGAGTCATTGCTTATTAAACCGAGTCACATACATAAGCTTATTAATACTAACCAGACTAATGTGATTTTGATGCTGTTTAAAGAAGTTTTGAGTGCAGAGTGCACAAATGTGAAACTACCTTCTGAAATCGATGCAGTACTCAAATCCTATGCGGATGTCTTTCCTGAAGAGCTGCCACCGAGTTTACCTCCTATAAGAGGAATAAAACATCATATCGACTTCATACCTGGAGCACAGCTGCCAAATAGGGCCGCCTATAGGGTTAATCCAGAAGAAGCCAAGGAGCTTGAGCGCCAAGTAAGAGAGCTTATGGTCCAGGGATATGTGCGTGAGAGTCTTAGTCCTTGTGCAGTGCCGGTTTTGCTTGTGCCAAAGAAAGATGGCAGTTGGAGAATGTGCATTGACTGCAGAGCTATAAACAACATCACTATCAAGTACAGACATCCAATTCCGCGCCTTGATGATATGCTTAATGAGCTGAGTGGAGCAATGGTCTTCTCAAAGATCGATTTAAAGTTTGGTTATCATCAAGTCAGACTTCGAGAAGGTGATGAATGGAAGACAGCATTCAAAACCAAGTAAGGATTATACGAGTGGTTGGTAATGCCATTCGGACTATCTAATGCACCTAGCACTTTTATGCGTCTAATGAACCATGTTCTTAGACCATATATTAGTAAGTTTGTTGTTGTTTATTTCGATGACATTCTTGTTTATAGTGCCTCGTTTTCTGATCATGTGTCGCATCTTGAGCAAGTAATGCAAACACTTCGTAAAGAAGGATTGTATGCGAACCTCAAGAAGTGCACATTCTGCACTAGCCAAGTAGTGTTTTTAGGTTTTGTTGTAAGTTCGTAGGGATTACAGGTTGACGAGGATAAAATCAAAGCCATCAAGGATTGGCCAACACCGACAAGCGTCAGCCAAATCCGCAGCTTCCACGGCCTTGCTAGTTTCTATAGACGGTTTGTGAAGGATTTCAGCAGTATAGCTAGTCCGCTGACCTCCATACTCAAGAAGAGTAACTCATTTAAATGGGAGGAAGAGCAAGCTAGTGCATTTCAACGTTTGAAAGACAACCTCATTGCCGCGCCAGTTTTAGCACTTCCGAACTTTAACAAAACATTCGAGGTGGAGCGTGATGCTTCTGGAGTTGGAATCGGTGCTGTGCTATCACAAGGAGGCAAGCCGGTCACGTTTTTCAGTGAGAAACTGAGTGGAGCTGCCCTGAATTATCCAACGTATAATAAAGAGCTGTATGCGCTCGTTAGAGCAATGAAGACGTGGCAGCATTATCTTTTGGCGAGGGAGTGTGTGATTCATACAGACCATCAAACACTGCAACATCTCAAGGGCCAAACGAAACTGAAGAGAAGGCATGCTAAATGGCTGGAGTTTATAGAGACATTTCCCTACGTCATCAAATACAAGAAGGGAAAGGAGAATGTGGTTGCAGATGCACTATCACGTCGATACAGCCTCATCTCAATCATGCAATCTAAAGTCTTGGGTTTTGAGCTGATCAAGGAGCTATACGCAGATGACAAGGACTTCAAGGAACCATTCGCAGAGCATGGTAAAGGTTTATATAACAAGTGTTATCTGTTTGATGGTTCTTTTCAGGGAAAAACAGTTGTGCATCCCAAAAGGATCCATGCGAGAGCTGCTGATTAGAGAGGCGCATGGAGGCGGTCTTATGGGTCATTTTGGAGTAGATAAGACGCTGAGCATGCTTAAGGAGCACTTCTACTGGCCGCATATGAAGAGAGACGTGGAGGCTCATTGTGCTCGTTGCTTAACATACCGGAAGTCGAAATCCAGAGTTCATCCTCACGGGTTATATCTTCCTTTACCTATTCCTACTACTCCTTGGACTGACATATCTATGGATTTTGTGCTAGGATTACCTAAGCAGAACCACAAAGACTCCATTTTTGTTGTAGTAGACAGGTTTTCGAAGATGGCACATTCCATACCTTGTACAAAGACCAATGATGCCACGCAAACTGCAGCCTTATTTTTCAAAGAGGTTGTGCGCCTACATGGAATCCCGAGGACAATTGTTTCAGACCGTGACACCAAGTTCCTGTCCCATTTTTGGCGTGCACTTTGGAGGAAGTTGGGGACGAAATTGCTCTTCTCAACTAGTTGTCATCCGCAGACTGATGGACAAACGGAATTCGTGAATCGCACATTGTCTACCTTGCTGCGAGCTACCATTGGAAAGAACTTGAAGACATGGCTGGAGTGTTTACCATTTGTGGAGTTTGCATACAACAGTGCAGTACATTCAGCAACAAAGCTTTCTCCATTTGAAGTGGTGTATGGATTCAACCCGAATTCGCCGCTTGACCTTACGCCACTACCACCTACTGAAGCCGTGAGTCTAGAGGGTGATTCTAAGGCTGAATTTGTCAAGAAGCTTCATCAACAAGTGAAGGAGAACATAGAGAAGAGGACAGCCACCTATGAGAAGCAACATAACAAAGGGCGCAAATCAGTTTTTTTAAGAAGGGTGATTGGGTGTGGTTACATTTCAGACCATAATGGTTCCCACACAAGAGGAGAATCAAGTTGGCACCTAGAGGAAATGGTCCATTCAGAGTGTTGAAGAGGATAAACGACAATGCTTACCAATTGGAGCTGCCAGGTGAGTTTAATGTATCTTCTACATTCAATGTTGCTGACTTGGAGCGTTTTGATGCAGAGAATGATCTCGTTTTGAGGACAAAACGCCTTCAAGAGGGAGGGAATGATGAGGACATCGGATCCAGCAAGGAAGCTATCATTCCGAGCATGCCAAGTGGACCAATGACTCGCCTCCAAGCTAGAGCACTTAGCCACAAATTCAGCTTGTTCGTGGACTACATAATGGAGCTTGAAGATGGTGATTTAGAGCTGGAGCAAGGAGAGCATGGAGCTTGCAGTCGTGGCCTATTTACTTCACCAAAGGTGCCTTGGGCACTTCTCAAGGCATCTACAACATCTTCTAGTGTCTTTACTATATCCCAAGAATAAAGACACACAAAGACTTGCTTGGGAATTGTACTCTTTTTCCTACTCTTGGTTTTGTCCCAATGGGTTTTCCGGGAGAGGTTTTAACGAGGCAACACCCCAAGTGAGCAGTCTAAGACTTGTCACTATTAGACGTTTTTGACTTTTAATAATTAGACATCTTGTTGTTTTTGTTCTGTTTTAGACTTCTTGTTGTTTTAAAATAGAACTGCTTGTAGTTTTATCAAACTATTTGTTGTTTTATGGTTTAGGCTCTATATAAAGCCTAAGTCACAGAATTAATAACACAACTTTTATGCTAAAAACCCTAGAACGTTTTCTAC
The DNA here is from genome assembly GCA_963920545.1 of Lepidium didymum. Lineage (NCBI taxonomy): Eukaryota > Viridiplantae > Streptophyta > Magnoliopsida > Brassicales > Brassicaceae > Lepidium > Lepidium didymum. Next base: position 12,527,319 of record OY986992.1, on the reverse strand, counting down.
CTTGTTCTCTCGTTTAACAACTTGAAACAAATCAATCTTCCAACCCTTGAGACCTGTACTCGGTTTTGAAGATTCCTTCTGGTGTATCACGAGTTCATCCATAGCTCGTGTGGTCCAATTCAACCCGCTGCGTGCTTCAACCAATTGAGTTTCTCTTTGGGATAACACAAACACGATCTCTTGAGGATTCACTTGGTTTCGAGATCAAGATTGTATCACAACTCCTACCGAATCTCCTACACCTGTAACTGTTTCTGAGCCTATTGAAACTGCATGTGCACCTGAACCTGAGACTTCTCAGGCTAATACAAAAATTGGCAAAGGTTGTAGAAATAGAAGAGCTCCCGCCAAACTGCTTGACTACGTTACTAATACTACTCATGACGAGTCAGATGGTGATTTCTTCGATAGTTCTTGGTATCCAATCGAAGACTATGTTGATTGTCATCGATTTTTTGAAGCACATCAAGCTTTTCTCGTTGCTGTAACAACTGGAGTCATTCCAAAAACTTACACAGAAGCTTTTAAAGATGAAAATTGGAGAGGAGCTGTTCGAAATGAGGTTGATGCTCTTGAAGATCAAGGAACATATACAGTGGAAACTTTACCACTGGTTAAGACGGCTTTGGGATGTAAATGGTTTTTTACATTGAAGTATAGATCGGATGGGACACTAGAACGATACAAAGCAAGACTTGTTGTGTTGGGAAATAATCACACTGAGGGCATTGACTACAATGAAACCTTTACGTCGGTTTGTAAAATGGTCATTGTTCGGTCATTCTTAGAAGTTTTTGTCTCTAGGGATTGGGAAGTGCATCAAATTGACGTGCACAACGCTTTTTTACACATAGAATTAGAGGAAGAGGTGTATATAAAGATGCCTCTAGGTTTTAAAACAGATGATAGCTCCCAAGTATGTCGTTTACACAAATCTCTATATGGTCTTCGTCAAGCACCTCGCTGTTGGTTTACAAAGTTGGCAACAACATTTAAACATTATGGTTTTAACCAATCGATCTCTGATTACTCATCTTTCACTATGGCTGATGACAAAGGTGACTTACGACTACATGTGTTAGTCTATGTTGATGATTTAATTATTTCAGGAAGTTCATTGGAGCTCATTACCGAATTCAAAGAGTATCTGAGCAATTGCTTTCACATGAAGGATCTTGGCATACTCAAATATTTTCTTGGCATTAAGGTCTCTCGTAACTCCTCTGGTATGTACTTATCTCAGCGTAAATATGATCTGGATATTATCTCTGAAGCTGGACTATTAGGTGCAAACAGAACCACAAACTTTCACTTGCTCAAGACGAGCTCTTCCATGATCCATCTTGATATCGGAGACTAGTTGGCCGTTTGATCTATTTGGGTGTGACTCGACCTGAACTATCTTACGCCATTAATCTTCTTTCTTAATTTATGCAACAACCAAAAACATAACATTGGGAGGCAGCCACTAGAGTAGTTTGTTATCTCAAGCAAAGTCCATGAAAAGGGATACTATTGCGCAGATCCAACACTCTTATTTTGACTGCTTGGTGTGACTCGGATTGGGCAGCTTGTCCTTTTTCCTGACGCTCACTCACAGCTTGGTTTATACGGCTTGGTGGTTCTCTGATTTTGTGGAAAACATGAAAGCAAATTATAGTTTCTCGCTCATCGGCTGAAGCTGAATACAAAGCCATGGCAGATACTGCAAGTGAAGTACTTTGGCTACGTGAATTAATTACCACATTAGGTGTTGAAAGCTCTGTGGCCATAAATCTTTACTGTGATAATCAATCAGCTATCTACTTGAGCAACAACTCGGTCTTTTACGAACACACAAAGCCTATCGAGAAGGACTGTCATTTTATTCGAGATGAGATTATTCGTGTGATATGATAATGGACCAGCAACAAGCATTGGAACATGAAGATACTATGGAGCTTAGACCAGAAGGAGTGCAACTAGCTTTGGAGCTGCCAAATGGTCCTATTACTCGAGCTAAGGCCAAGTTACTTGAACAAGCCGTTAGCACAATGCTAATTCAGGCTGAAAGCAACCTTAGTCCAATGGCTAATTAAACCACATTGGTTTTGATTCAAGCTGACTAAGGGTTGTCAATGGGAGGTGTGTGTTCTTGCACTCTTTTCTTTGTGTCTAGTTTTGTCCCATTGAGTTTTCTAGACCAAAGTTTTTAACGAGGTAAGTTAACACACACTTTTACATCAACCCCATTGATGATAACCTACTTTTACATCAAAAATACTTAGCCAATTTTTATGTTTCTTTTATGTTATGTTTGGACTTGGGTTTTATTTTTCCAGCCCACCTTGTTTTGGGTTTGTTTCATTTTGTGTTTTTGGGTTTAAGCTTCTTTTGTCTCAGCCCACTAAGACCTATTTTCGTGGCGGAGACTCTCATTATAAGTTGTAAGAACCCTTGTTCTTTCTTCTTCATCAAACATTTTTCTGCAAAAACTTTTCTTTTGTTTGATCAAACTCGAAAACCCTTTGGTGTGTAATATCCAGAGAGTTCTTGAGATAGAAGACTAAGAGACTCTCACATCTCTTAGTAGCTCGCTTCAATCCATTGTTCTTTTCCAAATCACCAGAAAACGCGACTTCATCTTCGCACTCGTTTACTCACACTCGTTCGTCAGATCGAGCTCAAAACTTGTCATCACACTCATCAACCTCTCACCTTTCGGTTGTTGAACTTTCAATCAATTCCAAGCACTCGCGTGGCTGTATTCGGTCTCAACACTCGAATCTATCTGTTCATCTTCCATCGGCCAGATCTGGAAGCTATGAAGTGTTGCATCATGTCTCTTGAGCCCTTGGTGAATACAACTACTTGATCTTGCTCTTAGGATCGTATCATCGTGGCATCATTTCTCCGCAACATCTTTCCATGACACATCAACTAGCACTTGAAAGACGAGAATTTGATGCTTTTCTATCGAAGTTGGTAATTTGTGATCTTCATGCTCCAATTTGAAGGGGGTATTGGATGATATATTGTAATTACTTATATTTAAAGTATAGTTTGGTAATTAGTACATACCTAGGTTAATGTCTCTGTTTGTGTAAAAGGTTGTTGCCTTATTGTAAATGACTTCAAAATATAATACCATATTTGACACATAATACCATATTTGTAAATGACTTCAAAATATAATTAAGGATTATCATTTCCACACTATTCACCATATCACATCCATCACGTTACGCATTTATTGGGATGGATGTCTATAATAATAAGGTAATAACGTAGCGGTTATATATATTGCTCCCGTAAGCCATGACCCTACAATTTATCCATATAAATAATAGGAAATGATGATAACTTGACGTTTAGTCTGTATGAGACTATACAGAATTGGCATTAACATGAGATATATATTTGCAGCCATGCAATTGCAAAACTTTAGTTAGGGTTGGTTAGTAGTAAATGTGAAAGGAATGTTCTATAATTGGGACCAATTGAATAACTCGGAAGGACCTAACTTGTTTTTTTGTCACGAAAATATGTTGTATTATAAGCTTTAGATGATTACAGCAGTGATGATCTCTAAGAAAAGGATTAAAGATATTAAAACTCATGATAATTCTTCTCGAAATTGGGTTAAAAATAGATTGGATCCAGCATGCCTAATAGTAGATAGATAATAGGCTAAGTCCAAACCTATATATTTGCCAAAACAAATTAGGGTTTTTGCAAAAAGTGAGTCCGCCACCGTCAGGATTTTCACCGACAAAATTGGAGAGCCTCCGGTGACATGAGCCGCCGGTCTTGGATTGACAACATTCTGCTATATTCTCGGCTTCAAAGTTCGAGAGGAAATGACGCTAAAACGTTTGACCATTCAACAAAGGAATGATTTGAAGAGACTTACCATACCCGCATGATCTCAGCGGTAGCCAGGCGGCGGAGCAGCCAGTGAGGACCAGAGATTAGGAATAAGTGTGAACACTCGGGATGGTTGTGGAGGTTCTTGACAAACTAAAGTTGTCAGAGAGGTGTAAACTGGGTGAGGTTCCTCGGTGAAGAGTCAAACTCGATCTTTGTTGGTATACCGCGACGAAAGACCTAACTTGTTAACATGATGAATAAATGTATATATATATATATTGTAATATAGTATGGGCATTGAACATATATAAGAAAATTGGATAGCCTTCTGTATCATTTATTTTGTTGACTACACATATATCTACAAAGCCAAACATATATATTAAGAATGATGAATACTTTTGGAAGAAAAATATAATCTGAACCTAAACTAAATTACCTGATGGTTTAGATGATTCAACTAATAGTTTTGGAATCATGGTTTAATCTTTTTTCACTATATGTAGTAAATTAAAATGGGTTTAAAAAAATATGTTTTAACTATGAATTGAGTTTTTTCGCACTTTGAAAATAGATTAGATTTTAATTATAAAACAAATTATAGGATGCCTTACCTCGTGAGAATTCACACTACTCTGTTTATCCAGATTTGTATCACAATCTCTAGGGCCCTAATTTTTGATGCTTCGACAAAACACTATCGAAATTATTGTATAACTATATATATTTGTTTATAATTTGTGGAAGCTGGAAAATATGAGTACAATAAATTTAAGTATTGTGGTACCACCAGCTATGAAGAATGTTTTCAACAATATTAATTACTTAGTGACCACCTTACCCAATTCCATTCAATATTAATTGGGAAAAAGAAGTTTACCTATTATTATGTTTTTTCTGATATATACACATAAATACCCAACTAGAGCCAAACTACTCCAATAAATCCACCGTTAAATTATAATAATGCGATGCTTTATTATTCATAAATGTTATATGAAAATGGAGTAGCTATTAAAATCAATAAATCACTTACACACAAAAAAAAATTCGTTTTACGAGTCTCAAAGATTCATTAGACGGGACTAGTGGCCAGTGTGCAGGCCGAAACCTGTATTACAAAAAGATCCAAAAACAGAGAAGTAAAGGGTAATGGGCTTGGCTAACAATCCATTAAACAGAATCCTCAAAAAGTCGACATCACTTCCAATGGTGGCCACGTGTTGGCCTGATGTAAACACCTCTCTCTTCCATCACGTTTCTCTGAATTTGGCCTTGATTGTGAATGATTCTTCCCAAGCGTATCAGCAAGCATAAATGAAAACGAAACCTAACTCTCATCGGTCTGGTGAACGGTGAGAGCACCAAAGAGTGACAGTTCAAACAGGGGATCGAACCGAAGAGGAGGAAGGACTCATCCGCCTAAGATTCATGAAGAAAGAGGATACTAATCCCTGAGACTAAGATCTAAAGCCTAAGCAGAAAAACATAACAAAGCCAACCTAAACCTAGAAAACTTGAGAAACGGATCTATGATCTTCGGAAAGAGAAAACTAAACAGATCGGTAACACTTACGAACAAAACAAGCCACAAAAAAAAATCAAACTGAAAAGCAAAACGAAAACAGAAAACCGATTTAAAACTAGTAACCAGAGATGGATCTCTGGACGATTACCAGCTAAAACCGGAGGAGAACTCTCGACCGTCGAACACCCGTAGCCGTTCGCTCTGAAAGATGTATTGCTAAGAACACTTGCAGAGGAGAGAGAGAAACTCTCTATGAAAGAGAGCGAAACTATATGTTCATGTCAGAAGAAGTCTTTTTTCTCTTTTACTTCTTATATTTTGTTAATTGTTCAAGAAATTGAATTTCGTTATAAAATATAAAGAAATTATAATGAACAGCATAAAAGTTTATCAAAATTAGTTTCCAAAGTTAGGCTACAATAACCAATAGGCACACGACTTTTCTTTCTATTGTAAGAGTTTTCTTCTCTCTTCCGGTGGTGAGCTCAGTCTTGTTTCTCTCTTCTCTGGCGATGCATTTTTCAGAGAGAACGGTTGTGAGTTCAAGCTTGTCGATATATCCTCTCCAGTTTTAGCTGGTTATCATCCGAAGATCTCTATCCTATTTTAGATTTTCATCATTTTCTATTTTGTCTTTAATCTTTCTTCTCTTTCCCTTTCTTCAGGCTTTTGCCGGTGTGTTTTCTTTTGCAGGTGGCGATCCTCCTTCCAAAGGCTTCTTTGTCACTGGAATCAAAGAAACCCGGCCCTTGCGAGATCGGAGAGTTTTACTTGTTGGAGCTGTAAACCTTCGTCACTATCAGCGAGGAGGAGAAGATGGTGAGCTAGTTCGGCCCAATAGTTTGGATCCCAACGGCGCTGGAGTAGCTCGATGGTGGAGATCTCTGATTTGTTTCCCATGGTTTGATGTTTTTATGTTTCGGTGTCTTACGAGAAGAGGTACCTCAAATCCACAATGGATGAAGGCAAAGAAGAAAAGGGCTTCTCGGCTTCACTCTCCGTCGATGAAGCAGAAGATCGGAGCCTTGCAGGCGACTTGCATGGCAGATTGTCTCGGTGATTGACACTTGGACCTCCTTCGAGCAGATTAGTGGCTTTGACACCAGTTTCATCTCTATCCTTGCTTGATGGGCCTTGTGTCATTAGCCCATTTCCTTTTCTTTGTTTCATCTATAACCTTACTGGTTCATGCCTTTGGGCCACACTTTTAAATGGAAGCTTAAAGGCGTTACAAAAAAAAAAGAGTTAGGCTACAATCGTAGCTTCCTATGCCAAAAGTAATGACATATATGCCCATACACACTTATCCAATTGGAAATTGTATTTTATATTTTGTTGGGTCTTCTTGTTAATTTCTCTCTCATCTCCACCTTCCCCTTTCATTTTTTGTTATCTCTTCTCCATTTTCAACCGTTCTCTCACGTTTCATCTTTCTTTTTCTCTCATAAACCCAGATTTATTTCATTCTTTTTCATCTCTATTTTAGCTCAACCGGTTCATGATGCGTAAAAGTTACGCAACAGTTGAAGATCTCAAAAAAGTATCAATGGCTACAGCTTCTGCCATTAATGGTGGTGAGGAGGAAGGAAATGAATCATTAATGGAGGAGGAAAGAAATCAATCGGCGGTAATGGTTGTATTATCTAGGTTACAGTCATACTTACTGATTCTTTGATATTGTGTGTCCAAAATCTAATATTCATAGCTCAAAGATTAAAAAATTTCTTAGGAATTTGTCTTTTCTCCAATGTTTTTTAATTGATAAAGATTAGTCCTTTTAGTTTCATATGTTCATGCTTCACTAACTCATCTTCTTTCTTCTTTGTTTTAATTAGGAGATCCGAACGGAATCCGACTCACTAAATCAAAAACGATTTGTAGATTTTTGTTGTGCTGAACCCTCGCAACGTACCTTCACGCGAAACGCAGAAGATGGTTCACAAAGACTATCGAATTAGCAGATAAAATATGTGTTAACGGATAATATATTTGTTAGCAGATAAATAAATGTTAAGGGACAATATTATGTGTGTTAATCAAGACTCAACTAAATCTATAAAACTCCCATTAACAATAATGGTTACATTATCGTCAGCCTCGAGCAAAATTTGTGAAGGTCTGCCAACCTTTTGAATGCGCCCTCGCATAGCTCCAATCACCACCATCACTATATAAGCTCTATCAACGACCAACCTTATTGAATCGATGAAGAAACATGTTTGAACCTTATATAAACGTTTGTATTTGTTATACGTTAATAAACATATTATTTCAGTCTCATTAACCTCAAATTGTTTCTTTATTTGGTATGTAAAATATTTAACCGATAACTACTATTTTATCTGATAATTTTCTAATTATCAATTCAATTATTATTTTTATTATAAAATAAGTGTTAACCCTTAACCGATAACTATTATTTTATCAAATACTTATCTAGTTATCTGTTAATTTATATGTTGACTACTAATTTAAGCACTCAAGATGGTTTCCATCATTATTTGACTTCGCATAACTTTGCATAACACTCAAAAAAAAAATTAACGGTTAATATATGTGTTAGACAAATAATATATGTATTAACACATAACATATCCCAGTTAAATATATGATTATCAAATATGAATATGAGATAATATATTGGATGTCTTTTTTCAGGTTGGAAGTATGATGTATAAGTGATACAAAATTATTATATGTATTATAGTTTTTAACATCTAACAATTTATTTATTAGTCAATATAGAAAAAATTAAGTGATAACTATTATTTTATCCATTAACTATCCGGTTATCACCTGAAATAAATTGTTAGATGTTAAAAATAGTAATACATATAATACCGTTGTATCACAGTTACACATCATACATCCAACCCTAAAAAAAAATCAAATATATTATCTAATATACATAACTGATAACCATATATTTGATTATCAGATATGTTATGTGTTAGTACATATATTATCTGTCTAACACGTACATTAACCGTTAACAAAATTATGATCTGCTAATTTTTTTTCAATAAAGGTAAAATTTGCCAATTCATCTTCATCTTCTTCATTAGAGTTTAAGCTGACCTGCAACCATAGATATGTCGACTATTGATAATTTTTTTTTTTTTTAATTTTTTTTTTTTTTGATTTTTGTATATTTGTTTCACATATACATAAATCTATCAATAAATAATGAAGAAATCGATCACAAAGAGGATTTTATCCCAAAACACTCTATTTTGGAACTAACTCAAAAACGTAGGGGGTTACCCAAAAATTGATATCGTTGAATATAAATGAGTCATATTTTGGCATTAAACCCTTACTCAAAAAATCAATTACAGCCATAGGGTACTATAAATATGAGACGAACGTGTAAATATCATGACAGTAGATTTCAAAGTGCGAAGCTTGTAGATGCCTTCGATAAACGATGCGGGAGTTAGACTTATGAGAAGTTTGATATTTGAAGAAGATTATGAAGGATAAATTGAAGAACGACTTGGAGAAGCTATGGAGATTTGGATGACGAGTTTGTGTTAGTAGAGAGGAAGTGGCCATTAATGATGAGTTTGTGTTAGTAAAGAGAAAATGAGAATAAAATAATATTTTGGTTCAAGGTTAGTTTAGCTAAGAATAAATTAATTTTTTGTTTGTCTCCATAGGAAAGAAGGAAAAATTTGTGTGGGCCATCAAATATTTGGTGGTTCATTCTTTACAAACGAATATTTTAATTTATTTAGAGTCATTTTGGATATCTACACACATGGGCCACTGCTAGTTATCTAATTTTGATAAATGTGTGTAAGTTACTTAATTAGTTTTCATATATATGATATTCACTTCTTTCCCTAAAATATATGTGTGTATATATTTATATATTACTAAATTTATAATTGGAAAAAAAAGCAAAAAGCTTAGCAAATCTTCTATATAATAAACATGTGTTGTATAAGCTCTTTAGTAACTTAGATTCTTGAGATTAGTGGTTTTAGCAATCGGTTTAGATGTTTAAGTAAGTGTTTATGGATGTCGAATCTTTGCAGTTTTTTAATTGTTATCAAGCATGTATGACGCAGAGACTGTAATTAATAGCAACGAAGGTTGGGCTCCTCTACATTCTGCAGCTAGCATCGGTAATGCTTGTTGGATGTGTTTGACATAGTCTGAAGTTTACTAAGTCAAGCTAGTTTTTAGGGGTTGAATAAGTCTTCACAATAGTGATTCGTTTCTGTTTTATTTCCTTCAATTTCACGTTCAGTAAGGCTTCTATGAAGCCAACGTTCTTTTCTTATTCAATACACAAGAAACATTCAGACTATACATTGAGCAAACTTAGAATTCTAATTTCCTTTAATGCTATGCTCGTTACAGTTTGTTTTAATCAAAACTTAGTCATGTTTTAATCATGTTTAATCTAACATTTACCAGGAAAACTCACGTGTCACCACTCCAGTTGTTATGGAAGTTACTGAACAAGAAGCAGAAGCATTTTTTAAAGAAGTTATTAAGGTTATTTCGCTAAATTTGTTTGTATAAAACATCTTCACTTTTAGCATGAGCCTCTCGAGTTACAAATTATTTGACTTGTTATTATAAATTTCCCATCAGTGATCATGAACACGTGACTTGTTGATCTAATTGTTTTGTTATTGGAGCACCTAATTATTTTAGAATATCCCCCAAAATAATAACACGTGTCTTTACTCAATATAAGGATGCAGTTAATAAGATTCTAAATATATCAAGGAATCAAAGTCAGTTTTTTTCTTTGTTTCCCACTTACTAGAATTTTCCTTTCTGTATCTCTTGCTCTGTCTTTATCTCTCACATGAATCTCATAATATTTTTCAGTTCAACTATTGTTTTTTTTGCTCACTTTTTGTGTGTTGGAATCAAGAGTCAGAGCTATTGCATTTCAACCAACAAGTTATCTGTAAGTAATATTTTTGTATGTTAGTTGAATTACCATTCACCTACTTCATAGTCTATGATAAATCTCAAGTGAAATACGGTGATAACTGGCACACGAATTAGCCTAATCAAATCGTACATATCATAGTAATCAAAACGGCGTCATTTTAGACATATGACGCAAAAAAAGAAGAAGCAAAACTAGTCTTTTGAGAATTTGGGAATTAAAACCCTACTCATCTTCTTTTCTTCGTTTCCAAAGTATTCGAATCATAGTTTCAAATTTGATGCTATCTAGAGACAAGGCCATGCTTAGTATATTCACTTGCTATCTTTCTAATTTTGTATTGTATTTGTGTTTATTCTTCTTTTATCCTCAATCGCACAAACTTGGTCTTGGTCTGAATTTGAGACCATCATCGTCTTTAAGTCAGTCTAGCATTACTGACTAAAAGCTTATTCATTTATCCTAACTTTGTTTAATTGGGTTTTGCTAATTGCAGGTTTTGCACAACTGCACTTCCAAGTGAGAAAATTGTTCAAATATTTTGGAAAAGAAGAAGAGAAGATGATGAATTTAGGGTTTTAATTTTCAAATTCCCAAACGATGTCGTTTTGTATTTTTTTTGCCTCTTATGTCTAAAAAATCGTTGTTTTGATTATTATGACATGTAGGATCTGATTAGGCTGATTTGTGTGACACTTGTCACCGTTAATGGACTAAAAACGGATAATTAAGCGTTGACTAACAATCTTGACAGCCAACTAAGATTATGACCAAATTAAACAAGTTCTTTTATGTTTTTTTGAAATTTTAAGTAGCGAATGTATGTAAAATTCGACTCTCTAAGTTCATGTATGAAATGACCATTTCGAAAAAGTTCATGTATAAATAGGCCATTTTCCCAATTGATGTTTGATAGATTTTAACTTTTCAATCAAATTATTGCTGAAAATTGAAAGAATTTTGCCAAATATTAAAATATCTTGTATATATTAGCGATGTCTCATTTTCTTTGTAAATTGTGTTTTAGAGTTCGTTGCTAGCATGTATATCATTTGTTTTTGTCTTATTTGTGTTGAACTCTTTATTTTTGTTAACATTTTCCAAGGTTTTTTCCTAAGTCAGATGGCTGGGGTAGATAAAAAAAGACTCAGACCTACAATTTATGATTTGTATTAATGTAATTTACTTGTAATCTATGTGATGTTTTGAAGCATATACAATACATAGATTGCATGTCCCTTTCATTATATGTTTTGTGCAGCTTCAATTAGATTTTAGTTTTTTTTTTGTGATTATGTGCTGAAGAAAGAAGAATAATAAGAATAAGATTATATATTTAAGAGACTAATTAGTATCATTTTCGATGATTAGAGTTGTTCGTTTGTATACTTTATTTATTTACATATTAAATACTATATGCTTATTCAATAAAATGATATACATATTTATTTGTAGGTTATTATGGATAAATCATGGATAAAATTCATGAAGTTTCTGTGTAATCGATGTTCTCCAACTAAGTCTAAGTCAAAAGAGGATATCGAAAGATATTTTATGTGTTATGGGTTTTTGAGTTCATGTACTAACTAGATATTACATGGAGAGGAGATTATTATCACTGACTAATACAAATAAATTACCTTCTCAAATAAACATAGTTGCGAGAGGGTCTACTTTAATTTCGAATCTCTTGTATGATATTTTTCCAGATGTCAACATGAATATGAGTGATGAATTTGATTTTTCTAAGCATCATGTGGATCAGATTTTTCAAGAGAAAATTGTGAAAAAGAAGAAGGTTTTGAAGATTTGTTGGGCGACTTTAATCAAAAGCTCTATAAAAGATGCAATAACTTCACTAAGTTATCCTTTATGTTGAAGCTATATCATATCAAAGTTATGTGTGGAATCATCGACAAGGGGATATCTATGATAATTGATTTACTTAAGGAAGCATTTTCACATGCAAAATTACCACACTCACTCAATGATATGAAAAAGTTACTCGCAAGTTAGGTTTGACCTCTGAGTCAATACATGCATGTTCAAAACAAATGCATGTTATATTGAGGAGCTAATGTTGATAGATAGACTTGCGTATGTGACACATCTAGATGAGAGAAATTTTTTTTGACAAATAGTGAAGTCTCTAGATCAAAAAAGAAGAAGAAACAACTACCTGCAAAAGTTTTGCGTTATTTTCCTTTGAAGCCACGATTACATCGTCTATATATGTCGTCAAAAACTGCTACCCATATAAGATGGCATGCTACCTCTAGAAATAATGATAATAAACTTAGACATCCCAGAGATGGAAATGCTTGGAAAAAGTTTGATAAAAAAATCATGATTTTGCATGTGACTCAAGAAACGTCCGACTTGGTTCGGCTTCCGACGGATTTAATCCATTTGGTTCAATGAGTACAAATTATAGCATATGGCCAATGCTCTTATTTCCATATAATTTTCCATTGTGGATGTCTATGAAGCACACATTGATGATTCGCTCTATGAATATTCCTAGAATGAAAATGCTAGGTAATGAAATTGATGTGTATATGCAGCCACTTATCATAAAGTTGAAAAAATTATGGAATAATGGGATTAAAACTCTAGATGCTTCCTCAAACCAGATGTTTAACATGCGAGCATCTCTGATGTAGACTGTGCATGATTTTCTAGGTCATTGAAATTTATCTGGATGGAATACATACACAACACTAGTATGTCCAAGTTGCAACTATGATGGCATTGGACGACGATTACGCTACAAGAAAAATATTTTTTTAAGGGTCATCATTGATTCTCTCCTTTAGATCATAACTTTCATCACAACATGATTGATTTTAATGGAACAATAGAAAGAAGATCTCCACCCGTTATTCCATCACGGTCTACAATTCTATAACAACTTAAACAGTGAATGTTATTCCTGGCAAGAGAGCTAGTCCAGTTGGGAGAAAGAGAGATCGAAATGATATGGAAAAAAGTGATGATCAACAATGGAGAAAAGGAAGTATATTTTTTGAATTACCTTATTGGAAATCTAATATGGTACGACATAATTTGGATGTTATGCACATATAGAAGAATGTGTTTGATAATTTTGTCAACCCAATTTTGAATAACAAATCAAGTCCAAAGATAATTTGAATGCTACAAAAGAAAATCAAGTCCAAAGATAATTTGAATGCTACAAAAGATCTATGTGAGCTTGGTATACATCCTGATTTGTGGCCAGATGAGAATAAGAGATATCAACCAACGTGTTTCGTTCTAGATAATGATAAGAAAGACATTTTCCTAAATATATTGAAAGATGTGAGATTTTCTGATGGTTATGCTTCCAATTTGTCTTCTTATGTTGATCTTAATAACAAAAAGTTATCAGCCTTAAAAAGTCACGACTCTCACATAATAATGAGAGATTTGATGCCAATTGCAATTCTGAACTTGTTGCCACATGAAGTAACATATGCCATTGTTGAGATATGTCACTGTGATACATCTGCCAAAGTGCTTGATATAAAGGATCTGGACAAATTACAAACTTGTTGTGCTGACTTTATGTCACATAGAAATGTTATTTCCTCCATCATTTTTTATAGTGATGGTACATTTAATAGTACATCTCACTGAAGAAGCAAAGCAAGGTGGACATGTTCTATTTCATTGGATGTACCCAATTGAAAGGTGATTTTTATTTCATTTCATTGAGATATTTATATTGAATAATGTAATTAAGACTTTATTCATTTACTTGTAGGATGCTTGAACATTTCAAATTATATGTTCGTAATTGTGCTAAACTAGAGGATTCTATATGTGAGTAATATCTATCAGATGAGTGTATTACATTTTTCTCAATGTATCTTGATGATATAGAGACACGATTTAATAAGACTAGTCGGGTTGATGATCGTCCTACAACTCACAACATTATAAGATCAAACTCTGAACTTGGAGCAATTTTTCCAAATTCTGGTGGATTTGTTGGACCATGTAATGTTCATAACTTGAGTTACGTAGAAACACAACAAGCACATCGACACATATTGGTCAACTGTCAACTTCTAGATCACTTACAAGAGTAAGTGTTTCATTCAATGATTATATTGTTATATTGTCTTTGTTCATGTAATGTAAGTACTAATGCAATTATATATACATGAAATTCAGAACTGAGTTAGCAAGGAAAGAATCTCGTCGGGGTAAGAGAAATTGTTCTTTTGACATTGATAAAGAAATACACCTTAATTTTGCAAAATAACTGAAAGATAGAGTAGAGAAGAATGATATTAATGACATCACTTATGATTTACGATTTTTGGCTCTAGGCCAGCTAGAAAAAGTTGTTAAGTATACAGCCTACAATTTCAATGGCTTTAAGATTCGTTCAATAACAAGAGATGATGGCTTAAAAACACAAAACAATGTTGTTTTTGTTGCTGTTGAAACAGTGAGTTATGTAAGCTCTCATGATGTTAACCCTACTGCAGGAAATTAGCTTAATATAGAAGATTGGTTGAAGTTATCGAGTCGAACTATTATGACATTTTTCAGAGTAGTATTATTCAAGTGCAAATAGGCTGACACTTGAAATGAAAGAGGATATATAAGAGATGCATTCAGTCATCATACGATTAATTTTTCACACTTGTTTCATACTGGAGAAAATGATTATGATGAACCATATGTATTGGCTTCACAAGTAAAAGTGGTATATTATGTTGAAGACCCCAACGAAAAAAATGGAGTTTCATAGTGAATGTTCAACCTAGAGATTTCTACGATATGGGTAGTTTTGTTGAGTGTAGTGAGCTACTTGTCCAATCAGATAATAGTGTCTTGGCAGCATCTCGAGAAGACGCTTAGAGTATGATTTTAAATTTTTTAACTTTAGTCTAATTGATTGTCGATGATTTTGTGTTCATTTTGATGAACTTACTATTGACTTATACAAGCCTTCTTTAGATAATGACCAATTGTTTTCGACTTTAAAGATGAAATTTTCATCTTTGACTTGATATAAGTGGAGATCTATGTCTTTTCTAATATGTAGTTATTTCGGATTTCCATCTTGTTATGACAAATAACTTGGTGTGCATTTTTAGAGAGTTGAATTAAGGACTTATGTATGTTTACTTAATTGTTCGGGTGTTTGTTAGTTGACATGATTTCTCATTTTGTGTTCAAACTAAGATTCGTGAGTATCATTTGATATTCATTATTATTTGTGAGCTTCCTCTGTTTGTATTCTATGACTAAATGGATGAGGTGTTTCATTGATTTTATCACCTCATACATTACTTTGTTTAATTCTATGACAGATTCATATATGCAGAGTAAACACGACAAGGTTCCAAGGAAATTGTAAGATTGTTGTGGTTGTTGATGTAGATGAGGGTATGTTCCCCTTCTCATTATAATAGTGTTATTTATAGGTTTGAAATTAATGTCCTTAGAGTCAATTGAGTATTATTATCATACATATATAGATGTTCTGGATGGTCTTTAGAGCTTATACAACTGGGAAGATCTCTTGATATCACATCGTTGTTTTCATTATAATATGTCTACTAATATTAATCTGCCTAACAACACAATTGGATTGCTACTCTCAGATAAATATGTTGAACTGTGTCATGAAATGGTTTTTGTGGATTTTTTTATGTGACGTGTGTTGAGCTATTTTTATTATGTTTCTGATTCGAGTCAAAAAATGGTCTTAGTTAGTTGACTGATGTGAATGCTTAATGTTTGCTTATGAGATCATATTTTGTTTTTCTTAATTGAGCCATTAATTTGAGTTGTGCTCCTTCTTATTGTCTTTTTATGTGAGCAGCTCTTGGAAACTTTGTCTCGGCCCTTAACAAGTTCACTACAGGCTGCTATTTGTCAAACCATTTAGTCTCAGAATACCAAATAGTGCTTTTGCAAGGAATATATTTTCTTACCTTATTTGCAGCTAAGCAATAATTACGAGACTAATCAATTGCTCTCAAGAATTTTTAATTAATATAGTTTGTTGTAATTAATCAGCTGAAAGATTATGAAATAAAGTTGTATGTTACAAGGCATCTCTCAAAATATTAGAGACAATAATTGTACTCGACTTGTTGCTTCAAATCTCGCTACAAGGATCAACATAAATACTTACCGTACCCATATAAAGCAATGCTATAACAGTGATTAAACTTCTTACAACTTTCTTGTTTTCTTTTTATTATTCTCTTTTGTTAAATCTTTCTAACGTGGTATATGGGAACAATGAAAAAGTAGAATCAGAGTGAGTAAATCAACACAAACTCAGTCACCCATAAAATCAAAAATACAAACCAAAAATTAATAGCGCACACTATCTCCACACTTCCAAATCCAAAATACAATACATTTTCACATAAATAAGTTCATAACCATATTAAAAAAATCAATTACACCATAAATAAGTTTTCTAAACACAAAGTTTTGAAAAACTTAAATAATATAAATCTAATTTTAAAAACATTAGGCTAATAAATTCTCCTGAATGTTAAAATCAATTTTTCTATCTCCAGATCAATATGAATTTGGCCGGATTCAACATAAATAGTTTTCTATAGATTGATCATAAGTCGAATTACTTCTTTTGTCAGTTCAATCACTTTATAAGATGTGGTCTCTTTAGTCTAAGTTTTTGTCAGTTCGATTACTCTATAAAATGCAATATTATCCATGGTTCCTACAAAAAAGAAATAAATCAGTTATACATTAATTGATTTGATAGTAGGTCAATTTATATAATGTGAAAAATTAGGGTTCATGTTTACTATAGTAGAAATATGTCATCGAAGAAGTAATAATGGGGTATGGTGTACCCTCCCTGACCTGAGTGATTTCGATCACCTAGCAAGTTTTTTATTTATTTGGCAGGTAACATCACCGAAGCCTATCATCTGATTTGACTAGAAAGAAAGAGCTTCTAGGAGTGCTTTACAAGAAGGCATATGTGTTACATCTTGAAATATTTGTTTAGGGCAAACTGTCACAATCAAACTTTCCGTCTGTTAGGTAAAAAACATATTTAATTTGTCTATGTTTAATGATTAAAGTTTTTACAATTAACCAAAATATTATCTTAATTTTTGTAAACAAAGTTTTGGTTTAATGATCCAAATGAAAAAAAAATATGTGATAGGTGTATTAGAAAATAGATTCAAAAATATGAAATTGCGTCTTTGGAGGCAATTAATACAAAAAAATAATCAATCTGAAATGATTGAGAATAGTCCAGCGAATATACGTACCTGATGATCAATGGTGTGGCTTTGTTTGCATGAGGTTCACAGACAAGTGGAAGGTATATGTTATTATTGGATTCTTGAATATTTAAATATTAAATTAATGTGCATTTGCATAACTATGGATCGAGTTTCACTGCCTACATTATGTAGAAACTTAGCTAATAGACCGGCCAGTTGTGGCTAACTGAAAAAAAAAATTAGAAAAATAATTTTTTTTTTTATAATTCTAGAGAATGCGAGACTAGAATATTCAAAGTCGAAGTAACCACACCATGCCTCATTTATGTGGAAGAAAATATTTTGCAAGAAAAATACGTGAAATTGTAAGTATTTTTTCCAAATTTTTGTTTGTAGTTAAAGATATAATTATTTTGTATTTGTTTGATTATAGGAAATAATATTGTTTGAATTTTGCTTTATCATTATACGCTGATAAGAAATTATGCTCATTATTTTAAGCAAAAAAAACAATATATACATTAATTCTTTTAATATCATACTTTATCATTTTCCTTTTTTTGCCGTATATGTTTTTTTGCTTAGTTTTGTTGAACTTTTTTCTTTTATTTTATGAAAAATTATTTTAATTTTCTCTAAATAAAACGTGATATTGTGAGCTTTTTTTTTGTATTCTATATATTATATGTTTCATTAGAATATGTAAAAATAACATTTTTTAATAATTATTCATATACAAAAGCTTAATGCGACTATAAATATATCATGCCGAGCAGAATTCTTCATCGATACTCGTAAGAAATCTAATGAAAATTTTGTATAAGATGAAACTAAAAACATGCGGTTAGTTTTTTTAAAAGATTTTTGTCTGTTATTTTTGGATAATATTTATTTGAGAAAATTAGAAATAAAGGATGTTTTTTCTATGTCTTTGGCAATCTATACTAATTTTTCTCTTAATTTGTTACAATAACTTTTATATTAATGATAAACCAATTATACCCTGAATCTCTACCACGTTATGTTCTCCTTCCATCTTCGTTTTCCTCAACGCTGATTCATCGCTTCTCTGACGAAGGTAGAGCGTTGATTAATACTCTGACTTCGTCAGATTCGTCGCAACTGTTACTCAGTATTGTGTCGACGGAGATGACTCTACCGTCAGTTTGATCCCACGTTAAGCGGAAGCATATTGCAGTATTCGATTACACTGAAGAGGACGAACGTGTTGAAAAGATATCGAAGAAAATCCTTTGAAAATTCAATTCTCTAGTAACTAAAACCCCCAACGCCATCAATAAGTATGACTTTCTTCGAGTTTGTAAGTGTTTCCTTTTCTGTATTCACTAATGGATTTTCGTTTCGATTTTACACTGGAAAATTGTTGGGTTTATGATAATTGGATGATCTAAGGTGGGTTTTTACTCGAGAGATATATTTTGTTGAAATTGCGTTGTTAGATTATGAGGAACGAATTTTGATGCAAGAGTCATCCACTTTTGTGTGATGTATCTAAACTATACTTGAGTAATCATGATTATTTCCTTAGAGCTAGAACATCAAGTTTGACATGGTAATACAAGAGAGTGAATGTCTTATTTTTGTGATAATATCTTTCTATTGCAGTTGCATAGGGAAATAGAAGCGAGAAAAAAGAACTGGACCACATAGTTATTGATGTTGAAGGTAAAAGTAAGAAAACTGCATCCTAGAGGACAATTCTCGACTGCAAATGGTGAATTTGGTCTTGGGAAGTGTCGAGTTCCAAAACTTTTAGATGCTAGTGTGGTAGATTAGCAATGACTTAGACTTAAAGCTTAATCCTTAGAATATGTCATCAGAAAGTGTTCATAAAGAAGAGAATTGTGGTTCTGCTACTCATTTAATCACAAATGGAAAACAATTCTTTCATTTGTGATTAAAGTATTTGATCATATAAAATTATCACCGCTGATTTGTTTTAGTGATCACCATTTCCTTGATCTTATCTTTTCATCGTCTAGCTTGAGTAAACTATTTTTGGTTTACTGGCTGGAACTTTTCAGTCCTCTCAAGTATAGAAAAAGAGTACTAATTGTGAAATTTTTCTGAAAGACAAAAGCTTATAGAGGTGAGTTTTGTTAAATCTTCATTTATGGCATGATGAATTATTTTTGATACTTGAGTTGTACTTTTAAAGGCTGAGACTGCCTTTGTAAACGTCCTACTTAAGTCCAGGGGCCCTAGAGGAGTTGACAGTGAGAAGAAGATTTCAGGTTTACCATAAAGTACACTTTTGTTTAGGCTAGCGTAGCTTGATTGCATTGCTGTTTCTTTTCTTTTTGTTTTTTTTTTCACTATGAGGGATGAATAAGAATGGCATAGACATCATATCTCTCTATTGGTAGTTTTTTATGTTTACAACGTCAACTATACTCTAACATCTGCACCCATGCTGACAGGCATTGATCTTCTCAAATTTTCCGTTTATGACCCTAAATGGTCTAAAGAATTAGAAACCATTAAATTGTTGGACTCAAGATATAAAGATATATGGTTTGACACCATAACGTAAGTCATCAATAAATATTTATTGGCATCATAGTGCTAGTATATGACTCAACAGTCTTTTGCTCAAGTCTTGAATCTCTTTTCTCTTTAGTGAACAAAATATATGTGATGCCGTATAGGAAATTTTCTTATTTTCAACTATTTCCTCGTTAGCTAGATAGATTTCTTTGGAGAATGCGAATCAATATATGAAAAGAACTTTTGTCCTTAACAAGGATGACTTATTGGTTAAAATCCTATGAAAGATTTGGAGAGAAAGAGAATGAGAGAGATAAGTTATTATGATAGGAAAAAAGCTACGGGTTCTAACTTTAAATTTTCCGTTGCTGAATGTTGACAGAGAAACTGAGGAAAATGCTTGTAGTGGACGTAATTTGGGAACTTCACTGACCAAAGTATGATTAAAACTATAAAGCAAACTGAAATTATCAAAACTTAAATATTCTTCAACCTTAATCGTTATATTGGCTTGTCACATGTCGATCGGTTGTGCCCTTCAATACCACAACGGCTGCACTTGTGTAGCTTCTTTGACCCTTGTGATCCTTGCGAATATCTTATCTTGTCTTCAACGGATTCGTGTCTTTGTTTTCTTGGTCTTCCAATACGTCTTCGTGTTTCAGGTGGAAAAACGTTGGCACCTGCGACTTCCGGAGGTACACACCATGCTTCTTCAGGAACATCAATTGGATTAATTGATTCCGCATACGCCGTTCTCCACGAAGCTATGCTATACACTTCATCGGCAAGTGTATATAGTTCTATGCCTATATTGAAAGCTGCTTTTATGGCGTGTCTACAAGGAATCTTAACTAAATCAAACTTTCCACATGAACATATTTTTTTTACCCAAGTCAACCACACAATCAAATCTGTCACTTTTGACCTCAAATATGTTAGACGATACCCGCGAAACGATCAAACTTTTTGCCTTCTCAATCTTTCTAGCAATCTTTTTCTCTATCTCACTAGCTAAAGGGCCTTTATGCTTTGAACTCAAGGATCAACGTTCATGAAACCACCGTGTCAACATTTCTCTAATGCTTTCTACCAAAGGAATTACCGGATATTCTCTCTCTAATCTCAACACCGAATTGATAGATTCCGCAGAGTTGGTAGTTCTGATGTCAAACATGTATCCAGGAAAGTGACATCGAGCCCCTTTTTTGACACCAGCCTCCTCAAGATATTTTCCTACCAGTGGACTACTTTTGTTGATTTCGTTCAATAATTCCTCGAATTCAACAATTTTGTAAGCCTTTGAAGCTTTAGCAATCAAGGCGACTAAATTTTTTGCCTTGTAATATGTTACCACGTTATTCAACAAATTGTGTATGCAAATTCCATGGCTAGCTAATGGATAAATTCTCTCAATACACTTTCCAATAGAGAAATGTCTATCAGACACAAAAGCTAAACTTTTGTCGTCCGCTATAACAACCTTTAGTTGCTCAAAAAACCATTTTCATGAACTGTCATTCTCAGAATAAACGATGCCAAAAGCAATCGGATACAAATTTGAGTTGCCATCTACTGCTGTAGCAACTAGTAGAACACCTTTATATTTGCTCTTCAGAAAAGTTCCGTCAACTACAATCACCCTTCGAATGGCTTTGTAGAACCCCTTTATGGATTGACCAAACGAAATAAAAAGGTATTTGAATCTACCATCACAATCAGTTTCATAATTAGTATGCGTACCAGGATTAACTTGTTATAGCATATACAAGTATTTTGGTATTATACCAAAACTTTTATCAGGTATTCCTCGAACTTCATTAACTGCATACTCACGAGATTCCCATGCTTGTGAATAAGAGAGCTCACAACCATGCTCTGTACGCATAAAATTCCGGATATCGTTCGGCTTAGGTCCTTCTTTTACCCCCTCGTATTTATGTATAATAAGATTACCAATTGTTTTTGCTGAAGGTGTCCTACCGAATTTGCTTTTACTTGAAGGAGCACAAGTATGGTGAGTCACAATTTTGTTGATTTTAAAATAAGTAAACCCCTCCAAACACTCTGCACGAAGGCTCCAACAGCAAGTATTATCCATGCAACGTATACACCACAATTTTGTATCAGACTTTGTAACCTTGTAGTTGAAGTTATACTTCATTGCACAAATTTCCACCCTTACCTTTAAAGCATCTTTGTTTCTAAAAAGTTGTTCTTTGTTGAAAGAATCAATTACCCAATGATTCATACCTTCTTCCTCAGTGTTCTCAGGCATCAACGAATCGGCACTATCAACATCAACATCATCATACAATTTACCCTTTCCCTTATTCTTTAAATCTTTCGAAATTTCTCTAAAAGTACCCCCATCTTTATCTCCATCTGTTGATTCATATTGAGACCCATCTATAATGTTTTTACTTTGCAGCTCATCATCGCTAGGTTGTAGATGTAGACACAATTTCAACATTGACGTTCTCATCGAACAAGCAATAAAATTTCTCAATTGCCGATCGGTATTCACAAGAACAGGAGGAGATTCAGAATCAATCATCAAATTAGAAGGCAAATAACTGAATTCCATTTCAAACTTACTGTGATCAATATTGTACTCTTCTGAAACCATAACCTTTAGCTCTTCAATATTAGTAGTAGATTCCAAACTGAGTACTCTAGCAAATTTGCCTCCATCAACAATAAATTTCCACTCCTTTCCAATTAACCTCCACGAACCACAAATAAGATATATTTGAATTGCCATCAATCTTGAAAGAAAAATATTTATGAAACTTCTTTATTTGAAGAAGAGAAGATAAAAAAGGAAATCATCACACATTATTATTTAGAGTTAGTTAGAATCTAATATTAAATATTTAGAGTTAGTTAGGATCTAATACTAAATATTTAGGAAATCATTACACGTTAGTATTTAGAGTTAGTTAGAATCTAATATTAAATATTTAGAGTTAGTTAGAATCTAATACTAAATATTTAGGAAATCATCACACGTTAGTACTTAGAGTTAGTTAGAATGTAATATTAAATATTTTTAGTTAAATTTCTTTTATAAGCATTAAAAATAAATATTTGTAATTATCTTTCCTTAGGTTTAGAAGTATAGATAAATATTTGAAAGTAATGATAAATACTAAAAAAAAAATTGTTATACGATCATAAGTTTTCTATTTTCTTCATCTTCCTTTATCATCGTATCGTTGTTCTTCATCCCTCCAAACAAGTAAGTCTTTATTATTTATTTTCACTTTGAGAGTTGTGAAGGAAAAGCACAAAAAGAAAATTTTATTGAAAGGATAAAAGAGTTATACGGTACAAAATTAGAAAAGACTTCTATTTTTACAAACCAAAGCAGAATAAAAGAGTTAAGGTTTAATATTGTTTTCGTCTTGTGTTACTTGTGCAGCGTTTGAGATCAGTTCTTAATAATCATATCTAATATGCTTTGTTGCTTTCTGGTTTCGTTAATACATATGGTTTTGTTCTACCAGTGTTCAATGTTTGTGGGTCTTCCTTCTCTCATTTTTTTTGGTTTGGGATTCGAAATCGTTTGATGTCAGTACTATTTCATGTTTTTGCTATGAGACATGCTAAAGTATTTTGCTTTATGTCTACTCGTTTGCTTTGTTTTTGGCTAATGTTTATCATAATTTTGAAACTCTTAACTTTGTACCTGTTGTTGTTGCTACTATTAAAAGGTTTACAGTTTCAGGAGGATAAAGTTGATATTTTTATCGAATCTTCCGAGGATTGTAATTCATGATGTACAATAATTTTGAAATAAGCTAAATCCTTTGTGATTATATGGCAACATTCTTTGCGAACTTGCTATATATATCTTCTGAATAATTAATCTATTTACTAAGTTTTCAACTAGTTTCTTGTGAGTTTTATGTTTAGCATTCTCATATAAGAAAGTTTAAAAAACTGACTTTGAGTAATTGGTGACATTGTGTTTCAGCTTACTACTTTTTCAGTATACTACTTTAAGACACAGACTTTAGGATCAATTGTTGGTTCATATATTGTCTTGATCATCAAGATCGTAGTCATGTTGTTTCCTCTTCTTTAACCGTATATTAGCTCTTGTGATTCTTTTGAACTTAATTATATATCTAGTTGAACTTGTGTAGGTATGGAAGAGAAGTTACCGAAACGCCTGTTTAAAGCAGGAAATGAGCCACAAGTATCCCAGATAAACAATAGCTGTAGAATGTCGCTCATCAGCAAAATAAAAGATGTCCTACCATCAGAATACAATGAAGTGAAGAGAAATCCAACTTTCAAGCATATTTTGGGAATGTATGAAAACTCTCTTGGATATTCAGCTCGATTAATACATAGCATCATGTGCAGGCAATTGATTACTGAAAAAAAATATGAGCTTTGGTTTGTGTTTGGAGGGAGGCCACTGCGATTCTCTTTATAAGAATTTCACACAGTTACAGGACTTAAGTCCATAGATGATGGAAACTGTGATATAAAAAAATGGAAAGATGATTTTGGGTTTTGGAGTAAACTACTAAAGAAAAAAAGCAAGATAAGCATCAAGAAGTTGATGGATGAATACGTTGGTGGTGTTAACAAATGGAGTCATGTGGACAGAATAAGGTTGGTGTATATTTGTTTGATAGCAGGGTTCGTAATGGCGAAGGATGAGAAAACAAATATTCCTCACACATATATCAAGTTAGTGATGGATTTAGACAAGCTTCAGACTTATCCATGGGGTGTCGAATCCTTCAACCTTCTTGTAAAGTCCATCATCAAAATGAGAGATCATTTAAAAAACCCAAAGAGCTATGTTTTGGATGGATTCTCTTTCGTATTTCATATATGGATTATGGAAGCTATTCCAAAAATAGGGAAATTGTTGGGGAAAAAAATCAATGAGGAACTTACAGAAGGTCAGGGATGTTCTAATTGGAAAGGTGCTGCAAAAGTATCATATGACGACATCATCTTAGTAGAAAACTCATTCAGATTAAGTGTGAGTTCTTATTTATTAATATTAATATGTGAATTTTATTTGTTTTTAATCTTGTTATAAATGATGCTAACAATTTACCTACACTTTTATTGTAGGATGTTATATATCCATACCTATGTTATAACGGAAATAATGAAAGCTGTGAATCTGCTACTTTTTTATGGTCTGATGAGATGAGAGACGATAAAGTTATTGATCTCGATTCTTTAATAAGTACATGGTATGATTTTGGTGACCATACTTGGGGGTTTGTGGAAATCGATGAGAATATCCTAAATTCAGTTGAGGATGAAATCAAAGAAGTAGGAAATCAAAATAATGAAGATGAGGATGCTGATCCAAATCACGATGATGAACAAACCCCAATTTCAGGTGTAAGAAGGTGTAAAAAGAAACTTCCCGATCACGGTGCAGAGAAACGGAAAAAAGATTTGCTATGTAAGCGAGCTCGTTCAAATCAAGGAGTTATCGAAGAAGACATTAAAGTTTTTATTCAAAAACTTTTTGACGATTCTTTTTCTCGTTTTGAGAGTAAGATTGATGAACGATTAGGAAGATTGGAGAATGGAGTCTCAAAACTAAAGGACTATCTAGCTGGACCGGCAAAGAATAAAGGACCATCCAATGATTCACAACCATCAAATACCGGTGCTCAGAGTAAATCTAAGGTAACTACATACAAATATTTTTATGTTTAATCAAGTTTCTATGTTATTTTTATGAATGTATGTATGTTATTATACAATATATGTCTATGATTATTTATCGTACTTATAACAATGTTATAAGAGTAAGATTGGTGAGGGATTGGCGAAATTGGAGGGCGATTCATCAGGACTAAAAGACCATATAGCTGGAACGACAAATAATATAGGGCTATCGACAAAATCGCAACCATCTAATATGAGTGATCATAAAAAATCAACGGTAAGATTTTAAATTATTTTTTTTGTAACAGCATGTATAGCTGTTGAGTTGATATTTGCACACGGGTAAGTTATAGTAAAAGCATCTTTCGGCTCTTATATTAATAGGTTGAACAAACAGACGGAGTAACTTCTAATCCCTATGTAGATGATGTCGTTTTGTCACCGTCTTCCGATTCACACCTTCTGACTTGTGGTACAGAGAAGTTCAAAAAAAATAATTTGTGATAGTATTCCTACAACGCTTTTTAATGATATAGTAAAAACTGACAAGAAAAGGAAAAAAAGATGGAGATTATCCATTGCTGTTCGTTAGTGAAGATGCTTGGGAAAATCTAAGGCAGTGGGGTCTGAGGAACGAGTAAGTGATGACATATCTTTTTTTTTCTTTTTTTTTCCAGTTTTCAACTCATATCTAATATTATTATTTTAATATTACAAGGAGCTTAAAATTGGCCCAACTGTTTTGAACAACAAATTACTTGACAGAGTTATTACACCAACAGGATGGCTTGAAAACAAGGTGAGTTTTGAATGTAAGATTTTCTGGTGTCCATTGTGGTCTATAAAACCCTGTGCGAATCTGATCGTTTATCACCCGATTATAATGACTAATTAAAATCACACAGAGCACAATGTTGATATCAGGTTCAGATGTTTTTTGACAAACTTTTTAATGATTTGTTTCATAACTTTCAAGAGATTGATGCAATGATTTACTTATTCTGAGAAAATACAACGTTACACCGATGGAAAGCTGAACGTGTTGGTTTCATGAACTGTATATTTGGAATGCAAATAAAGAATGAATTCATCAAGTTTCAGAAGAATGGCCATAGCCATAAATGGGAAGATTTTATTCTTGCTTATGGTAACGGTGAACTACCTTCACATGGGAAGACAAACAAATGATGGGCTACAGATTTGGACCGAATTTACGTTCCGCTCAACGTCAACCAAAACCATTGGATATCTATGTGCATCAATTTATTGCAAAGAACAATTGAAGTCTTCGATTTTTCAGGTAATAACAATAGGAAGAACGTCGAACCATTCATGATTGTCATCCCTCGAATTGTGAAGGCAATTCACCCACCGACTGCTACAAAACATTTGCATGTGTCTCCATATTCTATCAAAAATGTGCAGGTGAAGCATGGACTAAATAAATCTTCTTGCTATTGTGGAGTGTATGCGATCAAGTATATCGAGTGTCACTTGTTCGGATTGGACTTTTCATTGTTGGACGATGAGAACATTCAAGAAGCTCGGCTGAAGATTGCAGTTGATCTATGGAATGCAGCAAATGATATTGTTCTAATTGACTGCATGTCGAAGTATAAACGCACACAGTTTGATTCCGATGTTGTAGATTTAGACTAAGAATTGACTTTTTGTAATTTTGGTACTATTTTTGGCTCTTTAGATATGCCCACGGCTTTTTTATCTCATGACATTTCAGACAATAACATCTAATCATTGAACAACTAATTCAATGATTCATCTTTCTCGTATTGTACATCAACTATTAACAATAAAGAAACATTCTTTTAGTCATATACCAATAAAGTCTTCATGTTTAACTAATTTTTGCTATGTGGAACATACTTCACGAGATAGAAAGTCTTACAAATATTGAAGTTTTAAAGCTAACATTATGTTCACTATGAAAATAGATATCGTTTGCTTTGTTTGAGGAAAATAGTTTTACATAAGGTTATATACTTGAAACATGTCAATTCTAAACATATTAGAGTATACAAAAAATATTACATTATAAATTCTAAAATCTACCGAATTTAGAATTTAAGTTATGCGGTCCGTAGAACATAGAGAGATCCGTAGAATATAAATTCTGAATTTCGTAAATTATATAAGAAACCGTAGAATGTATATTCTAGAATTTGTGAGAAGTCTACCTAATTTAGATTTTATATTCTGCGGTTGGTAGGACATAGAAAAATCGGTAGAATATAAGTTCTGAAATTCGTAGATTATAGTAGAAACCGCAGAAAACAAATTCTAAAATCTATGAGAAATCTACCTAATTTAGAATTTACATTCTGCGGTAGGTAGAACATAGAGAATTTAGTAGAATATAATTTCTGATTTTCGTAGGCTATAGAACAAAGCGTAGAATGTGTATTCTAAAATTTACAGAACATGTAAAAAAAAAAAAAAAACGTGAATAGTAATTTGTGAAGGGTATTTTTGTCATAAATTTACAAAGGTATAAATAAACAAATCTATAAAAAAACTATCCTTTTTTATAATTTCCCCTATTTATTTTCTATGGTTAGTAAGATAAAAATGTTTTATTTGAGATTTAATAATATCTTGTACTTTAATTTATTTATTAGGATGAGCTTATAACTTTGTTGACCCAAAACTCAAGAACACAAGTCTGAAACAATGTCACAGTTAATTTGGATGATGAATATTTTAGAGTGTTTGGTTCGGAACGCCCACGTAGAGTACGTTATGTCGGTCGTAGACCAATGCCCTCAAAGTTATTTAAATCTTCTTATACAACAAGAAGTGAGGCTGAGAATGAAGTTGTTCAAATGAGAATAAGGATAAAAACATTAGAGAATGATGTGGAAATTCGACTGGAATTATTCAACAATTCCTTCAAACAAAAACTATCAATCAAGTAATATTATAATTATTATTATTAAATTTTGGATTATGTAAAGTAATCTATTACGATCGTATTTGAATATTCAAGGCAAGTGCGTGGACAACTTATGCCAATATACTTGACTCATCAAATTCTCAGTTAAATTCTCAGATCCAATTGTTGATATTATCGTTCGGTTGAAAGTCAATTAAATCAATTTGTTTTCATGATATACATGTTTTTTTTTCAGGAAAAAGGAGATGATGTTAGTGAAAGCGTGAACTAATGATCAAGTTAATCGGATGACTTGAATAGTTATGGAGATAGTTTTCTTGTTTTTCTTGGTTGAAATTTGTGGAATTAGTTGATTTCTCTCCATTTTACATTTTAATAGGATTTGGATTCATAGTGTTTATTTCTTTTTTTAATTAGTATTGGATTCTCTATATCAGTCAAGTTGATAATTATATTATTAAATATTTAAGCTATTTTATTTTGAAAAAACATTTAATATTTTACGATTAATATATTAAATTCTTTTTGCCGAAAAACGTTTAATATCAACTTTAAAAAGTGGTGTATTAATATTTATTTATAATTGCTATAATTTTTTTATCAATTAAACAAGACTTTATAAATATTTTACATCAATTATTTAAATTGAAATAAATATTAATATTATTTATAATAATTGATATAAATTTTAACTTCATTTCTTAAGAGTGACATAAAATTTACATCAGTTGTAATAAATAATTTAAATATTAACATCATTTAAAATAAGTGAAACAAACTTTAACTTCAATTTACAAGTGATACAAAATTAATGAATTGTCGTAAATGATACTAATATTAACATAGTATATAATAAGAAATAAAAAATTTAATATTATTTTCGAGAAGTGAAACAAAATTAACATCAATTTTAGTAAATGATATAGCTATTAACATCATTTATAATAAGTGATATTAATTTTAATATTATATTTTGTAATTGACACAAAGTTAACATCAATTATCGTAAATGATATAAATATTATCATGTTATAGTAATTGATATAAATTTTAACATCATTTTTATATATGACACAAGTTAGTATCAATTATAGTAGATGATGAAAGTAGTTGCATCAAATATCTAAACTTATACTAAGTATTTGAGTTACTACTTTCGGAGTCATTTTTATAAGTGTTGTAAATTATAGTTGTTTCAATTCATAACTGATAAAAACAAATAAAATAAATGATATAACAAATATGATTTCTTGTAGTGATGTAAGTAAGAGAATAAGGTAAGAGAGTCAAAAATATATATTACAATAGATAATTACTATTGTATCATTAATGATATATTATTATTACCCATTATCTTGTTAAAAACGTTGTCATAAAAAAATTTGATAGGATAAAAACCATGACAAGAAAAAAGAGTACAGTAACAAAATCTCCTTCCTCCCGAATACAACTTTTTCTTCATAGATTTTGTAGGCAACACATTCCGATACTACAAACATGTTTTCTGAATGTAGTAGTGGAGAGCGCTTTTGTGAACAATTAACAATTTTGTCAGTTTAACAAATATATTGATATCCACTTCTTGATTTTTTTCGGACTTTGTGTAAGAAAAATATCAGAAAATATATGACAATATGGCAATTTCATAGGGCCCCAAAGTGTAGGAGGTTAGGAATGGAGTAATCAATTGAGAGCAAGTGTACATGTTGGTTTCATCTGCATAACGTTTCATTTATACTTATTAAAACAATATGATGTTTCATTTATACTGACCTAAACAACACAACATTTCATTTTCGTTAGTATATACTCAAGTATAAACATCAACGTAAAAAATAAAGCCAAACAACAATAGAATGAGTTAATTTCTTATGAGGGAAATGTCTCCTTATCTTTCTGCTTGGGAAAGAAGAAAGAAAATTCAAAAAGGTGTTACAACTTCTGTTCATCTAGTTACATGCAGATTGAATGAATAACAGCGACGGCAATTAAAAGTGCATCGACTTCACAAGCGGTTACTTTCCGCGAAGAGGAAAGAATCTTAGATCTTCTACTCACATCTCCTTATGTTATTATTTTTTAGGATCACGAGGTAGCTCGTGATGAGAAAGATCTGAGAATAACAAATTACAATTTGATTTTTGAATACCATTCTGGTCAAAGTATGAATAGGTTACTTTATCAGTACTGCTCTAGAGGAATGCGCGTGTCTCAAATTAATTAAATGGCCACTGATATTCTCATAAGGAATCGACATATCCACGGCCAAAACATTGTTCACAGTGACATCAACCCGACAAACATACTATTATCTCTTGTCGATAAGCGATGGAAATCGAGCCGGTTTAAGTTTACAAATGCAGATTTTGGATCTACCATGCAGATTGAATTGACATAATACAGAGATCGAGTGGCTCACAAAACAGGCAATAAGAAGTACATGGCTCCGGAGCTTGTAGTAAAAAGGACAGGATTTTCATATGCACGGTTTTGGAGATGCTAACTGGACAGTCTCTTGGAAGAAATACCAAGGTTTTGGAAATGTCAATTGGTACAGTGCAATCGCTTAAAACACTACAATTTCTAGCATTTCATATTGGTTTCCTGAAGAAACACATGATTTTATGTTCAAATGCTTTCAAAGAGATCTTCAACTTAGGTGGGGGGGCTACTGAACTTCTTTACCATCATTTTCTTAATTAGTATGTAATAAGTAACATGTATTATTAATTCGTACTACTAGTATTATAAAGAAAAACTATTCGGACTAATAAAAAATAATTGAACCATATTTCGATAGTTACTAGCAGTACTACAAACTACATTATCAAACCAAAGCATGATCACATATTTGTCTCGACACAAGCATCAACCTAACAAACCAAACAACTTGATGATTCCTACCAAGATCATAAAACCTAAAACAAAAGCAATCACCATTAGTTTCTTCGTTCTCGATTCAGATTCACAAAGCATAACATCAACTTTTGCTAGTATTTCATGCTCCATGTTTAGTTGTAGTTTGTGAATCATTTTCCTCTCAATTCTCTCCATCGAGTTAGCCACACTCTCTAATTCATTAACGAGTGATTCATCAATCCACTTAAAGATATGAGGGTCATTCGCAAGCTACACAAAGATATGAGAGTTCAATACCTCAAATTAACTAGAGCAGAATGACCGTCAGTTTGGACAATACCTTTTTGAGAACAAACATAAGCACAATGATAATATAGCAAATATGGATTGTTCTCTGATTTTAAAATCTTTGCAACAATTGATGCTCCACTCAAACATTTTTTGGGAATCCCAAAAACGATTCCTCCTCTGTAATGGGCAGACGATGTCCCACTTGAACCTCTTTTCACGTTTCTCATTACCCGATATTCACATGAGCATCACGAACACAAAAACCTAAATTCTCAATTCAATTCGCAATAACTGACACATAAACCTAATTTGCAATAAAATCCAACTCAAATTACCTAAACCCTAAACCTTAGCAAGCTCCCACATAAACATAAACTACAGAACGAGCAAAGCAACAAATTTCTATGCCGACTTACGTGAAGAAAGCCTAAGGAGATGGAGAGTGAAGCTAATTTAGCATTTAGTTGCTGGGAGAAAATGGAACATAAAATGGTTGGAGATAGTTGTACTTAGTATAACAAAAGGTGAGACTAGAAAAAAAGAGTAGTTTCCAGACAAGAGCGATATCGTTAGACGTGTTTGAAAATTGGGGAAAAACTTTGTCTTTTAATCGAATTTAAAGGGAGAAATAGGTGAAGATGAGTAAATCTAAAAAATTTGCTCCGATTACGCTGGGTGGACAGGTTTAACTCGAGTTTTCTTTGTAATAAATGAGTTTCATTAATGCAAATATAGTAATTGTGCCATTTTCCGATTCAATTTTAATTTAAAACAGAAACAAGTATTTTTTTGTCAACACTGGTCCACAACTGGCTGGCCTATTAGCCAAGTTCCTACATAATGTAGGTGGTGGGACTCGATCCCTGGTTGTACAAGTGTGCATGTCTTAGTAGACTTACCGTCTGCAACTAGACTACATGCCACTTCCACATAAACAAGTCTATAAGGTGAATTTTTCAGATTAAGTTTCACAAAACAGACTTTTCGGCAATTATGTTGAATATGTTCAGAAAATTATATTATAATTTAATAGCTTAATGGCCTAGTTATCTCTTAAACAATTCAACACCCCCATTGGAAACTCTTAACTATTGAATTAATTATTCAACACATCTATTGCTCATAATCTTATATACTACCTTTGTTGTTTTTTTTTTTTCTGTCAACCAATATATTAATTAACCAAAGCATCAAAAGATGATGATAATAAAAGTCATATGAGTAAGAGTATCAGCTTTGTGGTTCAACGATCTCGGGATTACATGAAGAGAGAAGGAACGAAAGAGGGACTTTAACCTAAGAAACTCCTCTTGGTAAGGTTGGGAAGCCGGCCACCCGGATTAACACTCAAAGGGTTAGACACCCCTGTCCACGGAGTAGTAGATCCGTTCGTTCCTGGATGGCTAGTTTCTCCACTTTTTTTTCTAGCACCTGACCATTCCGTCGCGACTTGCTCCGCCTGTAGTAGTACTTCCCGAGGATCTTTGCACGACCCTGAGAAACACGTGTCATTCCTCGCTTTCCATATATGCCAAATTAGCCATGGAAAAATATTAACATTTATCGAATCTGGGACTCTCCAAATAAGGTAGTCCAGGTTATACCAGACCGAGTCTCCCGGAAAAACCCCAACTTGTGAGGGAATAGGGGACAACGCCCATGATTGAACAGCCGAGGGGCATTCAAAAAGTACATGATTAACATATTCCTCCTCCGCTCCAATCTACTACATCTCAGGTCGCAATTTAGCCCCTGATAATTCATATTTTTCTTGACTATGATACATCCCGACAAAGCTTGCTATAAAAAATACCAAATTTTATTTAGGCAATCTAGTTTCCAAATTTTTGATTGAATTGCCCATAAGTTTGGACCATAGGAGCCAAAATCCAGATAAGAATTATTTTCCTCTACTTGGTATCCTGATTTTACTCAATACTGACATGTTTTTGTATAGTGCCAACTCCAATAATCTGGCCTCGACCGCCGTGGAATCGATATACCCATAATTAATTAGACATCAGATGGAAAAAAATATTGTCGTACCAGGGTCTCTCGCCATGATCTGGTCCTAGTATCTATAAATTGATCAACAGTGAAATCCGGATAAATATTCGGGTCTATACCAACTGCTGCCCACGGGTTTAAATCAGGAATCCATGGATCCCTCCAAACTGCGGTTGTTCTGCCATCACCTATCCGCCTAATCAATCCTTTATTAACAAGGGATCGTGCAGAACTAATACTTCTCCATCCATAAGAAGGGTTTGAATTTGTGTTTGTTGTCATAGGGCAATGAGTTTATAATATCTACCTTGCATTATACGAACGAATAACGAATCAGGGTAATCCAGCAGCCTTCATAATTATTTGGCTAAGAGAGCAGTATTAAAGTCCTCCAGGACTCGAAATCCCAAGCCACCCACTTGTTTCGGACGACATAATTTCCTCCATTTCAACCAATGAATACCTTTAGAAGTATCTGAGCTCGACCACCAGAAATTCACAGTAGCCGAGTTTAATTTTGTAACTAAAGTCTTTGGTAATCTATAACATGACATAACATAAGTCGGAAGAGCTGTCAGGACCGATTTAATCAGCACCTCCTTGCCCCCTTTAGACAAGAACTTGGATGACTAACTATTGATTCGTTCCTGGAGTCTCTCCCTAACAAAAGCAAACACTTTCGCTTTTGCTCCCCCTATATTCTCAGGGATACCAAGGTATGAACCCATTCCACCTATTTGATGAATTCCCAAAGTTTGGTGAATAAGAACTTTATCATGTGCTGGAAAAGAATGCCCAAACTATAATGATGATTTATCAAAGTTAATTTTTTGGCCAGATATATTTTCATAATCTCGTAGTATTCTGACTATATGACCTGCTTCCTCTGTAGTTGCTTTACAAAATAACAGACTATCGTCAGCAAATAAAAGATGTGAAATGTTTGGACTCTCGCTATTGACATGCCCGTAATTAATTTTTCACGTTCTGCCTTTTTTAGCTTTGCTATTAAGACTTATGTTCATAACATAAAAAGATACGGTGATAAAGTATCACTATGTCTAAGACCTCTGTTAGGAATTATTTTCCCTCGCGGTTCCCCAT
This sequence comes from Lepidium didymum, assembly GCA_963920545.1. NCBI lineage: Eukaryota > Viridiplantae > Streptophyta > Magnoliopsida > Brassicales > Brassicaceae > Lepidium > Lepidium didymum. The sequence goes on along the minus strand of OY986992.1, from coordinate 12,492,448 downwards.
TTAATAATATTGAATATTTCAGAGAGCTAATGTAATGTATAGTACACTTCGTCCAATTAGTGCTAAAACCTAATTGTAACATGAGCTTTTTGATTAAACTCCTTTCAACTCTATTATACGCTTTGCTCATATCCGTTTTGATAGCCATGTATTGCCCCTTCACCGCTTTATTAGTACGGAGGGCATGAAACATCTCTTGCGCAATCAAAATATTATCGGAAATCAATCGACCGGTTACAAAGGCGGATTGTGTTTCCGAAACTAACTTCGGCATTAGTCTCTTAAGTCTCATACATAAAACCTTTGATAGTATTTTATATCCAACATTAGAAAGGCTAATTGGCCAAAACTCTGTCATCTTCATAGGATGAGAGGTTTCGGAATCTGACATATATTTGTCTCATTTAATTCATCTTCGAAGGAACCAGAAGATAAAAATTCATTGACCATTATAACTATATCGGTCTTCACCACCTCCCATGATTTCTGAAAGAATAGGGAGTCATCCCATCTGGACCTGAAGTTTTTCCAGGATCCATCAAAAATAGTGATGTTTTAATCTCCTCCTCTGTCGCCCGACGTAATAACAGTCGGTTATCCCCTTCCGTTATACGTGGCTCGACTTCGGATAGGGAATCAAGATCACATACTTGAGAGGTACTGGTGAAAAGGTCAGTAAAATAACGGGTAGCCTCTGACGTAATTTCCTCATCAGCCATGACCCATTTGTCTGTAATGTCAAATAGACCTACTATTCGGTTCTTTGCTCGGCGCTGTTTCGTCTGAGCATGGAAGAATCTCGTGTTTTAATCACCTTCTTTAAGCCACTTGTTTCGACTTTTCGGTTTCCAATATACTTCTTCATCGGCTAAAGCCTGCTTCAACTCTTGTTTGGCCACCATGATTGATTTCGTTGTCGAGGAGTTATCATTCTGTAAATCCTCCACAACCTTTTGACATGTTAATATGTTGTCTACCTGACGAAATATTTTTACTCCTCGAGTATGACAAAGATTGCCGAAAATTTCTAATACGCCCAGTAAGCGTAAGACGGCGACGACATGCAATTCCTTTCCAACCTTTCTCTATTGATTCCTTAAAACCCTCTTTACCAATCCATCTTTTATCAAAAATGAATTGTTTTCGTCGTTTATAAATTTTATCAGTGAATATACCCACAATTGATCTATCATCCGAACCAATCATCTGAAGATACTCAATCTCTAACTTAGGGAATAGTTCATGCCAATTTTCATTACCATATGCTTTGTCTAGAACAAATCTTATCACCCCATTTTTCCGCACCCCCTTCCAGGACCATGTGTCTCCAATTTTTGGGAAGTCGACTAAACCATAATCCAAGAGCATTTGATTAAAGGATAAAAACGTGGTTGGATGTCTTAAATTTCCACCTTGTTTTTCATGGTTTCCCGAGAGTTTGTTAAAATCACCAATAACCAACCACGAGGAATCACGGGCAATACCCATTCGTGTTAGTCTCTCCCAGACTTGATCTCTTTGACTTTGATTTGGCTTCCCATAAATAAAAGTTATATTTACTAATCGCCCCTGGACATCACAAGAGATATCTATCATGCACTTGTCCTTATGGTTAAGAACTACATTAAAATCATCATTATAAAGAAGCACCAAACCCCCCCACTTAGTCTGCTTGGTTCTACTACAATCATAATATTATAACCCAAATAATTTTGGATTTTTTCCATAAAATATATATTATTCTTAGTCTCGGAAAGGAACAAAAAAATCAGGTTTATGAATTTATCAAATGTCTATAAGGAAACTTATTGTTAATCTATTGCCAATACCTTGGCAATTCCAACAAAGTGTCTTAAACATAAAAAATTAAAAACATTTAAAATTTCTTGGAGCCTGTGCCCAGCTCCTTTGATGACTTCGGCTTGATTTTTGCGTCCTTGATCTCCGTTGTCCCGTGACGTGGTGACATGGCAGCCATTGCTCTCATCTTTCTTGAATTCACCCCCCTGATTGGAGTTGCAGGACGTGATGATCCTTTACTCGGACCAGCCGGTGGCTTAGTAGCCTTAGTCTCTTGCTCCGTGATTTCCCCCACTGCTGAATCCTCCAAAACATAGCTCTCACAAAAAGTCTCAGCCTCCTCCACTTCTTCTTCAGTATAAGTGAGTAGATCTTCATTAGGCATAATTTCACCAGGTTCAACACCTTCATTTTCTAGTAACATAGGTGTAGGAACAGCATCAGGTTTATCATTGGTAAGAAGTTCTGCACTTGCAGATTGCAGAGGTTCATCATTCAACACCTCCATCATCGATGATGACATGGCAACTACATACTCATGGCCTGATGTTAGAATCTTATCGCCAGCCACTTCAAGATCCTTAACTACTTCATTCTGTTGGAATAATGGACGGCTTACTTTCTTAGAAGAAAGTGAAGCACCCACAATGTCTTCCAAATCACAACTTGGGTCCATAGATTCCCCGCCACCCAAAATTTTGGGCTTAGAGTTTCCACCACATTGACCACATTCATGGAAACTCCTCTTGTTATGGATACTCTCATCATCACATACATTATGAGAAGAAGTGGCAATCTGTTTGCCCTTGTCCTTCCCATCCCATAGTTTCTCTTTGGACATATTAGGATCAGCATTCACATTACCATAATCTCTGCTTGTCCCTGTCACAATCCCCTTATAGCTATTGTTACGCCCTGTATGTATATTTTTCTGCTTCCCATCTTTTCGAGATGCAGTCATCTCTTTCTTGGCTTTATTAGCCTTATAGCAGCGGTCTGATTCATGAGTTAACCTATAGCACAAATGACAGTAACCCTCAAGGTTATTGTACTCAATCATCAGCTGCAGCTCATGACCTTCATCAAACTCCAGAGAAGAGGAGAAAATGAGAGGCTTAGAGACAGGCAGCTCTATCAGCATCTTCCTCCTGTCCACATGCACCTCAATAACTCGACCTATAGAACTACCCACTAAACGATAAACCTCGTCAGTTGAGTATTCAAATGGAATACCAGTGATTTTTACCCAGAAACATATGGAATGGGGATAATTTGCATCCGTAAACGCCTTCCAGGGACCATACGTCACCACCATCCAACCATCAAAATGGCTCGCCCTCAGCCTCATGATCTCCTTCAGGTCCCTTTCCGAATGAAACTCGAATTGGAACCTGCCATTCCCCAGGTTTAAACCTGAAACTCTCCCTTCCATTTTCCAAAACTTTGGCATCATAAAGAGGAAGGTGTCGACATCTTGAACATGCAGATTCAAACATCTCCCAAGTAGGATCCTTGGACATCGAGCCAACAAGGCAGAATTGTCAATCAGTGGAACCTTAATTCTCAGCTTTCTAGGTGGTGACTGTGCTTCTAGGGCCTTCTTTGCCAATGAGAGCTTTTTAGTGACAAAATGAATAGTGAGATGATGATTCAAGAAAATTTGAGAGAAATGCAAACTAGAGAACTCGTAAATTACACACAAGAGACTCCGTAACAATATATAGTATATCAAATAATTCAGAGCTATAAATTTCCTCATAAATGACCACATCACAGCAGCTTTGCAAGATACGATTTGGTGTAATATATAGTTTCCATAACCACAGATGTGAATATTGAGCACTAATACCATATCACATATAAGCCACATTATGTGATCCGTATTCCTATTTCTTAGAATACTCCTGATCAAAACCATATAATTTGAGATATGGAGATGATCATAGGATCGCCACAATAAACCCCAAATCATCTCCCATAAAAACATCAACCAAAATACAATCGGAAAAAGATTCCAATAGATATACAAAAAACTTAAACGATAACTATAGGAACCTTTGTCCCAGTCAACAATGAGCAAAAAGAGAAGCACATATAGTATATCACTAAAAAAATACTTTTCCCTGAATAAAGCAATGAACATCACAAACATCTTTTTGATCAAATGAGTATTCGCCCATTTCATCGAAACTAATCCTCCTTGAAAAACCAAAAAATCATCCAACCATAGCAAGGACATGAGCAATGTTACACACTGCGACTGAAATGCCCAAAATTCAGGCCATAAGTGAAGGTACATAGAGGGTTCCAGAGTACAACATATGTTACTAGTGTTGTTGCCATAGTTTGCAAAACACAAAAACAAACAATGGTTATCAAAAACATAGAAATCGACAAAGAAGGCCAGGGGAAACACTTTCGATGATTGAAAGCACTTGTTAAAACCCCAACATCACCAAAAGACCGACCGAGATCTAGTGATGAACAGTAATAATCGAAGCCCCGTACCTTAAGAACCAATAAGACGGAGCAAGGGAGTACAGATCTAATTTTACTTTGGTAGGAGAATATGAACCTCCCATCAAAATAACCATAGACACCATTGTCGAAATACCGAAGAGTATAATGAATCATACTCATCTCCTCCTCAAGAGGGAGAAACATCAATCGAACATCGCACACATCCAAACCAATCGCCACCGCTTTCGAGTTCGTACCTCGCAGTCGCATCGCCACCCCCTTTCTGATATGTCGCCCCATATAGATCCCAATCGCCACCTCATTTCCGATTTGTCGCCCCCATGTAGAACCCTCTGCCAACGCCGCTAAGAGATAACCCCCTTCCAATCGCCGGTGCATCGCCCAAAGCATACTACATTTGTTTCAAAATATAAAAATATTTGCTCGAAAACACGTAGATTTAAAATTGTCATTAGTTAAATTATTTTATATTGTAAAGTAATAGAATTTCATCAATCATACAAGAGACTGCAAAAAAATTTTTTGTCAACAATTAGATCGATAAGGTCCGATCTATGACTCAAACTCATCCCTAAAATCTCTTTTTAATTACATCTAGTGGGGTGGAGTTGAACTCTACATGCATGTGCTATTAGTTGGACCTTTTTTGTCCACGGCTGGATATTTAAATAACTACACTGAGAAAATCTGGATAGAGAACGCATAATCTTAATAGTTACAAAAATGGAATGCATTAAATTTGTATAGAAATATAAAAAACACTTTATAATATGAAAATTAATTTCCTAAAACCCCTTGTAAAATGAAATGGTAGTATATAATTATACTAACTATTGTACTAATAATTTACGTTTTTTTTGTTATATTGGTTACAAGTAACCATTGGAACCGAACGTATTGAAAATCAGAATTATTTTGGTTTTAATTTGGTTCTTCTATTAAGTATCTATTTGAAACTGAAATCAACGAGAATCAAACCAAATCAAACAAAATTTTATTTTATACATTTATGGTTACTACATTTTTAGAATCAAAACTAAAAACCATACTTGAACAGAATCAAAGAATTGAGTGTTCATGACTATGTATAGTGGATGTAAGTCGGTAAATGAGGTAAAATGGTGAAAAAATGATATTCAAATATTACAATAGATAACTATTCATATTATAACAAATTTAACATTTTTCGGCAAAGATAGATGAATTGTTTTATTTTTGTGATTAAGAAGTTCCTTACATAACTTAAATCATATATGTAGGATGGGTATATTAGATTTGATTTATTATCTAATTTTTTTTGTCGGATGACTGATTATCTAATATTTGTTTACATGTTACAATATACATATTTTAAAAATAATTTTATTTTTGTTAACAATTAAAAACTATCATTAAGAGTGGGTGGATCTTTAATTGTTAAAATCAATTAAAACCAAATAAAAAGAGAGTAAATTTGGAATCTATAAAAAAAATTGAAGAGTAGGTGTTTTTAAAATTGTTTTGCTTTTAAAGAAGTTTTACATATATTAAATACCAAAATTACCACTAGTATTCTGAAACTTAGCTGTTAATACTTTTTGCTACCAAATAGTGAATAAGCCAAGCTTTAATTCTTTAGGTAACTATTTTATTCAGTAAATAAAAAACACTTGTTCTCTTTGCATCATAAACCGAAAACGATAAATTAAACACATTATATTTTCAATAGAGCAATAGACATGACTTTTTCTCCATTTGTCAGTTTCAGTTTACTTCCTAGTATAATCTTCATCATATCATCATCTTTAATCACATTCTATAACAATTATATACACATATATGTATATATGTATTTATAATTTTAGTGAGAATTTATTTGTTTATAGGACAAGACAACATATATTTTCCAGAAAGATAAATGATCCCAAATAAATATATTATCAGTGTTGTACTTCTCATCGTAAATAATAAAATCATATATTTAAGTTTCTGAATTGTCAATTTTGATTTGTTTTAGGAATCTAACTAAATATATAGTTACAATTTTCTAAAATATTTTAATATTATAATTCATGGTAAAATGTTTATTCACGTTTATATTAATAAGAAAACTGCCCAAACACCAAAAAGAAAAAACTTAAACGACCTTATTACTAATTAGCTTTTGAAAATTACCTATTTACTAAAATTCTCTGAAAAAGAAACATAAGGTGGACTAAAAATTTCCAAGCTACCCAAGTTATGTTACATGAGCTTTTGGGCTATAAATTTTTAAGCTACCCAAGTTATGTTATATGAGCTTCTGACAAAAATATATTTTGTCATCTAATCTAACGTAATCACCACTCCTTAGTGATGAGTCCAATCTGTATCCATCACTCGTTTTTTTCTAAATAAATGGAAAGGCGAGTGATGAAATATTGGAAATAATCATATATAATGGGATAAAGAAACTTATTTATGACAAGCATAACAAAATATCAAATTCATCCCTGATTTCTGTTGTAAGTAGGCCTGACTATTCGGGTTGCAATTTAGGTCTTTTTGGATTTAGGTTCAGATTCTTGGGTCTAAGTTATTCGGATCCATACTAGAACTGAAATATATTTTGGCTCAATTCGGTTTAGGTAGTTTTGGGTTCAGGTCCTGATGTGAAAAACAAAAAAATATCCAAAATTTTGGGTGTTTTTCGGGTTTCAGGTATGTGGACCCGAATTAAACCAAAGTACCCGGAGTTTGATCCGAACTAACCAAATACCTAAAATTGGATCCGAATTAATCTAAATACCAAAATTATATTCGAACTAATCAAAATAACTGAACTAGACCCGAACTAATCAAAATACATGAAACTAAATCCAAAATTAGACTCAAATTTAAAAAGCATTTACATTGTGTCGGGTCCATTCGGTACCCACATGTATCAATTTTTACCCCTACCCAATAGTAATATAAAGAAGACCATATAGAGTAATTATATGGAACTAGAGCCGGAGTCGGATCTAGAACCATACCCCTTGGTCCGGTTCAATTATGCGAATCCAGGTAAAAGTATAACGTGATAAGGAAACATATTTATGACAAGCATAACGAAATCATCAAATTCATAACTGATTTTTGGCTAACTGCTGTAAGTAAGATTCCCTGTTGTGAATTTTCAATTAATAATTTGAAGCAATGTTTATCTTATTGGAACTGGAAATGCTCTAAGTAAACATGTGATTAAAGAAGACCAAAAGGTTTGTATTCTCCTTGTGAAATTTTGCTTGATTTGAATAACATTCCTTTCATTCTTCTCCTATTGATCCTATATTTGATTTTTCTTTTGACATATTCTCAAATATCTTAGCTCTATGGATGTTGAAGATGCCAAATATGTAAAATCTCCTTGATCAATTTTTTAAGTTTCATTTATACCACCTTTGTTATTATGCCATTTCATCATATTTTTATATATCTCTAACTATTTACTAATTGTTGTCATATTGTAAATTGCAGTACTTCAATTGTAATTCAATTTTTGATGATGGAAAGCTAATAAAAAAATTTGATCTTACTCAAAGAAAGCACAACAAAAATCACTGACACTCTTATCAAATAGAAAGAGGACAAGGTAGACTGATACTTTTTGCATAGAACAAGTTTTTTTTTTTTATTAATACTGTATCACAACTGACCTGTTCATAAGCCAAATTCTTATATAATGTAGGCAGTCGGACTCGATCCCTGAATGTGCAAATGCGTCTGCCTTTAATAGACTTACCACCTGCCACTAGATTAAAGATTACCTGCAACATAGAACAAGTTTACTATTTAATTTTCATCGCTTGGTTCTTAAATATATTTCTCAACAATTCAGGATTTATCCAGTGGAGTGAATCACAAGAAAAATGGAAATAAATGTGCATTGCACGAAGTAAGATATAATTTAGGAATTTGCATCCTAATTAACTATTGCATATCTAAAGACTGTATCATAACCCGTGGTAAAACCACTGCGACTTTAGCATAATCACACTATAAATCGAAAACTAGGTTGAAAAATCAAAATTTTGGAAAAGCTTTTATTTGCCATTTAAGAATTGGAAATCACATATTTTCACTAGATTTAGAATTTTCATAAAGAAAAAGAGAAGAAAAAGTGATGAAATAGCCAATCGCCGGATCGAACTATTGCAGAGAAATTAGGTTTTGTAAAGAAGAAGACAGGCTAAAACATATTTTTGCCCTCCATTTAAATTAACAAAAAATCCAAATTATGGATTTCATGGGTCTCAAATTGGTATTATGGGAGAATTTCAAAGTTATTTAACCACTACACTAACATAACATCTACAAGTTTTTTTTTTTGTCAATATTGGATTACAACAGACCGGCCCATTAGCCAAGTTCCTACATAATGTAGGCGGTGGGACTCGATCATACAATAATATATATATATAAAAGTGTAAATAATAAATGCCTCAAAAAAATCTCTGATTAATCCCTATATAGTCTCCGATAAATTAATTATGGGCAAGACATTATCTCAGTGTCCCACTAGCGACTAGCAAAATTTAATACATGGATTGTAACTATTTCTTTCTACAGCGTCTTTACATGGTTTAGTTCTTGTTCTAAATCTCAGCCGAGTTACCGAGTACTCGACCGTAAAATTGCTATTCGATGAAGCATCAAAGTGACTTGGAGAAAATTGGAACAAGAATGCACTAACCCGAATAATCACCCTCTCAAACGTATAATGTCTGATTAAATGAGAAAAAATCATTGGCCCAACAATAAAATTTAGAAAAATTGGCCCATCAAATCCCATTTATTTGTGAGTAGTGAACGAAAAAAAAATTTCTCTTTGTTCTCTTATCCTCTTTTGTTATAAATCCCCAGAAACACAAATCAACGAACAAAAACAACCATAAATCCTCTAAAGTTTAGTCTAACTTCTGAAGATTAATCCTTGTGTCTCCGCTTTCAAGGTAAAATCTCTCATCTCACTAATTATGATAGTTAATTTCTGTAGGAAAGAACTTTTAAATTGGGTTAGACTGTAAGCTATCTGTGAACCTTGGTGTTCATACAAGTCGCTGCTGGTTTCTTCAGTCCTATATACGATAACCTTGGTGTTGATATATTTGGTAAGCATGTAAGCTATCTATATGTCATTCCACCTTGTTGTTGTACACATTGAGCTTCTTACTAAAAAAATTTGGTGACATTGCTTCTTACTAAATCCTACATAGTTAATGGATTTTTAAGGAAAAGAACAAAACTTATGTTCTTACGCTGCTTCTTCTTCTCTGTTTGGTTTTTTGTCTTTAGTTTTCTCCTAAAAGTTAATTTCTTTTTTTTTTGTTTGAGCCCACTTGTTTAGTTTCCTGGTTCTACTGTCTTTGTCTTTGATCTCTCTGTTTTATGTTCTTTGTTTATTTTTTATTTTTTTTCTCAACTTCAACTTTCATTAAAAAATCACGGTTATTTCCTCGAAATTGTTTTTTAATAATTGTCTCTGTTAGGCAAAATCGAGTAAATGATTTTCAATGCTATTGTGCTACTTTTATTGTACGCTCAAGGTGTTCTTAGGATCCAAAGTACTCTAGAGTCTTTAATCTCATACTTTTGTAATTATAACAAGGACGTGTGAGTTTTGTGAATGTTAGATATTTTTAGATAAAAACAATTAGATATTTAGGCTATCAAGTTATTCGTGTGATTCTAATATGATTGGTGAGATTCTATTGACTTTTGTCTCATTTTTCATGTTATAAAAAGATGGATAATCCACAACAGATACACCTCCACTTCTTAAGTGGAATTCAACTGATGTAGGATGAAAATTTGGTGTAATGTATGATCCAAGAAGTCTAGATAAAGTAAAATGTAAGTTGTTTGGGAAAGAGTTTTCTGGTGGTGTGTATAGATTAAAGGAACACATTGCTCATCGAAAAGAAAATGTATCAGTTTGTTCTGTGTCAATTAAAGAGGATCAAGAGAAGTGTACGAAAACAATTATTAAAGGAGAAAAACAAGATAAATCTGAAGCGAAAATATGAAGAAGAGTTGAGGGCAGAGGTGAATGTAGATAAGGACATTAGTATTGATGAACTCCAAAAAGAGCTCTTAAAACTTCTAATTTCCATGGGCCTATTGATCAGTATGCGACCCGCATTAATCCTGAAGGTACCTTGGCTGCACAGACACGACAACAAAGTACCCATGATGCATTTCTAAAGAGAAGACTCATGTTGTCCGCCAATACTGTGCTAAATGGGTCTACCAGTCAAACATTCCTTTCAACGCAATCGAGAATGAGATTTTCAGGTTATTTTGTGAAGCAGTAAGACAATTTGGACCTGCTTGGATTCCTCCAAGTCATTATCAGGTGAGAGAGCCATTACACAATGAAGAACAACAAAGGAAAAAGGAGAAGTTAAAGAGTTTGGAAGAAGAATGAGATAAAGATGGTTGCACAGTAATGATAGATCGTGGACTGACATGAGAAGAAGAAGCATAGTGAATTTGTGTGTCAACTCAAGAGGAGGTATTTATTTTCTTTATGTAAAAGATACTTCTAAATATACTCACACGAGTGAGTATATTTTCAGCTACATTGATATGTGCATCGAAGATGTAGGGGCTGAAAAGGTTGTGCAAGTGGTGATTGATAATGCTTTTAACAATGTATCGGCTGCATGGATATTTTAGGAGAAAAGACCTAGAATATTTGGTTCTAGTTGGGTTGCGCACACTGTGGATTTGATGCTTAAGGAAGTTTCCAAGTTGCATGGGTTTGCTAAAGTGATAGATCAAGCAAAGCATGTCACCATCTTAATATATGCTCATCATAAGACATGATCTATGATGAGAACACATACAAAGAAGAGGGATATTGTGAGACCAGGAGCTACTAGGTTTACAACTTGCTTCTTGAAATTTCATAGTCTATATGAGAAGAAGGCACAACTAAGGAGCATGTTTGGTGGCAATGAGTGGTATGATTGCAAGCATTCTAAGTCTGTGAAGGGTAAGAATGTCTTTCATATTGTGATGAGTTTTTCATTTTGGAGTAATGTTATGGTTATTTTGAAGATCTTCAGCCCTCTAGTCAAGGTTCTAAGGCTAGTAGATGTAGAGAAGATATCATCAATGGGATTTATTTTTGGTGAGATTTTAGAAGCTAAGAAGTCTATAAAAGAAACTTCTGAACATTTAGAGAAGAATTACCAGCCTCTGTTTCAGATTATTGATGATAAAATGAACCGTAGGTTAGATTCTCCTTTACAGTTTACTACCTACTTTCTTAATCTGTTTTACTTATACAAAGACTTCCAATATCCAATATGATTTGGAGATCATGGAAGGATTCATTAGCTGTGTAAAAAAGTTTTATCATGGTTATTTTGATAAGCAAGATAAGGTCATGAATCATGAAGTTAATCTCGACAAAAACAAAACTAGGTCATTTGGTAAAAGCTTAGCATTAAAAGGGTGTGAAAAGAAAGATGACAAGTTTGATCCAGGTTTGTTTTCTTACTTTTCCAAACACACATCTAGAAGTCCAAACACACATGATTATTTGGTCATTGGAGAAGAAACATATGAAGATTTTGATGTCCATTTACCTCCATTTTTTCTGTTTTCATGATCAAAACATTATCTCTTTTTTTTTTGTATCATGTGATTGGACTTTTATCTTTTGAATTAGATGTGAATGTGATGTAGATTTTTATGTCTTTCCACATTTGCATTAAAAATGAGAACACTAAGTTATTAACATATAGGATATTGAAATACATTAAAATTAGTTAAAGAAAATTAGTCCCTGATTTTGATGGAGATAGATTATGGAGAAGAGGAGGTAAAAGAGTCTTCTTATTTTCTTTGTTTACTCAAGTTTTCTGTTTTTCTGCATGTTTGCATCCATGTTACGCTAGTGTCCTGATGCAAGCTTAGATAGAAATATCATGAGATATAATATTGTTATATCATGAATGTCTGATGATGATTACAATTCTATAGATTCCATTATAAGATTTAACCAATAAGCTTTTCAAAACCGAAACTTTAGGGGAAAGAAGGTGATTCTAAAGATGATGATGAATATGTGTGTTGAATTTTTTTTATAGTTTTAATTAAAAATAGCTTAATGTTGTATGAGGACAAAGCTTCTACATTTGGGCCATAAGAATACATTTTAGTTATCATACTATTGGGGTCAATTGACCCAAAGAAATTTTGAAAAATTAATCTAATTTCTGTTAAAAATTTAATATTGAACCTAGTAAAACAAAATAATTGACCCTATAAGTGATTTAACTTCAATTAAATCGGTTCTGTGATAAAGTCTAACAAGTTTGAGTTTTACCAATCATTTATTTGTTTTATTTTATAAGGTATCACAAAATTTCATTTTTTTCTTTAGAAATAGCTAAAAAACATTTATGGACCAATCTTGACCCCAATATATAAATTTCTAGCTCCATTACTGCTTTGGGGAAAATATATCTTAGTTATCTTACCGTAATAGCTATATTTTGTTGTATGAAAACCATTTTCAAGCTTTGTTGCACAAACCTGCTTAAAAGGTTTATGTGTCTTACTGACATTAGATTCATCTTATGTTGTGTCAGTACGATTTACTTAAAAAGTATAAAAGGATGAGGCAAAAGAAACTGATTATAGAAATCATGTCTTCAGAAAATGAGACTTCTTAAGGGAAATTAACGATGTTGATATGATTTTGTTTTCTTATACCAAGATTTTTAAGAAAGCATTTCAGTTTTTAGCTTCTACATAATGTAAAAAGTGAGATTCGATCCCTAAATATATAAGTATGTCTGTTTTTATTAAACTTACCATTTGCACTAGACTAAAGGGCACCGACTTTCAGTCTTTAGCTTTGAAATCTGAAATCCTTTATCTTTATTATAAAGTTACTATAAAAATTAATTATTCATTTTTAATTGGCAATTAACTACAAGGATCACCTGAGAAATAACAGTTTTAAATAAATTATAAATTATTTTAACTGTTTCTCTTTAGCCTAAATGTAGCAATTAATATTTACTTAGCCATATCATGTGATGAGAAGTATCTATACTAATAAAAGGGAGGTTTTGTGGTCTCTGAGCCCATCCACCTCAGTTTTTTGAAGTCTTCTATATTGTTGCCACATCAGCAATAATTTCAAAAATTAGTACATCAAAAAAAAAATTAAAACAAAAAATATATTAAAAAATCATTAAAAACAAAAATTAAAACAACTATTTGCTTACGGTAAAGATATAATCAATTCAATACATTGAAAAAACATTTATTGTAGGAATTCAAAAGGTCTATTGGTCATAAGTATCTATTATTGAGAGGATAGGTAAAGTCATTACAATTTTAAAAAATCAATAAAATGGTTGGGATGCAATCACAATTTGTCAAAGAAAAAAACAATAGCGTACAAAATCATTAAAATTCAAGACGAGGTGATCGATATTGCATCATGAATTACAAAAAGAAAATGAGGAGGTTAAGCAAGCAATCCTATAAGATGCAGAACAAAAATACATTTTCTCCATTATGCTTATGTAATCATGATCTGAAACCAAAGGTACATATTATGCTTCTACCAATCATAAGTTAGTTGGTGCTTTTGTCCTAAAATAATCCTTTGCTTTTTCTATCTAGAATTTTGTTTTTACCAGCAAAAATGAGGATGCAATACTCGAGATCAATCATGAGAGTCGATTTGTTTCATAGTATCATACCCAATCCTCAACCAAGAGACGCCGACACAATCACAGTTAACGCACTGATCTTTGGTTATAACTCTCCCTTTACGACTTCGTCCTTTTTCAAAGATTTTTTGATGAAGAAAACGACGAGTTTCCATGCAAACAAAACTTAAATTATTTCTTGATGAAATTAGGAATCAACGATGATGATACTACAAATGTGATGATAAAGCTATTTCTCTATGTTTCTGATGTTACTTCTTCTGCAACTTTTACCAATTCTCCGTGTTCTGGTTTGCAAGTGGTGTTGCGTGTCGTTCCTAGTTCTCGGATTGAAGAACCGGTTTTAGTCTCGTTCGACCACACCAATTTTATTTGATTCATACCCGCAATCAATCCGGTGGTCGAGTCTTTGACCAGGAATATATACGACAAGATTAGCTCTACTGGTGAAAAGTGCACGATTTGTATGGAAGAGTTTAGCAAAGGAAGAAGAGTTGTGTCGTCAAATGGTTCGAGACCAGTTACTTTTGTCCTCTCTGTCTTTTTGAGTTGCCATGTGAAGATCAATAAAGTTATAGTTCTTCTGTATCGTACGAGGATTTAGATTAAATTAGGGTTTCCTATATTTTTTAGTTATTCAATCCTTTTGTTAATTTGGGACTTATTTGGAGTATATGCATTGTATATTAAAGAGTTTTAATTAAAAAATTAAGATATATTGATTATATTTACCATTCATATAAATATATGGTTCCTAGACAACATCACTTATACACAAAATACCTAACACTCCTGAGTATATGACACAAGCTCATACATACAAATATGTGTACAGACACACCCTCTCTATATATACTTATATCTTGGACATTATAGCAAGGGTTTAAAACTGGTCCTTGGTCGGACATAAGTTCAGTCATCATCCATAGAGGTTACATGAGCCCTGCCTTGAATTAGTTTGGTTGCTGCAATCACCAAAAACATAAATGTTCAGTTTGGTTGATCATATAGCTAGATAGGTCCAATGGAGGTGTGAACACAAACCTGGTTGTAAGAAGTCTGACCAAACATTGAATCTGGAAGCCAGTTTTGATGAGGACGATGATGATGATCAGTAACAAACATGGATTGATCATGTGGAATTTGAAAGCAGCCACCATGATTAGTTGTTGGATCATACATTGAAGGGTCATGTTGCAAACTATTCAATTCCATTTCAGATCCCATCTTCTTCTCTTGATCTTCTTCCATTCCCAACGTAGAGCCAAATGGTGTAGGATACGTATAGTCCTCCCCAAGCTGTTGTAAACCCAAACAACCGTTTCCTTGTTGTTCCAAGTGCTCAAATTGTTGTCCCTCGTTGCTGCAGATCTGATCTTCTGGTTTTGTAGACTCAAAGAAGCAGTTTGAATAAACGGGCATCGAAACATCCATCTCTCTGTTTGAATTCACTTGAGCATAACTAGAGTGCACATTTTAATCATGAAGTTTTAGAATTGTGACTTAGACTCTTACCTATGAGGAAGAAAACTGGAATCACCAGGTAAGATTGTTTGCCGGTTATCATTATCAGGAAGCCAAGAGACCGAGTGAGCTTCTTGCATACTATTATTACCCCCCATCGCCAAAGGCAACTGTATCCCGCTGTGAAACTGCAGTTTACATACTTGGTTTGGCTAAGAATTTTTCCTGAATAAGACACAAAGAGAGGGCATGGGACAAATGATTATAAATAACCTGTGTTGTTGTACACTGTATTGGAAAAAGTTGGTTCTTTCTGTAATGTTCCTACAAAATGAAGGAAAATGACTTTTGTAAGTTTATTTCATATGAGTTCAAGAAACTGAGATGAACTTCTGAGTCGTAAGTCTAAATGATTGAGTGAAAAGGAAAATATAATGACACACCTTGTGAATTTGGAATCTTTCAATAGATTTCCTCAATGATTCTTCCAATAAGCTGAGGTGCTCTGTGTTATCTATTCTATCAATGTTCGTCAAACAACTGAAACAGCCACCACGAGAAAAAAAAACACAGATATGATTGAAACTAGATTTCAAGTGGCGAAACTTTATAACTAAAAAAACTAAATTTTCACACCTTAACCTCCTGTGACACTCCATAAGTTGTGCTTGGTAAATCGCTACTTGGTTACTTAGACCCTGTCATGTGGTAATGTTCACACAGACTTTAGCAATTTGACTCAAAGAAATTGAAAAGTATCCATAAAAGTTCAAGAACCAAAGATGGTCAATCCATACCTCAATTGTTTGATTCCTGCATGATAGAGAAAACAACATCTCATATATGTCAGGGGCTTACAATGACGTAAATATTGTAAGTAATTAAAAAAACTCATGACAAGTACCTTGCTCCTATAAAATCATGTATATTGACGTCATGATCCAATTTCTTAAAAGTCTTCTTTAATGCCTGCAATTGAGCAATACAAATTCGCTCAAATTTGTGTTTGAGACAAAAAAAACATGGAATATATCAGAAAGAGGATACTGAAAGGAAGAATCCAGTGAGTTTTATTTCCGTACTTCAAGGCTCTCCAGTTTCCTGTTAAGTGAACTTGATTTTAGATTCATAACACAAATTAATCAAAGGATTATTCCAAACTTTTCACATAATGCTTACCATACCTTTTTGTTCTTTCTTGCGGATTTAATTGTGCAAACTTAGAAATAACCTCTTCGATGCAACTACATTAAACAAGTTAGGAAAAATCAAATCAGTCAAAAGAAACTTGAATGTAGAACTTCAATTCACATCCTTCTGATAGAGATCAATATTTACTACTCAAACATAGGATAACAGCGATGAACAACATCTAGAACTAGAAGAAAAGCAGAACATTGTTGGGTCTGTTTTAGGGTCTCTAATGCTCCCAACTAATTACATGGTGAAAGAACCCTAATCTCTTCTATCTGCCAACTAATAATACTAATTCTACTTATTCATCCGTCAAATTATAATGTCTTAAACTCCTCAAAATTTTAGCTAATATAGCAACTTTATGATTTCCCAAAACAAAAACAAAAAAGTTTCCTAAATTAAAATCGATGAAACCTGTATGAAGAACATTAGACTTTCTTTTGAGATAGAAAATTATTGAGAAGATTACACAATGCATCCAAAATGGAATTGAAGAGTAAAAATTGGAACTTGAGAATGTTAATGATTTATAACCTGTGTTCTCCATGAAACGCGGTAGGCCTTCCGGAAGGAGAAAACATAAGAAGGACAATATCAATATCACACAAAATTGATAATTCTTTTGCTTTCTTCAATATTCCATTTCTTCTCTTCGAGAATGTAACTTGCCTGTTGCTTGTGCTCTCTAGTCGTTTAATCTTCAACTTGACCCTACCCATCTTGTTTAAGAGCAGAAAAACAAAATCAAATCCCCACAAAGAATAAGTACTTTCAAAGAAAAAAGGATCAAACATTTTCTTCGAATACTCACTTCAAGATCAAATTTTATTTCTTGCAAGAGATTGAATGTATTCCTCTCTCACTTGAGAAAATGATGAAATTGGTTTTGATTTAACCCATTAAGAAGAATAACACAAAAAATCCAATCTTCTGTGGAGGTCGATATTTGGACTCAGAGTCTCTCTCTCTCTCTAGACATTCGCTGTAACGGAAGATCAAAAAAAATCTTTCGAAGAAGGAACAGAGAAAATGGGTGTTTGCTATGAAACAAGAGAAGAATTGATGAAAATGAGCACAAAGGAGGCAAAGTTACAAAGAAAGAAAGATCATGGAGGTGGATAGACACCAAAAAGGATTGTTCCGAGAAAGATGAAGAGAAGAAATTTTGAATAATAGAAAAATGGAAAGGTTAATGGTGGAACAAAGAGAACTTAAGACGTTGACCAACAAAATTGTGTGCTCTGTGTTAGAAAGGGATCAATGGCGCAAACGCTCCTAACTGAAAGAAAATGTGCCCACATACTCTCCATAAAAATAGAATTAAAGATTGATTTAATCAAATCGTTTTTTAAAAGAAATTGTGGTTGTTTACTTTCATGTCCAAAGGTTTCAAAATATTTACATGACCCACCCACTTTAATCCACCCAAACCTGTTACCAAATAAAGTATTCAGATTCATTCTATTTTTTTTCTACCTAACTTTGCTTCTTTTTTTTCCAGCTTAATCCACCCAAACCTGTTACCAAAAAAATTATGGTATTGTAGTATATAATATACGATTACAAGCAATTAGTTTTTGTTTTACACAATTATATTCATTTTTGGTTTTCAAATGTGGTTGTATGTAACAAACTCAATATATATAGTCATTGATATGTTATTAAAAATATGATAAATCCATTATGAATATGAAATTTTAAATCAAAATATGGTTTACAATAGTATCTTACGACAAAGATTAGCCTATTCATATTGTGAACCAAGTTGAAAGGTACATGATTATGTTTGAGAGATAAACCAACCTATTATGTTAATATCTAATGTGAACTTACATCAGTATTAGTTAATATTTTATGCTCATGTGAACCAACTTGAAAGATATGTGTAAGTAATGATTTATGATATCGTGAACCAACCAATTATATTACTGAACCAAATAATACCAATGAAATTAAATATGTACCGGTGTCAAAGTTCTATGATATCGTGAACCAATGTTGACTATCAACCAAATCATCAAAGTTGTCTTATGAAATTTGTCAAATTGTCAAATTGAATTAACCAAGAAATTTAAATTTTAACTAAACCAACAAATTATGTCACTGAACCAATGCAATTTTACTAAACCAATGAATTATGTTACTGAACCGATAAAAGTATATTGAACCAATTAATTATGTTACTAAACCGATGAAATTTAATGGAACCGATGAAGTTTAATCGAACCAATAAAATTAAGTTGAACATATGAAATTTTAATTCAACAAATTGATTTTAATTGAACCAATTCATTGAACCAATTCATTGAACCAGTAGCTTTCAATTTAAGTGAACCGATCGAATATGATTTAATTGAAATGTATAAAATGTGTTGTCTATGCAGCAAGTCACGTGATTGTCAGTACAAAACCACAAACAAGTCAACAATTATTTTTCTAATAAATTTATTTTTTATTTAAATAAAATTACAAAATGTGTAACAAAATAAGGGTTAAAAGAATGAGAGTAAAGAGAGTAAATGAGATTAATAGAGAGTAGCTTAAGACAGTTCTCTTCAATTAAGAGTGTCTCATTCTCAACCCTTCATCCGTTAGAGAAAGAAGGTTAACCAAACCAGTTTTTCTTAAATCAACGCTTTTGTAACCCAATTCGAACCGTCAAAACGAGATCGATTTCCTCAATTTTATTTGGGTCAACGAATTGGGCATGTGACTGTCTTTTAAGAGCCCATGAATACCTTCGGCCTGACTCTGCCCTAACATCAAATGTTTATGTTTTGAGATTCGAGTGTTCGTAAAGATTGGATATTTTAGGAATTCTTTTGGATGTTGTTTTATTCTTTATATGGCTATTATTTGATTAGTGTATGCGATGGTGTTAAATATACTTTGAGAGATTTGTCTCTAGGAAAAAGAAATCAACTCTAAGGCATTTTATTCTCTTTACACATTTGGTTTCTCTTGTTTTACTCAGATCTCGAGATGTTCTTGAATTTTTCTGTGGGTGCTCCACTTCTTTGACCTTATTGATGATTTGGTCTTAATTTCTTACCTAATTTTGTTTCTTGTATTTGGTGAATATTTGGGGTTAAGTTGATTAGTGCAAGTGATGATGAAAAGACAGGGACATCAGAATTTCCTCTTGTTAGGAGATAATAATGATGACTAATGTCTAAATGGGAATTTCTCTCATGCATACATATGCCACAAAAATAATTTAAAGTTATCAACTTTGGTCTAATGTTTTTCAGTTTTGATTTGGTTGTTATTTTTTTTTTAATGTTGTTGTAGTGTCTTTTACTGAATACAAGTCACGATGAATAGACAAGGGCATCAGAAATTATCGTAACTAAGAGAATGAAAATGATGATTGTCTAAATAGGAACCTCTCTGATGCTAATTAAGAATCTTCTTCTTTTTATCTTTTTCACATTCAATCTGAAGTTCTTGTACAATTTTATTGAGTACTTGATTTTGCCAATAATGTATCTTTACAATTGCACGTATTATCATATTATCTGTGATGAATATCACTAATGTTTGAGGCAAACCATGAATATTGGTTCGGTTTTCTTCTAAGCCTTAAAGGTAGAATTAAAGTACATGCATTTGAGCTTTGTTTGCAAGAAAAATCACTTGCAAACTATGAAGTAAAGAGGACCATGAACCTTAAATACTGTTTATTTGCATTTAAGGTTTGTTGGGTTTAAGCCTTAACGTATAATTGATGTGGATGCATTTGAGATTTTTCTGTAAAATGACTTGCAATATGTGAAGTAGAGAGGAGCCTAACATAGAAAAAAAAAAAAAGATTTTGAATTCTTGTGTCTGGAGTGATGTTTATATCCGAGTCGTAATTACTGAATACAGATTTCATAACATATCTTATAGTGAAAATCATTCTTCTAGTAGAAAAGATAATTTTTACTGATTGTTATCGTTTAATTTAAATAAAGGAAGTAAGTCTTATTCTAATCAAAAATAAAACTTCAGTCTATCAACACACTAAGCAAGTAGCTATACAATAAAAAAAAAACATAATCACTATTAGCATCACAAAGAGATAGATGTTGGCACTTCTACACTCTTTGAGTTTTCTTTAATTACAGTGATCAAAAAGTTTAAATAAAAAATAAAGAAAAAAAACTGCATATGAGTAAAATCATATTCGGACAAACATGTGGTTAATCAAGAGACAATCAAGACTTTTGATTTGGCTTCGTACAATCTGATGGAAAACTACTCTAACTTTACTCTTCAACTCTCTGTTTCACCTCAATCTCGTCAATGGAAAATTGATGGAATCGATCATTTCGTCATCAACCTCGAACTCTTCTCAATCCTATCAATCTCTTTAAGCAAACCAAACCAATTCTTCCTAGCTATTCTCTTAGATTACTCCACAACCTTATCGTGCAAAGACGTAACCGGAGCTGGCCATTGCAAATGCCTAGGAACAAAAATTTAACTTGCAATCCAAGGTCTTGACAACGAATCGCAGCTACCAAAACCCACATAACAAAAAAGCAAAACAGGCGTCATTGTGTTACCCGGTACGGTTAAATTGTTGGTCGCCACGATATCATTTGGTTTAGGTGTTGCTAAGTTATTTGTCAAAGCTTGTAATTACCAATCAAATAGTGGTGACTGTCTTTAACTCGTCCAAGTGAACGGTTACGATGCGCTAGATTTGTTTAAAAGAAGAAACTTTCACGTTGAGCATTCTGATTGCTAAATCGATGAAAGCTTTCTTCGCGTCAGGACCGTCCTTTCCCAATCACACGGTGAGTATCCAAAGCAGAAATGACAATGTCGATAAGCTTTCGTCTCGTATTGCGTTACAGATATCAAGAGCTTTGCGATGCATCATCTGAAGTTATCAGAAATCAACTGGTCCATCGGAGATCTTAAGACCTGAGATCAGTGGTTAAAAACGATAGCTCGAAACTCTTCTTGACTACAGAGAAACAAATCGAGAAGCTTTATGATCCATTCAAGAGAGAAGCTCATTTTCGCCACTAGCGGACGCGTTGAGATCAATGAATCTCTCAACAACTTGTCTCTGAAACGAGTCGAGCACTACGTACCTCTCTGTTGTTCGACTCCTGGTGGTGGCTACCACTTCCGACAACGATTGTTGAGTCAACCTAGTATTGCCGTAAAGTTAGCAACGACCTTCCGAATGATCCTTGAAAATCCATCGCTGGCATCCTCAAAATAGATACAAAGTTGGAAATTTTTTCTTTCTTACAAGAAAAATCATATATTTTCTCTTAAAAAGATTCTCTTTTAAAAATACGAGTCTTATATTATTCTTTTTTTGGATTACGAGAGAAACAGAGTGATTAGTGATGATTGATGAAAGTTAGAAGAAGAAGAGATGTGTATATAAAGAGAAATTTCTGACCGCTTATTTTTTTATCTGCAGCTTTAGAAATATTCAATATTGAATCAATTATATATATATATATATATAAAGATAGAGGGAAAAAAAAGCAAATTTTTTTTTTTCATTTTTTCTTTTCATTGATGTGCGTTGTTCGGAACAAAACACGTAGTGGACACGTTGTGGAAGTAGCTTAGGCACGGTTCAGATATCCGAGAATTTTGTGATTTCCAGATCCATCTGTGTTTTTACTATATAGATCTAGTTCTAAACACTACAGATATCCGAACTTCTAAATGTGCGGAGATCAAAATTTGATCCATTATTATTACATTACATGAAAAATATTACCATATTCGTAATAAAAAGTTGTAAAAATAATTAAAGTATGTGAATTCATGGCATTGAAAACTATAAAAATAAATAAACATATTACAGAAAATACCAAATTAATTAATTTTTCTTATAATTTATATTAAAAGTTATTAATATTTTAGAATAACAAAATTTTTATGCTAATTCCAGCACTAAGAATTAAAAAAATTATATAGTTTGTGATTTGAAAATTTAAAATGAACCATACACATTAAGATATTTTAAATTATTTAATAAAAACAATACATATTATAAAAATTATACATTAAATATTATAAATGGGATCAAATCCAGTATGCAAAGGAAAAAAATTATTACCTGGATCGGAATCTGCATCCGTGAATCAATAATTTTTATTACTCTGATCTGAATCCATTTATCCTAAAAGCACGACGCAGTGAGATATAAGATTGTGATTGAGACGATAATGGGTGCCACGTGGAGAAGTGAAAAGATTGAAGTTGTGATGGAGATATTAGATTATGGTTTCCAACTCAAAACCAAATTGCAATGAGTGGAGAAACTCATATCTTATATATATACTAGTTTTAATGTTTGTCAAGTTTTAGGTTGACTTAGTTTCCCGATTGCTTGCAAAGGGGTTGATGCCACGATAGTGGACTAGTCTAGATAGAATGAGTTTCATGTCCTAGGATGGTGCTTGTGTTATGAACCTTAGACTTGTTTGAATCATTTGTTACCCCCTTGATCAATTGTCTTGCCTAAAATGTATCATTAGATTGTATTTTGTCCTTGTTTAGTTTGTTTGTTTGAGTTTAGGTTTTGTTTCACCAAACCCTTATATGTCTTCTCTAGCTTGAATTGATTCCTTGCAATCCTACCGCATTAATTCTAACCTCTCTATGGATTCGAATCTCAAATGCTACAATTACACAATTATTTGCATTTGTTGTAAGTATTTGATAACCATAAAAAGCAAAAATCAATCTCAACAGAGCCTAATATGGGAAAATTCTATATAATTACAAATTCAAGGAGTCTGTATAGAATTTTTCCATACTAGGCTACGTTGAGATTCCATGATACAAGTTTATTTTCATTTATAGATGAATAGATTATCAAGTTTCTTCTACATTGTTTTCATTTATATAGGTCTCTCAGGTTTTTAGATCCTGATTTGTTGAAAGAGTTTACTTGATCCTGATTTGTTGAAAGAGTTTACTTGATCCTGATTTGTTGAAAGAGCTTAAGATACATATGCAAAGCTATCTAGATGCATCGGCACCATTAATCACGTATCTTGATAATCTATTCCTCTCCAAACAACTTGGCGTTGATTGGTGAAGAACCTGAAGACTTATAACTATCACTCTTTAGAAAAATTACCTTGTTTTCTTCAATCCAAATATTGTCATAACAACAGAAAAAAGAGGAAAAGACAAGATAAAATCAGGGCATCTTACACAAAGGTATAAACTCGAGTTTGCAGTGAAAATCTCATTGGCTTACTGCTCTTCGTCAATTACAAGAGACACATAGCTGATGTGATAATTGGAATCACTCCAACTTAGGATCAATTGATGATCATTAGATTCCAAGCTTTAGATTTGCGGAAGGTGGAACGAAGGTGACAATGGAGGTGGAAGTGATTGACTTGCTCAATCAATGGACGAACAAGATAGCCTTGTATCTCACAATCACTCTAAATTCGCAGCCTCACAAGAGAAGAGTGACTCACACACTAAACTCTAAACAAAATATCACAAAGAACTCGGTCTTTGAAGAGAAACGATAAACTTTACTAAATCAAGGATCAAAAGGTGTTGTCTACAAAGGACGAAATGAGCTTTATATAGAGGTCTTACATGAGTATACTAATGTTCTAAAAGAGTAGAACCAAGAAAGAAATCTTAAAATTGAATACAAACTAGCCATTGGACCCTTTATGAGCAAATCGGGTGGAATAGGGAAACTTGAGTTGTGCTTGAGTCTTGAGAGCTTGACCATGAATGTGTGATGTCTAGGGACGTCTTGACTCATTGAATCCACACTCAAATTGTAGCTGCAGCAAAGATATAGCCGTTGGAGAGTTATGTCATAAAGTGTGAACAAGTCCAAATATGGCAAGTAGAATCTCAAGGGAATTCGCCTAATCATGTGAGTTATGGAGCATGGTAAGACTTCCCTGTATGATTCTGAGTGGCTTAGAGAGTCTCCTGGTCGCCACACATAAGTCTGAAATCTCTTGAAGCAAGTAGATCCCAGACTTCCCTTAAACAGAACCGAATAAAACCATCTTCTTAATTGGAGCGTATCAGGAGGATCTGGTGGTGGTTTTAAGCATTCTTGGTCTTGTTGGATCCATAAAAGGCCCAAGAATATTCTCCAAGTAGTCCAGAGGGAAGGCCGCACCTGAGCTGGGCTGTGTTGCTCGATATGTGCCGTTGTCGCGCAGAAGGTCCAACTTCTAAAATTCATAACTTTTAGCTCCGAGCTTCTTTTGGGCTGATTCAACTTCGAGCACATTACAGATTGAGTCAAGAATCCATAAAAATTAACTTCATAGCTTAATTCTCTCTTTATAGTCTAAAGCGCTCTGAGGAGCAATGGTATGTCTTCATAATTCATCGGGGAAGGTTGTTGAAGTGAACCTTTTGAGTGCGACTCAGCTGCTAGAGCATTGAAAAATCATTGGGTTTAGGCAGAAGAAACATGTCTAAGAAGTTCGTCTCCCCTTTATCTTCGACATGTTTCCCAAGAAAATTCGTCTCCCCTTAATCCTTGGTGTATTTAGCCAAAAACTCAACAACCGATTCTAGGCCATGCTTGGTTGTCAATGTTCTACGGTCGAGGATCTCATCATTCCCTCCCTCTTCAAAAATTTTTGTCCTCAAAACCAGTTTACCTGCACCAAGATAAAGCAAGTTAGGTTTCATTCATTTTTGAGAGTTTAGGACCTTACCTCGGGTTTGAATTGTGAGAGAATTTGGTGAAGAGTCTGGTGGGTTCTCCTTGATCATAATATTTTCTAAGACACAGTAATCCTTCTCTTTTGATAGCTGGAGTGGAACCTTCATTACTTTGTCAATTGTTTCTTCCTCCATGTCAGAAATGTCACTCGAGTCTAAGTTGATCGAGTCATTGGGTCGAGGCTGGCATTGGCTGCCAATGTTCACATTAGAAATGTCACTCAAGTCTAGGTTGATCGAGTTATTAGGTTGAGTCTGGCTTTGGATGACTGGATCTATATCTCCTTCTTTGAAATGTCCCAAAATTACTTCTCGTTTTGCATCCTCGGTGCACATGTATTCCTCTTGGGGAACCACTAGTTTGGAGTTGTCGGGTGGTTCTTCTTTGGTGTTCTCCTCTTGGTTCTTTTTTGGCATATCTTCTCCAGTCATGGGCCCCATTGTGTGAATTAGACATGTGGCATCAACCTTTGGCAAAGACAAGTGCATTATGCTAGAATTGAAAGATTTCAAGTCGAAATTAGATAGACTACTACTAGATTTAGGTGTATCCGTTTTCTTCTCTAGTGTTGGGGATCTAACCTCTTGTCTAGTAGGCCAGTTCACAACAAAATGACCTTTCTTGTGACATCTATAACATGTCGGTTCATTCAAAATTTTAGACTTAGAAGTAGGAAACTTACCTTCGCGTAAGCTATGTTGTGGTTCAAGTGAGGGTGCAACGATTGCCTTTTGTTGAGCCCCATTCACACGTACTGCTTGTTTAACTTATGTCTTATTTTTCAAGGTGCTCGAGATCACTTCCTTGGGCTCAGGACCGTAGGCTAACTTCTGGTTACGAACATGCTGCAAGTTTTGTGTAGTCATCCAACTATTCATTGTTTCTTGGAACATAAGCCTCTTGGGGATGTAACTTCGGTTATTGGACTTGAGTACAAACTCCTTGTACATACGCTGCTTGAGATTGCCCCAAGTAATTACCTGATTGTACAGGGTGGCCTGAAATTCTTCATTTACCCACCACGTATAAGCTTCTTCAACAAGCGAATTAATGGCGTAGGCTAGCCTCTTTTCCTTTGGGATGTTGTGGATCCTACACCAATACTCTATTTCTTTCTCCCACTGTAGATAGGCTTCTGGTCCTTGCTTATGACATGAAAAGGTTATTAGTTGGAAATCAAATTGATCACAACTTTTACCTTGGTTTCTTTCTGATTGGTGGATGTAACTATGTGATGTCACATATGTTGAATCCATGTAACCACATTCTGGTTCTTCTCGTTCCCATGCCTCAGCCATGCTGAAGTCTTCTTTTTTACATGAGGGTTAACCAGAAGTTGCTTCACGTTCTAGCTCATCTTCATTGCTAATTTCTGAATTTGTCTTATCATTCGTTTCTTCTTGGGCTTCTTTATTGTAAAATTCCACAAATTGGTCTGGTGCTTCTCCCCGAGTGTATTCTACAAGTTCACCTTCATGGTCTCCTTCCTCTTGACTGATTTGAGATTCAGTCCCTTCTTGCCATGAGCCTCCATAATCTTCTCCTTGGTTGGTTTCCTCTTCGGACCAATCGTATTGGCTTCTATCGTATCTACTACAATCTGGTGGCCACAAATGGAAACCTTGTTCATCCTTATAGTCCAAAAGTGAATGTGTATCCTCTTGCCATGGACGTCCTTCATATCCATCATCATGACACGAACTCTCTCCATGGTATTCTTCACCATACTCAGTAAAGTTGTCTTCACCCCAATCGACTTCGGATGTATTGTATTCACTTATGTCTTCTTCGTACTCCATAACTTTGCACAAGTCAATAAACGAATTAAATCAAGGTTGTGAAAGTACAAAACAAAGCAAGAATTTTTTTTGTTTTTAAAACTAGGAAACAATGGAAACAACAAAATATAAACAAAATTCATTTTTGGTTTTCTTTTTCAATAAATAAAATAGCAAACGATTTAGAAAAATCCAAAGAATATTTTTATGGCTTTTATGGGGGTTTAAACTAACAAAAGAACTTGATTTTTATGATTTTTTTTTTTTGGATTTTATAAAATTGAAACAAAACAGATAAAAAATTTTATGGGTTTTTTTCGGTTTATAAGAAAGCAAAAACAAAACAAAAAATAAAATAGAAAACGACTTCCAAAAATCAAAACAACAATTTTTTGGGTTTTATGGATTTTAAAATAACAAGAACAAAAGGAATTAAATTTTTATGAGTTTTTATGGAATTTATAAATTGAAACAAAATAGAAAATTAAACTTTTTATGGATTTTCCATTTATAAAAACAAAAACAAAACAAAGAGAAATGTAAGAGATAAAGGTTGGATGAATACAACCTTGGATAGGAGCTTTTAGCTCTGATACCAAATGATGTGATAATTGGAATCACTCCAACATAGGATCAATTGATGATCATGAGATTCCAAGCTTTAGATTTGCGGAAGTTGGAACAAAGGTGACAATGGAGGTGGAAGTGATTGACTCGCTCAATCAATGGACGAACAAGAGAGCCTTGTATCTCACAATCACTCTAAATTCGCAGCTTCACAAGAGAAGAGTGACTCACACACTAAACTCTAAATGAAATATCACAAAGAACTCGGTCTTTAAAGAGAAACGATAAACTTTATTAAATCAAGGATCAAAAGGTGTTGTCTACAAAGGACAAAATGAGCTTTATATAGAGCTATTACATGAGTATACTAACATTCTAAAAGAGTAGAACGAAGAAAGAAATCTTAAAATTGAATACAAACTAGCCATTGAACCCTTTATGAGCAAATCGGGTGGAATAGGAAAACTTGAGTTGTGCTTGAGTCTTGAGAGCTTGACCATGAATGTGTGATGTCTAGGGACGTCTTAATTCATTGAATCCACACTCAAATTGTAGCTGCAACAAAGATATAGTCGTTGGAGAGTTATGTCACAAAGTGTGAACAAGTCCAAATATGGCAAGTAGAATCTCAAGGGAATTCGCCTAATCATGTGAGTTATGGAGCATGGTAAGACTTCCCTGTATGATTCTGAGTGGCTTAGAGAGTCTCCTGGTCGCCACACATAAGTCTGAAATCTCTTGAAGCAAGTAGATCCCATACTTCCCTTAAACAGAACCGAATAAAACCATCTTCTTAATTGGAGCGTATCAGGAGGATCCGGTGGTGGTTTTAAGCGTTCTTGGTCTTGTTGGATCCATAAAAGGCCCAAGAATATTCTCCAAGTAGTCCAGAGGGAAGGCCGCACCTGAGCTGGGCTGTGTTGCTCGATATGTGGCGTTGTCGCGCAGAAGGTCCAACTTCTAAAATTCATAACTTTTAGCTCCGAGCTTCTTTTGGGCTGATTCAACTTCGAGGAGTTTAAAAATTGAGTCAAGAATCCATAGAAATTAACTTCATAGCTTGATTCTCTCTTTATAGTCTGGAGCTCTTTGAGGAGCAATGGTATGTCTTCATAATTCATCGGGGAAGGTTGTTGAAGTGAACCTTTTGAGTGCGACTCAGCTGCTAGAGCATTGGAAAAATCATTGGGTTTAGGCAGCAGAAACATGTCTAAGAAGTTCGTCTCCCCTTTATCTTCGACATGTTTCCGAAGGAAATTCGTCTCCCCTTTATCCCTTGTGTATTTAGCCAAAAACTCAACAACCGATTATAAGCCATGCTTGGTTGTCAATGTCCTACGGTCGAGGATCTCATCATTCCCTCCCTCTTCAAAAATTTTTGTCCTCAAAACCAGTTTA
The DNA here is from genome assembly GCA_963920545.1 of Lepidium didymum. Lineage (NCBI taxonomy): Eukaryota > Viridiplantae > Streptophyta > Magnoliopsida > Brassicales > Brassicaceae > Lepidium > Lepidium didymum. The sequence continues at coordinate 12,463,370 of OY986992.1, read as the reverse complement.
CCTGCACCAAGATAAAGCAAGTTAGGTTTCATTCATTTTTGAGAGTCTAGGACCTTACCTCGGGTTTGAATTGTGAGAGAATTTGGTGAAGAGTCTGGTGGGTTCTCCTTGATCAGAATATTTTCTAAGACATAGTAATCCTTCTCTTTTGATAGCTGGAGTGGAACCTTCATTACTTTGTCAATTGTTTCTTCCTCCATGTCAGAAATGTCACTCGAGTCTAGGTTGATCGAGTCATTGGGTCGAGGCTGGCATTGGCTGCCAATGTTCACATTAGAAATGTCACTCGAGTCTAGGTTGATCGAGTTATTAGGTCGAGTCTGGCTTTGGCTGACTGGATCTATATCTCCTTCTTTGAAATGTCCCAAAATTACTTCTCGTTTTGCATCCTCGGTGCACATGTATTCTTCTTGGGGAACCACTAGTTCGGAGTTGTCGGGTGGTTCTTCTTTGGTGTTCTCCTCTTGGTTCTTTTTTGGCATATCTTCTCCAGTCATGGGCCCCATTGTGTGAATTAGACCTGTGGCATCAACCTTTGGCAAAGACAAGTGCATTATGCTAGAATTGAAAGATTTCAAGTCGAAATTAGATAGATTACTACTAGATTTAGGTGTGTCTGTTTTCTTCTCTAATGTTGGGGATCTAACCTCTTGTCTAGTAGGCCAGTTCACAGCAAAATGACCTTTCTTGTGACATCTATAACATGTCGGTTCATTCAAAATTTTAGATTTAGAAGTAGGAAACTTACCTTCGTGTGAGCTGTGTTGTGGTTCAAGTGAGGGTGGAGCGATTGCCTTTTGTTGAGCCCCATTCACACGACTGCTTGCTTAGCTTCTATCTTATTTTTCAAGGTGCTCGAGATCACTTCCTTGGGCTCAGAATCGTAGGCTAACTTCTGGTTACGAACATGCTGCAAATCTCCTTAAATCTTTTCAAATCTATCATAATCAAAATTCTATCAAATCACCTAAAATTTTGTTTTCAATACAAATAATTTTGCGTATAAAACTAACATTAATGGAATGCGGTCAATGTGCCATTACCAATCATTAATCATGAATCGTCCATAATTAAACTTCACAACTTACAAAATAATTGACACATGACAAAATACATTACATTTTTTTTTATCAACCTTATTATAATTGGATCGACAAAACCCGATCAATAGGCAAAGCCCATACTCTAAAATCCTTTTTTTCCTTCTCCCTATATCTGGGAGGAATCGAACCCTCATGCAATAAGAGTTGTAAAGTGACCACTACCACTTAAACACGTGTCATCGGCAAATACATTACATTTATGATTTTACCTTCATATATATTTTTTTCCTTTTTTTCTTTTAAATAAAAATGCTCCATCATCATGTGTTCCTATCAAAAATAACAATGTGAAGATTGAACCTAAAACTATTGTATTTATTTGTAATTAAGTCACCGAAAAAATTATCTCAAGCTCTGCGGTTGAGGCATCTTCCCTATTTTTCTTTCCGGCGCCGGTGAACAGGGCACTGGCTACAGCTCTGTTCGCTGGCGTCAGACTGCTTTTCTTGGAAATATTTTTCTGAGAGCAAGTTTCTCCTTATCTTGCTCTCGGATAAATCTCAGCTCGGTATCATTGTATTACCAGCTTTTCCGACGATGCTAGCTTCCAGATTCTCTGAAATCAACTCTTTTTGGAAAGCCTTCCCTGTTGTGACTTACCTCTCCATCTTGCATTTTCGGCCAAGGGTGTTTTTTTTCTAAAGCCACCTTCCCACCATCTCCACCACTGAGGTTGCATGATTCTCACGACACACTATTTTCTTGATACACAAGAGTTTTAAACCCTATAATCCTACTGCAAGTGCACATCAAACAAAGTAGTATTCTAAGGATCAAATCCATAAAGACTAAGAGATATACTATCCAACTCTAGAGTGAACTTAACCTAAGAAAAAATAAGGTTGTGGTGGTTTAAATGAATATAAAGCAATGGATATAAACGGTGTAAATTCAAATAAATAAAAGCATCACGTTCAGGGCAATTCACAGGAAATCAGGATTACAAGCTAGATCACTATTCATGGAAAAATTAAACCAATTCTTGGACTCGAAATACTACTGTATAGCAAATCCAATGTCGTAGTGTCGACTACTATATCTAACAACCTATGATTCTAAATTATCGTTTGAACCGACAATTCTAGACATGCATTATCGTCAAAGTTCGATATGTTCACAAATTGCCTTAACATCATCTTTTGTTAGCTAAGGACAATTTGTTCATCTATGTTCATTCAGGCATTTAAACAAATATTTTTGGTGCGCTAAGCAACCTAAGATCATAAGCTATGTGATAGGTCTAATTTAAGCATTAGACACAACAATAGATGAAGAACACTGAGAATAATCTTTATTCGGATCTAACCAACCAATCTATGAAATCCCTAGAAAATCTTAAACCTAAGTAGAAAACTACTCAAACATAACAGAAGATAACAAGCATAAGCAATGAATAAACTCACGATTAAATTGAAATAGAAATAAAAATGGTTCAGAAATCTTCTCAGGAAGTCTTTAGAGTAGAGGTTCTTCTCCCTAGAGCTTACAAAACTATGAGAGAGTATCAAAACTAAAAAAATGAAAGTCTAGTCTTCAAAAAATGTCCAAAACTTGACTTGGTACAACTTAAATCAAACCAGGTAAATTTAGAAGTCAAAACAACATTTTCTCGTGGAACATAGCTCGACCGATCGGTCTAGGTGTAGACGGATCAGTCTATACTGGAATGGTCTATCTAGACTGGAAGATAACTCAGGTAAGAGTCTATACAAGATAACTCTCGTAGCTATCTTGTATCAAATTTTCATCGAATTCTGTTCATGGGAAGGCTTCCACACCATCTCCAAGTCTCTAATCTCCAAGGTAGCTCCGAAATCACCTAGAAAGATTTAAGAAATAGAAAATATGCAACTCGATACTCTTAGGACTCTAAACGAAAGAAATGATGCAGAATATGAATGAAAACCGAGCAAATATTTACATATATCATTTCTCCCGCTAGCCACCATATTAGAGCTTCTCCTCCATATGTGAAGTGCTTAGAGTTGTCCTGAGCCTCAATATTTCCTTTGACTTGGTGGTCTAACGACGGTATACCAAATCATTGATGCTTGGTTCATGGAAACATCGGGGTAGTCAGTGTTGTATTTCATCTTCTCCAGTGTGATTTCGACAGTGATGGTTGCACCTCTGGAGGTGGCGCTTGATAACATGGTTTTTACGGGTTGGGAAATCAAATGATCCTAAAATACAAACACATCGTTGTAGTACAATATGTGTCAATCCAAACAAGTATGATGCTAACAATCGGAAATTAAGCGGTTCAACTTAATCCAAGCCAATATTCAGTTCATAAAATTGTCATGGAACCGAATTAGAAGCAATAGCAATATAAATGGAGACAAAGCAAGCAGTGGAATAACGTAAATAACTCAGCAAGTGCAAATAGATAAAATACGGAAACAGAACGATAAACGGAAATAAGGGTTCAAGAGGATTCAGATCAAGGATCAATGCTATACCAGGGACTTCCAACTTACTTAACAACCTATTAAGAATGATCTCTAGGTAATAGATTCAACACTCACACAGCCACTCCCGTGGACAATGCACTCAGCAAGACAGAGATCGGACCTAACTTCCGTTAACGGAATCCTAGCAAGTAGGCATTAAGAATCAACATATTCTAGCCAATATACTCTCTACGCAACCAATCCCTCAGGATAGACAAGCATATCTCAGATTTTCGCTCTAACACACATTTAATCGAACACCTTGCGGGTGAGACAAACAGAGATCAGATTTCAAGTGATCAAGGAGAAATCAACATTAAGCAAACCAAATCCAAAGAGATCCTAACATGAAAGAGCTTAAGCAAGATGGAAACACCCTAGCTTCACATCAATCTAATTATTTCCTCATAAACCCTAAGCAAATCTACTCACTAATCAACATGATCAACTAAGAAAATGCAAAGCTTAACATGATTAGAGAGCCCATGAAAAGTTAAACAAGATTGATTAAAGAAGCGAAAACAGGAACTCAATGCATTAAACTTAAATCAATCATTCAAATTTTGGAAATACAAAGACTTTAGAGAGAAAGAAATCAAACTTAGCCAAAAATAAGAAAGAAAAGTGTGTGGCAAACGTGGGCTAACAAAGGCTATTTATAGCCCAGGTATAAAAATTAAACCTAAAGAGTCAATGCTGAAAAAGTCAGCATAAAAATTGTGCGGATAGATGACTCGACCAGGTGTTGGTCGAGTCTTAGAGTAGAGTGGTCATGTTTCTTGGTCTTTCCATGAGACTCGACTTGGTGTCAGTCGAGTGTGGTGCTCGAGTTCCAAGCTTGTGTTCGGCAGGCCAACAACTCAAGTGCTGCACTCTGGGTCCTTGGGTCGAGCAAGTCTCCGGATGGTCTTGTGATCTTGAGACTCGACCCATCCGGTCGAGTGTCTGGGTTGAGTTGCGGGTGGAGTCTTCCAAAAATGGCCAACTCGACCAAATGTGGTCGAGTTGGTCGTATCGAGTTAGCTGAATCCCATCACTTTGTTGTTTCCTTTGTTCACGTACAACACTCCATTCAGGTCCACGTCCATCAACTTGTAAAAATGGTCTGAAAGCCTTCCAGAGTACCTAATAGCAAGCTAAATGCAGCATTTAGGCTATGTAAATGCAAAATGTACAATATGGGCCTAAATTGACTTAAAAATCATGAGAATGTTGTGAATATGCATGCAAACTAAGGTAAATGGGACTCTAAAATATGATAAAATTCATGCATATCAACGCTTCCTCTTTCTATTGGGGAAGATGCTGGATTAAGATTTCCGCCTATAATGGGCTTTATTCTTGGGCTTCAACTTCATTAATGTATTGGATTAATCTGATCATGGAGATTGAACTCGGATCTTTCAGGATCTGTCCGAGGTTCAAGAACTTTTATCCAAGATATAAGGTGTGTTTGAGTATCTCGACTCAGATGCGATTTTATTTTATGCGTGTTTTTATGTTAATTATTGTTAGGTCTTGCTTTCAATATTATGATGTATCTAGAAACTTTGGTTAATTAAAGTTTAGTGACAAAAAAGAAAAACAAATTCAAATTATAAAAAAAAAACCACACATGCGAGCTAGAAGCTCGAAAAGGCTTCAAAAACATAAGCTCTTAGAGATTGTCGGGTAAGTGTACAAGCTTCCTAATCAGCATCACAATAAGCTGTCAATCGTAAATCTGAATTAACTCAAAGAAGAATACCTTGCCCAGGATAACCTTTGATATATCAAACAACACGTAAAGCTGCTTACCAATGGTCATGTAGAGGATCATTCATAAACTGATAGAGTACATGAAAAGCGTATGAAAGCTCAGACCATGTGCAACTAAGATATACCAACCTTCCAACAAGGCGACGGTAGGTCGTGAATCAGAGAGAGGTTGACCTGAGGCAAGGGAGAGTTTGTGATTGATTTCAATGGGAGTACCTCCAGGCTTGGACGCAAGAAAACATGTTAAAGTGACAATGTCTATGGCGTATTTGTGTTGTGAGAGAAAGAATTCTTCGTTACTGTGAGCCACTTATATTCCCAAAAAATAATTCAATTTTCCCAAATCTTTCATGTGAAAACATTAATTTAGGTAAGTCTTGAAGCATTTCATTGTAGAAAGATCATCACAATTCACAGGCGACTACAAAGTTATCAACATAGATTAAAATGTGTATGTTAACACCATCTCTCAAGTAAGAGAAGTGCGAGAAATCAGCCTTGCTTTGTGTGAAGCCATACAATAACAAGGCATTAGTTAACCTAGAGAACAAACATCGAGGGACATGTTTTAACCCATAAATGGCCTTCTTAAGAAGACATACTTTGGCTGCATCGCTAAGAGGAAAACCTAGTGGAGACTTCATGTAAACCTCCTCATATAAATCGCCATGGAGAAAAGTGTTATGTACATCCATTTGGTGCACCTCTCATTTCTTAGCAGCAGCCATATCTAACAAAATCTAAATAGTTTACGGTTTAGCACCATGTGCGTAAGTGTCGGTATGGTCAATTCCTTCAGTTTGCTTGTTTTTGAGACCCACTAATCGTGATTTATGACGAACAAGAGAACCTTCTAAGTGATACTTCAGGTTATATACCCATTTTCATCCTATGGCCCTCTTTTCTGATGTCAAATATGTTTTATGCCATGTTTGATTTCGTGCAAATGAGGAGTGTTCATCATGCATCGAGTCATTCCAAACCTCATCTTGCATTGCTTCTTTATAAGATGTTTGCTTGTGTGATAAAGTAATAGCTACTAAGAATGTTTGATGCGTGGAAGAATAATTACATCAGAAAAATAATTAGCGATGGGATACAAAAGATTACCTAGAGCCGTTGAACAATGACCAAGATCCGAGAGAGGTATAGTGAGAGAGGGTATAGCTATCACATAATTGGTGATGTAGTTCTTAAGTAACACATAAGGTTTTTGTTGTTGTTGTCCTCAGCCAAGTAATTCTGGTAAACTAGAAGAAACATCATTAACCGGAAGAGTATAAGGCAAATAACTGGACGAAAGAGTAATTTCTGCATCGGAAATAGATTATACCGGTTACAACATTCCACCAGTAGTCTCGCGTGAAGTAGATGGAGCAGCTTCAATCGGAGTATAAGTGATTAAAGTCGTAGAAATAGGCGCTTGCACAGTAGGTGGTGAATTAACATTATTCTCATCCCCGTTTTCAAAGTTATACATGGTGTATGGAAAGACAAGTGTGTCGAGTCTTGGTTGAGATAGGAACAGTTGATACCTTTAACTCAATGAAGACCACATTGCGAGAGTAGAAGAACTCTTCTTTATCCATATCATAAAGCTTCCATGCTTTCTTACCAAATGAATAGCCTGCAAATATACATCTGCGAGACTCTAGACCAAACTTGTCCTTATCACGACCCTTGTGATATGCGAAACTGGTATATCCAAAAATCCGCAAAAGTAGAGATTTTGCAGCATTTCATAAGGCGTTTTACGATTTAGCAGCAGAGTATGAGTGCAATTAATGAGAAATGCTACAGTTAGAATACTTTCTCCTCAAAACCGAACATGAAGATTAGCTTGAATCAAACAAGTTTGCGCAACATTTAAGATATGGCGATGTTTCCGTTCAACACAACCTATTTTGTTGTGGTATATCCACACATGAAGTTGGTGTACAATGCGTTGCTATCGATTTTTTTCTGTTAAAGTGGCGTTAACAACCTTAGTCCCATTATATGTGTGTATGACCTTAACATTTTTGTTGAATTGTCATGAGCTCATTGTACATAAATTTTGAATTAAACCTGAAACTTCCGATTTTTCCAAAATCAGGAATACCTAGACAGCATGAGAGTAGTCATCTACAATAGTCAAGAAATAAGAGGCACCACAAGAAGACAATGTACGATAGGGACCTTAAACGTCCAGTTGAATTAACTCAAAAGAACTATAAGCTTTATTATGAGTTTCATGATAAACACGTTGTGTTTGTTTAGAACTGATGAGGACATGAATGCTAGACCAGCTGCAGTTAGAGAACTCGCCATTCCAACACCCAAGGTTCCAATCACACGCTCAAAGTCAAATGAAATAAGAGAAAGATTCACCAAAGCCGTGGGAATGCTAATGAGTATGATTCAAGAGGAAACCTTGGACGAAACTCTCAGCATTTCTACCAACATAGACTAGCCTTTGCTTGGAGCATATAAAGAGGTTCTAATCTTCACATTCGAACCAGAACCAGACCGGAATCATTAAGGTATTGAGATTGGTTAAGTGATCTTGTATTCTTTTTTCTTATCTTTGGTTTTGTCCCAAATGGGTTTTACAAAGAAAGGTTTTAATGAGGCAAGTCATTTAGCCCACTCTCATCTCAATATCAAGGTGATCCATAGTCCATAAAAGTCCAAGAAGTGTCAATAAGATGCCACACAACAAGAGGAAAGCCTAAAGACTGAATTGAAGTCCATAAGTGATCCAAGAAGAACATGGGCTGAAGATGAATTTTAAAGGGGAGAAGTTTGTTGTATTTTCGGTCTATTTAGAGTCCAATAAATGTCTTGAAGAGTCTAGTGTCTAGATACATGAAGTTAAATGTCAAGTTAGTGGTAGAAGTGGGAGGAAATGTGAGTTAAGGTGAGCATTAACCAACTTGTAACGGCTGGATCTTCAAAGGTCTTATCGAAGCTCATGAGTCCCCCTTCTTGTCTTGATTCTTTCATTTTCTATTTATAGTATCTTGAAACGTGAATAAGAGGAAGCATTATTGATAAACAAAACTCTTGAAACTCTTTTAGAAATTGAGACGAATTCTCAATCTTTTTTCTCTTGTTCGGGACAAGAAACTATTTTACTTACCATCTGTTTGTGAGAAGCATTCGTGTGGGAAGTGTACTGCTTATCAAAGGCCTTTCACACCCTTTGTGGCGCAGCTCGGTCTATCCACAATCTCATCTTCCAGAGAACCAGAGGTGAGTATTCTCCGAACAGCCTTGAAGTCTCACAAATCTCTTCCATCAACCGCCTACAACAACATCATTGGACCGGCTAGTGAATGTTCTCCGAACAGCTGCCCTTTCAATCATCTATCACCCTTAAAGCGCTTCCGAGGCTACATCATTTGGTATCAGAGCCAAAGCAAAGCCAACACCTTCCATTGCAACATTAAAACCGGTTCAAACCAAGCCGAAATCGTCAAGATAAGTTCAAAACAAAACCGATCAAATTTCTTGTTGATAACCGGCGACCGTTACAAAATCATTACTTGATTTGTACCGGTGGTTTTGTGATTGAACCAAGGCAAATTTTGAGTTGATTTTTGAGTGTAATTTGAGCCTAGATAAGACTTATACTCATTGATCTTACTCTATGGCTGCAGACAATGCAATAATCATTCAAATGCTCATGGTGATGAGAGAAGAGAACCAAACTTTACGCCAAGAAATTGAGGAGAGGTTTAGGCATTTGGAGATGGCTCCAAGGTGTGCACGAGCTCAGCAACATCCTACTCCACCAGCCCCACGACAAGGAGAAAGTGAAGAGGATGATGATGAACCGCCTGAATTGGCAGAGGATCCACCTGATCCTTTGGTGTTACGACTGCAACGAAGAGATCCTCTTGATCAAAGAAGGAGTGATGAAAGAGTAGCTAGACCAGGCAAGACGGAGGTGAAGCTGACAGCCCCCGTATTCACAGAAAAATCAGATTCAAGTACCTACTTGGATTAGGAGAGAAGAATAGAGTACATTTTCGAATGTTATGGCTATCCAGAGCCAAGGAAGTTAGCCCTTACAGCAGCTCAATTTTCAGAAGGAGCATTGATTTGGTGGGATCGTGAGGTGCAAGAAAGAAGAATGATGAGATTCAGACCCATAGACTCATGGGCTGACATGAAATTTCTCTTGAGAAAGAGATATGTTCCACCGCATTACCATAAAGAGCCTCAAAAAAAGTTCTGGAAGTTGGTGCAAGGCAGCCGGTCAGTAGCTGAGTACTATGAGGAGTTTGAGCTTCTCAAGAACAGGCTGGAGCTTGAGGAATCTGAAGAATCCTTGATGACTCAATTCATAGACGGCTTGCAAGAGAGAATTGCAAGAAAGGTGGAAAGACAACTGTATGGAGATTTGCAAGAAGTGTATCATCTTACAACAAAAGTGGAGCATCAGCTTAAGCAGCGACCCATGGCTAAAACCAGAACTTTTCAGCCAACATCAGCAAGCTCTACACCAGTTAAAGACAAAGGGAAGGCAGTTGAAAGCTCTCGGACAACACCTAAGTCGAGTTTTGACAAAAGCTCTACACCTAGAAGCTGAGAGGTGATGTGCTTTAAATATCAAGGGATAGGCCATTATGCTCATGATTGCCCCAACCAGAGGGTCATGATCATCACTCCAAGTGGTGACTATGAGTCCATGGATGAAATGGAAGAAGAAAAGAAGGACACGGATGAAGAGATCGCTTATCCGGATGTTGGTGAGTTGTTGGTGGTGAGAAGAGCTTTCAACAATACAATGCATATTGAGGAGATCAATCAAAGGGAAAACATTTTCCATACACGTTGCACTATCAAGAACAAGCTTTGCAGTCTCATTATAGATGGTCGTCCTTGTATTAACATGGCTAGTCAAGTGATGGTGGATAAACTAGGCTTGGAAAAGAAGAAGCATCCAACACCTTACAAACTTCGGTGGTTAAATGACAAGGGTGAACTGAAAATCACCGAGCAAGTTGAGGTATCATTTGTTATTAAGAACTATAAGGATAATGTGCTGTGTGATGTGGTTCCCATGCAGGTTGGTCATCTATTGCTAAGAAGACCTTGGCAGTATGATAAAGATGCTCAACATCATGGAAAGTCTAACTTTTACTCTTTCACTCACAACAACAAAAGGATCAACCTAGCCCCTCTTAGCCATATGGAGGTTCATTCTATGCAAGCTAGGATGTCCAAAGAAGCTGAGAAAAAAAGACCAAACTTATACCTTTCATCAGCCGGAGTGAGTAAATCGGTGAACATGAAGGAAAACGTCGTATTGATGCTATTCAAAGAGTGTTTTGCAGCTGAGGCGAATGCATTAGACCTGCATGTGGAGGTTCTGAATGTCTTGGAACAATTCCAAGATGTGTTTCCTGAAGAGATTCCAGCCGGTTTGCCACCCATAAGAGGAGTTGTACACCAAATCAATTTCATACCGGGTGCAACTCTTCCAATAAACTAGCTTACCGAATGAATCCTGAGGAGACTAAGAAAATTGAGAAGCGAGTCCAAGACCTCATGAGCAAAGGATACATCCGAGAGAGCCTTAGTCCTTGTGTTGTACCGGTCTTGTTGGTACCAAAGAAGGATGGAAGTTGGAGGATGTGTGTGGATTGTCTAGCCATCAATAACATCACCATCAAATATAGGTATCCTATTCCTAGACTTGATGATATGTTAGATGAACTAAGTGGTGCTACTGTGTTTACAAAAATAGACTTGAGGAGTGGCTATCACCAAGTAAGGATGAAGGAATGAGATGAATGGAAAACAGCCTTCAAAACCAAGCAAGGTTTATACGAATGGTTGGTCATGCCTTTTGGCCTCACTAATGCGCCAAGTACATTCATGAGACTCATGAATCAAGTCTTGAGGGCTTATATCAATAAGTTAGTGGTGGTTTATTTTGATGACATGCTGATTTATAGCAAGGATTTGGATGAACACTTAGTACATTTGGATAAGGTGTTAAGAACATTGCGTAAAGAAGGATTATTTGCCAATAAGAAGAAGTGTAGCTTTTGTGCTAACCAATTAACCTTTCTTGGGTTCGTGGTAAGTACAAATGGCTTGCAGATTGATCAAGAAAAGATCAAAGCAATCCAAGAATGGCCAACACCAACGTCCATTGGTGAAATAAGGAGTTTCCATGGCTTAGCGAGTTTCTATAGAAGATTTGTGAAGAACTTCAGCACCATAGTAGCCCCTCTCACTTCAGTCATTAAGAAAGATGTACCATTCAAGTGGGAAGAGGCTCAAGAGAAGGTATTTTAATCACTCAAAGACAGTCTCACTCGAGCACCGGTATTAGTCTTACCTGATTTTGATAAGATGTTTGAGGTTGAGTGTGATGCTTCAGGTTTTGGGATTGGAAGAGTATTGACTCAATGTGGAAGACCTGTGGCATAATTTAGTGAGAAAATCAATGGTGCAGCCTTCAATTATCAGAAATATGACAAGGAACTTCTAGCCTTGGTAAGATCATTGGAAACTTGGCAACACTATCTATTTTCTAAAGAATTTGTGATCCATACAGACCATGAAACCTTAAAGCACCTAAGAGGACAGACAAAGCTTAAGAGAAGGCATGCTAAGTGGCTGGAATTCATTTAGACATTTACCTATGTCATTAAGTACAAGCATTGAAAGGAGAACATTGTTGCGGATGCATTGTCAAGGCGTTATACTTTGATCTCAATAATGGAAGCTAAGATATTGGGATTTGAATTTCTTAAGAGCTTGTATGTTGATGATCCAGACTTTGTGGAGGTGTATAAGCAGTGTGAGAAGGGTGCTTATGGTTCATTCTACCGGCATGAAAGCTTCTTGTTCAAAGAAAAACAACTTTGTGTACCGCAGAGTTTCATGAGAGATTTGATCATTGGAGAAGCTCATGGAGGTGGATTGATGAGTCATTTTGGACGTGATAAGACCTTGGCAGTGGTTAAGGAACATTTCCATTGGCCACACTTGAAGAAACAAGTCGAGAAGTTTTGCAATCGGTGTGAGATTTGCTTGAGAGCAAAATCCAAATCACATCCGCATGGGTTGTATATGCCTTTGCCGATTCCAAGCTCACCATGGATAGATATTTCTATGGATTTTGTGCTTGGATTACCTAAGATTAAACACAAGGATTCTACCTTTGTTGTAGTGGACATGTTCTCCAAGATGGCACATTTCATTCCATGTGCAAAGGTGAATGATGCATCACAAATTGTAAGTCTTTTCTTTAAGGAGGTAGTAAAGCTTCATGGGATGCCGAGAACCATTGTATCAGACCAAGATTCAAAGTTCTTGAGCCACTTTTGGAAGACTTTGTGGATGAAATTGGGAACCAAGCTCTTATTCTCAACAATTTACCACCCACAAACCGATAGGCAAACCGAGGTAGTGAACCGCACATTGTCTACCTTATTGAGAGTAACCGTTGGGAAAAATTTGAGTAGTTGGTTGGAGTGTTTGCCTTTTATTGAGTTTGCATACAACCATGCTACTCACTCAGCCACAAGGAAGTCTCCATTTGAGGTGGTATATGGTTTTCAACCCTTAACTCCTCTTGATTTAGCTTCCTTACCGCTTGAAAGTATTTCATGTCAAGAAGGTGAAGCCAAAGCAGAGATGGTTAAGAAGCTACACCAAAAGGTTAAGGACAACTTGGAGAAACGAACTGAGGCTTACAAACGTCAAGGTGATAAAGGGCGTAAGCATGTTGTCTTTAAACCGGAAGAATGGATGTGGGTACATATGCGGCCTGAACGTTTTCCTCAAAAGAGAAGTTCTAAATTGATGCCTAGAGGAGATGGACCTTTTAAAGTGCTGGAAAGGATTAATGATAATGCATAAAAGCTAGAGCTGCCAGGTGATATGAATATTTCTTCTAGCTTTAATGTTGCTGATTTATCCTTGTATGAAGATGATGGTACAGTTTTGAGGACAAAACTTTCTCAAAAAGGAGAGAAAGATGAGGACATGAATGCTAGACCAGCTGCAGCTAGAGAACTCGCCATTCCAACACCCAAGGGTCTAATCACACTCTCAAAGTCAAAGGAAATAAGAGAAAGATTCACCAAAGCTATGGGAATGCTAATGAGTATGATTCAAGAGGAAACCTTGGATGAAGCTCTCAGCATTTCTACCAACATAGACTTGCCTTTGCTTGGAGCATGTAAAGAGGTTCTAATCTTCACATTCGAACCAGAACCAGACCAGAATCATTAAGGTATTGAGATTGGTTAAGTGATCTTGTACTCTTTTTTCTTATCTTTGGTTTTGTCCCAAATGGGTTTTACAAATAAAGGTTTTAATGAGGCAAGTCATTTAGCCCACTCTCATCTTAATATCAAGGTGATCCACGATCCATAAAAGTCCAAGAAGTGTCAATAAGAGGCCACACAACAAGAGGAAAGCCTGAAGATTGCATTGAAGTCCATAAGTGATCCAAGAAGAACATGGGCTGAAGATGAATTTTAAAGGGGAGAAGCTTGTTGTATTTTCGGTCCATTTAGAGTCCAATAAATGTCTTGAAGAGTCTAGTGTCTAGATACATGAAGTTAAGTGTCAAGTTAGTGGTAGAAGTGGGAGGAAATGTGAGTTAAGGTGAGCATTAAACAACTTGTAACGGCTGGATCTTCAAAGGTCTTACCGAAGCTCATGAGTCCCCCTTCTTGTCTTGAGTCTTTCATTTTCTATTTATAGTCTCTTGAAACGTGAATAAGAGGAAGCATTATTGATAAACAAAACTCTTGAATCTCTTTAGAAATTGAGACGAATTCTCAATCTCTTTTCTCTTGTCCGGGACAAGAAACTATTTTACTTAACATCCGTTTGTGAGAAGCATTCGTGTGGGAAGTGTACTGCTTATCAAAGGCCTTTCACACCCTTTGTGGCGCAGCTCGATCCATCTACAATCTCCTCTTTCAGAGAACTAGAGGTGAGTGTTCTCTAAACAGCCTTGAAGTCTCACAAATCACTTCCATCAACCGCCTACAACAACACCATTGAACCGGCTAGTGAATGTTCTCCGAACAGCTGCCCTTTCAATCATCTATCCACCCTTAAAGTGCTTCCGAGGCTACATCAAGAAGCTAAAAGTTTGGTAGACAGATGACCAAGACGTTGATACCAAAGAGTAGTTGTAGACGCCTTTATTGCAGATGCACTATGAGCTTGAGCAATAGTGACTCCCATGAAGTAGTATACCCCCTCTCTTTCTTCACCAGCTCCAATTAGGATCTTCGTAAAACGGTTCTGCAAAACATACAAAGTATCAATAAAGATATCAATACAACCAGTCTGGCGAAACAACTTATGAACCAAAATCAAAGTGCAATTAAAGCTCGGAACATATAATATATCATGTAATGTGTATTTTTCATTCGAGATAAGACTGCGAACATGAGTTGTGCGAGAAGCACGTCCATCCGAAAAGCGTACATCGGATCACACAACCGGACGCATCTCTTGCAACAGAGTTTTGTCACATGTCATATGGTATTACACTCCTATGTCATGAACAATATCAGTGAGTTTATTTTAAAACTCTATCAATTGACACGTGAGGCTGTTAGTTTTTGAGAAGACTGATCAGCGTTGCAATTTGATCAAAAGACAGTAGAGATGTGATCGATGATGAGCTGGTCACCGTATTTGCAGCAAAAGAGTTACCACGAGCAGAGGAGTTATCTCCACTCCCACGACCACAAGAATAACCAAGAGAGGATTGTTGATGTTGTTCTAAGTACTCAGACACATCATGACCCTTCCGGCTGTAGTGAGTATAAAATCTAGGAGTATCACGAGACTTTTGTTGCAGGGCAGCTGCACTTTATGACGTGGTGACGGAGAAACCTATTGCGTCAGATTTAACTTCTTTGTTACGCATAGAGAGCAGATGTTGTTCTTCGCGGATAGTACGAGAATATACAAAATTCAAGTCATGAAAAGGGTTTTGATTGATGAGTTGAGAACGGAGAGAACCAAACAATGAGTCATCAAGACCAAACAAAAATTTGTGAACACGAGCATCTTCCCTTTCCTTTCCAAATCCGAAGCTGCAACATAGGTACACGAGGGAGTAGTGCGAAGATTTTGAATTTCTTCCCACAGTTTGGTCAAGCGACCATAGTATTCAAGAATCGACTAACCATTCTGCTTGCATATTGTGATTTGATCTGCAAGAAGATGTTGATGTACTCTGCACTTGACAGAAAAGTGATCCCGTAAAGATTCCCACAACTTGTGAGCATCACCTACATGTGTTACAGTAGAGCGAATCTTGGAATCAATGGAGGTTCTGATCCATCCAACAATCATAGAATTGCAGCAGTTCATGAACTAAGATCGGGTTCTGCAACAGCCTTCGATATTGACCAATTAATGAAGCCGAGTTTATGATTTGCCTTGAGAGAATTATTTAGTTCGGTTGCCCATTTCGAGTAGTTATCATCACAAAGGAGAACATGAGTTATGAGCGAATCATGATTATTATAAGGGTATAGTGTGTAAGGAGAAACCAATGAAGTGGTCTCAGTAGAAGCAGTAGACCTGATTGAACGGAAAAGAGAAAAGATAATGCTCTGTTTAAAACTCAAAAACAAAGGAGAAGAAGAAAAAGCGGCGAAACAATACTAGATTTTGATTCCTGCTTTAATACCATGTAAGGGTTATGGAAAAAGGTGTACTATTCATTAATCAATAAGGTATTTATACAACACAAACCTAAAACCCAACAAGTTGTTACAACAAAATCTACAATATATTAAGTATATTTTTTTTATCCAATAGAAGACCAAACAAAATCATGCAAAAGCGTATTTTCCGCTACATTGTTCCTCATTAAACTACCTTCCTATTGTACACGACCAATTAACTTAGCCCCAAATAGGTAAATTCTTTATTCACATATATAGCAAAACTCGGATTAGGTCGATATGTTAAGATACTTGAGACAATAAAAAGCCGAAGGAGACAATTGCTCCTAACATTTTTGTACAATGATTCAAAACACAACACAACAAAGAAATCGATTAACCATATAGTTATTACATAAAAATGGAATAGCATTGTAATGTTTTTATGAGAATGTATATGTATACGAGATTATAATTTACGTTAGTTTACTACTTCTTAACAGCTTCTTCAAGCTCTCTTAAACCACCAACCTTTTGTTCAATTTCTTCTATAAGTTCTTCACGCCATAGCTCTGCTCTTGCTTTCTCCTCTATATCTTCTTGCTGCAGCGTATAACAATATATACATTATTAACAAGGGTAAATTAAATAAATATACATAAGTTTTTGAGAAATTAAAATTTGGACACAAGTTTTCAAAAATTTAGTTTTTTGGCAATTTTTTGTTAAATTTGACCATTTTGCCTCTAATATATTGATATTGAATGAGTTAACCGATATTATTTTCTATATATCGATAAGATATAAGTTATATTACACATGTATTAAATGTGTTAGATAAGTAATATATTTGAAAACTTGGTAAGATATAACTTGAGTAAATAACAATATTATTTATTCGGTAACAACATAAGTTTTGCGGTATAAAGAAAAAATAACAAGAATATCCAACATATCAAATGTGTGCCAAATTATAACACAACAATTATGCTATCGTGTATAACTACACAATATCAGTCCATTTAATTATTTACCGTATATAATAAATATGTTAGAGGTACATAGATATATGTACATAGGTAAATAAAAATTTTATCCGGTAACAACATATGTTTCATCGTCCATAAAAAAAATGTGAATATTCAATATATCTGTATAATTTTTTAACATATGTAATAAATATATTAAGAGGTATATATATATATATATACACGTATACGAAAAAGTAAAAATTTGAACAATTATTACTTTTCTTACATTGTTACAGGGCACATTATTTTAAAAATATTACACTAAATCTAATTTTTGGAAAACATGTGTATATCTATATGTTTAATTAATTGAAAACTTGTGTATATCTATATAGTTTCTCCAATAACAACTCTATCCGGTCTTTTAATAGTTGTACATTACTACTACATTTGTGATCTATTAAAGGTCTATAGCCTGATTTAGCCCAACCCGGCCCAACTTCACCAAGCATGATTGGTAGGTTTGGAGAAAACTACCGATGGGCAGGTCAGTTAAGGTTTGTTCCTCAAAGGCATGAGAGCAAACCGGATCTAAACAGGTGCACAGGGGCTACTACGACCAAGATGAGTTAGTTCAATGCAACACCCTAACTATAAATTGTATGACTGAGTACTTCTATTTATGGATGTTAGAAGGAAAGATACATACAGTTTCATAGACCCAATATCCAGTTCCATCACCTCCATCTCCACGGTACTCCTCCGAGTCATAGAATGGATCCTATAATGATCCAATATCACAAAGTGTTAAGATCCGAGTGCAGCAAAAGGATCAAGAGATTCTATATGAGTTGTGTTTTTTCCATTACTTTTGCAGAACCGAAGTACAAACATCCCCAACAAGTGAACATGATGTAGAACATATCTGCAGATCCATATCAATACCAAAACTTAAAACAAACCAAAAGTGAAAATAACATACCTTTATCAATATTATACATATATTTATAATAAGATTATATAAAGAAACCCCAAAATATGTAACTTACAGACATTCTTGATGGCTTTATCACTTAGATGCCATATATGTTTCTCTGTAATGATATCACGCATCCCTTCTATTTGTTGAACCATCACTGCCATTAATGGCAAATCATGTGGCAATGCCTTTCTTACACACAAGCTTCCTCTCATCATATTCTTTTGCATCTTCTCATTCACTTTCGTCTAATTTTCAAAACATAAATTCACAACAAGAATAAGAGTATTCTTATGATTTAAAGACTTAGTTAAAGATAACAACTTACAGGTTGCCAATATCCATGATTTGGACCTGAAATCTGCTTAGACTACGACACAAGATACAACAATTCTTTAGTAATTTTCAGTAATTGAAATAACTATGAAATAATTTGATAGTATATGCAAATTATATGTACTGAGTAATTGGAGGAAGAAGGGATATGAAGATTAGTGAAGGCGGAACTTGTGAAAGCTTCAGCCATTGTTACTTCTTGATGGCAATGGAGGAGAGAAAAATACAATTTTTTTGCTTAAAATATATATAATTCATTCATTTCCTTATTTTAACTTAAGCAGATTGTCGAAGGCAGAAGATGTGTGGATAAGGGAAACGGTATCGTCCAGTCTTCACTCTTGTGATAAAGCATCCAAGCGTATGTTAGCCATCACATAAAAGCGCAGTTTAGCAATTAGATGACACTTTAGTCTTCTTAAAGAAAAAGGTATGTTAGCAACTATTCCCTTTTTAGATTCACCTATTTCAACTGTATAACTCACTTTCATATTCAATCTTTGGCCTTTTCAACAAACTTTGTTTTTGCGCATGTTAGTAACCACATAACACGTTTAAGCCTTTTGACCGTGTATTTTAGCAACAAACACCAAAATTTGTTAAGAAAGCGCCAGTCAATTAAAATCTCGGCTTACGTTACGTCCTTCTTCCCAATAAATTAATCGTTTAATAACGCATATTAGCAATCAATATGCCAAAATTTTCATCTAATTTCAAGTTTCCATTGATTGGCAACCACAGAATCACGAGACACGTTTACTCTTCCTAATCGGAAATCAATTTCCAAGGATAGGAGAAAATCTCCGGCCAGGTCAACATTCTTCCCATTCGCGCAGGTTAGCATTCGCAGAACACTTCCAAAAGGCGTATATTAGCATCAATTTAAGCTGAATTTATGGTAATCCAACTTTTCCATTCTCGTCTTCTTCCCGTGTATATTTTCTGATCTTCATTTCTCTAATCTCTTACCCTCGTCAAAGGCAAAATCCACCATGAGTCGCATGATGGGATTGCTCGATCTAGAAAAACACTTTGCCTTCTATGGTGCTTACCACAGAAATCCGATCAACATTCTGATCCACATCGTCTTCGTTTGGCCGATCGTCTTCACAGCTTTACTTCTCCTCCATCCTTCGCCTACAATTTTCGATCCTTCTTTGTTAGGGTTTACTCAGTCGATGACTCTCGACGGCGTTCTTCGATTTAACGCCGGGTTTATTTTCACTGTGGTTTATGCTCTGTTTTATATCTGTTTGGATAAAAAATCTGGACTTGTTGCGGCTCTCATGTGTTTCTCTTGCTGGGTCGGTTCCAGTTTCCTCGCTGATCGATTAGGAACTTCTTTAGCCCTTAAGGTCAGTATTCTCAATAATTTCGATTTAGGGTTTGTGAAAAATAAAAAATCTATCTTTTTGGAGGAAATGACTGTCAATGAGAGTATATTTATGAGAGAGTATGTGCATCCAGGTGTTATTTTCCCTCTCTCCCTCTCTGTATTTATATGTATGCAGTCTACTTCATGCATTTATTGCGCATTGTTTTCCATGCTCTGACTTGAAATCCTCTATTCATAATTGTTGTGTTCAGTGACTAACAAATTGGTTTCTGTGAATTGGTTGATTATCCCCTCTCTCTCTCTGCCTCAAGGTCCATAATAATGTCCTAAACATTCTAGATCAGTAATTGCAATTTCTTCTGCAACTTGTTCACCCATTGAGTTTGCAAGATTCTGATTCTTTATTCGGGAGACTTGTAATGATTTTTTCTCTCAACTAAAACTGTCTTGTAAGTTTTTTGTGTTGTTGACTCATTAGTAAAGGGGAGTTCAAGTGTGTGCACAACATTTGTGATGGTCTCAAATATTGTTTCAGACACATCATTTGTTCAAATAAAGTTCTAGTTTTTCTTGCAAAGCATTTGAAGGGACATATGTAACTTATGAGCTTTATATATTTATCTTTTGTGTCCTACATAATGTAATTAATTTGTTATATAGATACTGTAACAATTCAACTTTGTTTTCCCAGGTTGGGTTAGCATCTCAATTGTTATGTTGGACCGGACAGTTCGTTGGCCATGGAGTATTCGAGGTAACTTCTTTGGCTTTAAGTAACCATTGTTTTGATTCTTCTTTGTGTATCGTCATCCGTAATTATGAGGCCTAAAACAGATCTTCGTGTTATTTGTGTATTCACAGAAACGAGCTCCTGCGCTATTAGATAATCTAGCACAAGCTTTTCTAATGGCTCCATTCTTCGTGTTGCTCGAGGTGAAAGTTGTTTGTGTTGTGTTCTGTTCTGTTTTGATCTGTTTGTCATCTGCTGCTACCTTATTAATTCTGCTCCGTAAAAACACCAACCAGAAACCTTAAAAAGTTAAATGTGAAATTGTGTGAATGAATGCAGGTTCTCCACTCGATTTTTGGGTATGAACCATATCCTGGTTTCCAAGCGCGTGTGAATGCGAAGGTACAAAATGACATTAAGGAATATAGGGAAAAGAAGCAGAAAACTAAGAGCACATAATAAGCTTGGATTATATAACAGAACAACTTAAACCCATTGTCTTGTCTCTATAACGGAAAGAAGAATAAGACCAGCCTTGGATTGCTGGGTTTGTTTGTGTACAAGTACAATTATGTTTCAATATATTAAACTCGGTCACTACTCTATGCGCCGCATGTATTTATTGTGAAGTGGCCCAATATAATCGATAGGTGGGAAACCCAAGAATATGATAAAGGAGTAATCTGCAGCCCAATAGAATTCATAAATGTACACTTGTTAGGGGGGAGTGTATTGTAAATATGTGCTTGACTTTACCATAAGTTTGCCAAAGCCGTATCATGTTATTGCAAACCACCGAAGCAAACATACAGCTAAATTCTCAATACACAAATTCTCAATGTTAGTGCAAGGAATTAGTGTGATTTCATCTAATGTATCCCTCTCTGGATGTTGAAGCCGTTGTAAGCGATATGATTTTTGTGTTGACAAAAAGAAAAAGTATCAATCGATAAACTCTAAGGATGTGAATCGATCAAATATGAAAAACCCAAAATATATGAATAACCTAAAATTTAAAAGAAACATTTGTCGGATTTAAATAATTATTTACTTTCTTAAGATTTTGCTATAAGATTATGGAGTTCCCCTACACTGCATGTGGTTAAAAGATTTTAAGCATATGTCTGATTTATGAATAGAATTTTGTCAATCCAGTTGGCTAAAAAAAAAATATTCAAATAAATAAAAATAACAAAATCAAGAAGAATTAAAAAATAATCTTTAATTTTAGCAGGCTCAATTTTACAAATTATTAGGTCATGTTCAATTTAGACAAAACTAGCTTTAATTACTAGGTATTTGTTTTAAAACAAAAAAAAAATTGGGCCTTAATAATACACTAAAAATTTTGTTAAAAAAGTGTGGATCATGTGCATGTTACTCTAAGAACCGGACCAGAATTTTAGACCAGGGTGTACACTTTATTCTATTTTATTATAGAGAAATTGTCATTATGACCAGCATAACCTTTTACAAAAATTGGTATAGCCACAAATATTTTGCATAAATACATTTTATTTTTTTAAATGCCATTTTTGCCCTTACCATTTTTCACCTTTTTCTAATTTTCTCTCAATCTTCAATGGCGAATTGGAGACTACCGTGCAATGTCCCCAAAGTCTCCATCTTCGTTTGAGTTACCCTTCATCGTCTTATGAGTCCCGATCAAGATGAGAGACGATGATAACTTATCCGCAGATTTCCCGTGAGTTCAGAGTTTCAAGTAGTTTTGAATCGCCATCGAAGGTTTCTCCATCGCAAATATCGTGACGGAACACAAATGATTTGATACGTAATATTATCTGCAAGTGAAGATTAGGTGATGGTCAGTCGTTTTATCACCGTCAAACGATTTCAGAGACTTTCTTGTCCTGATCCTTTCGAGTTCATTGTTGATCTCTTTCTTTTTCAAATTTTGATCTTTACTGATTTTTGGTTTTTAATTACTTTTTTAGTTGCCTCAGATTGCTTAAGTTTACCATTATGATTAACTAATTCCATGATTCATGTTTAGATATTTTCTTTACAAAATTGAATTTTAGCTTGTGGAATTTTGAGAGTAAAGCACAAGCTGTTGAAAAATTGAGGAGTGAGTATTTAGCTTAACATGATTTAAAATTTATGTTAAAAGATCACAACTTTTTGTTATTCGGTTTAGTAACCTTAATTACTAGCAATTAACAATAACGAGCAATGAAGCCAAAGAATGAGAGATATAGACAAATATTTAAGAGGTTTGTACAAACATTGGAATCTGCAATAAAAATGCCTTCTTTTCTTGTTAACATTTGCATTACATAATGTTGTTATAAGAAGCAGAGATTAGATATGTATGTGAACTTGTATATCAACCACTAAGATTGTGAGTATACAAAAGTATAAATTCTAGATTCAGAGAATACTAGAGGTCTAGTTATAAAATCGGTCACTAAAGTGACTAGAACATCAAAACATCCTAAATCGTTCAGATTTCCAACTGATCTACACTCATAACACGTTAAAACATGAATCAAAACGTTTTCAGAGATTGTAACAGATCAAATACTTGATAGAAGGTGCAGAGTTTAAAAACAAGATTTGGCTCTGATACCACATAATACATTTCTACTGTGAAGGAGGAGGATCCAGGACGAAGATCAAGTCAGTTGTGGGAGATAGGAGATGAACAAACCGTATACAAGTCAACCAAGGGGTCACACACTCGAAATTTTGGAATCATGAGGATGCTTGACGCGGAGGTGTGTGGGTCGCGTGAAGGAGTTAAGTGAAGGAACTGAGGCTTCGAAAGTGGCTAACTTGACTAGTTTGGCCGAGTGGTGTGGTCGAGTGAACACCAAAGATGCAGCGAATGAAGATTTTGATGGTTTGGAAGATGAACATAACTTTAACAAACTAGATGGAACGATTTGAAGTACAAAGAGTGTAGAAAGGCTCTTAATCGTCAGTTTGAATTCTCTCACAATATAACATATGAGAATGAGAGAATATAGATACTACATACCATAAAGATGAAACGAGTAAAGAGTTTGTAAAGAAAATGTTTGATGAATTTCAAATGTGGAAGAAGTACAAATTGGAGAAACATCTATAGTTTCTGTCTTAAAGGAATTCTAAAGTGAAAGCAAAGGCCCATGAGCCAAAAGAACAAGTTTCAGCCCAATACCCTTCTTCTTGAAGTCTCCGCCCATAAATTCCTCCTTTGCAATATTTAAGCATGTTGTCTAAGGGCAATGGCGGACCCACTTAAAGAGAGATTAGAATAGTCAATGACACCCGTAAAATTATTTAAACTCACATAAATACTTAAAACTCTTTTAGTAGATTTGGTTTCTTTATGACCATTTGACACTCCTAACCATAGATCAAATCATCGTCTAGACACTTTTTTCAGCTCTATTTATAAATATATTTATTGTTTTTTTAATTATAGTAATTTTTCTAAATTAGTTATATTATATATTTTTTAAAAAATTCTTGATCCATAAAAAATATTCATGGGTCTACTAGACTACTACTACTAAGGGGTTTGATGATTAAACATAACATGGTTCACTAAAAATCTTGTCTATAAAATCTAAATTGGAACAAAACTAAACCAAGGGAAAAAAATATAAACGTATACACCTCATTTAGACGACTCTTAGTTAACTTGAATCACAACCAACATGATTGGATAAGTTATAAAGCTTAGGTTGCTTTAAGTCTGACTTAGGATGGTGCCAACAGTTTGTTGAAGTCTCTTTGTTTTAGTTTGAGTGAAATGTATGCTTGGTATCTCCATAGCTTTCTTCAGCTCCTTTGGTCTGAGGTTTTTAAGTTATTCTTGTTTTGGTTTAAGTTGTGGGTCTATTCTTATATTAAATGTTGTGGAAGTGTATTTGATCAAATAATTTAATTGTTACATCTATTATTTTTTCATCTGAAGTTGATTTTACAATGTTGCCTGGAGTTTGAATTATGTTTTATTAATAAAAAGTTTGAAATATTGAAAAGAAAAGTTGACCGAGGGAAAAAACAAAAGAAAAAGAATAATAAATAAGTGTCCCGAAAATAAACAAGTAACACGTGACGTAAATGAGTGTAATCGATAAACAGGCGCGTTTTCAATGTGGACCTAATGACGTCGTTTAGCTTCATACTCGCCCACGAAATCTGTCAACATTTGACATTTCCACAAACGAATAAATACTTATAATTCTTTTTCTTTTATGTCCCTTGCTTTGCTTCACAAATCACTATCCCAAGAAAAAGTCATACAGATATCGAAAACAATAATACAAAACGATTCTTTATAAGAAACAAAAACATCAACTTCGTTCATCGAATACAAAACATTAAATTAAATGACAAATGCAGTGTGGACCAAAAACAAAAAAAATAAATCCAAAGCAGTGTGGACCCGAGCAAAAACAAAGAATCAATCATTATATAGGGTTAAATGGTAACTGATGAATTTTTTACTGAATATGAAATTTGTTAAATTTTTTAATGTGTAATTTAGTAGAATTATTTAAAATCAAATGATCAGCTGAATTTTGCTGAATATGGAATCTGGTAGAAAATAATTTTTATAATTTTTAGTTTTTAGTAGGAAAATAATTAATATTTTCGTAATTAAAATAATATTTTTTAAAATCTCTAAAATAACTAACTAATATTTTTTTTTAAATTATATAATAAATAAGATTTTATAAAAGTTAAATCATTCTTGACTAATATATATAGGTGTTTGACTGAAATATATATTTTTGACAGATCATTTGCATATAACTTTTATTTATTTTTTAAAAAAAGTTAAAATATTCTGATAACATAACTATAAATCTTGTGTGCATATGTCAAAAATTTTTTGAAATTTTTGGATTTAGAAATGTATAATAGTTTTGATATCTAAACGTACTAAGCAAGCCATAAGCATATTTTACCAAACTAATAGCCAAACCCAAACTATATCTAAATTAAAAGTAACCAAATTAATCAAGAATCGTTTAAATAATCGAAGAGGATCTAGATTTTTATATCCAAAAAATTGAAGCCAAACATGAACCAAATCACAAATCAATCTGAAATATCTAAAATATAATTATATATCTTATTTATATCTGAAATTATATTTCTAATTAATTAAATATTTTTTAAAGATTAGTAGTATTCAAATGTCTAATAGAACAAACAAAAAAAGAAAGAGTTGAAAAAATAACAATCAAGATAGATATATACATGTGAAAGTGTAAATAAAAACTAAATATTAATAAAAAATAAAATGATAGTGGAATTTGTGGAATAATAATAAATTTTCTATAAATTAATAATGTTATAGCTTTGAAAAATTATTAATTTAGAATGATATTAATTTATCCATAAGAAAATACTATTAATATATAATATAAATTAATAAATATTAGTTTATAGTATTTTTAGTTGTTAAAGTTCTTTAAAAAAAATTGAGACCATTTTTAAATTATTTTTTTTGGAAATTATAAATTTTATAGTTTTGTAACTATAATTTTAATACTAAAAATAACATTTTTAACCATAAAGTACAAATGTTATATATATATATATAAATTTATGATTGAAGAACTTAATTGTCTTATTTCAACCACCTATAATACTATTACAATCAAAATAATAAATATTAAAAATTTAAAGAAATTCAGTTTATTGCTTATGACATGTTATACTAAAATATCATAATTTAAAAATAGAACTTAACAACTGTTTTATAAAATTGAACTCTAAGAAACATGTGTTCTAGTTGTCTTGTCCCTGATTTAGCTAGACATGAAGTAGTGAGTTCGAATCTCACTATACTTCATTTGGAGAATTTAGGCTATGGATCAGGCTCTCTTGTCGATCAAATAATTACTTGCAACAAGAAAAAACTCTTAAAAAAATTATTTTTTAAATCATACAATAATATATCAACTTATTCAAATATATTTGTGTATATATATATATATATTTAGATGATTATTAATTTATGATGTTATTGAGACTATAACAATTATTTTACATAGTAATTTCAAAATAACTATTATTTTATTAGTTTATTAAATTTGTTCAAATTTTATATTAACTCGACTTGGACGAGATAAGTTTATTAATTTATAGTGTTTATTAATTTATAGAGTATTAATTTATGAATGTTTTACTGTAGTTTTTTCTTTTTCTTTTCAAAGTATATATGTATTAAAAATATAAAAAAATACTAATAATCTTATAATCAAGATCTGAAATCTTCAGAATTATGAGTTTTCCTATTTTGTACCACAGCACCCATGCATTTTGTTTCTAGAAATATGCTAGTTGATATAAAGAATTAGCTTTATAGAGATAAATTATTCTCTAGGTCAGAGTGGTACCTGATTCGTTGCTATTTGCGACAATAACATGTACTTAAAAGCATAATCTGAGGTAAATAAAATACCAAATGTTTTAACATATTACATAGTCAAATGAGGTGATCATCTAATAGGTCAGTCTCATAAACACTGTAAGGTGATGCCGAAAAGTCAAAACTTGAGGTATAGAGTCTATCGTACGACGTCGTTTCAAAATCAATTACACCATTCTCCTCCATGAAACGCCTCATGTCTTCGTTATCCCACATCTCTTCTTGATCATCCTTACCTATAATCATCTCAGGATCCTTCTTTAACTCTTCTTCCTGACCAACTTTGATGCTTGTGTTCCTCTGAACCGACAAGATGTTCTTGATACTGTCGACACATTGGTGTCTCGATGCGATATTCGTGGCGATCTTGTTAAGAAGACGAGCGGAAACCGAGAAGGTGGAAGAAGATGGACTCGAAGAGCTGCTACATTCAGTATTAAACGACGATTGCGTTTTGACTATGATCGGCTTGTGGGTCATCGGATCGATTCCGTTTCTCTCAAGTCTTTTCTTAAGACAAGAGTTCCAATGGTTCTTAATGTCGTTGTCTGATCGGTTCGGCATCTGCTGAGCTATGGCTGCCCACCTGCCATTTTCAATAAAACACAACAAAATTAAGTATTATTACTTGACTAATAATTCTTGTTTTTGTCAATAGATAAATAATAACTCTATCGTATCGTTTTAATTTATAAATTATATTACTTTTACTAAACACTGATTTGACTGTAACTTCATATTCCGCAAAGTAATCAAAGGATGTAGACATTAATATACCAAAAGAGTATTTAAAAATATATTTATTCACTTTTGATACTTTACAGTTGCTAATTGGTGACTTATTGAATATGTTATCATAAACTTATAAAGTATTATGATTTAAAACCGTGTTATTGGATCAAAATCTGGATTACCCTTTCAAATATTGTCTTACACAATATTTAATTAAATAGTAGGAATGATGCAAGTGTGTGGTAAGATTTGATTTCTGAAGGTAAGTAGAGTCCTAAAAGCTGTTGACTATAGACTAATTCGATCGTGTAGTGACATAAAAAGTAGCTAAAGTAGCTAATTAACGATTTAATAAATATTTATAATAAACAAATTAAGTAATATGATGTAAAAACATGTTATTGGATCAAAGTATGTGCAACAGTGCTATGATCAGGGCCTAAAAAGCTGTTGACTAAACGTGTTATTCGATCGTGTAATGGCATACATATAGACACAAATTAAATATATGCATAAAAATGAAATTATTAATTAACAGAGTAAATATAAACCTGTTTCCCACAACAGAATGTAAATTGATGATAACTTGTTCTTCTTGAGGACTAAATCTGCCTTTCTTAATCCCAGGCCTTAGATAATTAAGCCACCTTAATCTGCAGCTCTTCCCACATCTCTTCAAACCTTTTTGCACAGTATTAAAATATTATTAATAGATTAGCAGTAGATTGTGTATGCTAAAAGCTGTAATAACAAAAAAAAAATTAAATGTCTAGGGATTATATATATAGCCTTTCTATGCACGTATAGTTTGTAAAGAAAAAAAATAAATAAATATATATATATATATGTGAAAGAAGCACATGCTGCAACACCTGCTTTCTTGGGACCATCGACATAGAGCTCTTACTAAATTACCCAAGCGATTGTCTGAAACCTTCACATTATTATATACTTTTCTATAATGACAAAAATGATTAGAAGCTTAATATAAATAGAAAGAAAGAGATAGGTACCAGCTTTGTCAGGGAGAAAACGCCAGTCACCGATGCCGTATAGTTGGATGTAAGCGACGAGTTTGTGGTCTTCCTCCTCCGTCCATTCACCTCTCTTAGTCCCGTCGGCGTCTACCCAAGTCGCTCGCCCCATTAAATCGAAATGAAACAATACTGTTTATGAAACTCGATCTTGAGGGTTTTCTCATTCACACACTCTTTTACTTATCGTATTTAATGGTCCTCTTGAATGACTCAGGAAGTAGTGGGCTACTCTATAAATAGCCATCTCTTTTTCCTTTTTCTTTTTTTTTTAGAATTTTTCTGTGGTTTTATATAATTATTTTTATTTTTCTTTTTATTTTTTATAACAAAATTCTAAATCTTATTACGTCCAATTCTAGAAAAGAAGAGTGACTATAAACCATTTTACTAAACAAAAGTCTCTCTAAATTTATAAATTACTCATTTGTATTAGTTATTTGTTAGCATTTCACATTAAAAACTAAAAAATAAAAAGAATATATAACATTCAAGTGTTAATGATGTTTTAACCCTACGTTCACCAAATTTTTTTCAGTCTTCTCATTACAAGAAAACAGCCAATTTGCGACATCATTTTGTGATGACCAAAAAACGTTGCAAATTTGCAACGTATTTGCAACGACGTTGCGATGTATTGTAAAACATCGGAAAAACGTTGCAATTAAACGTCGCAATATTGCGATGTTTTTGCGATGCATCTTTTCCATAGCAGTATTGCGAGTCATTTGCGATATTTTTACGATGTTACTGAACTCTATCGCAATTACATTGCAAATTTTCACATTTTCCCTATAAATAGCTTACAATGTGATTATAACTTCACACCAAATCTTAGAGAGAGAAAGAATTCAGGAAGAAAAATTTAGAGGTAAAAAAAAGCATCAGCTGCTTGCATTAATGCATTACTACTTCCAGCATAATATTAATTATTTTTTTTATTATATGCATTGTGAATTTCATTTCATAAATATATAAATTGCAAAGTAAGCAAAAAACGAAAACTCAAAATCTCCTTTATTTTCCTTCCCGTTAAAGAGATGTCGTAACTCGCAACTGTTCGACTCGCCGGAATTGAGAAGAAACATGAAGGCGAGGTAACGATTTCGTCATCAGTCATCACACTTTTTTTTTTGTTTCGGTTACTGATTTAGATTTTTGTTTGAGCTCTGAGTTTCATGCATTTCGTCTACTGTTTTCCTTCCCATTGAGTGAGGTCGTAACTCGTAACTAACTCTGTTCGACTTGCCGAAGCTAAAATGATGACGAGGTAAGGAAGACCGATTTAGTCATCAGTCATCGCACATTTTCCCTGTTTCGTTCACTGATCAAGAAAAATCTAAATCAGTGAGCAAAACAGGGAAAAGGTGTGATGACTTATGACTAAATCAGTCTTCCTTACTTCGCCGCCGTTTTAGCTCCGGCGAGTCGAACAGAGTTAGTTACGAGTTACGACCTCACTCAATGGGAAGGAAAATAGTAGAATAAATGCATGAAATCGAGAGCATGAAACTCAAAGCTCAAATAAAAATCTAAATCAAAACGTGAATTTTAAAAAAAAAAATCTAAATCTCATAGTAATGTGAATTTTTTTATTTAAATTAAGTGATTTTGCGAGGGCCCTGCGACGTCAGTGTTCATAACGTCGCAAGGCCATCGAAATTCTGCGAGGGACTTGCGACGTTTTGAACACTGACGTCGCATGGCCCTCGCAGAATTTGAATCATTCATCAATTGCATTTGGTCCGGTTCCGTTTACGTAAAACCGACAATGTTGTTACGTGATTGAAAACATATATATATGTAGACTTAATTTTCGGTTTAGGGTTTATATATATATATATATATATATATATATATCCGTACATCCGTAACATTTCGGTTTTGAAAACACATATACATCAATTGAAAACACATATATCCGGACATCCGTATTGTTGCACGTAAGGCAAAAGATAAACCGCTAATTAAACATTATGGTTTCATGATCTGCGATGCACTTGCAACATTTTGAGACCAAACGTCGCAACGCCATCGCAGACTTGCGACGTTTAGGTTCAAAAATTTTAGAGAGTTTTCTTTAGATTATGAATCAAATGTTTTCTATCTAATTGTTGACAAAAAAAACATAAGTACGTACTAGTAAGCTATTTAATATTAATATAAAAATAGAATTCGATAAATGTTTTCAAATATTCTCGTGGTTTCACGATTTTGTATTTAAAATTGGAATTAGAAAAATTGCCATTAACACAAAAAATTAGGTTTAAGAAAATAATAATTGGCTTAATTAAGAGAATAATTTTTATGCTATTCTATATAGAAAAATTAATGTTAATTTCTACTTGCATATCGTGCTTAGCAAGATATTATATATATTATTCTATCGAATATTTTCCAGATTTTCACATAAGGAAAACAATATATCCTCACAAAATACGCGTTGTTTTGATATGACTTAAATATGGGTACATTCAAAGTATTTTATAAAAAGATTTAAGATTCTTTCACAACTTTTACTTAATTAATAGAATAATTGTTGAGTTGTTTTCAGTCCGGTGATTAGGATAATCTAGTTAATGACTTGGTACCATGGTTTAATTTCTACCTGTTGCATTATGATAACTTAAAAAAAGGATTATAGGGATGAACTATAGGCTATGAATTGTCCATTGTCGATCAAATAATTGAAAAAAAAAAGAGAATAATTTTTATGGTATTCTATATAGAAAAATTAATGTTAATTTCTTTCTACTTGCATATCGTGCTTAGCAAGATATTATATATATATATATATTATTCTATCGAATATTTTCCATATTTTCACATAACAAAAACAATATTTCCTCACAAAATACAGGTTGCTTTGATATGACATACCTATGGGTACATTCAAAGTATTTTATAAAAAGATGGCAAAAATTAGGCTCTCCAGTTAGCTTGCCTCTTATCTATTTAAGCATCGGGTGAGAGGTTCAAATTCCACCAGTTCTAATTTGAGCATTTAGACTATGGATCAATCTTAAGCATCGGGTGAGAGGTTCAAATTCCACCAGTTCTAATTTGAGCATTTAGACTATGGATCAATCCTTGTTGATCCAAATCCAATGAGTAAAGTTGAAAAAAAAATATTTTATAAAAAGATTAGGATTCTTTCACAACTTTTACTTTTTTCAATTCAACAAAAAAAAGATTATAACATAATAAAAGTATAGCTTAGAATAAATATGTTTGCAATCAATGAAAAATGGGATATTTTTTGGTTCTATTTCTTGATATTATTACTTGATTGATGGCATTTCAATAAGAAAATATTAATTGCTTTTATAGATGGATCACGTAGGGTCCGATTGATAACACCGTTAAAACGACTGTTTGGAAAAAATGAGTAGTTGAAACGAATGTCGTTTGAAAACGACCGTATGAAAATAGCAGTTAGTAAAAGAAGTTTTCAAATGAAGGTCGTTTGAATATTAATATTGATTGGTAACATTGTAACGGTTAAAATAGTGTAATGAAATAAAAATTAGTAGGTTTGATTGGTGATGTTAAAACGGTTGTTTGTAAACGATATATTTATTTTGCTACCACTCACTATTTCGTTTGAAATGACCTTTTCAGAAAAGGTCGTTTGGGCTTATTTATGGTTGTTTGAAAAGGTCGTTTGCAAACAGAGCTATTTATGGTCATTTGTAAATACAAATGATCATTTATTTTTGTATTTTACGTATAATTATGGTTTAAGAAATAATACATGATTCATATTATAGTTTAAGAAAAAAAGTTATTTATGTATATTTAAAAAAATAGTCATTTGTTAGTATGCAAATATTATTTAAAAATAATAGCTGTAATCTATATATTTATTTTATATTAAATTTTTTTAACTATATACCATTCCATAATTTTTAGAATAATTATTTGAATCAAATTTTACATACTAATTTTTATCTCATTACACTATTCAACAGTTGTAATGTTACCAATCAACATTAATTTTTAAATGATCTTTGTTTGAAAATCTCTTTTGCCAACCGCTCTTTTCAAACAGACTTTTTCAAACGACTTTTGTTTCAACCACTCATTTTTTCCAAATGATTGTTTAAACGGTGTTACCAATCGGACCCAGTATGTAAAATTTAATTTAAAATAATTATCTTAAAAACTAAGTAATAACATATAGTTTAATATTTTTGATATATAAATGAATATATAGATTATAATTGTTATATTTAAAATAATATTTTTGTATTAACAAATGACAATTTTTGGAATGATTTTTCTTCTTAAATTATTATGTGTATCATGTAGTCTTTCTTAAATTATAATTATGTGTTAAATATAAAAATAAATGATTGTTTTTATTTATAAATGATTGTCATTTCTAAAACGACTGTAAATAACTCTATTTGTAACGATCGTTTTAAATGACACTTGGTAAACAACCGTTTGAAAAAGTCATTTGTAAAAAATTGTTTCAAACGAAGTGTTAATTGGTAGCAAAATAAACATCTCGTTTGCAACCGGCATTTTCTAATTGTAACCAATCAAACCTGTAATAATAGTATAACTGGTACTGTTGACATGTTACATAATTTAAAGCTAAGCGATTGACTGAATGACACTTATGTCCCTTTCCTTTGCTCCTGATAGTATTTTTAAAAAGTATATTAAATTTTCAATATTTCATGGACCATATTTTTGTTTTAATCAATAATTTTATTATGTGAGAATCTGGCGAGAAGTAATTAGAACATGGACCTGTAAAAGATAATGTCAGTATAAAATTAATTTTCTCGATACCTGTATTTATATGTTGATCTAACCACGGCAAATGTGCTTAGTTACCCTTTTTTTTTCTTAAACAAAATGAGAAGAATTTAAAGAAACCTAATATAATACATAAATTACATGTACTTCTCGACAAAAAAAAAGAAAAAATTAGTCTTTATTTTGTACCAATTAATTTCGAGTGTATACACACGTTCACGTATATAACAAAAAGGTTTTCAATATTGGCAGAATATTTTTGTTTTTCATATTTTGTTGATGAGATTTTGAATAACAGAAAAACAATGTGACAAGGTTGATGTTATTGTCTTTGGAGACGTAAATGCTTTATTTTAATTTCTTTATATTTTTCTTTCGGTAATGATCATGACCTAATAAATTTAGGTTTAGAATACAAAAAAAAAGTTGCAAATCATGCAGAACATATAAAAATATTTTTAATTATTATTTTCTTATAAGATTCCTCTTACAATTTAATGATTTTGAAATTTTTTTATATTCTTCTAATTACCTAACTTATTAACACAAAAAGCTAAAAACATACATCTTACTAACTTTACATTTCAAACAAGTTAATGTATAACTTAAATTAAATTATAAACTCTATATATTATATACTGTATAATTAAGTAAGTTAATGTGTAATTAAAATTAAACTATAAACTGATTTCGAATTTTTAAAAATAATTAAGCATGTTAAAAAAATAGAATGAATATAAAATACATACTTTGACCAAAATGAAAATGTGATGGAAAGTTTGAAATAAAATGATAATGGAAACAAATACAATGAGTCTGATTGGCATAAATAAATTAATGATATCATTAAAAAATCTTTGTAATTTTATTTAAAATCCAGATTGATCTATAATCTGAAATTTACTCTCTAATAAAAATATCGAATATCTAAAATCAAAATCATTAATTAAATTACTCTAATCATCTAACTGATAGATATTCGACGTGTATTAATCAAAGTGATAACAAAATTTTTTAACCAAATGAGTAATATCAGCTAGTGTATTAAAATGGAAAAATAATAAAGCCACCGTGTGTCTAAAATAATTCTAAGAAGCTTACTAAGAGCTAGTTTTATTGAGATTAATGACAATAAATAAACCGACTGCTTATATTAATTATTAATAATTATTTACTTGATTTAAGTTTACATAAAACAAATTATTTATATCTTATTTTTGAAATTAATAAATAAATAAATAAATAAAAGAAATAAATGCAGATCAATGGTGAACATCTCCTATAAGTACATGATCATTAATTTATACAAAGACATAGATTGCATGCAGATCTTTAACTTTTTATACTTTTTAGTTAAACATTTTTAATATGTGAATGGTAAAAGATATGCAGATGATCTTCTTCACCAGTAATTCTCCTACATTTATCTCATACACTATTCAAATCTTTAATTCACTGATAAGAGAGGTCTATAGTGGAGCAGCATGATGGGTCAGAAATGTAGACAATTCAATTTCTTGACCACAAAAGTCAATTACGTTCTTTACCTAATATAACAATTAAGACGTAAAAACAAAATAGTCTAGCTTATAGTAAAATTATTCTAACCACAAAATTGAACATTACTCAATCCTAATAATAATAATAATAACAATAATACTAAAAGTAATAATAAGTAAATAGCATCATCAAATTAATAACATATAAAGTTTATTCAGTCAGGTGGTTACGTTTAGGCCTGGAACATTTCGGATTTCGATTCGGGTTAGGTTCGGATCCATTCGGAATTTGAATTCTCTGGTCTAAACTAATTGGACCCATATTAGAACCGAAACATATTTTAGGTGGGTAAAGTTTAGGTATTCGGATCTAGATGCGAGAAACCAAAAATTACCCAAAATTTTTGAATTGTTTTTTGGATTTTAGATATTTAGACACGAATATTCGAAAATAGATTCAAACAGATAAATTACCTAAAATAGAACCCGAACTCGACTAATTACCTGAAAATCTGTAAATTAAAACATGTTTTAACACTTTGCCATAAATGAACCTGTAATAAAACTTTCAAAACATGGTTCCCAACATTTATAAAACCAAAAACCAAGATAAAAAGTTCAAAATTCCAATAACAAATCATACTTAAGACATGTCTTGATCTTGATTGGTTCCAAATTGCTAAGAAACAAAAAAATAAAAACAAAACAAATAGATTACGTTAGTTAAAGAAGTGTAGATAATTTGGTTTACAAATCAGAAATATTAAACTCACGTGATAATAAAATTCATGTGGATTTGCGGATTCTACAACATCACGTCTCAAAGTCCAAATACTTCAAATTCTACAAATCAAAACAAGTAAAAAGTTAGCTAACTTAAAAAATTTGAATTGAAGACAAGTCTAGTATATGAAGTACCTTTCTACAAATTTTCTTGAAGTTCAATATCTTGTATCCAAATTAAATTCGATTTTATTAGGTGGAATGGCTTTTAATCAATCAAGTCAATACATGAATTTCCTTCTTTGTTTAATACATTTTATTTTATTACTT
Organism: Lepidium didymum; assembly: GCA_963920545.1. Lineage (NCBI taxonomy): Eukaryota > Viridiplantae > Streptophyta > Magnoliopsida > Brassicales > Brassicaceae > Lepidium > Lepidium didymum. The sequence goes on along the minus strand of OY986992.1, from coordinate 12,427,567 downwards.
TGCTCCACACTCATCTCTAAGTCTCTATTCCTCTAAAGTGGCTCCAAATTACCTATAAAAGACTCAACAAAAAAAAAATGCAACTTTTTATTCTAAGACTCTACTAAAGTGGATGAATGTGGTTCAAAAGATGGATGAATAACTAATTAAATATGATGTACATCAAAAACTTAAATTAATCCTCCAAGGTCTATGTAGTTTCAGATTTTCTTGTCACAAAAAATGTATATGTTGGATGCAATGAGTGCAATTCGAATTATACCCAAAAAAAAAAATTAAAAACTTTTTCTGCCACCACTTGCTTAATACAACACAAGTTTATATTCAGGATATTCAGATTTTTATATTCACACAATATACTTTTTTCTGCATACAATTCGAAAGAATACCTAAACTGAGATTGTATATATGAATTTTGACGAAATAGAACTAAGTAAATGATAAGGTCGTGACATTAACAATAACGTTGGAAATTTGTTGCCTATTTATGTACCAGTCAAAACATTGGTCTGTATAATTATTTTGGTTGTTCAATACAAGTGGCATTAAGAACATCAGTTGACTCTTGGACTTGGTTATAAAAAGTGTAAAACTTTTATTTATTCAATGTCCTCAAATTAAATCCCATATGCTAAACAACTTACTCTTTTATGTGAAACTCACTATCTTGGTCAGAGTGGTTCACATTAAATAAACCATGAGTCAGGAAATACTAACAACACACACACAGCCTCACACTATTTCTATTACATCAAAAGAGATTATCAAGTACGTGACTAGTCTCGTGAATGGCAGAATCGTACGACGTCATCTCGTAATCCATCGAATCAATCATCATTAAACGCCTAACGTCCTATTCGTCCCAAATATCTAAAGTATCTTCTTCATCACCGACACCAATATTCTGATCCATCTCCGACTCTTTGATCCTATCGAGACTTTGTTGTCTGGATGAGATGCCTGCAGCGAGCTTGTTGAGGAGACGAGCTGAGCCAGAAGAAAGAGGGCTTTCCATTGAGTGAGACGATGAGCAACTACCTTCCTCGTTAGTTGTCTTCATATTTATAATGGGCTCGTGGGTCATTGGGTCCATACCTTTTCTTAAAAGTCTTTTCTTAAGACAAGAGTTCCAATGGTTCTTGATGTCGTTGTCTGTTCGATTATCCATCTGCTTCGTTATGGCTGCCCACCTTCAATGTTCTTAACCACATCAAATTTAGAATTTGTTTTACCTCTTTTTCTTCTATATGTAAGCGAAAATATCAGACGTTGTACAAGTCATACTAATGTCCAAAAACTTCATGGAAATTTTATTTTATTTTTTTATATACGTAAATTTAATTACATCATCAAAACCCTTATCAAAAGGTACAATTGTTATTTAGTGCCCAAGTAAAAAGCCCAACTGAAACTAATACGATTGGTTCATAGTCAATTTCTTGAGTGAAGGATGAATAAGTAAAGATAGGTTAGATCGAAAACATAGACAATTATTGATATTATTATATATGTAATTAACTAATTTTAAACTATGTATAGAACTTTCTTGTAATCCGTATAAGATATTTTATATTTTGACTTTACCAAAGCCTATAATGTCATCATATAGAGTAAAATTCATATGTGTTGATAAGAAAATGAACCTGTTTCCGAGAACAGCATGAAGTTTGATGATATCTTCTTCTTCCTGAGGAGTGAACTTGCCTCTTTTAATACCAGGCCTTAAATAATTAAGCCACCTTAATCTGCAACTCTTTCCACATCTCCGCAAACCTGTTTTTTCATGATAAATAATTGAAGACTCAAATTTATGCAGTGAATAGAAAGGGTTATAATAATGCCAAAAATAAACTGAGTTTTATCCTGCTAACAAATATCAGCAGTCAAACAAAATTGATGGTATCCATTAAGCTCAGATCGATGCTTGAGTACTTTGAATAACATATATATCTTCTTCAATTGAAAAACATAGGACCACGAGCAATCTATAGTAGTTACTAGTATATGAATCTTAAAAGAACATCTGAAGTCCACGTATGTATAGCATAAAATAATAATAAAAAAAAAAAAATATATATATATTTTATTTACTTTGACACTGTTAACTCTCCACTTTTTACCTGTAATAGAATTCTCTCGAGAGACAATCGAATAAGTAGTGGATCGTATTATTTTTAAGGGATATATATATATATATATATATATACATAGAATTAAATAAATAATAGTTTTAGCTTTAAGCTTTCAATAAATTAGCAAATATGGTCAAAAATAGAAAACAAAACATATAAGTATAGATTTGAAAAGTGGTTAAGCTTTTATGAGTAACACATCCACTGAGAGACGTGTGAAGAGTATCAGTACATTATAGCTTTTCTTAGATATTCATAATAATATATACCAATTATAATATAACACTAATGAATATGGGTGATGACACTAATTAATAAATAATTGGAAAGCTTTATGACAAGAAGCAGAAGAGCATGTGGTAATTAAATTCTGTGAGGTAACGTGGCATTACGGATGATTCTATTTCATCAAAGTCACGTATTTACATAGACAAGTGTTCACATTTATGGTCTTTTTGTATTTTATATTTTTAGATTTTATACATATTAAATATGGAAACATATATGGTCCATTGATTGCTAAAGACCTGTCTTTCTTGGTCCTTTTATGACATCTTTTTGTTTTCTCTCATCTTTTCAATTCATTTTTCGCCAATCACACTGTAATTTTGTCTTTATTCAAGAAAATTCTTAAGAAATTAATTAAGAATGTTTACAGATTTTGATATGAGAATATCAATAAATCTCCTTTATTAAAGACGTCACAAAATACCAAATTTTCTCTTCCCAAACATAACATTTTTTTTTGGTTAACTTTACTCATATGAGATAGTGAATCCAAGAAAAAAAAACATACATTATCCACGAAACAAGACTTCTGGAACATAACTTTTTTCAAAAACACCATATAAAAAAGCTCTTAAATTCCTCTATATTAAAAAAGTTATATAATGACCAAAATCACAAGTCGCATAGCCATATCTACTAAAATTTTCAACAATTTAAAGTTTTACTACACGTAGAAAATTTGAGTAAGAAAGTAAATAAATCTTGTTGAAAAATACTCCAATATATATGTACATAATATGAAATTACGCATTGAAAAATACGTCTAGTTTTCATATATCAATGTTATATATATATATATATATATACATATATCACTGCTATATGATTAATAATGTTGATATTTATAAAAGATTTTGTAAACCAATGGTACATGTTGCAAATGTCTTTCATTAATTAACACTTGAGCTATAAGTTTAAGTTAACCAACAAAAAACAAAATAAAAACGATTTCCTTGTAAGAATTGTAAGTATTGATTGATTATTTTCTAAAAATGTATTTCTCCATATAAAACTATTGATCATTGTTCTTGAAAAAATTCCAATTTTATCTCTTTTGCAGATAAAAATCCGGATATTTGGACTTGGAGACCAAACTTTGAAAATAATGCAATTTAGCTAAGTAAACGTTCGAAGTACCTCTTTGCTTTGATTTATTTTGAAAGGAAAAAAACATTTTTGAAGAAAAACATCTTAAAAAAGGCATTTGTTAAAATTACTTCAAATTAATAAATAAATGTTTGTGGCAACAAATTCTTGTACGGTGCGAAATTCATTTATTGTCACCAAATGGACATAACTGGTCATACGTACGTTCGAGGATGTGGTAGTTGATGCAACAAGTCTTTACTTATTGTTTTTCATCATTTTATATTTGTCTCATTAATTATAAAAGTAGTTAGTCACTAGATCTTAAAGATAGTAAGTAGTTCCTTTCATTTTTTTTGGAACCAATTATTTTCTTCTTCTACACTAATAGCTAAGATATCGAGAGAAAAGGTGATGATACGGGTCTCATCGCTCTTCACTAAATTTATAAAATCATATTTATGTTTGGACCGCGTAATAATATTTTAAAAAATATTTTTTTGACGTATTAGTAAATAGTTTGTGACCAAACAAAACATATAAGGTGATGATATTATCTGTATTCCGTCGGGTGCTCGTCTTCTGTCTAAATCTTGGGTCCATAATTTGTTTGTATTAGCTTTGTAGAAATTATTAGATGGAGACCAAAACATTAATTATTAGAATGTAGTTCATGTTTACGTAACACTTAATTACCAAAAAGAAAAACTACTATTGAGTGCTTATATATATATATATATAAAGAAAAGATATGTAAGCTTATCAATTATCTAAATTTGGGTACGATAGTTAATTAATTGAAGCTGCGTTAATCATCGATTTTGGCTTGGGGTTTTGTTTTACGATGATACATAATTGACACGTGCTTAAAATACTGGTTCGGTGAAAGTCACGTGCTTAAAATATGATTTGTTTGTTTTAGTTTGAATGAAGCTTTCACATTAGAAGCCACTATTGCATGAACGCGTACATAAACCATAAATGATATGTCTCCTTCATCTTTTCCTATTTTTTATCGATCGAGTTCATATGCTGCTGCAGTAATTAAAACGATTATTTTTAATAAACGTATCTGATGACTATTCAAAAAAAAAATATTTGCAAACGGATAATATTTTGTTGTGAGGTATAGGTCCGGGCATTCGAGTTGCCATTCGAGTTTGGATCGGATCTTTTCGGATTTCGGATTTAAACATATAGAATCCGTTCGAGTATTTTAGAATTTTTAGTTGGACCCGATTTGGTTCGGTATATTTCGAGTTCGGATCGAATTTAATTCATATAAAATACCCTATTTCGGGTTGATTGGGTTCGAGTATTTTTATTTAAATATTTTAAAAAATTTGCAAACATTCTTAGAAGGTGTATTGAAACATTGATTTTAATTGATTTGAGTTTAAGTGGCAAATCATCTGTTATTCAAATAAGAATTTATAAAAATCACCTAAAATCCAGTGTTATTAAAATAATGCTTTTTAAAAAACACAATCATATCTAATATTATTGGAAAAAATTAAAGATACAATTTTAGGTGATTCTCTGATATTCTAGAATTATTTAGAGGATTTTTCTAATTAAAAACACAAAAATTCAAATCTCATGGTTTTAGGTGGAGTTTTAGAAGATTTTGTCATAAATTATAAGAATTTCCCTGGATTCATCTAAAATAATCTGAAATTTCATAAAATCTAAATCATTCACAATTATTTAAAATCCATGGTTCAATACACCCCTTAGAAAAATTATAATTTAATTTTAAAATTGAATATTTTAGTTTTTTCATTCGTTTAATTCAAATTGACCAACATATTTAGATTTATAATTATAATTTTGGATATTTAGGTAGTTAAAAGTTTATATATAATTATTTTATAATATAATATATTTTGAGTATTTTTTGTATCTATTCGGGTTTCGGTTTTTACCCGATCAGGTACGGGTATCTAAATTTTCATAATGTCAAATCTATTCGAGTATTTTGTTGAGTTTGGTTCGATTTGATTTCTTTTATTTCGAATCAAATTTGGATCGGATTTTAAATTTTGGATATTATAATCAGCCCTAATTAGGTATAATAACGTGTAGAATTTACACTCAGATTATTACAGGGTTAGTTACCAACTTACCATTCCTTTTGAGTCATCTATTCGTCAATAAATATTATTCTGTTGGAGTTGTTTCACTCATCACGTTTTTTTCTACTTGTCGTAATTGTTTCATCAACGTTTCATAGAATTAAATAGTCACATACAGAATAATCAAACATAAGTTACATGCATGAGTGGTTTGTAGAAGTCCCCAAAATTTTGAGATATGATCCTAACGATATCTGACAATTGTCTGAATCTTTTAAACTTGTGGTCAAGATATATTAAAAAATAAAAATCATGAAAACGAAATAAGATAAGGTTCATGATGTTGTTTTTGTGTCTTTCTTGGAATATCACTTATCGTTGTCCGAACGTGATACGTCTTAAATTTATCAATTTTTTTTCAAAATAAAAAAGTAATATCTTATTTTTTTAGAATTTATAATCTTTTCGAATTCGTTCTAAAAAGTCCCAAACAAACCAGAGATGGCAAAGAATTTTCAAGGAAAAATAAAATTTACAAAAAATAATTGTCTTCTTGGAAGATGCAAGGATTGAAGATAAGATTGAGAGAGCCATACATGAAAAGGATGTGTCAATATAAGTTCATCAAATATTTTTACCGTATATGGACGCAAAACAAGTAACTATGATGACGGTATCACGCATTTTGTTGAATTAATTAGCATGTAAATTCGAGGAAAATATAAGTTCATCGAAAATAAAATAAACTGTAAAGACACCCAGATCAACGTTGATATTTCAGATTCTTCAACTGTGAAACGCCCATGAAACTTGCCCATACCACCAGAGAAAAATGTGCCACGAGTATCACGTAAAAGTCATCATATTCCGGAAGCTTGATCACCATCATAGTGAGGAGTATCAGAATTAGATTTAACCCAAGAGGTAGAGGTTTTGTCCATTTAATGTCGCGCCGGCTCAGCAACACATCCGAGTGTAACTAATCATGTGATGTAGGCGTTGTACAAAGTGATGTTAACCATTCCTGCACATCACATCACTAATTGCTCGTTGAAATGTTTGGCCGATAATGGTTACTGATTTCCTGTTAAAGAGTATATCATTCTGGCTTACAAAGCATATTTTTAGCAATACGATAAGTTTTTTTTTTTTTTTGATAAAAAGCAATACGATAACTTTGGCCAACTTTTTAGGGTTCGAGAAAAATCTGCTCCATATTATTTTGTTAAAAGGGAATGTTTGTTTGGTTAACTCTTATTAACTGGAAGACAAATAATAAGATTTTGAAGAAGTTGATTATGCTTGAGGATGAGGTATAGTGGAGGAAAGTGAGAAGTTAATCATGGGATACAAAAATAATACTCCTTCTGTTTTTTTTAAGAGTATTATTTTAGAACAAAAAGTAGTTACATAAAGAGTGTCATTATAGTTTTTCAATGCAACTTTTTACAAATAATTCCAATTTTAGCCTCCAATCAAAATTAGATATATGAAATCTAACTAATTATTACCCATAATAATTAGGAGTATAAAAGACTTTTAACTTTATTTCTCAATTTGTAAAAAAATTTAGAACGAAACTCTTTAATAAACAGAAAATAATGAAATTCTGTATTTTAAAAAATATTAACTAAACTAATATTTACACTTTGTGTAATTAATTTTAGTAACAAAGAAAAAAACTTTATAATTTCTTGGGATCAGGAGATAATAATACATAACAATCACGTGCTTGGCCATGGTGAAGTGTGGTGATGATGCGTCCATTTCTTTTCCTAATCTCCACACCTACACTATTCACTCTCTTTATTCTCTCGGACTATTTATTACTCCATATTTTCATAATACATATAGATTCAATTTTTTTTTTTACTTTTTGTATTTTTTAAAAATTATTATTTTATATCAGCATTTAGTTAAGAAAAGTAAAAAAAATAGTTTAAAATAACAGAAAAAAATAAAAAGAAATATGAAAAATTGTGTCTTAACTTTCAATTTATTTTTTTATCTTGGTTTTACAAAACAACTTATATTTTGAAACAAAAAACTTCTGAAACAATTTATATTATGAAACGGATGGACTATTTAATTAGTAAATTTTTGGTTTTATAAATCACGTTCATTATACTATATGCCACGTAAAACATTATTTTATGCTTTCGTTTCAAAAAATACAAAATAATAAAAATCAAAGCACAATAATGCTTACGCAGGGGTTAACGCAAAATACGATTGCATGACTTCTGTGTTTTTAAATGTGTATCAAAAATTTAATTGTTTGGTTGCTTAGATAGTTATTATTTTTATCATCGTTATAAAATTGTAAAAGTCATTAGAAAAATATATATAACTAGATGATGTCCAATGCTATGCACGAGAAATATTTTTGTGAAATATTATTATATATGTGTAGTTAGTTTATTTATTTATAATATTTATATGTGATATTTGTTTTATTTTTTTTATTTTGTAGTTTGATTTGTATATATAAATTTGTTAATTTTATATATACTTCATATACTAAAAATAAATTTAAAATAATAACCAGTGTTGTACACAAAATATATTTTTTGATTTATATTGATATATGTTTTGATGCATTACAATTTTCGTATACAAACTCTTTTAATTTGTGTTATTTAGGTTTGTATACTCATATTCCTTTAAGTTTTTAGATCTGTATTCATTTAGACTTTAAAAAACCGTATTTATTTAATTTTTAGATCTATAATCATTTATATTTGTACACTTCTATCCATTTAGTTGTGAGTATGACTTTTAGCAACCATATGATCAAAACCTCGGAATGCTATTTTTAGTGTTGTATTGTTGTCATTTGTTATTAATATATGTTTTATTAGTCATTGTTGTTTACATTAATTAAATAGAACATAATGGAGAATTTTTAAAGTGTATATGGCAGACCGTAAATAAATTAATTTTTCTAGTATTTCTGATTTTTTCATTCTATATAAATATTCATTTTAATATTAATTTTACATTTTTCTTACTACTAATTTTACTTTAAGCTATTACAATTTGAAATCGAATGGAAATAAATAATAGATAAAGTTTAGTAATATTCGAAATGGAATAAAAACGGATAGTAGATTAACGATGATGTTGTCCGGTCTCTAGGATTTTTATTGACCGCACTTGAGAGGTTATTGCACGATCTGGAACAGAACGATTGGTCTGAAATATAGACAGTCAATTTCGTGACTAAAAATATCAAAGTTTATCTATATTACCAAATATTAATTAATTTAAAATATAAATATTATTCGAAAATGTTGAAGACACCCAGATAGGCACTAAAGTAGCCTAAGATCTTTGATGTTTTGAATCTCGTTAGACGTTATTCGGATAGTGAAATAAAATTTTACTAGTAAAAAAAAAGTAAATATTCGCAAAAAATTCGTGGGTAAAAATAAAGAAATTTTGTGATTTTTCGTGGGTTAACCCGCGAAAAGCCACGAAAAAAAATTCATGGGTATAACGTCGTGGGTAAAAAATTTCGTGGCTTTTCACGGGATGAGCTACCCACCAAAAGCCACGAAAATTTTCGTGGGTAATAATATTTTTTTTTCCATCCGTGGGGATTCAAACTCGGGTCTCAAAAGGGTGCTTTTAATCCCTTTTTTTTTTGCCGAATTGGGATTCGAACTCGGGTCACTTATGGATCATTATAGGGACGTTACCAGTGGAGATAGGGACAATTCTTGGTAAGCAATATCATTATTAATATATATCATTAGTAATGGATGTTCGTAATGATAGTGTCTCATGCCTTAAAATTAGGGTGGGGGTGTATTCAAACATGGATGTTTGATTTTAAATGATTTGCTTTAAAATGATAAATTATCCGTTATTTAGACAAAAATTTCTATAAATCAACTAAAATTTAGTGTTACTGAACTAATGATTTTAAAAAATATAATCAAATCCAATAAAAGGTAGAATTATAAGTGATTATAAAGGATTTTAAGGTATTTAAAAAGATTCCTTTAGTTAAAAAGATAAAAATCCAAATCTTATGCTTTTAGGTGGAATTTTGGAAGAATTTTTCACAAATCACAAAAACTTTCCTAAATTCATCTAAAATTTCATAAAACCGAAATAATTCACAATTTTTTAAAATTCACAATTCAATACATCCCTGAGTGTTTTCTGTAACCCTAGCCGCCTAGCCGCCGCACAATTCATTTTGACATTTTTACTAATTTTTTTTTTTATTGTATCTATAAACTTAAATTTGGTCCTAAACATTTTGTTTTAAACTTCAAACTAGCAAAACAGTTTAAATTTTTCAAAATTTTTGATTACTTTGCCGATTACATGAAAATCACAGCGAATCTTTACTGTTGAATAATTTTCTGTCGTGTAGATGATTCTACATGACGTACTGGAAGGTGTGGCTGGATCACCTCATTTTCAAAGAAAAATAATGCTTTTTAGATATTTAGGTTTGACACAGCTTCACACCTAAAAAGAAGGAAGCTATGTCTAAGTTAAATTTGGAGATGAAAACCTGCATTTTCGAACAGCAATTTAGATACATGTTATCCAAATTGAATCACAAAATCTCTTTCTTTCTTTTTTACCAACGCAAATTCTTTTCAATTAAAAAAATTATTTGTTAGGATTGATGTACTATATTATAAGTAATAAATATCATCACTTAGTTCGGAAATTAAGGAAATGACAATGGATATTTCAACATTAATTAGGAATCTGGCAATAGATATCGAAACTACACCTATTTTAATCATTAATTGGAAAATGAAGAGGACAAGAAAATGAAATGAGTCGGAGATATAACATAGTAAACAGGCGGCGTTATGTTTGTCAGTAGCTTTAATATATTGATAATAATATATTTGACATTATATATACATATATAGTGTCAACTTTAAAATAAATAAATAAAACGTAAAATGGATTCCAAGAATATGATTAAAAGGACGCCATAAACACACATATATATATATACATATCCACGTTAGATTGGTTGTATCTTTTGTTGGAAAGATATTAAACGATACTAGTATTATAGACTTGGTACACTAGTATCAGTTCTGTAGAAATGTATCTACGCAAATTTACCTATCCCTATGTAAACAATCTAGACGGTGTTATACCTGAATAAGCAATGGCTTGGAATCTTGGAACATGGGTGCAAAGCCTTGAGATGTAAGCCTTCACGTTCATGGTCTAAAACAGGTTTCACACACTAACAAGTTGCCATCCAAAAAAATGTTTAAAGTGAATGTAAGATACATAACTGAGAATGTCAAGAATTTGTTAGTTAACGGACCATAAGAAACAACTTCCAGTAGAGGAAGCTTTATAACACTCAATATCATCATAAATGATTTGATTATTACTCTTTGATGGTTAGGACTTGAGACCATATAAATCTGCACCTGAGACTATTAATTCGCAAAAAGCTTACTTACCTTTAATTTGTTTATTTTAACTGAGATTTATTTAATCATTTGGGTCTTAACAATTATGTTCTAAATTCTGCTCAAAATAATAGAAAGGTTAGATTAGCTTTTGGGTTTTTTCTTTTAATTAATTAATTAGGTTCTAATTAATTTGTTCACCTATTTATGCCCGTAAGAATTAGAGTTTCATAAAGATTCATCTTATATAACTCTTTGTAACATAACTTGTTAGTTAAATTTTATGAATGAAAAAAGAAAGAGAGATTTCTCTCTGTAAAATATCATACGCCATTATTCAGGTTTTTGTTTGAAGATTATTTGAATACTTTTCAAGGAAGAAGACGAATCGAGAGGCTTGATTAAATTCGCCAATCGACTGGTACCCTTATAAACTCGATTCAATTCATCTAGCTAGGAAGAAAATCCCTCTCCATAGACATGAAGTTTGAGCTTGTTTATCCATCTATTCTCCATCAAAGCCTCCATCCTCATCTCCTCTATGAACCACCGCTACCCCTTGTCCATCCAGATCTCTCACAAAATATATTTCTTATCCTGGTTCGCGCTTCATTATATGGTATCAGAGTCAGGTTGACCAACTTCCATTGCTTGGTTTACTTTCAACCACCAAGCCTCCCGACCTACACACCATGTCATGCCCCATCAGATCCATCACCACGTCCGTCCTCACCACTGAATGCCTTAACCACATGCTAGCGTCAATGAACGTTGCTGTATGTGCACGCTTTGATCAACCACACTCCTCACCGATAAAATATGTGTTGAGTTTCTCTTGTCCACCTCCTCTAGTCAGCGAGAGTTATGCACCACACACCCTCAAACCCAGTGCAACCAAAATCGTTGCAGCCACACCCATCACCGTGATCCGTGCATCGACCACCAACGGATCCATTGGATCCACTAAGCCAAGCTTCGTAAATCTCCTTGATGTGAATCACGATTCATCTCTAGGAAACCTAGTGATGCCTAAGGATCAAGATGGCATTGGTTGTAGGCTAGCTGACACGCATGAAGTCCCAAGTATCGAACCATACTCAAGAGATGCTCTTGAGAGACTTTCAGCCTCGGAAAGAGAGTACACACGTCTACTCTTTGGTCCATTCTGAACGAATCAGAATGCGTTAGGTAATGGCTTAACCTTCTATGGATCCATGATTCAATTATCTAGGTTCTCAGAGTTGAATCAGGCCGAAAGGATTCCGGATCTGAAAGATATTGATTTTACAATGGGGCTGATCTACAATGGTTACGACTACGTATCACAGTCAGTAATTGATCAGCATAGCTCAGCTGATCAAGAGTTCGCATTGAGGACCACTTGGACATTGTTCTTGGGTCTTATACAGTTCCATCGATAAATATAATGCAAGCAAAGACCACTAGAGGTGAGAGATATGACACCTACAAGTTGGTTGTTCTGCATTGAGCGCAACTGCGCGTCTAGCACAAAACTTGAGCCAGACAAGCTAGTTTAGCATCGATTTGTACCTCAGGCCTATTGGGCATTATTTTTGGGTTTCTCATGGTTTCAACAAGCCAAAGAACCAAAGGATTATCCTCCTGACAGTAGATTTATGCAACTCACAATCCAGTTGTCCGCCAATGAACCCAATCGAGAGCAGAGACTACTAACTGAAGCGCCTATATCAAACTAGAGAGAATCATGTTGCGATTTTACCTTTGCTAGATTTTTGACTCAACCAGTTAAGAGTCAAGGTGTAATCAATCGAATCAGAGTTATGTGCAGAAAATTATTGGCTCTGCTAGTTGGTGGTATTGTACCAAGAGTGATTGGGCGCAGAGGATAAAACTAGGGTAACATGACTCAGCTCGACGAAATTCTGCAACTCATGGCGACTTTTTTACTTGTTGTTGGGTATCTATGGTCTCAACAAGCCTAAGAACCAAAGAAATACCCACATGATTGTAGAGATATGCTCCAATTTTGGAAACATGCCAAGCTGCATCTGTTGCATTTGAAGAGAAGAAGACCTCCTAGATTTGAGGTCGAATCTTTTAGAGCCGGAGAGATCTAATGCAGTATGAACCTACATCTGAGGCTACTAACTTGTGGAAGGCTAGCTTACGGTACTTACCTTTGGTGGGTCTCTAATTTGTTTATTTAGTTTAATTGAGATTTATTTAGCCCCTTGGGCCTTAAGAAATATGATATAATTTTAACCCATAGGAATAAATATTTTAACATATAGTTTTTGGGATTTTCTTTTAATTAGTTAATTAGGTTCTAATTAACTGGTCAACTTATTTAGGCCTATTAATACTTAAGGTTTCTTAAGGATTCCTATATAAGTTGTAACTCTTTGTAACCTAATTTGTTAGTTGATTTTTATGAATGAAAAAAGAACAAGAGATTTTTCTCTCTACAATCTCATGCGCCATTGTTCAGATCCTTGTTTGAAGATTGATTCAATTCTCTTCAAGGAAGAAGATGGATTGAGAGGGTTGATTGAATTCGAAGATATATTGGTACCCTTCTAGACTTGATTTGATTCATCTAGCTAGGAAGAAGGTCCCTTTAGATCTCCATAGATCTGAAGGTGGAGCTTGTTTATCTATCGATTCTCCATCTAAGCCGCCCTCCTCATCTCCTCCACAAACCACTGCTACCCCTTGTCCTCTACTGACTAGAATGTAAAGGCCCTAAAAATAAGTTTGTTTTTATCAATTCAAAAAAACAGAGTAAAATTATCCTATTATCATTTCTCTTTGACTCTTTCTATAGTTTACACACAAGACCCGATTCTAAGCTGGCCATGCCAAAACCTAGCAACAAAACACATCATACTCAAGGAACAGAAAAGCCAATTGCATATGCAACCGTTTTAAGGATTTTTCATTATCTTTCCACCAAAGTAGATAGTTGACAAGAAGTTAGATAAAGGGCAAGATATGCTAAAAGAGGAGTAACAACCAAACCTGAAGTATTAAATTTTTGTATGTATCGACTAAAAATGACAAAAAACATCTATGACAAACTAAATTCTCCCAAACACTAGCAGGCAATGATGTTGAGGAACAAATGTTACATGCAACCAAATTGCAGTGCGTTTGTATTTTCCCAATATGTTTTCCCATGATCTTTTCAAGTTGTCCTAGCTCTATGGTTTTGTCTCCGCACGCATTCTTCAAAGATCAAACTTGTCTAAAGACTCCAACTGAGTAACTATTTCGTTTATGATCCTTTTAATCTTGGGGTTCAATAGTTCCAGTGGCTAAACCCATACAACTTAAGCACTTGATTATCTGCAAAATAAAAAGCATTCTCCATACTCTTAAAGCATCTATCGACTGCATAATCACCATAATTGCCACACGGTTTGGACCTAACAAAATGTGTCACAAAGGGCCATCTATCATCACCCAATCCCGATGATACTTCTCCATTATCTATTCATACTTATCAACAAAACCCTCTAAAACCTATGCAAATAGTATTGATTCTCAACATAGACCTTATTATCCATTTATCCTTCTACAAAAGTAGGATATATATCAATGATGATTGATCATGAGCCTCAAATGCTGGTCTACCTGTCAAATAAGTTGTTAGTATCATCTTGGAGAGGCCCTTTTGGTCCCATTAGGGCCCAAACTGTTAGAATTTGCGGAAACAAATGTAGAGAATAAGAGATTGGAAGAGTTTGAGTATCGAAGAGATTTTGGGAAGATTTAGTAACCAAAGAGATTTAAGAGATTTGGTGTCCATAAGGCCGAGATTGAGAGAGAGTTTGTGAAGAAAGTGAGTTTAGTTTTTCTTAAGTTACAGTGATGTACAAATGACCCTATATATACACAATTGAAGCTAGGGCTTTGGTAAGTAAAGACAACTAACTAAAAGACAAAGTGTTCTATAAGAGGAAAGAAACATTGCTTTTGTCAATTTCGAGAAGGGGACAGCCCCATGTGGTCTTCTATGCTCTCCAACGGTTATCTAGGAAGACTATGGAAGCTTTCTAGAATGTGTTGACTTGTTGGTTTAAATCCAAACACATTAAGTTAGGTTGGAACCAACTTTTCTCTTCTTCCTTCAAACGGACCACACCATTTGGTTTGGTTGCTTCTCACGCATGGCTTCTCTTGCTTTGAGCTGCACTTAAGTAGGTGTTCTTCCTTGATCCACACTTAAGATCATTGTTGAATTTAACCTCAACTCCTTGAGGCTTCTTGAGAACAAAGCTCCTTGTTGCACAAGTTACCGGATTGGCAATTCCATCGGTTTTTTTTGTGATGCACACAATATTACTTGGTTAGTTTAACTTAATCCTCACTCAATTCAATACTCCCCCTCAAGCTTGAATCCGCAATGTGATTCATTAAGGTCAAGGTTGAAAGTTGTAACTCACCACCTCATTAAAAACCTTAGTGGAAAACCCATTGGGATAAAACCAACTAAGGAAAAAAGAGTATGAATCATGGTTACGGCTTGGACATATCAAGTCCAAGTGGCTGAGACAAAGCTTCAAACACTTGAGCTTGTTCCACCTTCTTCAAATATTGCATTGAACCATGAAGTCCTTCAGCCTTGCTTCGGCCTTGGCTTCATTCACTCTAATACTCCCCCTCAAGCTTGGACTGCAAGGTACACCAAAGGCCAAGCTTGAAAGCGGCAACAACACTTTGAGAAGCTCCCCTCTCGGTCAACACTCCTTAGGAAACCATTGAAAATGGTTTCATCTTCAACAAATCCATCGTTGACACTCCCTTAACTTCAGTTCCTTAGAATATCATCGATCATTATGTCCTAGCTAATACTCACAAGGAACACACAAAATGTTAGTTTATAAAACATATTGAAAAGTTTAAGGTTCGTACCTTTTTAGTGTTCTTTATGAACACCACACGTTTGGCTCCTTTGACCCTTGCATACTTGCGGCTTAAGGCAAAGAAGATTTTTCTTGCACACGCCACTTTCAATATTTCCTTCACACCTTCGGTTTTTTTCACAAGTCTTAGTGTGAACCACTTTTCTCCATAACTTGTCTCTACAAGCTTTAGTGGAGATCAACAAGAGTTTTGAAGTGAAATCCCTTGCTTCTCTAAGCCTTGATTTCACGAATTTTGGTACAATCCCAAGCCTCCCATTCCTTAACTACTTTGAAGGCATTTAGCACTCACTCCTAGCTAGGAAATCAAGAAGAAACCGACCATTAGTACCAAAGGGAATTGATTGTTTGAGTTCTTATACCTTGGCTACCAAACTTGTGGTACAAGCTTTTGGTAGAGACTCTTCATGAAAAATGATTTGAGTTCACTTTGAACTCCACACAAAGGATCCACTTCATCAATACCATCTTGAGAAGCCATTCCTATGGATCCGCCAACACTATGAAGCTTCATTGGTCTATTCTTCTTCCTCCTCCAAACGGTTGCAATGACTTGGTCCTTTCCATACCAAGATCATCACCATACTTGTCCTCCTTAACACTATTTCAATACTCAATAGCTTGCTCATTTCCATCCATCTCCTCTTGGGAATACTCAAGCAAAGCTCCAAATTACACCTTCACATAAGGTATAAGAGATTTTAAAGCATTTCACATTGAGGGCTCCAAGACATGAAACATGAATGAAACCAACTATGAATATGAGTAACTAGGCTAGTAAAGACAAGCAAAAGAGATTAAGAGAATAAATAAGAGGAGGTTTTAGAGATAGCCTGTATTTGCTCCATAAGTGGCTCGGGTTTTTCAAAAACAAGAACACGTCTTTTCCCACACACATGAGGACACACTCCTTTGCTTATTAGCTGATTCAACACCTTCCATCAGACTCCACATGAGCTGAGGACATTGGTTCTAACTCTCCAAGCAAAGTGATGCTCTAAACAAACACGTATTTCCAGTAAACAACTGAGGACACACTCCTTTTCTTGTGGGCTGATTCATCACCTTCCATCAGAATCTTCACAACAATGCAATGTTGGGTCCTTGAAGCTGAGGCCATTGGTTCTAACTCCACAAGTAAATGATGCGCCAAACGAAACAAAACAAGTTGCGGTTTTGGATTGCCTTTCCATCCATCACGGCTGGCCCTACTCCTTCATGGAGCTCACCTAGCTACTACAAAGATGTTAGACACAAAAAAAACTCACAGAAGAGTTAGAAACAAACACAATAATTTTTTTTCAACATTTTTCATAAAGAAATAAACCGAGAGTTTTATGAAACACAACTCGGTCCAAGATTTTTCAATTTAAAAGAGATGGATTCAACATGATTTTACACACTCTAGTTCATAAGAATAAAGTGTGATTTACCATGGTTCACAATTTTAAAGCTTGATTCAAACCGCCAACACATAAATCAAAAATACAATGGATTTTATGGCTCAACAATTCACAAGAAGAAAAGCCAACGCGAGGTTTGCAAGCACACGGTTTGAACTCAAGAAAATGATGAAAAACAAGTCTTGAATGAGAGCTTGGTCTCACAAAGATTCAACAAAAAAGACAAAATCATTTTTGAAATAAATACACCCTTTTATCCATTGGATAAAAGACAAAACAATTTGAAATTCGAAATCAAGAGGTTAAATGATGCTTAAAGGAAGAGAAAAAATAGAGTGAATAAGCCAAGAAAACCGTGGTCAAAGTCACTCCAAAGGAGATCCCTCTATTGTTCAACGGATATAAGCATGTGGCCATCTATTTCTTTCTTTCTCTTGCGGTTCTTCACCACAACAACCTTTCTCCTCTCTTCATGGTCATGAAACATAGATTTTAACTTTGAAATCTTCAAGTAAATCAACAAGAAACACGATTTAAAGAAGGTAAATGAAGAACAAAACATTTTTCCAAAACAGATTTTAAAATCGGTTTGAAAAACATTAAGAACACAAAGAAATTCTTTCCTTTTGAACCAGCTAAGACTTGGAGATGATATGATGCTCAAATAAAAGGTTTTTAACCTCAAAAAAATTCATTCTCCTCATTATCTCAAAAGAAATCAATTTTAGAAAGAAAAACAACATTTTACAAAAATCGGTTTGAAAACAATTTTGGAAAACGTTTTTCAAGCAACAAAACAGCAAGAACACAAAGTCAGCATGGATCTTGCTCTGATATCATGTTAGAATTTGCAGAAACAAAAGTAGAGAATGAGAAATTGGAAGAGTTTGAGTATCGAAGAAATTTTGGGAAGATTTAGTAACCAAAGAGATTTGAGAGATTTGGTGGCAATAAGGCCGAGATTGAGAGAGAGTTTGTGAAGAAAGTGAGTTTAGTCTTTCTTAAATTACAATGATGTACAAATGAACCTATATATACACAATTGAAGCTAGGGCTTTGGTAAGTAAAGACAACTAACTAAAAGACAAAGTGTTCTATAAGAGGAAATAAACATTGCTTTTATCAATTTCGAGAAGGGGACAGCCCCATGTGGTCTTCTATGCTCTCCAACGGTTATCTAGGAAGACTAATGAAGCTTTCTAGAATGTGTTGACTTATTGGTTCAAATCCAAACACATTAAATTAGGTTGGAACCAACTTTTCTCTTCTTCCTTCAAACGGACCACATCATTTGCTTTGGTTGCTTCTCATGCAAGGTTTCTCTTGCTTTGAGCTGCACTTAAGTAGGTGTTCTTCCTTGCTCCACACTTAAGTTCATTGTTGAATTTAACCTCAACTCCTTGAGGCTTCTTAAGAACAAAGCTCCTTGTTGCACAAGTTACCGGATTGGCAATTCCATCAGTTTTCTTGTGATGCACACAATATTACTTGATGAGTTTAAATTGATCCTCACTCAATTCAATACATACAACTAATAAATCCATGACTTTTGGTTAAATAACAAGTCTGGATATTCGTGAATCACTAAATTATGGTTCTTGTACCAAGACAATGAGATCTTAAATAATATATCAATAAAAAAGCATCACTATCCATCCACCTAATCCATTCCACTTCTCGATGAGACAATATTAATCTCCTAATCATAGGCAAATTTGTCCAACACCCCAAAAGTTCCTCATCCAAATGCACCATGTTATATACTATCTCTATTCCGTGAAGCCTACAATAATCAATCTTGTTCGTCACAGACTTCAATAGATAATAGTCTCATATTGGTTTATTGTAGGGTCCCGGGTGTAACACCCCCGAACCTACCTAAGAACGGGAGTGCCACTAATGCGAGTTCGAGTTACAAACTAAGGTTACCGAAACACATTCGGACCTTAATTAAAACCCGAAATACACATCCCGTCTTAACATACTCAAGGCTTTGCAACGCAAGTACATTAATCCATTAGGTTGCCCCGGACTAAGGCTAAGCACACATAATACCATTTCGCAAATACATATTTTCATATATTTTATAAACACTTGCAAACCCAACATATACGTTTCGGCCGAGTTTAAAATTTTGTTTACTTTACAAACCGTCTTACATTTGCAAAAGGTAAATCTACACCGGCTTTAGATTGCTTTCCTTCCGCTCCCTAGCTTGGCTTACTATGGTTTCCTGCAAAGAGGGAAGTGAGAAGTGAGCACAACGGCTCAGCGAGTTTGGAAAAAATATCACAATTAACACAAGCAATGCACACAAGTTTCATAGGCAACATTAATTCATGCATTAATCTGTGGCCCGGCCGCAACGCTAACCATCCGCATTGCCGGACCGCGCCCATCCCGTACACGGAGTACGGACCGTCCCACACCCTCATGTACCATAACCATTCCTTCCATTTCCGAACCAATCCTCATCATATCACAACCTTCTCATCCACTTCTCAACCTTCTCACAACCTTCCCTCTCAATCACAATCCGTCATTTACAACCACGTCACATCCATCCTTCCCACAACATACCACAACACTTTTCTTTCCATCACATATTCCACTTCCTTACCTTACCATCACATTCCTTTACCACCACACTCACCACATACACATACAATCCATAAAATGTACCAAGCGTATATTTAACTACAATATTCATAATCAACATAAATCTCATGCATCTTTATTTACAGCACATACACTATTTTTCATGTAAATATCACTTCAACCTACGAGCCTAGATAACATGCCAACTCTTAGCGACTTACTCGTGATTGTTTAATTACTATCTTAAATATGTTAGGTTCTACTTCCACTTAATTCATTTAATGGTAGTATGTACTAGCAACTTACACACCTCAAACTAACCAAACTATTAAATTAATGCTTCTATTTAACTTGGACCACACAACAACTCAACCCATCTAACCTTAAGGTACACGCTACTAATCAATAATCATATCAACCATATAAGTTCTTTTCTATAAATTCATGTGCACACAACCTACTTACCAACTTTATTACTTTATACTAACTTAACCAATATTATTCAATCAATTCATCTTAAGTTATTTTTATCGTTCACGGTTCATATAACCATTAACACATTACTAATTCTTCCACATAATATGTCACAACTTAACACAACCATATTAAAATTCTTTTAGCTTCCACGATTCTACATAATTTATTTTGATTCAATTGTCGCCACCTCACAAACACCTCTTCACGGTCTCCTTTACCTACCTATTTATACCTCACGGATTATCGCTAACCTCACCCTTTATTTATCACTTCTTTTCTACAATCCACTTACGACTCAACCATAACCTCATCAATACTTCACGACCTCATCAATAAACACAACTACCTCATCATTTACTCTCCTCAAGATTTCATAATTCCATCATACCTTACCCAAATAATTTGTCACAATTCTCTTATGTTTTTGTTTATATAAGACAATATTCAACAATCAATTCCAGCTTCGTCAATTATATTTAAGCGATACTAAGACTTATAATCCCCTTTATTCTCCTCAAGTACTCACGGACTCAATCCAAATAAACACCAAATCCAAACATTCAATGTTCAATAATAATCTTTCACGATTTTCACCAATATAGCACACAGAAACATCAACCATATCAACCAAATTTCAGCATCATTTTCCATGATATCAACACATATAATTCACAACTTCTTTGCAGTCATTCAATCACAAACTCACCTTAATTTGCTCCTTAAATTATGAAAGTTTTATCTATGGTTTTTGGCTCTCGCTTCTCTTCTCCTTCTTCCGCTTCCTTTCTTCTTCTTCTTTTCTTTCCTCTCGGCTTTTCACTTCCTCAATTCAGTATCTCATCCACTATTTATAGAGTTAAGTGGCTAAACAAGTAAGTAGCTCACTCATTACTTTTACTTAGCCAACAATTGACACCTAATGGTTTACTAATCTTCTTCTCCTCTTGACATGTGTCATTTTATGACTAAGCTTTTCTTCTTAGTTATCCAAATCTAATTCTACTCTAACTTATAATTTCTATTAGACGGTTTTACCTTCATAACAAATCCCGAGCACGTCAAAAATCCCGAGCACGTCAATTTTTGACATGAAGTCTTAAAATCTTCCTTATCATTTTCTAAGCCTTTTTGCCTTTCTCATGACCAGCTTAAACACTCCCCATTCTCAGTTATTTACTTTTGACAAATTATCCGGAAACCAAACTTCGGCTCATTTTCTTTTCCCTTACGACTCACCAGTCGGATCGCCGTCGGGACACTACACCGGAGGAGACCCAAGAGAAATATTCGAGCTTAGCTATTAACAATATTAGGAAACTCAAGGTTTTCATTTAGCCATACCTTGCTTTGACCGTCCTAGTTGATTATCCTAGTACCAAAAGTGTAATTTACTTTGTTACTAATCTCTGGTGTTGACGAATCAGCCAAGTCCATCAGAAGCAAATCAGATGAGATCTCTGTGAAATTTGGGTTAGTTTAATTGATGAAACTCTGGTCATTGTGTGATCGTTGGAGCTTCCAAGATCACCAAAACTAATTATACCAACTAGGACGAGTATGGTCTAGCGCTAGTATGGTCATGAAGCCAAAAAGTATCATGATCTTAATATTTGTGAAGGTATTATGGATATGCCAAAAACAAACCACGGCTTCTACCTCCCCCCCTTGATACAACTATTGTCGAAAGTCCTCCTGCACTTACTGAAGATCTTGACCCATCCTGACTTATTTTACTTGTCATCTTCTCCATCTATAGATTTCACTCAGTGGAAGAAACCTATATATGGCACTTGAATCCATACATAGTCCAAGTAATAACCATAAAAGCATTCTTGTTCTTCTTGTTCTTATTCTTCTTTTTTCTCACAAAACGTGTAGATCCCACAATCTCTAATATGCCTCTTAAGGCTTATGTGCGTAAAAAGATTATAATATTGCTCTTATCCAGAACTTAATCGTTGCTCTAGGGATGATGACATAAGCCTATTATCTGGTCCAGTTGCTAATCATGATTCTTTAGTTAAAAAAGTTAAGATGCACAATTTTCAAGGTTAGAATACGTTTTCTTGGATCTCTCATGTTGAGTGTTTCTATCGTCTTGGGGGTTACCGTGATGATGAGAAGCTGGATTTAGTTTATGTTAGTCTTGAAGGACCTGTGTTAAGTTGGTTTAATGTTGAAGTGATTCGTTGTGATTTTTGTGACTGGAGTGATTTTAAAGACATATTGATTGCAAGATTTAGTCGTGAAAATATTTATATGTTTAGTCTTTTTAGGATTTATCTGCTCAGATTCTG
Source organism: Lepidium didymum (assembly GCA_963920545.1). Classification (NCBI taxonomy): domain Eukaryota; kingdom Viridiplantae; phylum Streptophyta; class Magnoliopsida; order Brassicales; family Brassicaceae; genus Lepidium; species Lepidium didymum. The sequence goes on along the minus strand of OY986992.1, from coordinate 12,404,896 downwards.
GGTCTTGATGAAGGTATATAGATTGAGTTGTTCATTAACGGCTTAAAACTAGAGTTACATGTGGTTGTTAACATGTATAAACCAGTGGATTCGCCTGATATGATCTCTGCTACTCTTCAAATAGAATCCAGTATCCTTTATGACTTAATTAGTTCTCATTCTAAGCAGCTTGTTTAACCGGCTACTATGCATTCTCTTCGTTCATGCTCTAATTGGAAGATGAAATTTGTTACTATTGAATCTTCTTAACCTCAACCTAAAGGTACAACTAGGTCTCAAAAGAAATTATCTGATCCAAAGATGATTATTCTTCGACGCAAATGATTGTGTTTCAGATGTGAGGGTAAATTGTCCAAATAAATTCATATAGGTTCTCATAGTTATTAATGGTTGTTCCATTGAGGTTTTAGAAACATATGGTGAAGATTCTATTCATATTGGAGAGATTCCCGATTCAGAAGAATATTGTGCTTTATCCTTCAAATTATTTATGGGAATTGATTCATTGAAGACAATCAAGATTAAAGGTTCTAGTAACAGTTGTTCTATGGTGGTAATGCTTGATACTGGAGCCACTCATAACTTCATATCACTAGCTTTAATTCGTCGTTTGAAACTTAAATTAAATCTTGTGACTCACTAAAAGTGAACTTGGCTGATGGTTTTATGGTTCAAGGACTTGGTGTTTGTAAGAATGTTCAGTTTGCCATGCAAGGTGTCAGTTGTTTTGCAAATATTATTGTTTTGGAGCTTCGCAATGAAGATATAATACTCGGATTTCAATGGCTCCGCACCCTTGGCACTTGTGAGGTTAATTGGGACAGATATGAGCTAGCTTTTAACAATCAGGGTCAACATATATTCTTAAAAGCTGATCATGATCTTTATTTTTCCAAGTTATCTCTTCAGTATTTGCAATCTACGGATTTGGTGCAATTGGTATCAACTGCTTCTCTATAAGCTAAGTAGTTACCACCTTTTTCAAATCCACAAACTCCTTCCGAGATAAGTGTTGTATTGGCAGAGTTTCAATATATTTTCATCATCTTACTAATCTGCCTCTATTACAAAATCAGGAGCATGGTATTGTGTTGAAACCTGGTAGTGATCCTATCAATGTGCGACCATATAGATATCCTCATTCTCACAAAAAATCTGTGGACAAGCTTGTGGATGAGATGCTAGTGGCATGAACTATCTGACCGAGCCGTAGTCCGTACTCTTGCCCCATACTTTTGGTGCAGAAGAAGGACCAAAGCTAGCGCTTTTGTGTAGACTACCGTGCACTCAATAGAGCCACGATTCTGGATAAGGTTCCTATTCCGATGATAAACCAACTTTTTGATAAACTTAATGGTGCCAAGTGGTTTACGAAATTGTATTTGAGATCCGGGTACAACCAGATTCGGATGCAAGCCAAAGATATTGAGAAGACAACATTCAATACTCATGATGGAAATTTATGAGTTCCTTCTCATGCCTTTCGGGTTGACAAACACGCCTACTATATTTAAGGCCTTGATGAATGAGATCTTATGTTTTTATTTTTGTAGATTCGTCTTAGTTTTCTTTAATGACATACTCCTTTATAGTCCCTCTCTTACTGAACATGTTGATGATTTACGTGTTGCGCTGCAGATTTTTAGCCAACAACAACTGTTTGCTAATCCAAATAAGTGTTCTTTCGCTCAAGATAATGTGGAATACTTTTTCTGATGAGGACATAGGCGATGCACATGTAGCTGAGGACAACAAGGCTCCACAAGTTCCGAGTGGACCTATGACACGCCTAAGAGGTAGAGCAATCAGCCATAAGTTCAGCCGGTTCGTTGAGCACATTTTGGAGCAAGAAGAGGATGAATCCAAACCAGCTACACCAACGAACAAGGAAGGCTTGTTTACATCAACAAATGAGCCTTGGACACTACTAAGCACCACTACGGCAACTTCTAGTGTCTTTACTATCATCCAAGAGTAAAGACACACAAAGACATGCTTGGGAATTGTACTCTTTTTCCTACTTTCGGTTTTGTCCCAATAGGTTTTCTGAAAGGGGTTTTAACGAGGCAACACGCCAAGTGTGCATTCTAGGACTTGTTCACAAGTTGAACATCATTCACAAGTCACTAGAGCACTTAGAAGCTGAAGAAAACGTTTTGCTTACTTTAAGCACGCCTTGTTGTTTTTTTTCTGTTATTTAAACTACTTGTTGTTTTTGTTTCAAACTTCATGTTGTTTTAAGACTTAGGGTACTATAAATACCTAAGCTTATGGATGAATAAACACACAATATTTTTGAAATCAAAACACTAGCAGCCAAAGGCTTTTCTCTCTTTCATGTTTCCAGACTTGAAAGCTTCTATTCTTCTTGTCTTTGAGTACTAGCACTCAGCCTTGAAGGATCTCTTGGTTTATCACGAGTTCATCACCCTCGTGTGGTCCAAATTCACTTCCGCAACCGTGTGAAGCAAGCTGAGCATCTCTCTTGTCGAACACAACACCACTTTGTGTAGCAGCTTGCTTGATTCAACCAGAACGTGTATCATCTTTTGGTATCAGAGCCTAAGTTCCATCACAGGGAGTGTCTAAACCTATCTACTGCTATTTCGTTTCTTTTTATTTCATTGCATTCCTAAAAACCAGAACGAATTCCTTGTTGCTTGCATCTCATATTCGTTGTTATTTGTGTTTGTGTTGCATTCATTCTGTTTCGTTTGTGTTTGATTTGTCATTGCTATACGTTAATCATCTCATCATCATATTGAAAATCAAAATAGAAAACGTCATAGCATCAATTCTGTCATTCACTTGTTGTTTCTTTGAGTTCGATAGCTTGCAATTGATCTAGCTTGAGAGTGAATTGTGTTGTTTCAACCGATTTTTTTTAGTTGTGATCTCTTGATCTGTTTTCGTGAGTTCTCTTTGTTTGCAGAAACAATCAACGAATTTGGGAATGAGGAGAAGAAGATTTTGAAAATCCCTAAGCCAATCCTATCCCTTCCTATTTTTTCTGAATTTTAGTTAGCCTTATCTAATTTTGAGCTTATCTACAACAAGAAAAAGAAAAGAAGATAGAATTAAAGCTGAAATTTCGAACCAAAATATACCTGTCTCTTTATTTGTTGTTTAAACTCACCTTTGTATCTCTCTTTTGCTAGGTACAATATGGCTGAAGAAACCGATCATGAAGAAGCCACAAATGCCATGATACAAATGCTGGCAACTATCAACGCACAACTTACTAGTCTTAATGCCAGAATGAATAGAATGGAGGAACCTTCACCTCGTAGGAAGGCTGATATACCAGAGGGCTCACGAAGGAGAGGAGATCTTGGTTCTGAAGGTTCTCCAAAACCTCCATCAATGCAGCATGAGCCGCGGATGAGAGAACAAATGGACGAGGAGCTGCCAGCTCGACCTCCACCACCACCACCAGCTCAGCCGTAGCTGGATGTGAAGTTAACACCACCTATGTTTGCTGGTAGAGTAGACCCAGAGGCGTATCTTGATTGAGAGAGACGCATGGAGGAGAGTTAACATAGCAGCAGCACAATTCACGGACCATGCGCTCACATGGTGGGACAGAGAAGTAGCAGATAGGAGGAGGAATCGCTATGGGCAAATAGCTGCTTGGAAGGATCTTAAACACGTCATGAGGAGACAATATGTGCCACCACATTTCCACCGGGAACTACAGAAACGTTTCCGACGTATCACTCAAGGCGGTAAGAGTGTGGAAGAGTACTTTGAGGAGTTTGAGCACCTGCAGAATAGGCTGGAGCTTGAGAACTCACCATAAACACTCATGGCATAATTTCTGGACGGTTTACAAGAGAGAATAGCAAGAAAAGTGGAACGGCAGCCATACCATGACCTTGGAGAGCTGTTGCACCTTGCCATTCAAATCGAATAGCAAAACAAGCGTAAGCAATCTAATGTTGTTTCTAAACCTAAGACTAACTGGAATTCTGTTCCTAAACAGGTTGAAAGGAACAATGGAGGACCAAACAACTCACGGTTCAAAACCAGAACCAACGAAGAAGTTAAAAACGCACCAGCACCTATGCGTGCTACACAAGGGACGTCGCAGCTGCCACAACAACAGCGGACCAGAGACATTACGTGCTTCAAATGTAGAGGCAGAGGACACATGTCAAGAGATTGCCCCAACCAGTGGGTGATGATTCCCACCTCTACAGGTGATTACAAATCACAAGATGAGGGAGATGACGAACTAGAACCAAATGATGGTGACGAGGTGGAGTATCCGGATTCCGGAGAGATGTTGATGATGAGACGTGTTCTTAGCTCAATGGTGGAACCGGAAGCCGAACAGCGTGAAAACATCTTTCACACTAGATGCACCATCAAGGGAAAGGTTTGCTATTTAATTATCGATGGTGGTTCTTGCACAAATGTTGCTAGTTTATATATGGTAGAAAAACTCGGTCTAGAAAGAACTAAACACCCTCAGCCTTATAAGCTAAGGTGGCTCAATGACAAGGCTGAGTTACGCATCACTGATCAAGTAAAGGTCTCCTTTAGTGTGGGCCGATACAACGATCAAGTGTTGTGTGATGTGGTTCCAATGCAAGCTGGCCATCTCTTATTGGGACGTCCATGGCAGTTTGACAAGGAAACCACACACAATGGTCGTACTAACATGTATTGCTTTGTTCATGATAAGCGCATGATCAATTTGGCACCACTATCACCGCAGCAAGTGCATGAGATGCAATGCAAAAAAATGAAGGACAAGAGCAGCTGCAAGGATAATTTTTTGGTTAACACTAGTGTAATTCGAAAAGCTATTGTTACTAACCCGACTAATGTTCTTCTTATGGTTTTCAAAGAGCTTTTGAGTGCAGATTCTATAGGTATCGAATTGAAATCTTAAGTAAAAACATTGCTGGAAACATATGCAGATGTGTTTCCTGATGAGCTGCCACCTGGATTACCGCCTGTTAGAGGCATCAAACACCAAATAGACTTCATTCCAGGAGCTCAACTACCCAACAGACCCGCCTATCGTGTCAATCCGGAGGAAGCTAAGGAGCTTGAATGGCAAATCAGGGAGTTGATGGCACAAGGATACGTTCGATAAAGCCTCATCCCTTGTGTTGTGCCGGTTTTGCTAGTTCCAAAGAAGGATGGAAGATGGAGGATGTGTGTTGATTGTCGAGCAATCAACAACATAACCATCAAATACCGACATCCAATTCCCAGACTTGACGATATGTTGGACAAATTGAGTGGAGCCACAGTCTTCTCAAAAATCGATTTGAGAAGTGGGTACCACCAGGTAAGAATGCGTGCAGGAGATGAGTGGAAGACATTATTTAAAACGAAACAAAGGTTGTATGAGTGGCTGGTCATGCCATTCGGACTCTCCAACGCACCTAGTATGTTTATGCGTCTAATGAACCATGTTCTTAGACAATACATCAGTAAGTTTGTTGTTGTCTATTTCGATGATATATTAGTTTACAGCTCATCTTATTTTGACCATGTGTCACATCTTGAGTTAGTAATGCAAACACTTTGAAGGGAAGGATTGTATGCTAATTTCAAGGAGTGCACATTCTGCACTGATAAAGTTGTCTTCCTAGGTTTTGTTGTAAGTTCGTAGGACCTACAGGTTGATGAAGACAAGATAAGAGCTATTAAGGAATGGCCGAAACCGACAAACATCAGCCAAGTTCGGAGCTTTCACGGTTTAGCTAGCTTCTACCGTCGGTTTGTTAAGGACTTTAGCAGCATTAACAGCCCATTAACTTCAATAATCCGAAAGAATAATGAGTTCAAATGGGGAGAAGAGCAAGAGGATGCCTTTCAGCGCCGAAAACAACACCTCACAGCTGCACCGGTTTTGGCATTACCAACCTTCGAGAAAACTTTTGAAGTAGAGTGTGATGCATCTAGAGTGGGTATAGGAGCTGTATTAACACAAGAGGGTAGACCAGTTGCATACTTCAGCAAAAAACTGAGTGGGGCAGCCTTGAATTACCCAACATATGACAAGGAGCTCTATGCATTAGTGAGAGATTTCGAGTCATTGCAGCATTACCTACTTGCTAGAGAGTGTGTGATACACACAGACCATCAAACACTGCAGCACTTAAAGGGTCTAACGAAGTTGAAAAGGAAACATGCTCGTTGGCTGGAGTATATAGAAACATTCCCTTATGTAATCAAATACAAGAAGGGAAAGGAGAATATAGTAGCTGATGCATTATCAAGGAGGCATACACTTATCTTAATCATGGAGGCTAAAGTTTTCAGATTTGAGATGATTAAGGAGCTGTATGCGGATGACGAGGACTTCAAGGACAGCTATAGAGAACACGGCAAATGAGCTTATCACAAGTTCTACTTGCATGACGGATTTCTGTTCAAAGAGAAGAGGTTGTGTATACCGAAGGGGTCAATCCGAGAATTGTTGCTGAGGGAATCACATGGAGGTGGACTGATGGGGCATTTCAGAGTGGACAAAACGTTGAGCATGTTGAAGGAGCACTTCTTCTAGCCACATCAAAGGCTTGATGTTGAAGCACATTGTGCTAGGTGTTTGGTGTGTCGGAAAGCAAAATCCAGAGCACAACCTCACGGTTTATACATGCCATTACCTATTCATACAACTCCTTGGACTGACATCTCAATGGACTTTGTGCTAGGCTTGCCTAAGATAAACCACAAAAACTCCATCTTTGTTGTTGTTGACAGGTTTTCTAAGATGGCGCATTTCATCCCATGTTCCAAAACAAACGATGCATCACAAACAACCAACTTATTCTTTAAGGAAGTGGTGAGACTACATGGAGTTCCGAGAACCATAGTATCAGACCGAGACACTAAGTTCCTCAGCCATTTTTGGAGAACGTTGTGGAAGAAGCTGGGAACAAAACTTTTGTTTTCAACTACTTGTCATCCGCAAACAGATGGCCAAACGGAAGTAGTCAATCGGACCTTGTCAACATTGCTTAGAGCAACAATAGGGCGGAATGTAAAGACGTGGCTGGAGTGTTTACCCATTGTCGAGTTTTCATACAACCGAGCAACTCACTCAACCACAAAGCTATCACCATTTGAGATAGTCTATGGATTCAATCCGAATTCACCCCTTGACCTTACACCACTACCACCAGCCGAAGTAGTGAGTTTGGAAGGAGAAAACCGAGCTGAATACATCAAGAAACTCCATCAGAAAGCAAGGGAGAATATAGAGAAGAGGGCCGAGGCTTATGTAAAACAAGCCAACAAAGGGAGGAAATAAGTCATATTCAAGAAGGGAGATTGGGTGTGGCTGCATTTTCGGTCCGAGAGGTTTCCACAAAAGAGGAAGAACAAACTTGCACCAAGAGGAGATGGACCTTTCCGAGTGCTGAGGAGAATCAACGAGAATGCATATCAGCTGGAGTTGCCAGGTACGTTTAACGTTTCTCCAACATTCAATGTTGCTGACTTAGAGTTGTTTGATGTAGGTAAGGATCTAGTTTTGAGGACAAAACACTGTGAAGGGGGAGGGAATGATGAGGACATAGGCGATGCACATGTAGCTGAGGACAACAAGGCTACACAAGTGCCAAGGTTGTGTATACCGAAGGGGTCAATCCGAGAATTGTTGCTGAGGGAATCACATGGAGGTGGACTGATGGGGCATTTCAGAGTGGACAAAACGTTGAGCATGTTGAAGGAGCACTTCTTCTAGCCACATCAAAGGCTTGATGTTGAAGCACATTGTGCTAGGTGTTTGGTGTGTCGGAAAGAAAAATCCAGAGCACAACCTCACGGTTTATACATGCCATTACCTATTCATACAACTCCTTGGACTGACATCTCAATGGACTTTGTGCTAGGCTTGCCTAAGATAAACCACAAAGACTCCATCTTTGTTGTTGTTGACAGGTTTTCTAAGATGGCGCATTTCATCCCATGTTCCAAAACAAACGATGCATCACAAACAACCAACTTATTCTTTAAGGAAGTGGTGAGACTACATGGAGTTCCGAGAACCATAGTATCAGACCGAGACACTAAGTTCCTCAGCCATTTTTGGAGAACGTTGTGGAAGAAGCTGGGAACAAAACTTTTGTTTTCAACTACTTGTCATCCGCAAACAGATGGCCAAACGGAAGTAGTCAATCGGACCTTGTCAACATTGCTTAGAGCAACAATAGGGCGGAATGTAAAGACGTGGCTGGAGTGTTTACCCATTGTCGAGTTTTCATACAACCGAGCAACTCACTCAACCACAAAGCTATCACCATTTGAGATAGTCTATGGATTCAATCCGAATTCACCCCTTGACCTTACACCACTACCACCAGCCGAAGTAGTGAGTTTGGAAGGAGAAAACCGAGCTGAATACATCAAGAAACTCCATCAGAAAGCAAGGGAGAATATAGAGAAGAGGGCCGAGGCTTATGTAAAACAAGCCAACAAAGGGAGGAAATAAGTCATATTCAAGAAGGGAGATTGGGTGTGGCTGCATTTTCGGTCCGAGAGGTTTCCACAAAAGAGGAAGAACAAACTTGCACCAAGAGGAGATGGACCTTTCCGAGTGCTGAGGAGAATCAACGAGAATGCATATCAGCTGGAGTTGCCAGGTACGTTTAACGTTTCTCCAACATTCAATGTTGCTGACTTAGAGTTGTTTGATGTAGGTAAGGATCTAGTTTTGAGGACAAAACGCTGTGAAGGGGGAGGGAATGATGAGGACATAGGCGATGCACATGTAGCTGAGGACAACAAGGCTACACAAGTGCCAAGGACAACAAGGCTCCACAAGTGCCAAGTGGACCTATGACACGCCTAAGAGCTAGAGCAATTAGCCATAAGTTCAGCCAGTTCGTTGAGCACATTTTAGAGCAAGAAGAGGATGAATCCAAACCAGCTACACCAACGAACAAGGAAGGCTTGTTTACATAAACAAATGAGCCTTGGACACTACTAAGCACCACTACAACAACTTCTAGTGTCTTTACTATCATCCAAAAGTAAAGATACACAAAGACATGCTTGGGAATTGTACTCTTTTTCCTACTTTCGGTTTTGTCCCAATGGGTTTTCCGAAAGGGGTTTTAACGAGGCAACACACCAAGTGTGCATTCTAGGACTTGTTCACAAGTTGAACATCATTCACAGTCACTAGAGCACTTAGAAGCTGAAGAAAACGTTTTGCTTACTTTAAGCACGCCTTGTTGTTTTTTTCTGTTATTTAAACTACTTGTTGTTTTTGTTTCAAACTTCATGTTGTTTTAAGACTTAGGGTACTATAAATACCTAAGCTTATGGATGAATAAACACACAATATTTTTGAAATCAAAACACTAGCAGCCAAAGGCTTTTCTCTCTTTCATGTTTCCAGACTTGAAAGCTTCCATTCTTCTTGTCTTTGAGTAGTAGCACTCAACCTTGAAGGATCTCTTGGTTTATCACAAGTTCATCACCCTCCTGTGGTCCAAATTCACTTCCGCAACCGTGTGAAGCAAGCTGAGCATATCTCTTGTCGAACACAACACCACTTTGTGTTGCTGCTTGCTTGATTCAACCAGAACGTGTATCATTTTCCATGTGATTTCTTTTTAGAGAATAACAACTGATCCATCTAAAATCACTACTATTAAGGCCTGGCTAGTTCCTAAAACGGTAAAAGAATTATGTGGGTTTTTTGAGATTGACTGGTTAATACTGTCTCTTTGGGAAAGGATACACTTTTGTGGCTAAGTCTCTTACTAAAAGATCATTTCTTATAGTCTACTTCAGCTCAAGAGGCAATGGATAGGTTGAAAGCTTCCATAATTTTAGCTCCGGTCTTAGCTTTGTCCAACTTTAGTGAATTGTTTATTGTCGAATCAGATGCGTCCGAATTTGGACTTGGAGCAGGTTTTAATGCATTGTTCGCAACCTGTTGCTATTTTCAGCTATGGTTTGTTCGAGAAAGAGCACTTGAAACTGGTATATGAGCATGAGTTGATGGCGATTTTTTTTGTTATCTAAAAGTGGCGTCATTATCTGTTAGAACCGTCACTTTGTGGTGTGGACTGACAAGAAAAACATGAAGTACTTGTTAGAAAAAAGAGAGGTAACACTTGATTATCAACAATTGTTAACCCGTCATTTAGGATATGATTTGGATATTGAGTACAAGCAAGAAAGTGATAATCGGGCTACTGATGGGCTCTCATGAATTTTTAATCACATTCTGGTTATGCAACTGTGCTTTTGTTATCTTTAACCATTCCTTCTAACCTTAAGCTACAAGACTTGTACTCTAAGATCGATGATGATAGTGAGATTCAATATCTCCTTAAGCAGTTGCAAGATGGTCGTGCTGCTAAACCTGAATATCGCTTACATGATGGTCACTTGTGGTTTAAGGAAATGTTTGTTATTTCAGGTCAATCAATGCATATCCCTCTCATCTTACAAGAGTTTCATGTAGGTTTATTTGGTGGTCATTCAAGTCTGTTGAAAATAATTTAGCAGATCCATGCTCTCTTTCATTGGACAAAAATGAAGAAGCATACACAAACCTTTGTGGCCGAGTGTTTTGTTAGCGAAGCACACAAGTGTTTTACCTTGTCTCCGGTTGGTCTTCTTCAGCAGATTCTGCTACCTTCTCAGATTTGGGAAGACATTTTGATGGATTTTATCAAAGGACTTCTCATGATTCATGGCGCAAATGTAATTTTGGTTGTGGTGGATTGGCTTAACAAATACTGTCATTTTTTTAAGGTTAAGCACCCTTGTTCGGCTTTTGATATCGCAAACTTTTTTTTTTTAGGTTGTCAGGTTACCTCAGTTTCCTCGGAGTATTATTTCTGATAGAGACAAAGTGTTCATAAGTCAGTTTTGGCATGATTGCTTATGCCTCTTAGGTACCAAGTTAAATTTTTTCACAACATTTCATCCACAATTCAATGGACGAACTAAGGTTGTAATCCGATGTGTGGAGACTTACTTAAGATGTTTTTCTTCTGTCCACCCTCGTACTTTGGCTATATATATATATATATCATGGACTGAGTTTTGGTATAACTCTAGATATCATATGGCTTTGAAGTGTACTCCGTTCAAGGTCGTGTATGGACGTGAGCCACTTCCTCTTTTTCGTTTTAGACCACGTTCGACAACAAACTTTTAGTTGGATAAAGCAATGATTGAGCGTGATGAAATGCTTGCGGAGATTAATTCTCATTTCACCTATGCTTAGGATATTATGAAGACTAATGCGGATGAACATCCTTGAGACTTGGTTTCTTTGTGGCTGGTGATATGGCATTTTTGAAGTTTCGACCTTATAGGCAAGTCTGTGAGTCGCCGTCTTTGTCAGAAGCTTGCAGCTTGTTATTATGGGCCCTTTGAGGTTCTGGCTCGAGTTGGCCAAGTTGCTTATTGCTTATGTCTGCCGGAATCCTCTAAAATGCATCTGATGTTTCATGTTTCTTAGCTTAAACCGGTGTTAGACAAATCTCATGAGGTTTCTCTTGTAACTTTATCCTTGTTTATTGATGATGAAGTTGTCATTGTTCCTAAGCAAATTTTGGTAACTAAATATTATTATAAGGGTCGTTTAATGGTGTTGGTGCAATGAGCTGGTGGTCATGAGAATTCTTGGTAACGTGTACTTACCCAATTAAAACTCCTTCGCAGTTAGTTTCCTTCTGTTGCACTTGAGGATAAGCTGCATCTTGCTCAATGGGGGGGTATTGTTATGCCTTTTAAAGTTTATGTGCGTAAAACAAATAAGAAGATCATTTCTCAGAGTGATTCAGAGAACGGAAAGAAGAATTAGAACGTAACAAAAAGGGGAAAAAGAGTAAAGTCGCTGAGCTAGCATCTTTGATAATATTAATTGGGTCCTTTAATTGTTTTGAACAATATGAATTGTTTAGTTTTATGTTTGCAATAATGGGCATTTATAAGTGAGTATGTTCAGAGTCCAAGTGCTTTGGTCAATTTGGTAGAGTATGTATCAAAGTCGTGACTCGAGAGAAAATCAATGAAAAATTGTTATGTTTCTGGTATTAATACATTCGTTTATCGACTGAAGAGTTTTCCCACGATTAGTTTCTATCATCATTTTCTGAATTAAACGGTTCTAAAGTTCAGAATTTTGCTAGATTACACTGAAAACTAGTTGACGATAGACATTAAAAATCTGATCAATATGCTCTCTAAAAATTAATAAAATTAGATAGTCGAGAAATGTAGCCGTAATTAAAGAAAAATTAATATATAAATATATTTGATGTTGGAGTCGGTCGATCAAACAAATTTTTTTTATATGCATGCCAATATTTAGGCCTAAAGAAAGGCTTATACTTTTCCATTACAATTCGTTAAAACAAACCTTGTACAAAGTTTGATTCATTGTCAAAAGAAGTTCTCAAGGTCAGAAAACCAAAAAGAGTACTAACAAGGCCCAATTAAGTAAAAGATTTCCGAATATTGCACCCAAAAGGCCCACAACTTGTAAAAGGCTTTGGTTCGCTTTATGTAATACCTAAACCGAATTTAATTGACCATTCTGCTTTAAATTTTGAATTCAAGAGAGAGGACGCGAGATTGATGGGGTCCTCATACTCCGCTTCTTTTTTGAATTCCACCACCGCCTCAACTCCTCTGTCGCCGCCTTCATCTCCGTCTCGCTTTTATGGAAAATCGAACGAAGAAGAGAGACCTCGTTTCTTTGATGCGAAGGCAAATAACAAATTATGGGTGTTCGTACCGGTCTTAGTACACTTTTTATACGAACGTTTATGATTGTTTTATGAAAGTGGCTGCACCGTGTTCGGTTACCTACGTACCATTTAAAGGGATCAAGCCGGTTGTAGTTCTATTTTTTAGTCTGTCATGTGTCTTGTTAAGTTATTATTCATGGGTCGAGATTTTTGTGTATGAAGTCTTTGATAGCTGTGAGCGTTTGTTCTCCTTCTCGTCACTGGTGTTTCTCCATATGTTTTCTGTTCGTCAATCTTTCTCACCACTTGGGTATTTGAATAACGTTTATTCGTCTTCGTATTACCTCTGTTCGTCGATCTTCTTCACCACTAGGGTGTTCGTATACTTCTGTTCATCTTTGTATACTTCTGTTCGTCTTCGTATAACTTCTTTTTGTCGATCTTCTTCACTACTAGGGTGTTTGTGTACTTCTGTTCATCTTCGTATAACTTTTGTTCGTCAGTGGAGTATAGGTGTCGCGATACGCATGCCTTTCTCTTATTGGGCCTTAATCTAATGGACTTCTATCGTTATTGGGCTTTAATTGAGTGAGGCTTTAGTTATTGGGCTTTAGCCCAATTACCCCTCTACAATTAGTCTCCCCAAGTTCATTCGAAGAAAGAGTATCTGAATTTCGATGAACTGATGTATTTGCCACGTGTCACGTCTTTGTTGGGCTGCTCGTTTTTGGGGAAGCGAACAATCTCTTAGGGTTGAGAGGTTACTTTGCTCCTTATAAATAAGTGTTCCTCTCTTTACTTTGTCTCATTTTGCCCCTTGTCTTCTTCAAGGTACTTCTTTTCTCTCTAAATTATTTTTGTCTTCTCTTTTTTCCCTTTTTGTTTTTTTTTGTAGCGGGTCTTGGGCTCTTCGAGGTCCGAACTTGTGTTTGGCATTCCAATCTTGGTCCTTGTTCGAATTCTACCTCATGTCTCGCGAGAATTCTGCTTGTACAGAACGCGTTTTCGCGGGTACATCTAATGTTGTCGGCTTTGTGGATTTTTCCGCCAAGTGCTCGTCGTTTAGAGAAGAAGATATTTCTTCCTTCCATGTCGTTGAACGAGAAGTGTGTGTTCGTCGCCTAGAGAGAGATGCGGGCTCGTCTTCAGGGATTGCCGAGCGGACAATTTTTGGCCATGAATTTGAGGAAAAAGATGCGGGTATTCGTCAATTGGGAATGGATATGTCATCTGCTGGTCTTGACGAACAGAGGATCTCAAATAGAGTTCTTAATGAGCGTGAACCGTCTGTTCGTCAATTTGAAGGAGATGGTTTGATTGGTCAACAAGCCGAGCGGACGGTCGCTATTCATGGTTAAACACGATACGTGCGTTCGTCGATTGGAAGGAGAAAAGACTTTGATTGCCAGCCACGACGAATAGATATTGTTCGACCATAATGTTGTCAAGCGCGTGAGGTTTGTTTGTCAATTGGGGGAAGAAGAAGCTTCGCCTGCTGGCCACGACGAACATGAGCCTTTCAATCGTGGATCTGATGAATGTGAAGCGTCAATTCATCAAACATGAAGTGGCGTTGTTTCTCCTTGTCACGATGAACAGAAGACTAACGAGCGCGGGGTATCTACTCGTCATGCTCTCGTTCTTTTTTCTGGAGATCATCGGACTGAAGTTGGTGGCAGAAGTGGGCAATGCGACGAACATGGGTTAGCCTTTAATGATGAATATAAAGCTGAAGATATGATTTTTGAGATGGGGAGTGCCCCTCTTGGCGAGGAGTATATGTTGTCGCCTCTTGGTTTGCAGTTCATCAATTTTACTGGTAGTTCTCGAGGGAGTGCTTCCAATGATTCTCCCAAAGACGAGCATGCGTCTGGCCCCTCTACTATTAGCTTGATTCACTAAAAGGTCTTCCCTCTACTTGTGATGACGCATCTGTTCGTCCATTGATAGAGAATTGTGAGCTGGGAGGTATTGAGTTTCTTATTCCGCAACCTCATGATCGTCAATGGCGTTCTCCTGAAGGCTACTTCTGCGTGTATGAAAGTTCTTTTACATGTGATCTTCGTTTTCCTCTCCCGCAGCTGTTCGTCGATTATTGTGACGAGCGTAAAATGGCATTCACTCAATTGGCTCCCAATTCAGTCTATAATGTTTTGATGTTATCTTGGATGGCGAGCAAGTGTGGGGTAGAAGTTGACTGTCGCTTTCTTGAGGAAGTGTCAACATCTCTCGTTGTCTTGATTATCAAGGTGCTTTATATGTGAGCATGAAACCAAAGTACGAGATCATTTGTGGTTCTCCAAACAAACTGTACAACTTGAAGCGTCGGTTCTTATATGTTAAGATTAGTGAAGCTTCTGTTCTTGACGCTCGTCGAGAAGTGCGAGGATCTTGGAGTGCCCTCGTTGGTCTGGCTTTTAGCCTCTTTTTGTTATCTTTAATGGTTCTAACTATTTGTAATAACCTTTTTATTGTGCATATCGTCATCTAGTTGGTCATCCATTGCGCTCGCAATTCCGAACAGAGGTTGATAGGGTCTGTGATTTTTCGCATCAGCGTTTTCCAGCGATTGTAGAAGCTCGAATTCGGCGAAGACAGGCGCGTCTTGATCGAGGTTAGCTTTAACTTGGTCAATCTTGATTTCTTTTTTGCTTTATTCTAACTAACATTTTTGACATATCCTAGCCAAATGGATTATTCTTCTCGTCTTCATGATTTGGCCAAGAAGAGGAAGGCCGAAACATCTGTTCAGCAGAGTCCCTCCAAGAGGCCTTCAACTGACAAAAGATGCGAGGACTCTACTAATAAGGGCTCTCCTCGGGTTTCAATTAGACTATCGAGCGCAGACAAGACTTCTGATCGTTCGAAGGCTATGCAGAAGTCAGGGGTTTGTTAACCATCAGGCTCTTCTGTTCCTGAAGAGGGTTGTTCTGCTCGTCACTCTGGTTCCAAGGACTCTCGCGGAGTGATTCTTTCTTTGGTGGCTGAAAAATCTAAAGGAAAGAAACGTGAAGCTCCTATCCGTTCGTCTAAGCGGTCATGTGCTGAGAGTTTGTTTGCTTGTCCAGATTATCTGGATTTCCATTATGACGAGCCGACCGCGTTTGTTAATAATAGAAGAGCATGTGGTGAGTATCTCTATTCAGTGAGAAATTCTGACTCGCACTTTCCTCCACTTGAAGAGCATGAAGAAAATGAGGCCTTTCTAGATACGGGTAATTGCTTCATCATTAATGTATCATTTCATTTTTTTTGTCAGTGTATTTCGAACTTATTCTCGTCAAATTGGTTTGCAGAGCGGTGCGGACTTGAACCAGTTGATAGCTCGATATTAAGCCAAACTTGTTGTTGTTCGTAAAGCTTCAGAAAATGCTGGTGGATCCGAGGAATTAAAGAATGAGCTCAAGAAGTAGAAATACGAGAACACTCTCCTCAAAGCTCAACTTTGGGATCTCAAGGAGCAAGTTAGCGAACTTAAGAAAGAAAATGCATCTGCCTTGGTTGATCTGAAGACGAGTTCACCAATAAGGATAGTGAGCTCGACACTTTAAAAGGAAGTTATCAGAAGCTTCAATCGGCGAACAAGTGCTATAGGAAGCTATATGACTCTGTCAAGTCTGAGAATGACAAATTACATTTATCTCTTGATCTTCTTTCTGCTCATCTAGAGAGGTTACGTCATCGTCTTGTTTTTCTTGGCGAGATCATGGGACCATCAGCTTTGTTCGACCAATGTGAAGGTACCCTGAACTGTCTTAAGTTTCTTAAGGAAGACGAAGTTGATATTCCACATGATACTTTAGACCTGATGGAGGAGGATCTGAAGGCGTACAAGCTTTAGATCAAAGATGTTGAGCCGTTCATCATTGAAGACGAAAACCTACTTCTTGCGTCTGATCTTGCCTTTGCTCAGGCTAGTCTTCCTGAGGAACAACGCAATTTGGAGACTAGGCTCGTTGTTCCAGAAAACCAATGTGATGGTGGTGCTACGGACGAACACATAGCTGCTTGTGAGGAAGTTGCATTTTGACATTTTATCTTGTTCGGTATTTTGTAGTTCCTTACTTACGTTCGTTCAATCTTTTGTCTTCTTGGAACTTTGTCTTTTTGTTGATTTTATGAACGAACATTTTGGAACTTATATGATTTGTGATCCATTACTTTGACGTATTCTTTAACGCGGCTTCATGTTGTGATTCCTGTCATTTATTCTGAAATCAAAGATTAGCATTGAGACATGCTCATTACCTTAGTGACGTTAGGCTTGTCTTTGCGTGATGAAAGTTCATTTGTATTTACGTCGAGGCAAGGCTCGTCTCTTTTGATGAGGCCGGGCTTTGTATTAGCGTTGTGAAGCTTTGGACTCGTTGCTACGTTTTGAGGACTAAGCTCGTATACGTGTTGCGAGAGACTCGGTACTGCGTTTTGAGGACTAAGCTCATATACGCGTCGTGCGAGGTTTTCATGCTCGTCGCTCCGTTTTGAGGACTAAGCTTGTATACGCCTTGTGAGAAACTCGTCACTGTGTTTTAAGGACTAAGCTCGTATACTCGTCGTGCGAGGTTTTCGTGCTCGTCACTGCATTTTGAGGACTAGGCTCGTATACGCGTTGCGAGAGACTCGACACTGCGTTTGGAGAACTAAGCTCGTATACGCATCGTGCGAGGTTTTTGATGTCTTCAGATCGTTGATGATCGTTGGCATACCTGCGACCTATTTGCATATATATATATATATATATATGTTTATACAAGTGGCTGCACCATGTTCGGTTGCTTACATACCCTCTAGGAATGGGATCAAGCCAGACGTAGTTCTTATTACAAACATTCACAGATAAGAGTATTTAGTTAGTTATATATGTGGAACCATATGTTCTTGGGATTGCTTTAGTAGTAGTAACGACGCAGGTTTACCGCATTCCAGCTTTACGGTATTGCCGTTCTATCTATCCTTAAAAATTCGTATACGCCGGGTTTGACGATCTTTGAGACTATGTAGGGACCTTCCCAATTTATGCCGAGTTTTCATGCACTTGGTTCCATCGTGTTCTCCTATACTTTGCGTAGTACCAAGTCTCCTTCTTCAAAATGACGTCCCCAGACTTTGGCGTTGTAATACTTTGCTGCTTTTTGTTGATAATTTTGGAGCTTTAGTAGGGCTTGGTCCCGCAGTTCCTCAACTTGATCTAGGGAATCTTCGATCATTGCGTTATTCAACTTGTGTTGTTTTGGAATTTCTGTCCATCGTAAATTCGGGATGCTTGCTTCGGTTGGTGCCAAGTCTTCCGTTCCATGTGATAATGAGAAGAAACTTTTTCCTGTCGTGCTTTGAGGGGTTGTTTTTTAGGACTACAATACACCATCCAGTTCGTCCGCCCATTTCCCTTTTTTGTTGTCTAGGCGCTTCTTGAGTTCGTTTATGATGATTTTGTTTGACGCTTCGACTAGTCCGTTCCCTTGTGGGTTTCGTGGTGTTGCTTTGCTAAGACGAATCCGCAATTTGTGCAAAAGTCTTCAAACTTGTTGGAGATGAATTGCGAGCCGTTGTCTGTCACTATCTCGTATGGGAGTCCATGGCGTGAAATTTTTGTTAGACGAAATTCTGAGAATTCCTTCGCTAGTGCGTGCACCAATTTGAGATAAGTGTCCATTCGTTCATTCTTTGCGTCAAATTCTCTGTTGAATTAACCTGTTATGAGTCGAGAATCGCAATGTGCTTCCACCTTTTGGACTCCTAGTGATTGGGCTAGCTGTAGTCCGGCTATAAGGGCTTCGTATTCTACTTCGTTGTTGGATGTCGTGAACATCAATCGAAACGATTGTTCAATGATGCTTCCTTCGGGCGATACAAGTTGTATTCCGACTTCTGCCCCGTGTGCAGATGATGATCCGTCTACGTACAATGCCCACTTTTCTTCAGTATGTTCGTCTTCTCGTAGTTCTGGTTCTAATTCAATTAAGAAGTCAGCTAGAACTTGGGATTTCGCGTTAGTTCTTCCTTTAAGGTCGATATCATATTCGCTTAACTCGATCACCCACTTGGTTAATCTTCCGGACTGATTTGGACTGTGCAGAATCGAGCGTAAAGGATGGTTGGTCAAGCTTGTTATGGCCTGAGATTGGAAGTAAGGGCGTAGCTTTCTTGCGGATGTTATGATTGCCAGGGCGAGTTTTTCCATTGTTGTGTATCTTCTTTCGGTGTTGTTTAATGACTTGTTGACGTAAAATATGGGCTTCTGTTCTCCACGATCTTCTCGAACTTGCACTCCACTTACTGCCGCATGTATTACCGAAATGTAGAGATATAAGGTTTCTCCATCTTCGGGTTTTACTAACACCAAAGGTGTGGAAAGGTAACTTTTTAGCTCCATTAAGGCTGACTCGCATCTGTCGTCCCATTCAAATTTTGTTGTTGTTGCGGAGTAGTTTTTAAAAAGGGAGGCATTTGTCTATAGATTGTGAAATGAAACGGTTAAGTGCTGCGATCCTCCTAGTGAGCCGTTGAACCTCTCACTTGTTTCTAGGTGATAGCAAGTCGGTTATTGCTTTGATTTGCTTTGGATTGGCTTTGATTCCACATTTGGTTACTATGTATCCAAAGAATTCACCAAATTTTACGGCGAAGGTTCATTTTGTCGGATTCAACTTCATTTCGTATCGATTGAGGGTCTCGAAGCATGTTCGTAAGTCATCCAAATGGTCTTCGGCTTTTGCTGATTTGACGAGCATGTCATCGATGTAGACTTCCGTAGTCTTGCTTATTTGATCCTTGAACATTTTGTTGACCAATTTTTGATACGGTGCGCCGCGTCAATGGTCCACTTGGTACTTGAGGAACCATGCCATCCGCAGCTACATGTTCAGCATCGTTGATGCAATAACTCTTTGGTGAAACACACACCAAGCTAT
The DNA here is from genome assembly GCA_963920545.1 of Lepidium didymum. NCBI lineage: Eukaryota > Viridiplantae > Streptophyta > Magnoliopsida > Brassicales > Brassicaceae > Lepidium > Lepidium didymum. Next base: position 12,385,299 of record OY986992.1, on the reverse strand, counting down.
TAGAGTCTGATTTCGAAACCTACTTCCAACGGCTAGTGCTTTGTGATCCACAAGTTAGAATCTCGTCCTTGCTACTAGGGTTTTTGATCAAAAGAGTTTTGTCTTATTCAGCAAAAGACTTGGATATTTATAGACCCAGAGTCTGGAAACAACAAGATGTTCACATATAAACAACAAGTAGTTCAAAAGAAAAACAACATGAAGTTTAAATAAATAAAAGGGGAAAACAACAAGTAGTTTGAAGCAAGACTACTCGAGTTTTCCAGCAAGCTTCTAAGTGTTCTAGGACCTTATTTGATGTTCAACTAGTGAACAAGTCCTAGAGTGCTCACTTGGAGTGTTGCCTCGTTAAAACCCCTCTCGGAAAACCCATTGGGACAAAACCGAGAGTAGGAAAAAGAGTACAATTTCCAAGCAAGTCTTTGTGTGTCTTTACTCTTGGAAAATAGTAAAGACACTAGAAGATGCTGTAGATGTCTTGAGAAGTGCCCAAGGCACCTTCGGTGAAGTAAATAGGCCACGGCTGCAAGCTCCATGCTCTCCTTGCTCCAGCTCTAACTCGCCCTCTTCAAGCTCCATTATGTAGTCCACGAAATGGCCGAATTTGTGGCTAAGTGCTCTAGCTTGGAGGCGAGTCATTTGTCCACTTGGCATGCTCGGAATGATAGCCTCTTTACTGGATCCGATGTCCTCATCATTCCCTCCCTCTTGAAAGCGTTTTGTCCTCAAAACTGGATCATTCTCTGCATCAAAACGTTCCAAGTCAGCAACATTGAATGTAGAAGATACATTAAACTCCCCTGGCAGCTCCAATTGGTAAGCATTGTCGTTTATCCTCTTCAACACTCTGAATGGACCATCTCCTCTAGGTGCCAATTTGCTTCTCCTCTTATGTGGAAACCGTTCTGGTCTGAAATGTAACCACACCCAATCTCCTTTCTTGAAAACCATCGATTTGCGCCCTTTGTTATGCTGCTTCTCATAAGCGGTTGTCCTCTTTTTGATATTTTCCTTAGCCTTTTGATGAAGCTTCTTGACATATTCAGCCTTCGATTCACCCTCCAAACTCACTACTTATGCAGGTGGAATTGGTGTGAGATCAAGGGGAGAATTCAGGTTGAATCCATACACCACTTCAAACGGTGAAAGCTTTGTTGCTGAATGTACTACTATGTTGTATGCAAACTCCACAAATGGTAAACACTCCAGCCATGTCTTCAAGTTCTTCCCAATCGTAACTCGCAGCAAAGTAGACAAGGTGCGATACACCACTTCTGTTTGTCCATCGGTCTGCGGATGACAACTAGTTGAGAAGAGCAATTTCGTCCCCAACTTCCTCCAAAGTGCACGCCAAAAATGGGACAGGAACTTGGTGTCACGGTCTGAAACAATCGTCTTCGGGATTCCATGTAGGCGCACAACCTTTTTGAAGAATAAGGCTGCAGTTTGCGTGACATCATTCGTCTTTGCACAAGGTATGAAATGTGCCATCTTCGAAAACCTATCTACAACAACAAAAATGGAGTCTTTGTGGTTCTGCTTAGGTAATCCTAGCACAAAGTCCATCGATATGTCAGTCCAAGGAGTAGTAGGAATAGGTAAAGGAAGATATAACCCGTGAGGATGAACTCTGGATTTCGACTTCCGGCATGTTAAGCAACGAGCACAATGAGCCTCCACGTCTCTCTTCATATGCGGCCAGTAGAAGTGCTCCTTAAGCATGCTCAACGTCTTATCTACTCCAAAATTTCCCATAAGACCACCTCCATGCGCCTCTTGGATCAACAGCTCTCGAATGGATCCTTTTGGGATGCACAACCATTTTTCCCTGAAAAGAAAACCATCAAACAGATAAAACTTGTTATATAAACCTTTACCGTGCTCTGCGAATGGTTCCTTGAAGTCCTTGTCATCTGCGTACAACTCCTTGATCAGCTCAAAACCCAAGACTTTAGATTGCATGATTGAGATGAGGCTGTATCGACGTGATAGTGCATCTGCAACCACATTCTCCTTTCCCTTCTTGTATTTGATGACGTAGGGAAATGTCTCTATAAACTCCAGCCATCTAGCATGCCTTCTCTTCAGTTTCGTTTGACCCTTGAGATGTTGCAGCGTCTGATGGTCTGTATGAATCACACATTCCCTCGCCAAAAGATAATGCTGCCACGTCTCCATTGCTCTAACTAACGCATATAGCTCCTTATCATACGTTGGATAATTCAGGGCAGCTCCACTCAGTTTCTCACTGAAAAACGCGACCGGCTTGCCTTCTTGTGATAGCACAGCACCGATTCCAACTCCAGAAGCATCACACTCCACCTCAAATGTTTTGTTAAAGTCCGGAAGAGCCAAAACTGGCGCAGCAATAAGGCTGTCTTTTAGATGCTGAAACGCTTCTGCTTGTTCTGCTCCCCATTCAAATGCATTACTCTTCTTGAGTATTGAGGTCAGCGGACTTGCAATGCTGCTAAAGTCCCTCACAAATCGTCTGTAGAAGCTCGCAAGGCCATGAAACTGCGCACTTGACTAGCATTTGTAGGTGCTGGCCAATCCCGAATGGCTTTGATTTTATCCTCATCAACCTGTAATCCCTATGAACTTACAACAAAACATTCGTAGAGCCCTTGCTTGGTTTTGAATGCTGTCTTCCATTCATCACCTTCTCGCAACCTTACTTGGTGATAACCAGATTTGAGGTCGATTTTTGAGAAAACCGTGGCTCCACTCAGCTCATCAAGCATATCGTCTAAGCGCGGAATTGGATGCCTATACTTGATGGTGATATTGTTTATTGCTCTACAGTCCACGCACATTCTCCAACTGCCATCCTTCTTTGGCACAAGCAAAACTGGTACTGCGCACGAACTATGGCTCTCACGCACATATCCTTGAGCCATCAGCTCTCTTACTTGTTGTTCAAGCTCTTTAGTTTCTTCTGGATTTACCCTATATGCGGCCCTATTTGGCAGCTGCGCTCCAGGTACGAAATCAATTTGATGTTCTATTCCCCTTATAGGTGGTAAACTTGGTGGCAACTCTTCAAGAAAGACATCCGCATATGATTTGAGTAGTGCATCGATTTCAGAAGGTAGTTTCATACCTGTACAATCTGCACTCATAGCTTCTTTAAACAGCATAAGAATCACATTAGTCTTGTTAGTACTAATAAGCTTATGTATGTGACTCGGTTTAATAAACAATGACTCCCTGTTGGCGTGGCTGTTCTGGCCCTTTTCCTTAGTCGTTCTCACTTGCATTTTTCTCACTTGTTGAGGTGAAAGTGGTGCTAAGTTAACCCTGCGCTTATCATGAATAAACGAATAAAGGTTAGTTCTACCGTTATGGGTAGTCTCCTTGTCGAATTGCCATGGCCGTCCTAACAGAAGGTGTCCGGCTTGCATAGGGACCACGTCGCAGTTAACCATGTCACTGTACCGTCCTACGCTGAATGAAACTTTGACTTGCTCCGTCACATTCAACTCCGTCTTATTGTTCAGCCATCTCAGCTTATATGGCTGTGCATGCTTGTATTTCTCCAAACCTAGCTTTTCAACCATGTAGACACTAGCAACGTTAGTGCAAGAACCTCCATCAATGTAAGAGAACATACCTTCCCTTTGATGGTACAACGAGTGTGGAAAATGTTTTCTCGTTGCTCTGTGTCGTCTAAGTTGATTGAAGTGCTAAGCACTCTCCTCATCATCAGTATTTCTCCAGAATCTGGATACTATACTTCCTCATCCATTGGCGCCTCACACTCTTCTTTTTCATCCTCGGATTCGTACTCTCCTGAAGGTGTGATTATCATTGCGCGTTGATTCGGGCACTCCCGGGACATATGACCACGTCCTCTGCATTTGAAACACGTAATATCTCTGGTTCGTGATTGTGTAGGCTGTAGCGTGTGAGTTGGTGCAACCCGTGAGTTATTTGGTGTACCATTAGGCGTTTCTTGAGTTCTGTTTTTGAACCTTGAATCACTTGGCACTCCTTTGGACCTATCTTCCTGTTTAGACAGAGAATTCCAGTTAGTTTTAACTCTATTTGTTGAGTTAGAAACCTTACGCTTGTTTTGTTGCTTAATATGGATTGCTAAATGCAGCAGTTCTCCAAGGTCATGATATGGTTGTCTTTCGACCTTGCGTGATATCTTTTCTTGTAGTCCATCCAAGAACTGAGCCATAAGTGTTTCTGGAGAGTCTTCAATCTCCAATCTGTTCCGAAGATGCTCAAATTCTTCGAAATACTCCTCTACGCTCTTGCTGCCTTGAGTTAAATGTCTAAAACGTTTTTGTAGCTCACGAGTGAAATGTGGGGGCACATATTGTCTCCTCATCACATGTTTGAGGTCCTCCCATGCTGCTATTTGCCCATATCTACGGCGCCTTCTCTCAGCCACTTCTCTATCCCACCATGTGAGTGCATGGTCAGTAAACTGAGCTGCAGCTAATGCTATCTTCCTTGGGTCAGAATATCGATAGTAGTCAAAGATGTGCTCCATCCTTCTTTCCCAATCCAGGTAAGCTTCTGGGTCTATACGTCCAGCAAATGTAGGAGGTGTCAGCTTCACATTAATATGTTGTTGTGGCTGTGGAGGAGGTGGTGGACGAGTTTGAAACTCCTCGTCCATAGGGTGTCTAGGTGGCGGCTCAAATCTGATTGAGGGTGGTGTAGGCGACCTATCTAGCCCACCATCATTTCGTCTTTGAGACTTGTTTGGCCTCCTTTCAGGTGAACGATGTCTGTTTTGCTCCATTTGTTCATTCATACGGGCAAGTTGTGTGCTGATGTTAGCAAGCATCTGCAACATTGCAGCGGATGCATCCGCACGGTCTGAACCGTCGGACATTGTACCTAAGTACCTTGCAAAACAATCAGAACGATGTAGTTAGTAATCTGGTTCTTTAAATCAAAGAAATCGAACCAAAATACAGTAAACCGAAAATTATGAAAATTCAAACCAGAAGTTCAATTAAACCGAAACTTATCCTATCCGAACTACTCTCCCTAAATTTCGAAAATTTAAAAGAAACTATCTAGAAATCAAATCCTAACTAATTTATCTTCTTATAAATAAGTCTGAATAAAATTAAAACAGAATTCCTAATAAGTAGGGATAAGAAAGCTTAGTCTGTTTTGGATAAGATTTTTGAAATCTCTTCTTCTTCTTCCTTAGGGCTACGTTTTTCTTTTGCTATTCTGCAGATAAGGAACTCAAAAACACAAATCAAATTCACAAGGTAGAGATTGGTTGATTCAACACAATCTCTACAAAAATAATTGAATGGATTAGCAAAAACGTGATGAGTAAAATAGAATTGATAAAGGATAGGTTTAGACACTCCCTGGAATTTCAGCTCTGATACCAGATGATGCAATAACTCGTTGGTGAAACACACACCAAGCTATTAGAGTCTGATTTCCAAACCTACTTCCAACGACTAGTGCTTTGTGATCCACAAGTGAAAATCTCATCCTTGCTGGTCACGAAGGGATTGAATATGGACCACACGAGTATGGCTGCTCGTGATACACTAAGGTTAACCTCCAAGAACCGAGTGCAAGTACTCAAGGGGTGAAGGTGAAGTTTCAGGTCTTTGAGAAAACGTGAAACGATTAACAATAGGCTGCTAGGGTTTTTGATCAAAAGAGTTGTGTCTTATTCAGCAAAAGACTTAGGTATTTATAGACCCAAAGTCTGGAAACAACAAGATGTTCACAAATAAACAACAAGTAGTTCAAAAGAAAAACAACATGAAGTTTAAATAAATAAAAGGGGAAAACAACAAGTAGTTTGAAGCAAGACTACTCAAGTTTTCCAGCAAGCTTCTAAGTGTTCTAGGACTTTATTTGATGTTCAACTAGTGAACAAGTCCTAAAGTGCTCACTTGGAGTGTTGCCTCGTTAAAACTCCTCCCGGAAAACCCATTGGGACAAAACCGAGAGTAGGAAAAAGAGTACAATTTCCAAGCAAGTCTTTGTGTGTCTTTACTCTTGGGAAATAGTAAAGACACTAGAAGATGCTGTAGATGTCTTGAGAAGTGCCCAAGGCACCTTCGGTGAAGTAAATAGGCCACGGCTGCAAGCTCCATGCTCTCCTTGCTCCAGCTCTAACTCGCCCTCTTCAAGCTCCATTATGTAGTCCACGAAATGGCTGATTTTGTGGCTAAGTGCTCTAGCTTGGAGGCGAGTCATTGGTCCATTTGGCATGCTCGGAATGATAGCCTCTTTACTGGATCCGATGTCCTCATCATATAGATAAGTATATCATCAAAGTAGACAACGACAAACTTACTGATGTATGGCCTAAGTACATGGTTCATTAGGCGCATAAATGTGCTGGGAGCATTAGACAACCCAAATGGCATAACCAGCCATTCATACAAACCGTGCTTGGTTTTGAAAGCTGTCTTCCATTCATCCCCTTCTCGCATTCTAACTTGGTGGTAACCACTCTTCAAATCTATCTTGGTGAAAATGGTTGCACCACTCAGCTCATCCAGCATGTCGTCTAATCGAGGTATGGGGTGCATGTACTTGATTGTAATGTTGTTGATGGCTCGACAATCCATACACATTCTCCAGCTGCCATCTTTCTTAGGCACGAGTAGAACTGGTACTGCACATGGGCTGAGACTCTCTCGGACATACCCTTGTGCCATCAGCTCTCTTACTTACTGCTCAAGTTCTTTGGCTTCCTCAAGGTTCACTCTATAGGCTGGTCGATTTGGTAATTGTGCACCTGGAATGAAGTCAATGCAATGTTCTATGCCTCGTATAGGTGGTAAACCAGCCGGTAACTCATCAGGAAACACATCCGCATACGTTTCCAACAACTTGTTAACTTCGTATGGTAGCTTGATATCTACATAATCTGCACTCAAAAGCTCTTTAAACACCATAAGAAAAACGTTAGTGTTGTTAGTAACAATAGTCTTCCGAATAACACTAGATTTTACTAGGAAATTCTCCTTGCAACTGCTTTTATCCTTGGCCATTTTTACTTGCATTTCTCGCACTTGCTGTGGTGATAATGGTGCTAGATTAATCATGCGCTTATCATGGATAAAAGAATATAGATTAGTACATCCATTGTGTGTGGTTTCCTTATCAAACTGCCATGGACGTCCCAATAAGAGATGGCCAGCTTGCATTGGAACCACATCAAACAACACTTGATCATTGTATCGGCCTACACTAAAGGAGACCTTTACTTGATCAGAGATGCGTAACTCAGCCTTATCATTGAGCCACCTCAACTTATAGGGCTGAGGGTGTTTGGTTCTCTCCAGACCGAGTTTTTCTACCATGTATAAGCTTGCAACATTAGTACATGAACCACCATCGATAATTAAAGAGCAAACCTTTCCCTTGATGGTGCATCTAGTGTGAAAGATGTTTTCACGCTGTTCAGTTTCTGGTTCCACCATTGAGCTGAGAACACACCTCATCATCAACATCTCACCAGAATCCGGATACTCCACCTCGTCACCATCATTTGGTTCTGGTTCGTCATCTGCCTCATCTTGTGATTCGTAATCACCTGTAGAGGTGAGAATCATCATCCGCTGGTTGGGGCAATCTCTCGACATGTGCCCTCTGCCTCTACATTTGAAGCACGTAATGTCTCTGGTCCGCTGTTGTTGTGGCAGCTGCGACGTCCATTGTGTAGCACGCATAGGTGCTGGTGCGTTTCTGGTGAATCCTCAAGCTCCAGCCTATTCCGCAGGTGCTCAAACTCCTCAAAATACTCCTCTACACTCTTAGCGCCTTGAGTGATACGTCGGAAACGTTTCTGTAGTTTCCGGTGGAAATGTGGTGGCACATAACGTCTCCTCATGACGTGTTTAAGATCCTCCCAAGCAGCTATTTGTCCATATCGATTTCTCCTCCTTTCAGCTACTTCTCTGTCCCACCAAGTAAGAGCATGGTCTGTGAACTGAGCTGCAGTTAGAGCTACTCTTCTTGGGTCAGCATATCGATAATATTCAAAGATATGCTCCATTCGTCTCTCCCAATCGAGGTATGCCTCTGGATCAACTCTTCCAACAAAGGTTGGAGGTGTTAGCTTCACGTCAAGGTGTGGCTGAGGTGGTGGTGGTGGCGGAAATCGAGCTGGTAGCTCTTCTTCCATCTGTTCTCTCATCCGCGGCTCATGTCGCATTGATGGAGGTGTTGGGGAACCGTCCGAGCCAGCAACTTCTCTCCTCCGAGAGCCTTCTGGCACATCAGCCCTCTTACCAGGTGAGGATTCTTCCATTATGTTCATCCTAGCATTCATACTGGTGAGTTGTGCGTTGATTGTTGCCAGCATTTGGATCATGGCGTTTGTAGCTTCTTCATGATCGATTTCTTCAGTCATATTGTACCTAGCAAAAGAGAGTTACAAATGTGAGTTTAAACAACAATAAAGAGACAAGTATATTTTGGTTCGAAATTTCAGCTTTAATTCTATCTTCTTTTCTTTTTCTTGTTGTAGATAAGCTCAAAATCAGATAAGGCTAACTAAAATTCAGAAAAAATAGGAAGGGATAGAATTGGCTTAGGGATTTTCAAAATCTTCTTCTCCTCCTTCCCAAATTCGTTGATTGTTTCTGCAAGCAAAGAGAACTCACGAAAACAGATCAAGAGATCACAACTATAAAAAAAATCGGTTGAAACAACACAATTCACTCTCAAGCTAAATCAATTGCAAGCTATCGAACTCAAAGAAACAACAAGTGAACTGACAGAACTGATGCTATGACGTTTTCTATTTTGATTTTTCAATATGATGATGAGATGATTAACATACAGCAATGACAAATCAAACACAAACGAAATAGAATAAATGCAAAACAAATTCAGAATGACATACGCTGATGATATGCAAACAAAAGGGATTCTTTTTTTGGCTTTTCTATGAATGCAATTGAAACAAAACAGAGATAGATAGGTTTAGACACTCCCTGTGATGGAACTTAGGCTCTGATACCAAAAGATGATACACGTTCTGGTTGATTCAAAGCAAGCTGCAACACAAAGTGGTGTTGTGTTTGACAAGTGAGATGCTCATCTTGCTTCACACGGATGTTGAAGTGAATTTGGACCACACAAGGGTGATGAACTCGTGATAAACCAATATAATTCTTCAAGGCTGAGTGCTAGTACTCAAAGACAAGAAGAATGGAAGCTTTCAAGTTTGGAAACGTGAAAGAGAAAGATAGCTTGGCTGCTAGGGTTTTTGAACGAAATTGTGTGTTTATTCATCCATAAGCTGGGGTATTTATAGTACCCTAAGTCTTAAAACAACATGAAGTTCGAAGCAAAACAACAAGAAGTTTAAAATAACAGAAAAACAACAAGAAGTGCTTGTACAAATAGTAAAACATTTTCTTCATGCTTTTAAGTGTTCTAGTGACTTGTGAATGATGTTCAACATGTGAACAAGTCCTAGAGTGCACACTTGGGGTGTTGCCTCGTTAAAACCCCTTTCAGAAAACCCATTGGGACAAAATCGAAAGTAGGAAAAAGAGTACAATTCCTAAGCATGTCGTTGTGTGTCTTTACTCTTGGATGATAGTAAAGACACTAGAAGCTGCTGTGTTGATGTTGAGAAGTGCCCATGGCTCACTTGGTGATGTAAACAAGCCATGATGGTCTGATGATGCAATTGGTTCTTCATGTTCTCCTTGCTCTAAAATGTGCTCCACGAACTGGCTGAATTTGTGGCTGATTGCTCTTGCTTTGAGGCGCGTCAATGGTCCACTTGGTACTTGAGGAACCATGCCATCTGCAGCTACATGTCCAGCATCGTCTATGTCCTCATCAGTCCGTGTGTATGACACACTCTCTAGCCAAGTAGTGCTGCCAAGACTACATAGCTCTGACTAGTGCGTATAACTCCTTGTCATATGTAGGGTAGTTCAATGCTGCTCCACTTAGCTTCTCACTAAAGTAAGCTATGGGTATGCCTCATTGGGTTAATACAGCCCCTATCCCCACTCCAGACGCATCACACTCCAGCTCAAATATCTTGTTAAAATCTGGTAAGGCCAGAACTGGTGCATTCGTAAGCTTCTCCTTCAAGCGCTGAAAGGCTTGTGCTTGTGCTTCACCCCATTTGAATTCGGTGTTCTTCTTGATTAGAGTTGTTAGAGGGATGGCAATGCTACTGAAATCCCTCACAAACCATCTATAGAAGCTGGCCAGACCGTGGAAGCTTTTCACTTGACTAATACTCGTTGGTGTTGGCCACTCTTTGATAGCTCGAATCTTGTCTTCATCAACCTGTAGGTCCTGTGAACTAACAACAAAACCTAGGAAAACTACTTGATCAGTGCAGAATATGCACTTCTTTAAGTTGGCAAACAATCCTTCCCTTTGAAGTGTTTGTATTACCAGCTCAAAATGTGTCACATGTTCAAGATAGAATGAGCTATATATAAGTATGTCATCAAAGTACACAACAACAAACTTACTAATGTAAGGTCTAAGTACGTGGTTCATCAAACGCATGAAGGTGCTGGGAGCATTGGATAAGCCGAATGGCATGACCAGCCACTCGTACAAGCCATGCTTGGTCTTTAATGTTGTCTTCCACTCATCTCCTTCCCGCATTCTGACTTGATGATATCCACTTTTCAAGTCTATTTTGGAGAAGACGGTTGCACCACTCAGCTCGTCCAGCATGTCGTCTACTTAATTGTGATGTTGTTGATGGCTCGGCAATCCACACACATTCTCCAGCTGCCATCTTTCTTAGGCACAAGTAGAACTGGTACCGCACATGGGCTAAGGCTCTCTCGGACATAGCCTTGTGCCATCAGCTCACTTACTTGCCGCTCAAGTTCTTTAGCTTCTTCAGGGTTCACTCTATATGCTGGTCGGTTTGGCAATTGTGCACCTGGAATGAAGTCAATGCAATGCTCTATGCCACGTATAGGTGGTAAACCAGCCGGTAACTCCTCTGGGAACACATCGGAGTATGTCTCAAGTAACTTAGTTACTTCTGGTGGTAGTTGCGTTTCTGCATGATCTGCACTCAAAAGCTCTTTAAACACCATAAGAATGACATTAGAACTGTTAGTGCACATAGCTTTACGAACATCACTAGAATTCACTAAGAAATTCTCCCTGGTTTTGAGCTTGTCCTTAGCCATCTTCATTTGCATCTCTCGTACTTGCTGTGGAGACAAAGGTGCTAAATTGAACATGCGCTTATCATGAACAAACGAATATAGATTAGTTCGTCCATTATGTGTGGTTTCCTTATCAAACTGCCATGGACGTCCCAATAAGAGATGGCCAGCCTGCATTGGAACCACATCACACACCACCTGATCATTATATCGACCAATACTAAATGAAACCTTTACTTGATCAGTGATACTTAGCTCGGCCTTATCATTAAGCCACCTTAACTTATAGGGCTGAGGATGCTTTTTCTTCTCTAATCCAAGTTTTTCCACCATGTACAAGCTAGCAACGTTAGTACATGACCCACCATCAATTATAAGTGAACATACCTTCCCTTGGATTGTACACCTTGTGTGAAAGATATTTTCACGCTGTGCAGTCTCCTCAAGGTCTATCATGGTGTTGAGGACTCGTCTCATCATGAGCAACTCTCCAGAATCCGGATACTCCATTTCTTCACCAGAATGTTGCTCAGCTTCATCCTCTTCATCTTGAGACTCATAGTCTCCGGATGGTGTGAGTATCATTACTCTCTGGTTTGGACATTCCCTTGACATATGTCCTCTGCCCCTGCACTTAAAACAAGTAACATCTCTGCTACATTGAGGCTGAAGGTTTAATGCGCTTACTTGCGTTGCACGATGATGCAATAACTCGTTGGTGAAACACACACCAAGCTATTAGAGTCTGATTTCCAAACCTACTTCCAACGGCTAGTGCTTTGTGATCCACAAGTGAGAATCTCGTCCTTGCTGGTCATGAAGGGATTGAATATGGACCACACGAGTATGGCTGCTCGTGATACACCAAGGTTAACCTCCAAGAACCGAGTGCAAGTACTCAAGGGGTGAAGGTGAAGTTTCAGGTCTTTGAGAAAACGTGAAACGATTAACAATAGGCTGCTAGGGTTTTTGATCAAAAGAGTTGTGTCTTATTCAGTAAAAGACTTGGGTATTTATAGATCCAAAGTCTGGAAATGACAAGATGTTCACAAATAAACAACAAGTAGTTCAAAAGAAAAACAACATGAAGTTTAAATAAATAAAAGGGGAAAACAACAAGTAGTTTGAAGCAAGACTACTCGAGTTTTCCAGCAAGCTTCTAAGTGTTCTAGGACTTTATTTGATGTTCAACTAGTGAACAAGTCCTAGAGTGCTCACTTGGAGTGTTGCCTCGTTAAAACCCCTCTCGGAAAACCCATTGGGACAAAACTGAGAGTAGGAAAAAGAGTACAATTTCCAAGCAAGTCTTTGTGTGTCTTTACTCTTGGAAAATAGTAAAGACACTAGAAGATGCTGTAGATGTCTTGAGAAGTGCCCAAGGCACCTTCGGTGAAGTAAATAGGCCACGGCTGCAAGCTCCATGCTCTCCTTGCTCCAGCTCTAACTCGCCCTCTTCAAGCTCCATTATGTAGTCCACGAAATGGCTGAATTTGTGGCTAAGTGCTCTAGCTTGGAGGCGAGTCATTGGTCCACTTGGCATGCTCGGAATGATAGCCTCTTTACTGGATCCGATGTCCTCATCACACGGAAGTCACTTTTAGGGCCTTTGTTACTTTCCACGGCTCTGTCTTTGGGCCGTGACTCTCCTTGTTGTCCTTGGCCTTTTTCTACCTGCTTAAGATTAACACCCTAATTAGTTTTAGGCTTAGGTGTATAAGAAGTGGTCTTACACTTTATTTGTTGCTCAATCTGAATGGTTAGATGCAACAATTCTCCGAGATCATGATATGTCTGTCTCTCCACTTTGCGTAACACTTTCTCTTGCAATCCATCTAAGAATTGAGCCATTAGAGTCTCCTGAGAATCGTCAATCTCCAATCTGTTCCCCAAATGCTCAAATTCCTCAAAGTACTCTTCAACACTCTTGTTGCCTTGAGTTAAACATCTAAAACGTTTTTGCATGTCTCTGTGGAAGTGTGGTGGCACATAGCGTCTCCTCATGATGAATTTGAGATCCTCCCAAGCTGCTATTTGACCATATCGGTTCCTTCTCTGTCAGCAACTTCTCGATCCCACCATGTTAGTGCATGCTCAGTGAATTGAGCTGCACTAGTGTCACCTTCCTAGGATCAGCATATCTATAATACTCAAATATATGCTCCATCCTCCTCTCCCAGTCCAAGTAAGCCTCTGGATCAACTCTTCCAGCAAAGGTTGGAGGTGTCAGCTTGACGTCAATGTGTGGCTGGTAAGCAGGATGAGGTGGTGGCTGTACGGGTGGCTCTCCAGGGTCAGGCTGCATTGGCAGTGGGTTATGTGATGTGGCCGGTGACTCTTCTACCACATAGGGTCCTGCTTGCCTTGATGATTCGGGAATGTCAGCTCTCCTTGGGTTCATAGGCCCTTCTACTCGGTCCATGCTCTCTGCCATGGTACCTTTCACAACAAGCAAACGAAATGAATGTACAAATTGAGTTCAAATGCGTGTGGTTTGACTTAGAAAGAATGGAAATCTCAATCAAGTGTAATGCAACCGAAAAATGGAAAGAAAATATGCCAGCAATAAGGAAAAATGCACAGATTTAAGCAGTCCACTAAAAAAGGAAAGATTACGATTTAGTTGCTTTCAGAATTTGGAAATTTTCCTAAGAGCTATGTCTTCTTCCTAACACACGATTTCAATCCACCATTGACACAACACAGAGTTTTTCATCAGTTCTTTGCATAAACACAATTAAACAGCGTAGACAATTCAGTTTCAAGACTTAATCAATTCACAAACAAACTGAGTCAAGACCAATGCTGATGCGTGTTGAATGAAATTAAACAGCAAGTGAATAAATCAAGCACGTTAATGATGGGTTGATGCAAAGGTAGTTTATATTTTTGGTTTTTCAATATGAATAAACGGTTAACACACAACAATAAAAGAATTAAACACAACGAGACAGAATGCATGCAACACAATGACAGAATGACAAGCGGCTATGATATGCAAACAATAAGAATTCGATTTTTTATTTTTTTTTGGCTTTTCTGTAGATGCAATTGAAACAAAACAAAAAGGTAGATAGGTTTAGACACAACCTGATTAGGAGCTTGAGCTCTGATACCAGAAGATGATACACGTTCTGGTGGACAAGGCTAGCTTCTGCTCAACGGAAGTGTTGTATGCGACGAGGTGAGATGCTCAGCCTTGTAACACACGGGTTTGATGGAGGCGAATTGGACCACACGAAGGATGATGGATTCGTGATACACCAAGAGTCTCTTCAAGTGTAAGAACACACACAAGAAGAAGAGAGAATTCAACAAGGGAGGCTAGGTTTGATTCAAAAATGTGATTGTCTCATTAGAATGATTTGCCTGGGTTTAAATACCTAGGTCTTAAGGAAAACAACATGTAGTTCGAATAAAAACTACAAGATTTAAGAAAAACAACACAAAGTTCTCAAATAAGGAAAGTATGATAGAAAATAACAAATAAAGCTTCTAAGGCTGCCGATGGACTTGTGAGGTTACTTTGAAATAAGAAAGTTTGTTAAGCCGACATAAGGTGGTGTCATAGGTTGGAACACAATCATTCTTTCCTTAATCTAGAAGTTTTGTCTGTAGGTGAACCCGTCGTGAGTTACTTTCATTGAGTTATGAAGCCGAGTTTGATCTTTAGAGCTTTCCATGTTTATATCATACTTCTACACATGTAATCTCTTTTAGCTTACTTCAATGCAATGTAAAGTTACTTTGACATAAGAAAGTGTGTTAAGCCGACATAAGGTGGTGTCAAAGGTTGCAACACGGTCATTCTTTCCTTAATATATAAGTTTTGTCTATAGGTGAACCCGTCGTGAGCTACTTTTGTTGAGTTATGAAGCCGAGTTTGATCCTTAGAGCTTTCTATGTTCATATCATGCTTCTACACATGTAATCTTTTTTAGCTTAGTTCAATGCAATGAAAGGTTACTTTGAAATAAGAAAGTTTGTTAAGCCGACATAAGGTGGTGTCATAGGTTGGAACACAATCATTCTTTCCTAATCTAGAAGTTTTGTCTATAGGTGAACCCGTCGTGAGCTACTTTCGTTGAGTTATGAAGCCGAGTTTGATGCTTAGAGCTTTCTATGTTCATATCATGCTTCTACACATGTAATCTCTTTTAGCTTAGTTCAATGCAATGTAAGGTTACTTTGACATAAGAAAGTGTGTTAAGCTGACATAAGGTAGTGTCAAAGGTTGGAACACGGTCATTCTTTCCTTAATCTAGAAGTATTCTCTATAGGTGAACCCGTCTTGACCTACTTTCGTTGAGTTATGGAGCCGAGTTTGATCCTTAGAGCTTTCCATGTTCATATCATGCTTCTACACATGTAATCTCTTTTAGCTTAGTTCAATGCAATATAAGGTTACTTTGAAATAAAAAAATGTGTTAAGCCGACATAAGGTGGTGTCATAGGTTGGAACAAAGTCATTCTTTCCTATTTTAGAAGTTTTGTCTATAGTTGAACCCGTCGTGAGCTACTTTCGTTGAGTTATGAAGCCGAGTTTGATCCTTAGAGTTATCCATGTTCATATCATACTTCTAATCATGTAATCTCTTTTAGCTTAGTTCAATGCAATGTAAGGTTACTTTGTCATAAGAAAGTGTGTTAAGCAGACATAAGGTGTGTCATAGGTTGGAAAACGTTCATTCGTCTATTACTCTAGAAGTTTTGTCTATAGGTAAACCCGTCGTGAGCAACTTTTGTTGAGTTATGAAGTGGAGTTTGATCTTTAGAGCTAGCATGTTCATATCATACGTCTACACATGTAATCTATTTTAGCTTAGTTCAATGCAATGTAAGGTTACTTTGAAATAAGATAGTGTGTTAAGCCGACCTAAGGTGGTGTCATAGGTTGGAACACAGTCATTCTTTCCTAATCTAGAAGTTTTGCCTATAGGTGAACCTGTCATGAGCTACTTTCGTTGAGTTATGAAGCCGAGTTTGATTTTTAGAGCTTTCCATGTTCATATCATACTTCTACACATGTAATCTCTTTTAGCTTACTTCAATGCAATGTAAAGTTACTTTGACATAAGAAAGTGTGTTAAGCCGACATAAGGTGCGTCAAAGACTAGAACACCGTCATTCTTTCCTTAATCTAGAAATTTTATCTATAGGTGAACCCGGCGTGAGCTACTTGCGTTGGGTTATGAAGCCGAGTTTGATCCTTAGAGCTTTCTATGTTCATATCATGCTTCTACACATGTATCCTCTTTTAACTTAGTTCAATGCAATGTAAGGTTACTTTGAAATAAGAAAGTGTGTTAAGCCGACATATGGTGGTGTCATAGGTTTAGGTTGGAACAAAGTCATTCACTGCAATGTAAGGTTACTTTGACATAAGAAAGTGTGTTATGCCGACATAAGGTGCGTCAAAGGTTGGAACACGGTCATTCTTTCCTTAATCTAGAAATTTTGTCTATAGGTGAACCCGTTGTGAGCTACTTTCATTGAGTTTTGAAGCCAAGTATGATCGTTAGAGCTTTCCACATTCATATCATACTTCTACACATGTAATCTCTTATACCTTAGTTCAATGCAATGTAAGTTTTACTTTGACATAATAAAGTGTGTTAAGCCGACATAAGGTGGTGTCAAAGGTTGGAACACAGTCATTCTTTCCTTAATCTAGAAGTTTTAGCTATATGTGAACCCGTCGTGAGCTACTTTCGTTAAGTTATGAAACCGAGTTTGATCCTTAGAGCTTTCTATGTTCATATCATGCTTCTACACATGTAATCTCTTTTAGCTTAGTTCAATGCAATGTAAGGTTACTTTGAAATAAGATAGTGTGTTAAGCCGACATAAGGTGGTGTCATAGGTTGAAACACAGTCATTCTTTCCTAATCTAGAAGTTTTGTCTATAGGTGAACCCGTCGTGAGCTACTTTCGTTAAGTTATGAAGCCGAGTTTGATCTTTTGAGCTTTCCATGTTCTTAACATACTTCTACACATGTAATCTCTTTTAGCTTACTTCAATGCAATGTAAAGTTACTTTGACATAAGAAAGTCTGTTAAGCCGATATAAGGTGCGTCAAAGGTTGGAAAACGGTTATTCTTCTCTTAATCTAGAAGTTTTATCTATTGGTGAACCCGTCGTGAGCTACTTGCGTTGGATTATGAAGCCGAGTTTGATCCTTAGAGCTTTCTATGTTCATATCATGCTTCTACACATGTAATATCTTTTAGCTTGGTTCAATGCAATGTAAGGTTACTTTGACATAAGAAAGTATGTTAAGCCGACATAAGGTGGTGTCAAAGGTTAGAACACGGTCATTCTTTCCTTAATCTAGAAGTATTGTCTATAGGTGAACCCGTCTTGACATACTTTCGTTGATTTATGGAGCCGAGTTTGATCCTTAGAGCTTTCCATGTTCATATCATGCTTTTACACATGTAATCTCTTTTAGCTTAGTTCAATGCAATGTAAGGTTACTTTGACATAAGAAAGTGTGTTAAGCCGACATAAAGTGGTGTCATAGGTTGGAAAACAGTCATTCTTCTCTTAATCTAGAAGTTTTGTCTATTGGTGAACCTGTCGTGAGCTACTTTCATTAAGTTATGAAGCCGAGTTTGATCCTTAGAGCTTTCTATGTTCATATCATACTTCTACACATGTAATCTCTTTTAGCTTAGTTCAATGCAATGTAAGGTTACTTTGAAATAAGAAAGTTTGTTAAGCCGACATAAGGTGGTATCAAAGGTTGGAACACGGTCATTCTTTCCTTAATTTAGAAATTTTGTCTATAGGTGAACCCGTCGTGAGCTACTTTCGTTGGGTTATGAAGCTGAGTTTGATCCTAAGAGCTTTCTATGTTCATATCATGCTTCTACACATGTAATATCTTTTAGCTTGGTTCAATGCAATATAAGGTTACTTTGACATAAGAAAGTGTGTTAAGCCGACATAAGGTGGTGTCAAAGGTTGGAACACGGTCATTCTTTCCTTAATCTAGAATTATTGTCTATAGGTGAACCCGCCTTGACCTACTTTCGTTGATTTATGGAGCTGAGTTTGATCCTTAGAGGTTTCCATGTTCATATCATGCTTTTACACATGTAATCTCTTTTAGCTTAGTTCAATGCAATGTAAGGTTACTTTGACATAAGAAAGTGTGTTAATCCGACATAAGATGGTGTCATAGGTTGGAAAACGGTCATTCTTTCCTTAATATAGAAGTTTTTTCTATAGGTGAACCCGTCGTGAGCTACTTTCGTTGAGTTATGTAGCCGAGTTTGATCCTTAGAGCTTTCTATGTTCATATCATGCTTCTACACATGTAATCTCTTTTAGCTTAGTTCAATGCAATGTAAGGTTACTTTGAAATAAGAAAGTTTGTTAACCCGACATAAGGTGGTGTCATAGGTTGGAACACAGTCATTCTTTCCTAATCTAGAAGTTTTGTCTATAGGTGAACCCGTCGTGAGCTACTTTCGTTGAGTTATGAAGCCGAGTTTGATCTTTGCTGCATTCCATGTTCATATCATACTTCTACACATGTAATCTCTTTTAGCTTAATTCAATGCAATGTAAAGTTAGTTTGACATAAGAAAGTGTGTTAAACCGACATAAGGTGGTGTCAAAGGTTAGAACACGGTCATTGTTTCCTTAATCTAGAAGTTTTGTCGATAGGTGAACCCGTCTTAACCTACTTTCGTTGAGTTATGGAGCCGAGGTTGATCCTTAGAGCTATCCATGTTCATATCATATTTGTACACATGTAATCTATTTTAGCTTAGTTCAATGCAATGTAAGGTTACTTTGACATAAGAAAATGTGGTAAGCCGACATATGGTGGTGTCATAGGTTGGAACACGGTCAATCTTTCCTTAATCTAGAAGTTTTGTCTATAGGTGAACCCATCGTGAGCTACTTTCGTTGAGGTATGAAGCCGAGTTTGATGCTTAGAGCTTTCTATGTTCATATCATGCTTCTACACATGTAATCTCTTTTAGTTTAGTTCAATGCAATGTAAGGTTACTTTGACATAAGAAAGTGTGTTAAGCCGACATAAGGTGGTGTCAAAGGTTGGAACACGGTCATTCTTTCCTTAATCTAGAAGTATTGTCTATAGGTGAACCCGTCTTGACTTACTTTCGTTGAGTTATGGAGTCGAGTTTGATCCTTAGAGCTTTCCATGTTCATATCATGCTTCTACACATGTAATCTCTTTTAGCTTAGTTCAATGCAATGTAAGGTTACTTTGACATAAGAAAGTGTGTTAAGCCGACATAAGATGGTGTCATAGGTTGGAAAACGGTTATTCTTCTCTTAATCTAGAAGGTTTGTCTATTAGTGAACCCGTCGTGAGCTACTTGCGTTGGGTTATGAAGCCGAGTTTGATCCTTAGAGCTTTCTATGTTCATATCATGCTTCTACACGTGTATCCTCTTTTAGCTTAGTTCAATGCAATGTAAGGTTACTTTGACATAAGAAAGTGTGATATGCCGACATAAGGTGGTGCGTCAAAGGTTGGAACACGGTCATTCTTTCCTTAATTTAGAAGTTTTGTCTATAGGTGAACCCGTCGTGAGCTACTTTCGTTGAGTTATGAAGCAGAGTTTGATCCTTAGAGCTTTCTATGTTCACATCATGCTTCTACACATGTGATCTCTTTTAGCTTAGTTCAATGCAATATAAGGTTACTTTGAAATAAGAAAATGTGTTAAGCCGACATAAGGTGGTGTCATAGGTTGGAAAAAAGTCATTCTTTCCTAATCTAGAAGTTTTGTCTATAGTTGAACCCGTCGTGAGCTACTTTTGTTGAGTTTTGAAGCAAAGTTAGATCCTTAGATCTTTCCATGTTCATATCATACGTCTACACATGTAATCTATTTTAGCTTAGTTCAAAGCAATGTAAGGTTACTTTGAAATAAGAAAGTGTGTTAAGCCGACATAAGGTGGTGTCATAGGTTGGAACACAGTCATTCTTTCCTAATCTAGAAGTTTTGTCTATAGGTGAACCCGTCATGAGCTACTTTCATTGAATTATGAAGCCGAGTTTGATCTTTATAGCTTTCCATGTTCATATCATACTTCTACACATGTAATCTCTTTTAGCTTACTTCAATGCAATGTGTTAAGCCGACATAAGGTGCGTCAAAGGTTAGAACATGGTCATTCTTTCCTTAATCTAGAAATTTTATCTATAGGTGAACCCGTCGTGAGATACTTTCGATGGGTTATAAGGCCGAGTTTGATGCTTAGAGCTTTCTATGTTCATATCATGCTTCTACACATGTATCCACTTTTAGCTTAGTTCAATGCAATGTAAGATTACTTTGAAATAAGAAAGTGTGTTAAGCCGACATAAGGTGGTGTCATAGGTTTAGGTTGGAACACAATCATTCAGTGCAATGTAAGGTTACTTTGACATAAGAAAGTGTGTTATGCCGACATAAGGTGCATAAAAGGTTGGAACATGGTCATTCTTTCCTTAATTTAGAAATTTTGTCTATAGGTGAACCCGTTGTGAGCTACTTTCGTTGAGTTTTGAAGCCAAGTTTTATCGTTAGAGCTTTCCACGTTCATATCATACTTCTACACATGTAATATCTTATAGCTTAGTTCAATGCAATGTAAGTTGACTTTGACATAAGAAAGTGTGTTAAGCCGACATAAGGTGGTGTCAAAGGTTGGAACACAGTCATTCTTTCCTTAATCTAGAAGTTTTGGCTATATGTGAACCCGTCGTGAGCTACTTTCGTTAAGTTATGAAGCTGAGTTTGATCCTTAGAGCTCTCTATGTTCATATCATGCTTCTACACATGTAATCTCTTTTAGCTTAGTTCAATGCAATGTAAGGTTATTTTGAAATAAGATAGTGTGTTAAGCCGACATAAGGTTGTGTCATAGGTTGGAACACAGTCATTCTTTCCTAATCTAGAAGTTTTGTCTATAGGTGAACCCGTCGTGAGCTACTTTCTTTAAGTTATGAAGCCGAGTTTGATATTTTGAGCTTTCCATGTTCTTAAAATACTTCTACACATGTAATCTCTTTTAGCTTACTTCAATGCAATGTAAAGTTACTTTGACATAAGAAAGTCTGTTAAGCTGACATAAGGTGTGTCAAGGGTTGGAACACGGTCATTCTTTCCTTAATCTAGAAATTTTTTCTATAGGTGAACCCGTCGTGAGCTACTTTCATTGAGTTTTCCATGTTACTTTGACATAAGAAAGTTTGTTAAGCCGACATAAGGTGCGTTAAAGGTTGGAACACTATCATTCTTTCCTAATCTAGAAGTTTTGTCTATAGGTGAACCCGTCGTGAGCTACTTTCGTTGAGTTATGAAGCAGAGTTTAATCCTTAGAGCTTTCTATGTTCACATCATGCTTCTACACATGTGATCTCTTTTAGCTTAGTTCAATGCAATATAAGGTTACTTTGAAATAAGAAAATATGTTAAGCCGACATAAGGTGGTGTCATAGGTTGGAACAAAGTCATTCTTTCCTAATCTAGAAGTTTTGTCTATAGTTGAACCCGTCGTGAGCTACTTTCGTTGAGTTTTGAAGCAAAGTTAGATCCTTAGATCTTTCCATGTTCATATCATACGTCTACACATGTAATCTATTTTAGCTTAGTTCAATGCAATGTAAGGTTACTTTGATATAAGAAAGTGTGTTAAGCCGACATAAGGTGGTGTCATAGGTTTAGGTTGGACACAGTCATTCTTTCCTAATCTAGAAGTTTTGTCTATAGGTGAACCCGTCGTGAGCTACTTTCGTTGAGTTTAGAAGCCTAATTTGATCCTTAGAGCTTTCCACGTTCATATCTTACTTCTACACATGTAATCTCTTTTAGCTTTCTTCAATGCAATGTAAGTTTACTTTGACATAAGAAAGTGTGGGTAGCCGATATAAGGTGGTGTATAGGTTGGAAAACAGTCATTCTTTCCTTAATCTAGAAGTTTTGTCTATAGGTGAACCTGTCGTGAGCTACTTTCGTTTAGTTATGAAGCCAAGTTTGATCCTTAGAGCTTTTCATGTTCATATCATACTTCTACACATGTAATTTCTTTTAACTTACTTCAATGCAATGTAAAGTTAGTTTGACATAAGAAAGTGTGTTAAGCTGACATAAGGTGGTGTCAAAGGTTGGAACACGATCATTCTTTCCTTAATCTAGAAATTTTGTCTATAGGTGAACCCGTCGTGAGCTACTTTCATTGGGTTATGAAGCTGAGTTTGATCCTAAGAGCTTTCTATGTTCATATCATGCTTCTACACGTGTAATATCTTTTAGCTTTGTTCAATGCAATGTAAGGTTACTTTGACATAAGAAAGTGTGTTAAGCCGACATAGGTGGTGTCAAAGGTTGGAACACGGTCATTCTTTCCTTAATCTAGAAGTATTGTCTATAGGTGAACCCGGCTTAACCTACTTTCGTTGATTTATGGAGCCGAGTTTGATCCTTAGAGCTTTCCATGTTCATATCATGCTTCTACACATGTAATCTCTTTTAGCTTAGTTCAATGCAATGTAAGGTTACTTTGACATAAGAAAGTGTGTTAAGCCGACATAAGGTGGTGTCATAGGTTGGAAAACAGTCATTCTTCTCTTAATCTAGAAGTTTTGTCTATTGGTGAACCTGTCGTGAGCTACTTTCATTAAGTTATGAAGCCGAGTTTGATCCTTAGAGCTTTCTATGTTCATATCATACTTCTACACATGTAATCTCTTTTAGCTTACTTCAATGCAATGTAAGGTTACTTTGAAATAAGAAAGTGTGTTAAGCCGATATAAGGTGGTGTCATAGGTTGGAACACAATCATTCTTTCCTAATCTAGAAGTTTTGGCCATAGGTGAACCCGTCGTGAGCTACTTTCGTTAAGTTATGAAGCCGAGTTTGATCTTTTGAGCTTTCCATGTTCTTAACATACTTCTACACATGTAATCTCTTTTAGCTTACTTCAATGCAATGTAAAGTTACTTTGACATAAGAAAGTTTGTTAAGCCGACATAAGGTGCGTTAAAGGTTGGAACACTATCATTCTTTCCTAATCTAGAAGTTTTGTCTATAGGTGAACCCGTCGTAAGCTACTTTCGTTGAGTTATGAAGCAGAGTTTGATCCTTAGAGCTTTCTATGTTCACATCATGCTTCTACACATGTGATCTCTTTTAGCTTAGTTCAATGCAATATAAGGTTACTTTGAAATAAGAAAATGTGTTAAGCCGACATAAGGTGGTGTCATAGGTTGGAACAAAGTCATTCTTTCCTAATCTAGAAGTTTTGTCTATAGTTGAACTCGTCTTGAGCTACTTTCGTTGAGTTTTGAAGCAAAGTTAGATCCTTAGATCTTTCCATGTTCATATCATACGTCTACACATGTAATCTATTTTAGCTTAGTTCAATGCAATGTAAGGTTACTTTGAAATAAGAAAGTGTGTTAAGCCGACATAAGGTGGTGTCATAGGTTGGAACACAGTCATTCTTTCCTAATCTAGAAGTTTTGTCTATAGTTGAACCCGTCGTGAGCTACTTTCGTTGAATTATGAAGCCGAGTTTGATCTTTATAGCTTTCCATGTTCATATCATACTTCTACACATGTAATCTCTTTTAGCTTACTTCAATGCAATGTGTTAAGCCGACATAAGGTGCGTCAAAGGTTAGAACATGGTCATTCTTTCCTTAATCTAGAAATTTTATCTATAGGTGAACCCGTCGTGAGCTACTTTCGATGGGTTATAAGGCCGAGTTTGATACTTAGAGCTTTCTATGTTCATATCATGCTTCTACACATGTATCCACTTTTAGCTTAGTTCAATGCAATGTAAGATTACTTTGAAATAAGAAAGTGTGTTAAGCCGACATAAGGTGGTGTCATAGGTTTAGGTTGGAACACAGTCATTCAGTGCAATAAAAGGTTACTTTGACATAAGAAAGTGTGTTATGCCGACATAAGGTGCATCAAAGGTTAGAACACGGTCATTCTTTCCTTTATTTAGAAATTTTGTCTATAGGTGAACCCGTTGTGAGCTACTTTCGTTGAGTTTTGAAGCCAAGTTTTATCGTTAGAGCTTTCCACGTTCATATCATACTTCTACACATGTAATCTCTTATAGCTTAGTTCAATGCAATGTAAGTTGACTTTGACATAAGAAAGTGTGTTAAGCCGACATAAGGTGGTGTCAAAGGTTGGAACACAGTCATTCTTTCCTTAATCTAGAAGTTTTGGCTATATGTGAACCCGTCGTGAGCTACTTTCGTTAAGTTATGAAGCTGAGTTTGATCCTTAGAGCTTTCTATGTTCATATCATGCTTCTACACATGTAATCTCTTTTAGCTTAGTTCAATGCAATGTAAGGTTATTTTGAAATAAGATAGTGTGTTAAGCCGACATAAGGTTGTGTCATAGGTTGGAACACAGTCATTCTTTCCTAATCTAGAAGTTTTGTCTATAGGTGAACCCGTCGTGAGCTACTTTCTTTAAGTTATGAAGCCGAGTTTGATATTTTGAGCTTTCCATGTTCTTAAAATACTTCTACACATGTAATCTCTTTTAGCTTACTTCAATGCAATGTAAAGTTACTTTGACATAAGAAAGTCTGTTAAGCCGACACAAGGTGTGTCAAGGGTTGGAACACGGTCATTCTTTCCTTAATCTAGAAATTTTCTCTATAGGTGAACCCGTCGTGAGCTACTTTCGTTGGGTTATGAAGCTGAGTTTGATCATAAGAGCTTTCTATGTTCATATCATGCTTCTACACATGTAATCACTTTTAGCTTAGTTCAATGCAATGTAAGGTTACTTTGATATAAGAAAGTGTGTTTAGCCGACATAAGGTCGTGTCATAGGTTTAGGTTGGACACAGTCATTCTTTCCTAATCTAGAAGTTTTGTCTATAGGTGAACCCGTCGTGAGCTACTTTCGTTGAGTTTAGAAGCCTAATTTGATCCTTAGAGCTTTCCACGTTCATATCTTACTTCTACACATGTAATCTCTTTTACCTTACTTCAATGCAATGTAAGTTTACTTTGACATAAGAAAGTGTGGTAAGCCGACATAAGTTGGTGTATAGGTTGGAAAACAGTCATTCTTTCCTTAATCTAGAAGTTTTGTCTATAGGTGAACCTGTCGTGAGCTACTTTCGTTTAGTTATGAAGCCAAGTTTGATCCTTAGAGCTTTTCATGTTCATATCATACTTCTACACATGTAATTTCTTTTAACTTACTTCAATGCAATGTAAAGTTAGTTTGACATAAGAAAGTGTGTTAAGCCGACATAAGGTAGTGTATAGGTTGGAAAACAGTCATTCTTTCCTTAATCTAGAAGTTTTGTCTATAGGTGAACCTGTCGTGAGCTACTTTCGTTGAGTTATGAAGCCAAGTTTGATCCTTAGAGCTTTCCATGTTCATATCACACTTCTACACATGTAATTTATTTTAACTTACTTCAATGGAATGTAAAGTTAGTTTGACATAAGAAAGTGTGTTAAGCCGACATAAGGTGGTGTCAAAGGTTGGAACACGGTCATTCTTTCCTTAATCTAGAAATTTGTCTATAGGTGAACCCGTCGTGAGCTACTTTCTTTGGGTTATGAAGCTAAGTTTGATCCTAAGAGCTTTCTATGTTCATATCATGCTTCTACACATGTAATATCTTTTAGCTTGGTTCAATGCAATGTAAGGTTACTTTGACATAAGAAAGTGTGTTAAGCCGACATAAGGTGGTGTCAAAGGTTGGAACACGGTCATTCTTTCCTTAATCTAGAAGTATTGTCTATAGGTGAACCCGTCTTGACATACTTTCGTTGATTTATGGAGCCGAGTTTGATACTTAGAGCTTTCCATGTTCATATCATGCTTCTACACATGTAATCTCTTTTAGCTTAGTTCAAATCAATGTAAGGTTACTTTAACATAAGAAAGTGTGTTAAGCCGACATAAGGTGGTGTATAGGTTGGAAAATAGTCATTCTTTCCTTAATCTAGAAGTTTTGTCTATAGTTGAACCTGTCGTGAGCTACTTTCATTAAGTTATGAAGCCGAGTTTGATCCTTAGAGCTTTCTATGTTCATATCATACTTCTACACATGTAATCTCTTTTAGCTTACTTCAATGCAATGTAAGGTTACTTTGAAATAAGAAAGTGTGTTAAGCCGATATAAGGTGTGTCAAGGGTTGGAACACGGTCATTCTTTCCTTAATCAAGAAATTTTGTCTATAGGTGAACCCGTCGTGAGTTACTTTCATTGGGTTATGAAGCTGAGTTTGATCCTAAGAGCTTTCTATGTTCATATCATGCTTCTACACATGTAATATCTTTTAGCTTTGTTCAATGCAATGTAAGGTTACTTTGACATAAGAAAATGTGTTAAGCTGACATAAGGTGGTGTCATAGGTTGGAAAACGGTCATTCTTCTCTTAATCTAGAAGTTTTGTCTATTGGTGAACATGTCGTGAGCTACTTTCATTAAGTTATGAAGCCGAGTTTGATCTTTTGAGCTTTCCATGTTCTTAACATACTTCTACACATGTAATCTCTTTTAGCTTACTTCAATGCAATGTAAAGTTACTTTGACATAAGAAAGTCTGTTAAGCCGACATAATGTGCGTTAAAGGTTGGAACACGGTCATTCTTTCCTTAATCTAGAAGTATTGTCTATAGGTGAACCCGTCTTGACTTACTTTCGTTGAGTTATGGAGTCGAGTTTGATCCTAAGAGCTTCCTATGTTCATATCATGCTTCTACACATGTAATCTCTTTTAGCTTACTTCAATGCAATGTAAGTTTACTTTGACATAAGAAAGTGTGGTAAGCCGACATAAGGTAGTGTATAGGTTGGAAAACAGTCATTCTTTCCTTAATCTAGAAGTTTTGTCTATAGGTGAACCTGTCGTAAGCTACTTTCGTTGAGTTATGAAGCCGAGTTTGATACTTAGAGCTTTCCATGTTCATATCATGCTTCTACACATGTAATCTCTTTTAGCTTAGTTCAAATCAATGTAAGGTTACTTTAACATAAGAAAGTGTGTTAAGCCGACATAAGGTGGTGTATAGGTTGGAAAATAGTCATTCTTTCCTTAATCTAGAAGTTTTGTCTATAGTTGAACCTGTCGTGAGCTACTTTCATTAAGTTATGAAGCCGAGTTTGATCCTTAGAGCTTTCTATGTTCATATCATACTTCTACACATGTAATCTCTTTTAGCTTACTTCAATGCAATGTAAGGTTACTTTGAAATAAGAAAGTGTGTTAAGCCGATATAAGGTGTGTCAAGGGTTGGAACACGGTCATTCTTTCCTTAATCAAGAAATTTTGTCTATAGGTGAACCCGTCGTGAGTTACTTTCATTGGGTTATGAAGCTGAGTTTGATCCTAAGAGCTTTCTATGTTCATATCATGCTTCTACACATGTAATATCTTTTAACTTTGTTCAATGCAATGTAAGGTTACTTTGACATAAGAAAGTGTGTTAAGCTGACATAAGGTGGTATCATAGGTTGGAAAACGGTCATTCTTCTCTTAATCTAGAAGTTTTGTCTATTGGTGAACCTGTCATGAGCTACTTTCATTAAGTTATGAAGCCGAGTTTGATCCTTAGAGCTTTCTATCTTCATATCATACTTCTACACATGTAATCTCTTTTAGGTTACTTCAATGCAATGTAAGGTTACTTTGAAATAAGAAAGTGTGTTAAGCCGACATAAGGTGGTGTCAAAGGTTGGAACACGGTCATTCTTTCCTTAATCTAGAAATTTGTCTATAGGTGAACCCGTCGTAGGTTACTTTCATTAGGTTATGAAGCTAAGTTTGATCCTAAGAGCTTTATATGTTCATATCATGCTTCTACACATGTAATATCTTTTAGCTTGGTTCAATGCAATGTAAGGTTACTTTGACATAAGAAAGTGTGTTAAGCCGACATAAGGTGGTGTCAAAGGTTGGAACACGGTCATTCTTTCCTTAATCTAGAATTATTGTCTATAGGTGAACCCGTCTTGACATACTTTCGTTGATTTATGGAGCCGAGTTTGATACTTAGAGCTTTCCATGTTCATATCATGCTTCTACACATGTAATCTCTTTTAGCTTAGTTCAAATCAATGTAAGGTTACTTTAACATAAAAAAGTGTGTTAAGCCGACATAAGGTGGTGTATAGGTTGGAAAACGGTCATTCTTCTCTAAATCTAGAAGTTTTGTCTATTGGTGAACCTGTCGTGAGCTACTTTCGTTAAGTTATGAAGCCGAGTTTGATCCTTAGAGCTTTCTATGTTCATATCATACTTCTACACATGTAATCTCTTTTAGCTTACTTCAATGCAATGTAAGGTTACTTTGAAATAAGAAAGTGTGTTAAGCCGATATAAGGTGGTGTCATAGGGTTGAACACAGTCATTCTTTCCTAATCTAGAAGTTTTGGCTATAAGTGAACCCGTCGTGAGCTACTTTCGTTAAGTTATGAAGCCGAGTTTGATCTTTTGAGCTTTCCATGTTCTTAACATACTTCTACACATGTTATCTCTTTTAGCTTACTTCAATGCAATGTAAAGTTACTTTGATATAAGAAAGTCTGTTAAGCCGACATAAGGTGCGTTAAAGGTTGGAACACGGTCATTCTTTCCTTAATCTAGAAATTTTGCATATAGGTGAACCCGTCGTGAGCTACTTTCGTTGGGTTATGAAGCTGAGTTTGATCCTAAGAGCTTCCTATGTTCATATCATGCTTCTACACATGTACTCTCTTTTAGCTTGGTTCAATGCAATGTAAGGTTACTTTGATATAAGAAAGTGTGTTAAGCCGACATAAGGTGGTGTCATAGGTTTAGGTTGGACACAGTCATTCTTTCCTAATCTAGAAGTTTTGTCTATAGGTGAACCCGTCGTGAGCTACTTTCGTTGAGTTTAGAAGCCAAATTTGATCCTTAGAGCTTTCCACGTTCATATCTTACTTCTACACATGTAATCTCTTTTAGCTTACTTCAATGCAATGTAAGTTAACTTTGACATAAGAAAGTGTGGTAAGCCGACATAAGGTAGTGTATAGGTTGGAAAACAGTCATTCTTTCCTTAATCTAGAAGTTTTGTCTATAGGTGAACCTGTCGTGAGCTACTTTCGCTGAGTTATGAAGCCAAGTTTGATCCTTAGAGCTTTCCATGTTCATATCACACTTCTACACATGTAATTTCTTTTAACTTCAATGGAATGTAAGGTTACTTTGAAATAAGAAAGTGTGTTAAGCCGACATAAGGTGGTGTCAAAGGTTGGAACACGGTCATTCTTTCCTTAATCTAGAAGTATTGTCTATAGGTGAACCCGTCTTGACATACTTTCGTTGATTTATGGAGCCGAGTTTGATACTTAGAGCTTTCCATGTTCATATCATGCTTCTACACATGTAATATCTTTTAGCTTAGTTCAAATCAATGTAAGGTTACTTTAACATAAGAAAGTGTGTTAAGCCGACATAAGGTGGTGTCAAAGGTTGGAACACGGTCATTCTTTCCTTAATCTAGAATTATTGTCTATAGGTGAACCCGTCTTGACATACTTTCGTTGATTTATGGAGCCGAGTTTGATACTTAGAGCTTTCCATGTTCATATCATTCTTCTACACATGTAATCTCTTTTAGCTTAGTTCAAATCAATGTAAGGTTACTTTAACATAAGAAAGTGTGTTAAGCCGACATAAGGTGGTGTATAGGTTGGAAAATAGTCATTCTTTCCTTAATCTAGAAGTTTTGTCTATAGTTGAACCTGTCGTGAGCTACTTTCATTAAGTTATGAAGCCGAGTTTGATCCTTAGAGCTTTCTATGTTCATATCATATTTCTACACATGTAATCTCTTTTAGCTTACTTCAATGCAATGTAAGGTTACTTTGAAATAAGAAAGTGTGTTAAGCTGATATAAGGTGGTGTCATAGGTTGGAACACAGTCATTCTTTCCTAATCTAGAAGTTTTGGCTATAGGTGAACCCGTCGTGAGCTACTTTCGTTAATTTATGAAGCCGAGTTTGATCTTTTGAGCTTTCCATGTTCTTAACATACTTCTACACATATAATCTCTTTTAGCTTACTTCAATGCAATGTAAAGTTACTTTGACATAAGAAAGTCTATTAAGCCGACATAAGGTGCGTTAAAGGTTGGAACACGGTCATTCTTTCCTTAATCTAGAAATTTTGCATATAGGTGAACCCGTCGTGAGCTACTTTCGTTGGGTTATGAAGCTGAGTTTGATCCTAAGAGCTTCCTATGTTCATATCATGCTTCTACACATGTAATCTCTTTTAGCTTATTTCAATGCAATGTAAGGTTACTTTGATATAAGAAAGTGTGTTAAGCCGACATAAGGTGGTGTCATAGGTTTAGGTTGGACACAGTCATTCTTTCCTAATCTAGAAGTTTTGTCTATAGGTGAACCCGTCGTGAGCTACTTTCGTTGAGTTTAGAAGCCAAATTTGATCCTTAGAGCTTTCCACGTTCATATCTTACTTCTACACATGTAATCTCTTTTAGTTTACTTCAATGCAATGTAAGTTTACTTTGACATAAGAAAGTGTGGTAAGCCGACATAAGGTAGTGTATAGGTTGGAAAACAGTCATTCTTTCCTTAATCTAGAAGTTTTGTCTATAGGTGAACCTGTCGTGAGCTACTTTCGTTGACTTATGAAGCCAAGTTTGATCCTTAGAGCTTTCCATGGTCATATCACACTTCTACACATGTAATTTCTTTTAACTTCAATGGAATGTAAAGTTAGTTTGACATAAGAAAGTGTGTTAAGCTGACATAAGGTGGTGTCAAAGGTTGGAACACGGGCATTCTTTCCTTAATCTAGAAATTTGTCTATAGGTGAACCCGTCGTGAGTTACTTTCATTAGGTTATGAAGCTAAGTTTGATCCTAAGAGCTTTCTATGTTCATATCATGCTTCTACACATGTAATATCTTTTAGTTTGGTTCAATGCAATGTAAGGTTACTTTGACATAAGAAAGTGTGTTATGCCGACATAAGGTTGTGTCAAAGGTTGGAACACGGTCATTCTTTCCTTAATCTAGAAGTATTGTCTATAGGTGAACCCGTCTTGACATACTTTCGTTGATTTATGGAGCCGAGTTTGATACTTAGAGCTTTCCATGTTCATATCATGCTTCTACACATGTAATCTCTTTTAGCTTAGTTCAAATCAATGTAAGGTTACTTTAACATAAGAAAGTGTGTTAAGCCGACATAAGGTGGTGTATAGGTTGGAAAATAGTCATTCTTTCCTTAATCTAGAAGTTTTGTCTATAGTTGAACCTGTCGTGAGCTACTTTCATTAAGTTATGAAGCCGAGTTTGATCCTTAGAGCTTTATATGTTCATATCATACTTCTACACATGTAATCTCTTTTAGCTTACTTCAATGCAATGTAAGGTTAATTTGAAATAAGAAAGTGTGTTAAGCCGATATAAGGTGTGTCAAGGGTTGGAACACGGTCATTCTTTCCTTAATCAAGAAATTTTGTCTATAGGTGAACCCGTCGTGAGTTACTTTCATTGGGTTATGAAGCTGAGTTTGATCCTAAGAGCTTTCTATGTTCATATCATGCTTCTACACATGTAATATCTTTTAGCTTTGTTCAATGCAATGCAAGGTTACTTTGACATAAGAAAGTGTGTTAAGCTGACATAAGGTGGTGTCATAGGTTGGAAAACGGTCATTCTTCTCTTAATCAAGAAGTTTTGTCTACTGGTGAACCTGTCGTGAGCTACTTTCATTAAGTTATGAAGCCGAGTTTGATCCTAAGAGATTTCTATGTTCATATCATGCTTCTACACATGTAATATCTTTTAGCTTGGTTCAATGCAATGTAAGGTTACTTTGACATAAGAAAGTGTGTTATGCCGACATAAGGTGGTGTCAAAGGTTGGAACACGGTCATTCTTTCCTTAATCTAGAAGTATTGTCTATAGGTGAACCCGTCTTGACATACTTTCGTTGATTTATGGAGCCGAGTTTGATACTTAGAGCTTTCCATGTTCATATCATGCTTCTACATATGTAATCTCTTTTAGCTTAGTTCAAATCAATGTAAGGTTACTTTAACATAAGAAAGTGTCTTAAGCCGACATAAGGTGGTGTATAGGTTGGAAAATAGTCATTCTTTCCTTAATCTAGAAGTTTTGTCTATAGTTGAACCTGTCGTGAGCTACTTTCATTAAGTTATGAAGCCGAGTTTGATCCTTAGAGCTTTATATGTTCATATCATACTTCTACACATGTAATCTCTTTTAGCTTACTTCAATGCAATGTAAGGTTACTTTGAAATAAGAAAGTGTGTTAAGCCGATATAAGGTGTGTCAAGGGTTGGAACACGGTCATTCTTTCCTTAATCAAGAAATTTTGTCTATAGGTGAACCCGTCGTGAGTTACTTTCATTGGGTTATGAAGCGGAGTTTGATCTTAATAGCTTTCTATGTTCATATCATGCTTCTACCCATGTAATATCTTTTAGCTTTGTTCAATGCAATGTAAGGTTACTTTGACATAAGAAAGTGTGTTAAGCTGACATAAGGTGGTGTAATAGGTTGGAAAACGGTCATTCTTCTCTTAATCAAGAAGTTTTGTCTACTGGTGAACCTGTCGTGAGTTACTTTCATTAAGTTATGAAGCCGAGTTTGATCCTTAGAGCTTTCTATGTTCATATCATACTTCTACACATGTAATCTCTTTTAGGTTACTTCAATGCAATGTAAGGTTACTTTGAAATAAGAAAGTGTGTTAAGCCGACATAAGGTGGTGTCAAAGGTTTGAACACGGTCATTCTTTCCTTAATCTAGAAATTTGTCTATAGGTGAACCCGTCGTGAGTTACTTTCATTGGGTTATGAAGCTAAGTTTGATCCTAAGAGCTTTATATGTTCATATCATGCTTCTACACATGTAATATCTTTTAGCTTACTTCAATACAATGTAAAGTTACTTTGACATAAGAAAGTGTGTTAAGCCGACATAAGGTGGTGTCAAAGGTTGGAACACGATTATTCTTTCCTTAATCTAGAAGTTTTATCTATAGGTGAACCCGTCGTGAGCTACTTTCGTTGAGTTATGAAGCCGAGTTTGATCCTTAGAGCTTTCTATTTCATATCATGCTTCTATACATGTAATCTTTTTTAGCTTAGTTCAATGCAATGAAAGGTTACTTTGAAATAAGAAAGTTTGTTAAGCCGACATAAGGTGGTGTCATAGGTTGGAAAACGGTCATTCTTCTCTTAATCTACAAGTTTTGTCTATTGGTGAACCTGTCGTGAGCTACTTTCGTTAAGTTATGAAGCCGAGTTTGATCCTTAGAGCTTTCTATGTTCATATCATACTTCTACACATGTAATCTTTTTTAGCTTACTTCAATGCAATGTAAGGTTACTTTGAAATAAGAAAGTGTGTTAAGCCGATATAAGGTGGTGTCATAGGTTGGAACACAGTCATTCTTTCCTAATCAAGAAGTTTTGGCTATAGGTGAACCCGTCGTGAGCTACTTTCGTTAAGTTATGAAGCCGAGTTTGATCTTTTGAGCTTTCCATGTTCTTAACATACTTCTACACATGTAATCTCTTTTAGCTTACTTCAATGCAATGTAAAGTTACTTTGACATAAGAAAGTCTGTTAAGCCGACATAAGGTGCGTTAAAGGTTGGAACACGTTCTTTCCTTAATCTAGAAATTTTGTATATAGGTGAACCCGTCGTGAGCTACTTTCGTTGGGTTATGAAGCTGTGTTTGATCCTAAGAGCTTCCTATGTTCATATCATGCTTCTACACATGTAATCTCTTTTAGCTTGGTTCAATGCAATGTAAGGTTACTTTGATATAAGAAAGTGTGTTAAGCCGACATAAGGTGGTGTCATAGGTTTAGGTTGGACACAGTCATTCTTTCCTAATCTAGAAGTTTTGTCTATAGGTGAACCCGTCGTGAGCTACTTTCGTTGAGTTTAGAAGCCAAATTTGATCCTTAGAGCTTTCCATGTTCATATCTTACTTCTACACATGTAATCTCTTTTAGCTTACTTCAATGCAATGTAAGTTTACTTTGACATAAGAAAGTGTGGTAAGCCGACATATGGTAGTGTATAGGTTGGTAAACAGTCATTCTTTCCTTAATCTAGAAGTTTTGTCTATAGGTGAACCTGTCGTGAGCTACTTTCGTTGAGTTATGAAGCCAAATTTGATCCTTAGAGCTTTCCATGTTCATATCATACTTCTACACATGTAATTTCTTTTAACTTACTTCAATGCAATGTAAAGTTAGTTTGACATAAGAAAGTGTGTTAAGCCGACATAAGGTGGTATCAAAGGTTGGAACACGGTCATTCTTTCCTTAATCTAGAAATTTGTCTATAGGTAAACCCGTCGTGAGCTACTTTCATTGGGTTATGAAGCTAAGTTTGATCCTAAGAGCTTTCTATGTTCATATCATGCTTCTACACATGTAATATCTTTTAGCTTGGTTTAATGCAATGTAAGGTTACTTTGACATAAGAAAGTGTGTTAAGCCGACATAAGGTGGTGTCAAAGGTTGGAACACGGTCATTCTTTCCTTAATCTAGAAGTATTGTCTATAGGTGAACCCGTCTTGACATACTTTCGTTGATTTATGGAGCCGAGTTTGATACTTAGAGCTTTCCATGTTCATATCATGCTTCTACACATGTAATCTCTTTTAGCTTAGTTCAAATCAATGTAAGGTTACTTTGACATAAGAAAGTGTGTTAAGACGACACAAGGTGGTGTCATAGGTTGGAAAACGGTCATTCTTCTCTTAATCTAGAAGTTTTGTCTATTGGTGAACCTGTCGTGAGCTACTATTGTTAAGTTATGAAGCCGAGTTTGATCCTTAGAGTTTTCTATGTTTATATCATACTTCTACACATGTAATCTCTTTTAGCTTACTTCAATGCAATGTAAGGTTACTTTGAAATAAGAAAGTGTGTTAAGCCGATATAAGGTGGTGTATAGGTTGGAACACTGTTATTCTTTCCTTAATCTAGAAGTTTTGTCTATAGGTGAACCTGTCGTGAGCTACTTTCGTTGAGTTATGAAGCCGAGTTTGATCTTTAGAGCTTTCCATGTTCCTATCGTACTTCTACACATGTAATCTCTTTTAGCTTACTTCAATACAATGTAAAGTTACTTTGACATAAGAAAGTGTGTTAAGCCGACATAAGGTGGTGTCAAAGGTTGGAACACGGTTATTCTTTCCTTAATCTAGAAGTTTTATCTATAGGTGAACCCGTCGTGAGCTACTTTCGTTGAGTTATGAAGCCGAGTTTGATCCTTAGAGCTTTCTATGTTCATATCATGCTTCTACACATGTAATCTTTTTTAGCTTAGTTCAATGCAATGAAAGGTTACTTTGAAATAAGAAAGTTTGTTAAGCCGACATAAGGTGGTGTCATAGGTTGGAAAACGGTCATTCTTCTCTTAATCTAGAAGTTTTGTCTATTGGTGAACCTGTCGTGAGCTACTTTCGTTAAGTTATGAAGCCGAGTTTGATCCTTAGAGCTTTCTATGTTCATATCATACTTCTACACATGTAATCTCTTTTAGCTTACTTCAATGCAATGTAAGGTTACTTTGAAATAAGAAAGTGTGTTAAGCCGATATAAGGTGGTGTCATAGGTTGGAACACAGTCATTCTTTCCTAATCTAGAAGTTTTGGCTATAGGTGAACCCGTCGTGAGCTACTTTCGTTAAGTGATGAAGCCGAGTTTGATCTTTTGAGCTTTCCATGTTCTTAACATACTTCTACACATGTAATCTCTTTTAGCTTACTTCAATGCAATGTAAAGTTACTTTGACATAAGAAAGTTTGTTAAGCCGACATAAGGTGCGTTAAAGGTTGGAACACGGTCATTCTTTCCTTAATCTAGAAATTTTGTATATAGGTGAACCCGTCGTGAGCTACTTTTGTTGGGTTATGAAGCTGTGTTTGATCCTAAGAGCTTCCTATGTTCATATCATGCTTCTACAAATGTAATCTCTTTTAGCTTGGTTAAATGCAATGTAAGGTTACTTTGATATAAGAAAGTGTGTTAAGCCGACATAAGGTGGTGTAATAGGTTTAGGTTGGACACAGTCATTCTTTCCTAATCTAGAAGTTTTGTCTATAGGTGAACCCGTCGTGAGCTACTTTCGTTGAGTTTAGAAGCCAAATTTGATCCTTAGAGCTTTCCATGTTCATATCTTACTTCTACACATGTAATCTCTTTTAGCTTACTTCAAATCAATGTAAGGTTACTTTGACATAAGAAAGTGTGTTAAGACGACACAAGGTAGTGTATAGGTTGGAAAACAGTCATTCTTTCCTTAATCTAGAAGTTTTGTCTATAGGTGAACCTGTCGTGAGCTACTTTCGTTGAGTTATGAAGCCAAGTTTGATCCTTAGAGCTTTCCATGTTCATATCATACTTCTACACATGTAATTTCTTTTAACTTACTTCAATGCAATGTAAAGTTAGTTTGACATAAGAAAGTGTGTTAAGCCGACATAAGGTGGTGTCAAAGGTTGGAACACGGTCATTCTTTCCTTAATCTAGAAATTTGTCTATAGGTAAACCCGTCGTGAGCTACTTTCATTGGGTTATGAAGCTAAGTTTGATCCTAAGAGATTTCTATGTTCATATCATGCTTCTACACATGTAATATCTTTTCGCTTGGTTCAATGCAATGTAAGGTTACTTTGACATAAGAAAGTGTGTTAAGCCGACATAAGGTGGTGTCAAAGGTTGGAACACGGTCATTCTTTCCTTAATCTAGAAGTATTGTCTATAGGTGAACCCGTCTTGACATACTTTCGTTGATTTATGGAGCCGAGTTTGATACTTAGAGCTTTCCATGTTCATATCATGCTTCTACACATGTAATCTCTTTTAGCTTAGTTCAAATCAATGTAAGGTTACTTTGACATAAGAAAGTGTGTTAAGACGACACAAGGTGGTGTCATAGGTTGGAAAACGGTCATTCTTCTCTTAATCTAGAAGTTTTGTCTATTGGTGAACCTGTCGTGAGCTACTATTGTTAAGTTATGAAGCCGAGTTTGATCCTTAGAGTTTTCTATGTTTATATCATACTTCTACACATGTAATCTCTTTTAGCTTACTTCAATGCAATGTAAGGTTACTTTGAAATAAGAAAGTGTGTTAAGCCAATATAAGGTGGTGTATAGGTTGGAACACAGTTATTCTTTCCTTAATCTAGAAGTTTTATCAATAGGTGAACCCGTCGTGAGCTACTTTCGTTGAGTTATGAAGCCGAGTTTTATCCTTAGAGCTTTCTATGTCCATATCATGTTTCTACACATGTAATCTCTTTTAGCTTAGTTCAATGCAATGTAAGGTTACTTTGAAATATGAAAGTGTGTTAAGCCGACATAAGGTGGTGTGTTAGGTCGGAACACTGTCATTCTTTCCTAATCTAGAAGTTTTATCTATAGGTGAACTTGTCGTGAGCTACTTTCGTTGAGTTATGAAGCCGAGTTTGATCTTTAGAGCTTTCCATGTTCATATCATACTTCTACACATGTAATCTCTTTTAGCTTAGTTCAATGCAATGTAAGGTTACTTTTATATAAGAAAGTGTGTTAAGCCGACATAAGGTGGTGTCATAGGTTTAGGTTGGAACACAGTCATTCTTTCCTAATCTAGATGTTTTGTCTATAGGTGAACCCGTTGTGAGCTACTTTCGTTGAGTTTTGAAGCCAAGTTTGATCCTTAGAGCTTTTCACGTTCATATCTTACTTCTACACATGTAATCTCTTTTAGCTTACTTCAATGGAATGTAAGTTTACTTTGACATAAGAAAGTGTGATGCAATAACTCGTTGGTGAAACACACACTAAGCTATTAGAGTCAGATTTCCAATCCTACTTCCAACGGCTAGTGCTTTGTGATCCACAAGTGAGAATCTCGTCCTTGCTGGTCACGAAGGGATTGAATATGGACCACACGAGTATGGCTGCTCATACACCAAGGTTAACCTCCAAGAACCGAGTGCAAGTAGTCAAGGGGTGAAGGTGAAGTTTCAGGTCTTTGAGAAAAAGTGAAACTATTAACAATAGGCTACTAGGGTTTTTGATCAAAAGAGTTTTGTCTTATTCAGCAAAAGACTTGGGTATTTATAGACCTAGAGTCTGGAAACAACAAGATGTTCACATATAAACAACAAGTAGTTCAAAAGAAAAACAACATGAAGTTTAAATAAATAAAAGGGGAAAACAACAAGTAGTTTGAAGCAAGACTACTCGAGTTTTCCAGCAAGCTTCTAAGTGTTCTAGGACCTTATTTGATGTTCAACTAGTGAACAAGTCCTAGAGTGCTCACTTGGAGTGTTGCCTCATTAAAACCCCTCCCGGAAAACCCATTGGGACAAAACCGAGAGTAGGAAAAAGAGTACAATTTCCAAGCAAGTCTTTGTGTGTCTTTACTCTTGGGAAATAGTAAAGACACTAGAAGATGCTGTAGATGTCTTGAGAAGTGCCCAAGGCACCTTCGGTGAAGTAAATAGGCCACGGCTGCAAGCTCCATGCTCTCCTTGCTCCAGCTCTAACTCGCCCTCTTCAAGCTCCATTATGTAGTCCACGAATGGCTGAATTTGTGGCTAAGTGCTCTAGCTTGGAGGCGAGTCACTGGTCCACTTGGCATGCTCGGAATGATAGCCTCTTTACTGGATCCGATGTCCTCATCATTCCCTCCCTCTTGAAAGCGTTTTGTCCTCAAAACTGGATCATTCTCTACATCAAAATGTTCCAAGTCAGCAACATTGAATGTAGAAGATACATTAAACTCACCTGGCAGCTCCAATTGGTAAGCATTGTCGTTTATCCTCTTCAACACTCTGAATGGACCATCTCCTCTAGGTGCCAATTTGCTTATCCTCTTCTGTGGAAACCGTTCTGGTCTGAAATGTAACCACACCCAATCTCCTTTCTTGAAAACCATCGATTTGCGCCCTTTGTTATGCTGCTTCTCATAAGCGGCTGTCCTCTTTTCGATATTTTCCTTAGCCTTTTGATGAAGCTTCTTGACATATTCAGCCTTCGATTCACCCTCCAAACTCACTACTTCTGCAGGTGGAATTGGTGTGAGATCAAGGGGAGAATTCGGGTTGAATCCATACACCACTTCAAACAGTGAAAGCTTTGTTGCTGAATGTACTGCTCTGTTGTATGCAAACTCCACAAATGGTAAACACTCCAGCCATGTCTTCAAGTTCTTCCTAATCGTAGCTCGCAGCAAAGTAGACAAGGTGTGATTCACCACTTCTGTTTGTCCATCAGTCTGCGGATGACAACTAGTTGAGAAGAGCAATTTCGTCCCCAACTTCCTCCAAAGTGCACGCCAAAAATGGGACAGGAACTTGGTGTCACGGTCTGAAACAATCGTCCTCGGGATTCCATGTAGGCGCACAATCTCTTTGAAGAATAAAGCTGCAGTTTGCGTGGCATCATTCGTCTTTGCACAAGGTATGAAATGTGCCATCATCGAAAACCTGTCTACAACAACAAAAATGGAGTCTTTGTGGTTCTACTTAGGTAATCCTAGCACAAAGTCCATCGATATGTCAGTCCAAGGAGTAGTAGGAATAGGTAAAGGAAGATATAACCCGTGAGGATGAACTCTGGATTTCGACTTCCGGCATGTTAAGCAACGAGCACAATGAGCCTCCACGTCTCTCTTCATATGCGGCCAGTAGAAGTGCTCCTTAAGCATGCTCAACGTCTTATCTACTCCAAAATGGCCCATAAGACCACCTCCATGCGCCTCTCGGATCAACAACTTTCGAATGGATCCTTTTGGGATGCACAACCGTTTTTCCCTGAAAAGAAAACCATCAAACAGATAAAACTTGTTATATAAACCTTTACCGTGCTCGGCGACTGGTTCCTTAAAGTCCTTGTCATCTGCGTACAGCTCCTTGATCAGCTCAAAACCCAAGACTTTAGATTGCATGATTGAGATGAGGCTGTATCGACGTGATAGTGCATCTGCAACCACATTCTCCTTTCCCTTCTTGTATTTGATGACATAGGGAAATGTCTCTATAAACTCCAGCCATCTAGCATGCCTTCTCTTCAGTTTTGTTTGACCCTTGAGATGTTGCAGCGTCTAATGGTCTGTATGAATCACACATTCCCTCGCCAAAAGATAATGCTGCCACGTCTCCATTGCTCTAACTAACGCATATAGCTCCTTATCATATGTTGGATAATTCAGGGCAGCTCCACTCAGTTTCTCACTGAAAAACGCGACCGGCTTGCCTCCTTGTGATAGCACAGCACCGATTCCAACTCCAGAAGCATCACACTCCACCTCGAATGTTTTGTTAAAGTCCGGAAGAGCCAAAACTGGCGCAGCAATAAGGCTGTCTTTTAGATGCTGAAACGCCTCTGCTTGTTCTGCTCCCCATTCAAACGCATTACTCTTCTTGAGTATTGAGGTCAGCGGACTTGCAATGCTGCTAAAGTCCCTCACAAATCGTCTGTAGAAGCTCGCAAGGCCATGAAACCTGCGCACTTGACTAGCATTTGTAGGTGCTGGCCAATCCCGAATGGCTTTGATTTTATCCTCATCAACCTGTAATCCCTGTGAACTTACAACAAAACATTCGTAGAGCCCTTGCTTGGTTTTGATTGATGTCTTCCATTCATCACCTTCTCGCAACCTTACTTGGTGATAACCAGATTTGAGGTCGATTTTTGAGAAAACCGTGGCTCCACTCAGCTC
This sequence comes from Lepidium didymum, assembly GCA_963920545.1. Classification (NCBI taxonomy): domain Eukaryota; kingdom Viridiplantae; phylum Streptophyta; class Magnoliopsida; order Brassicales; family Brassicaceae; genus Lepidium; species Lepidium didymum. The sequence goes on along the minus strand of OY986992.1, from coordinate 12,344,433 downwards.
ATCAAGCATATCTTCTAAGCGCAGAATTGGATGCCTATACTTGATGGTGATATTTTTTATTGCTCTACAGTCCACGCACATTCTCCAACTGCCATCCTTCTTTGGCACAAGCAAAACTAGTACTGCGCACGGACTAAGGCTCTCACGCACATATCCTTGAGCCATCAGCTCTCTTACTTGTTGTTCAAGCTCTTTAGCTTCTTCTGGATTTACCCTATATGCGGCCCTATTTGGCAGCTACGCTCCAGGTACGAAATCAATTTGATGTTCTATTCCTCTTATAGGTGGTAAACCTAGTGCCAACTCTTCAGGAAAGACATCCGCATAGGATTTGAGTAGTGCATCGATTTCAGAAGGTAGTTTCATACCTGTACAATCTGCACTCATAGCTTCTTTAAACAGCATAAGAATAACATTAGTCTTGTTAGTACTAATAAGCTTATGTATGTGACTCGGTTTAATAAACAATGACTCCCTGTTGGCGTGGCTGTTCTGGCCCTTTTCCTTAGCCGTTCTCACTTGTTGAGGTGAAAGTGGTGCTAAGTTAACCCTGCGCTTATCATGAATAAACGAATAAAGGTTAGTTCTACCGTTATGGGTAGTCTCCTTGTCGAATTGCCATGGCCGTCCCAACAGAAGGTGTCCGGCTTGCATAGGGACCACGTCGCAGGTAACCATGTCGCTATACCGTCATACGCTGAATGACACTTTGACTTGCTCCGTCACATTCAACTCCGTCTTATTGTTCAGCCATCTCAGCTTATATGGCTGTGCATGCTTGTATTTCTCCAAACCTAGCTTTTCAACCATGTAGACACTAGCAACGTTAGTGCAAGAACCTCCATCAATGATAAGAGAACATACCTTCCCTTTGATGGTACAACGAGTGTGGAAAATGTTTTCCCGTTGCTCCGTGTCGTCTAAGTTGATTGAAGTGCTAAGCACTCTCCTCATCATCAGTATTTCTCCAGAATCTGGATACTCTACTTCCTCATCCATTGGCTCCTCGCACTCTTTTTTTTCATCCTCGGATTCGTACTCTCCTGAAGGTGTGATTATCATTGCGCGTTGATTCGGGCACTCCCGGGACATATGACCACGTCTTCTGCATTTGAATCACGTAATGTCTCTGGTCCGTGATTGTGTAGGCTGTAGCGTGTGAGTTGGTGCAAGCCGTGAGTTATTTGGTGCACCATTAGGCGTTTCTTGAGTTTTGTTTTTGAACCTTGAATCACTTTGCACTCCTTTGGACCTATCTTCCTGTTTAGACAAAGAATTCCAGTTAGTTTTAACACTATTTGTTGAGTTAGAAACCTTACGCTTGTTTTGTTGCTCAATCTGGATTGCTAAATGCAACAGTTCTCCAAGGTCATGATATGGTTGTCTTTCGACCTTGCGTGATATCTTTTCTTGTAGTCCATCCAAGAACTGAGCCATAAGTGTTTCTGGAGAGTCTTCAATCTCCAATCTGTTCCGAAGATGCTCAAATTCTTCGAAATACTCCTCTACGCTCTTGCTGCCTTAGAGTTAAACGTCTAAAACATTTTTGTAGCTCACGAGTGAAATGTGGGGGCACATATCGTCTCCTCATCACATGTTTGAGGTCCTCCCATGCTGCTATTTGCTCATATCTATGGCGCCTTCTCTCAGCCACTTCTCGATCCCACCATGTGAGTGCATGGTCAGTAAACTGAGCTACAGCTAATGCTACCTTCCTTGGGTCAGAATATCGATAGTAGTCAAAGATGTGCTCCATCCTTCTTTCCCAATCCAGGTAAGCTTCTGGGTCATGTCCAGCAAATGTAGGAGGTGTCAACTTCACATCAATATGTTGTTGTGGCTGTGGTGGACGAGTTTGAAACTCCTCATCCATAGGGTGTCTAGGTGGCGGCTCAAATCTGACTGAGAGTGGTGTAGGCGACCTATCTAGCCCACCATCATTTCGTCTTTGAGACTTGTCTGGCCTCCTTTCAGGTGAACAATGTCTGTTTGCTCCATTTGTTCATTCATACGGGCAAGTTGTGTGCTGATGTTAGCAAGCATCTGCAACATTGCAGCGGATGCATCCGCACGGTCTGAACCGTCGGACATTGTACCTAAGTACCTTTCAAAACAATCAAAACGATGTAGTTAGTAATCTGGTTCTTTAAATCAAAGAAATCGAACCAAAATACACTAAACCGAAAATTATGAAAATTCAAACCCGAAGTTCAATTAAACCGAAACTTATCCTAACCGAACTACTCTCCCTAAATTTTGAAAATTTAAAAGAAACTATCTAGAAATCAAATCCTAACTGATTTATCTTCTTATAAATAAGTTTGAATAAAATTAAAACATAATTTCTAATAAGTAGGGATAAGAAAGCTTAGTCTATTTTGGATAAGATTTTCGAAATCTCTTCTTCTTCTTCCTTAGGGCTACGTTTTTCTTTTGCTATTCTGCAGATAAGAAACTCAAAAACACAAATCAAATTCACAAGGTAGAGATTGGTTGATTCAACACAATCTCTACAGAAATAATTGAATGGATTAGCAAAAACGTGATGAGTAAAATAGAATTGATAAAGGATAGGTTTAGACACTCCCTGGAATTTCAGCTCTGATACCAGATGATGCAATAACTCGTTGGTGAAACACACACCAAGCTATTAGAGTCTGATTTCCAAACCTACTTCCAACGGCTAGTGCTTTGTGATCCACAAGTGAGAATCTCGTCCTTGCTGGTCACAAAGGGATTGAATATGGACCACACGAGTATGGCTGCCCGTGATACACCAAGGTTAACCTCCAAGAACCGTTGCAAGTACTCAAGGGGTGAAGGTGAAGTTTCAGGTCTTTGAGAAAACGTGAAACGATTAACAATAGGCTGCTAGGGTTTTTGATCAAAAGAGTTGTGTCTTATTCAGCAAAAGACTTGGGTATTTATAGACCCAAAGTCTAGAAACAACAAGATGTTCACAAATAAACAACAAGTAGTTCAAAAGAAAAACAACATGAAGTTTAAATAAATAAAAGGGGAAAACAACAAGTAGTTTGAAGCAAGACTACTCGAGTTTTCCAGCAAGCTTCTAAGTGTTCTAGGACCTTATTTGATGTTCAACTAGTGAACAAGTCCTAGAGTGCTCACTTGGAGTGTTGCCTCGTTAAAACCCCTCCCGGAAAACCCATTGGGATAAAACCGAGAGTGGGAAAAAGAGTACAATTTCCAAGCAAGTCTTTGTGTGTCTTTACTTTTGGGAAATAGTAAAGACACTAGAAGATGCTGTAGATGTCTTGAGAAGTGCCCAAGGCACCTTCGGTGAAGTAAATAGGCCACGGCTGCAAGCTCCATGCTCTCCTTGCTCCAGCTCTAACTCGCCCTCTTCAAGCTCTATTATGAAGTCCACAAAATGGCTGAATTTGTGGCTAAGTGCTCTAGCTTGGAGGCGATTCATTGGTCCACTTGGCATGCTCGGAATTATAGCCTCTTTACTGGATCCGATGTCCTCATCAAAGTGTGTTAAGCCGACATAAGGTGGTGTATAGGTTGGAACACTATCTTTCTTTCTTTAATCTAGAAGTTTTGTCTATAGGTGAACCTGTCGTGAGCTACTTTCGTTGAGTTATGAAGCCGAGTTTGATATTTAGAGCTTTCCATGTTCATATCGTACTTCTACACATGTAATCTCTTTTAGATTACTTCAATGTAATGTATAGTTACTTTGACATAAGAAAGTGTTTTAAGCCGACATAAGGTGGTGTCAAAGGTTTGAAAACGGTCATTCTTTCTTTAATCTAGAAGTTTTGCCTATAGGTGAATCCGTCGTGAGCTACTTTTGTTGAGTTATGAAGCTGAGTTTGATCCTTAGAGCTTTCTATGTTCATATCATGCTTCTACACATGTAATCTCTTTTAGCTTAGTTCAATGCAATGTAAGGTTACTTTGAAATAAGAAAGTGTGTTAAGTCGACATAAGGTGGTGTCATAGGTTGGAACACAGTCATTCTTTCCTAATCTAGAAGTTTTGTCTATTGATGAACCCATCGTGAGCTACTTTTGTTGAGTTATGAAGCCGAGTTTGATCTTTAGAGCTTTCCATGTTCATATTATACTTCTACACATGTAATCTCTTTTAGCTTACTTCAATGCAATGTAAAGTTACTTTGACACAAGAAAGTGTGTTAAGCCGACATAAAGTGGTGTCATAGGTTGGAAAACGGTCATTCTTCTCTTAATCTAGAAGTTTTGTCTATTGGTGAACCTGTCGTGAGCTACTTTCGTTAAGTTATGAAGCCGAGTTTGATCCTTAGAGCTTTCTATGTTTATTTCATACTTCTACACATGTAATCTCTTTTAGCTTAGTTCAACGCAATGTAAGGTTACCTTGAAATAAGAAAGTGTGTTAAGCTGACATAGGGTGGTGTCATAGGTTGGAACACAGGAATTCTTTCCTAATCTAGAAGTTTTGTCTATAGGTGAACCCGTCGTGAGCTACTTTCGTTGAGTTATGAAGCCGAGTTTGATCCTTAGAGCTTCCTATGTTCATATCATGCTTCTACACATGTAATTTCTTTTAGCTTAGTTTAATGCAATGTAAGGTTACTTTGATATAAGAAAGTGTGTTAAGCCGACCTAAGGTGGTGTCATAGGTTGGAACACAGTTATTCTTTCCTAATCTAGAAGTTTTGTCTATAGGTAAACCCGTCGTGGGCTACTTTCGTTGAGTTATGAAGCCGAGTTTGATCTTTAGAGCTTTCCATGTTCATATCATACTTCTACACATGTAATCTCTTTTAGCTTACTTCAATGTAATGTAAAGTTACTTTGACATAAGAAAGTGTGTTAAGCAAATATAAGGTGCGTCAAAGTTTGGAACACGGTCATTCTTTCCTTAATCTAGAAATTTTGTCTATAGGTGAACCCGTCGTGAGCTACTTTCGTTGGGTTATGAAGCCGAGTTTGATCCTTAGAGCTTTCTATGTTCGAATCATGCTTCTACACATGTAATCTCTTTTAGCTTAGTTCAATGCAATGTAAGGATACTTTGAAATAAGAAAGTGTGTTAAGCCGACATAAGGTGGGGTCATAGGTTGGAACACGGTCATTCTTTCCTTAATCTAGAAGTTTTGTCTATAGGTGAACCCGTGGTGAGCTACTTTCGTTGAATTTTGAAGCCAGTTTGATCCTTAGAGCTTTCCACGTTCATATCTTACTTCTACACATGTAATCTCTTTTAACTTACTTCAATGCAATGTAAGTTTACATTGACATAAGAAAGTGTGTTAAGCCGACATAAAGTGGTGTATAGGTTGGAACACTATCATTCTTTCCTTAATCTAGAAGTTTTGTCTATAGGTGAACCTGTCGTGAGCTACTTTCGTTGAGTTATGAAACCGAGTTTGATCTTTAGAGCTTTCCATGTTCATATCATACTTCTACACATGTAATCTATTTTAGCTTACTTCAATGCAATGTAAAGTTACTTTGACATAAGAAAGTGTTTTAAGCCGACATAAGGTGGTGTCATAGGATGGAAAACGGTCATTCTTCTCTTAATCTAAAAGTTTTGTCCATTGGTGAACCCGTCGTGAGCTACTTTCGTTGAGTTTTGAAGCCAAGTTTGATCCTTAGAGCTTTCCACGTTTATATCTTACTTCTACACATGTAATCTCTTTTAGCTTACTTCAATGCAATGTAAGTTTACTTTGACATAAGAAAGTGTGTTAAGCCGACAAAAGATGGTGTATAGGTTGGAACACTGTCATTCTTTCCTTAATCTAGAAGTTTTGTCTATAGGTGAACCCGTCGTGAGCTACTTTCGTTGAGTTATGAAGCCGAGTTTGATCTTTAGAGCTTTCCATGTTCATATCATACTTCTACACATGCTATCTCTTTTAGCTTACTTCAATGCAATGTAAGGTTACTTTGACATAAAAAAGTGTGTTAAGCCGACATAAGGTGGTGTCATAGTTTTGAAAACGGTCATTCTTCTCTTAATCTAGAAGTTTTGTCTATTGGTGAACCTGTCGTTAGCTATTTTCGTTGAGTTATGACGCCGAGTTTGATCCTTAGAGCTTTCTATGTTCATATCATGCTTCTACACATGTAATCTCTTTTAGCTTAGTTCAATGCAATGTAAGGTTACTTTGACATAAGAAAGTGTGTTAAGCCGACATAAGGTGGTGTCATAGGTTGGAAAACGGTCATTCTTTACTAATCTAGAAGTTTTGTTTATAGGTGAACCCGTCGTGAGCTACTTTCGTTGAGTTATGAAGCCGAGTTTCATCTTTAGAGCTTTCCATGTTCATATCATACTTCTACACATGCAATCTCTTTTAGCTTAGTTCAATGCAATGTATGGTTACTTTGACATAAGAAAGTGTGTTCAACCGACATAAGGTGGTGTCATAGGTCGGAAAACGGTCATTCTTCTCTTAATCTAGAAGTTTTGTCTATTGGTGAACCTGTCGTGAGCTATTTTCGTTGAGTTATGACGCCGAGTTTGATCCTTAGAGCTTTCTATGTTCATATCATGCTTCTACACATGTAATCTCTTTCAGCTTAGTTCAATGCAATGTAAGGTTACTTTGACATAAGAAAGTGTGTTAAGCCGACATAAGGTGGTGTCATAGGTTGGAAAACGGTCATTCTTTACTAATCTAGAAGTTTTGTTTATAGGTGAACCCGTCGTGAGCTACTTTCGTTGAGTTATGAAGCCGAGTTTCATCTTTAAAGCTTTCCATGTTCATATCATACTTCTACACATGCAATCTCTTTTAGCTTAGTTCAATGCAATGTATGGTTACTTTGACATAAGAAAGTGTGTTCAACTGACATAAGGTGGTGTCATAGGTCGGAAAACGGTCATTCTTCTCTTAATCTAGAAGTTTTGTCTATTGGTGAACCTGTCGTGAGCTATTTTCGTTGAGTTATGAAGCCGAGTTTGATCCTTAGAGCTTTCTATGTTCATATCGTGCTTCTACACATGTAATCTCTTTTAGTTTAGTTCAACGCAATGTAAGGTTACTTTGAAATAGGAAAGTGTGTTAAGCCGATATAAGGTGTTCTCATAGGTTGGAACACAGTCATTCTTTCTTAATCTAGAAGTTTTGTCTATAGGTGAACCCGTCGTGAGCTACTTTCGTTGAGTTTTGAAGCCAAGTTTGATCCTTAGAGCTTTCCACGTTCATATCTTACTTCTACACATGTAATCTCTTTTAGCTTACTTCAATGCAATGTAAGTTTACTTTGACATAAGAAAGTGTGTTAAGCCGACATAAGGTGGTGTATAGGTTGGAACACTGTCATTCTTTCCTTAATCTAGAAGTTTTCTCTATAGGTGAAACTGTCGTGAGCTACTTTTGTTGAGTTATGAAGCCGAGTTTGATCTTTAGAGCTTTCCATGTTCATATCATACTTCTACACATGTAATCTATTTTAGCTTACTTCAATGAAATGTAAAGTTACTTTGACATAAGAAAGTGTTTTAAGCCGACATAAGGTGGTGTCAAAGGTTGGAACACATTCATTCTTTCCTTAATCTAGAAGTTTTGTCTATAGGTGAATCCGTCGTGAGCTACTTTTGTTGAGTTATGAAGCCGAGTTTGATCCTTAGAGCTTTCTATGTTCATATCATGCTTCTACACATGTAATCTCTTTTAGCTTAGTTCAACGCAATGTAAGGTTACTTTGAAATAAGAAAGTGTGTTAAGCCGATATAAGGTGTTGTCATAGGTTGGAACACAGTCATTCTTTCTTAATCTAGAAGTTTTGTCTATAGGTGAACCCGTCGTGAGCTACTTTCGTTGAGTTTTGAAGCCAAGTTTGATCCTTAGAGCTTTCCACGTTCATATCTTACTTCTACACATGTAATCTCTTTTAGTTTACTTCAATGCAATGTAAGTTTACTTTGACATAAGAAAGTGTGTTAAGCCGACATAAGGTGGTGTATAGGTTGGAACACTGTCATTCTTTCCTTAATCTAGAAGTTTTGTCTATAGGTGAAACTGTCGTGAGCTACTTTTGTTGAGTTATGAAGCCGAGTTTGATCTTTAGAGCTTTCCATGTTCATATCATACTTCTACACATGTAATCTATTTTAGCTTACTTCAATGCAATGTAAAGTTACTTTGACATAAGAAAGTGTTTTAAGCCGACATAAGGTCGTGTCAAAGGTTGGAACACAGTCATTCTTTCCTTAATCTAGAAGTTTTGTCTATAGGTGAATCCGTCGTGAGCTACTTTTGTTGAGTTATGAAGCCGAGTCTGATCCTTAGAGCTTTCTATGTTCATATCATGCTTCTACACATGTAATCTCTTTTAGCTTAGTTCAATGCAATGTAAGGTTACTTTGAAATAAGAAAGTGTGTTAAGCCGACATAAGGTGGTGTCATAGGTTGGAACACAGTCATTCTTTACTAATCTAGAAGTTTTGTCTATTGATGAACCCGTCGTGAGCTACTTTCGTTGAGTTATTTTAGCTTAGTTCAATGCAATGTAAGGTTACTTTGACATAAGAAAGTGTGTTAAGCCAATATAAGGTGGTGAAAAAGGTTGGAACACGGTCATTCTTTCCTTAATCTTGAAGTTTTGTCTATAGGTGAACCCGTCGTGAGCTACTTTCATTGAGTTATGAAGCCGAGTTTTATCCTTAGAGCTTTCTATGTTCATATCATGCTTCTCCACATGTAATCTTTTTTAGCTTAGTTCAATGCAATGTAAGGTTACTTTGAAACAAGAAAGTGTGTTAAGCTGACATAAGGTGGTGTCATAGGTTGGAACACAGTCATTCTTTACTAATCTAGAAGTTTTGTTTATAGGTGAACCCGTCGTGAGCTACTTTCGTTGAGTTATGAAGCCGAGTTTGATCTTTAGAGCTTTCCATGTTCATATCATACTTCTACACATGCAATCTCTTTTAGCTTAGTTCAATGCAATGTAAGTTTACTTTGACATAAGAAAGTGTGTTAAGCCGACATAAGTTGATGTCGTAGGTTGGAAAACGGTCATTCTTCTCTTAATCTAAAAGTGTTGTCCATTGGTGAACCTGTCGTGAGCTATTTTCGTTGAGTTATGAAGCCGAGTTTGATCTTTAGAGATTTGCATGTTCATATCGTACTTCTACACATGTAATCTCTTTTAGCTTACTTCAATGCAATGTAAAGTTACTTTGACATAAGAAAGTGTGTTAAGCGAACATAAGGTGGTGTCAAAGGTTGGAACACGGTCATTCTTTCCTTAAACTAGAAGTTTTGTCTATAGGTGAAACCGTCGTGAGCTACTTTCGTTGAGTTTTGAAGCCAAGTTTGATCCTTAGACCTTTCCACGTTCATATCTTACTTCTACACGTGTAATCTCTTTTAGCTTACTTCAATGCAATGTAAGTTTACTTTCACATAAGAAAGTGTGTTAAGCCGACATAAGGTGGTGTATAGGTTGGAACACTGTCATTCTTTCCTTAATCTAGAAGTTTTGTCTATAGGTGAACCTGTCGTGAGCTACTTTCATTGAGTTATGAAGCCGAGTTTGATCTTTAGAGCTTTCCATGTTCATATCATACTTCTACACATGTAATCTATTTTAGCTTACTTCAATGCAATGTAAAGTTACTTTGACATAAGAAAGTGTTTTAAGCCGACATAAGGTGGTGTCAAAGGTTGGAACACAGTCATTCTTTCCTTAATCTAGAAGTTTTGTCTATAGGTGAATCCGTCGTGAGCTACTTTTGTTGAGTTATGAAGCCGAGTCTGATCCTTAGAGCTTTCTATGTTCATATCATGCTTCTACACATGTAATCTCTTTTAGCTTAGTTCAATGCAATGTAAGGTTACTTTGAAATAAGAAAGTGTGTTAAGCCGACATAAGGTGGTGTCATAGGTTGGAACACAGTCATTCTTTACTAATCTAGAAGTTTTGTCTATTGATGAACCCGTCGTGAGCTACTTTCGTTGAGTTATTTTAGCTTAGTTCAATGCAATGTAAGGTTACTTTGACATAAGAAAGTGTGTTAAGCCAATATAAGGTGGTGAAAAAGGTTGGAACACGGTCATTCTTTCCTTAATCTTGAAGTTTTGTCTATAGGTGAACCCGTCATGAGCTACTTTTTCATTGAGTTATGAAGCCGAGTTTTATCCTTAGAGCTTTCTATGTTCATATCATGCTTCTCCACATGTAATCTCTTTTAGCTTAGTTCAATGCAATGTAAGGTTACTTTGAAACAAGAAAGTGTGTTAAGCTGACATAAGGTGGTGTCATAGGTTGGAACACAGTCATTCTTTACTAATCTAGAAGGTTTGTTTATAGGTGAACCCGTCGTGAGCTACTTTCGTTGAGTTATGAAGCCGAGTTTGATCTTTAGAGCTTTCCATGTTCATATCATACCTCTACACATGCAATCTCTTTTAGCTTAGTTCAATGCAATGTAAGTTTAATTTGACATAAGAAAGTGTGTTAACCCGACATAAGTTGGTGTCGTAGGTTGGAAAACGGTCATTCTTCTCTTAATCTAAAAGTGTTTTCCATTGGTGAACCTGTCGTGAGCTATTTTCGTTGAGTTATGAAGCCGAGTTTGATCTTTAGAGATTTCCATGTTCATATCGTACTTCTACACATGTAATCTCTTTTAGCTTACTTCAATGCAATGTAAAGTTACTTTGACATAAGAAAGTGTGTTAAGCGAACATAAGGTGGTGTCAAAGGTTGGAACACGGTCATTCTTTCCTTAAACTAGAAGTTTTGTCTTTAGGTGAAACCGTCGTGAGCTACTTTCGTTGAGTTTTGAAGCCAAGTTTGATCCTTAGACCTTTCCACGTTCATATCTTACTTCTACACGTGTAATCTCTTTTAGCTTACTTCAATGCAATGTAAGTTTACTTTCACATAAGAAAGTGTGTTAAGCCGACATAAGGTGGTGTATAGGTTGGAACACTGTCATTCTTTCCTTAATCTAGAAGTTTTGTCTATAGGTGAACCTGTCGTGAGCTACTTTCATTGAGTTATGAAGCCGAGTTTGATCTTTAGAGCTTTCCATGTTCATATCATACTTCTACACATGTAATCTATTTTAGCTTACTTCAATGCAATGTAAAGTTACTTTGACATAAGAAAGTGTTTTAAGCCGACATAAGGTGGTGTCAAAGGTTGGAACACAGTCATTCTTTCCTTAATCTAGAAGTTTTGTCTATAGGTGAATCCGTCGTGAGCTACTTTTGTTGAGTTATGAAGCCGAGTCTGATCCTTAGAGCTTTCTATGTTCATATCATGCTTCTACACATGTAATCTCTTTTAGCTTAGTTCAATGCAATGTAAGGTTACTTTGAAATAAGAAAGTGTGTTAAGCCGACATAAGGTGGTGTCATAGGTTGGAACACAGTCATTCTTTACTAATCTAGAAGTTTTGTCTATTGATGAACCCGTCGTGAGCTACTTTCGTTGAGTTATTTTAGCTTAGTTCAATGCAATGTAAGGTTACTTTGACATAAGAAAGTGTGTTAAGCCAATATAAGGTGGTGAAAAAGGTTGGAACACGGTCATTCTTTCCTTAATCTTGAAGTTTTGTCTATAGGTGAACCCGTCATGAGCTACTTTCATTGAGTTATGAAGCCGAGTTTTATCCTTAGAGCTTTCTATGTTCATATCATGCTTCTCCACATGTAATCTCTTTTAGCTTAGTTCAATGCAATGTAAGGTTACTTTGAAACAAGAAAGTGTGTTAAGCTGACATAAGGTGGTGTCATAGGTTGGAACACAGTCATTCTTTACTAATCTAGAAGGTTTGTTTATAGGTGAACCCGTCGTGAGCTACTTTCGTTGAGTTATGAAGCCGAGTTTGATCTTTAGAGCTTTCCATGTTCATATCATACCTCTACACATGCAATCTCTTTTAGCTTAGTTCAATGCAATGTAAGTTTACTTTGACATAAGAAAGTGTGTTAACCCGACATAAGTTGATGTCGTAGGTTGGAAAACGGTCATTCTTCTCTTAATCTAAAAGTGTTGTCCATTGGTGAACCTGTCGTGAGCTATTTTCGTTGAGTTATGAAGCCGAGTTTGATCTTTAGAGATTTGCATGTTCATATCGTACTTCTACACATGTAATCTCTTTTAGCTTACTTCAATGCAATGTAACGTTACTTTGACATAAGAAAGTGTGTTAAGCGAACAGAAGGTGGTGTCAAAGGTTGGAACACGGTCATTCTTTCCTTAAACTAGAAGTTTTGTCTATAGGTGAAACCGTCGTGAGCTACTTTCGTTGAGTTTTGAAGCCAAGTTTGATCCTTAGAGCTGTCCACGTTCATATCTTACTTCTACACGTGTAATCTCTTTTAGCTTACTTCAATGCAATGTAAGTTTACTTTCACATAAGAAAGTGTGTTAAGCCGACATAAGGTGGTGTATAGGTTGGAACACTGTCATTCTTTCCTTAATCTAGAAGTTTTGTCTATAGGTGAACCTGTCGTGAGCTACTTTCGTTGAGTTATGAAGCCGAGTTTGATCTTTAGAGCTTTCCATGTTCATATCATACTTCTACACATGTAATCTCTTTTAGCTTACTTCAATGCAATGTAAAGTTACTTTGACATAAGAAAGTGTTTTAAGCCGACATAAGGTGGTGTCAAAGGTTGGAACACAATCATTCTTTCCTTAATCTAGAAGTTTTGTCTATAGGTGAACCTGTCGTGAGCTACTTTTGTTGAGTTATGAAGCCGAGTCTGATCCTTAGAGCTTTCTATGTTCATATCATGCTTCTACACATGTAATCTCTTTTAGCTTAGTTCAATGCAATGTAAGGTTACTTTGAAATAAGAAAGTGTGTTAAGCCGACATAAGGTGGTGTCATAGGTTGGAACACAGTCATTCTTTACTAATCTAGAAGTTTTGTCTAGTGATGAACCTGTCGTGAGCTACTTTCGTTGAGTTATTTTAGCTTAGTTCAATGCAATGTAAGGTTACTTTGACATAAGAAAGTGTGTTAAGCCAATATAAGGTGGTGAAAAAGGTTGGAACACGGTCATTCTTTCCTTAATCTTGAAGTTTTGTCTATAGGTGAACCCGTCGTGAGCTACTTTCATTGAGTTATAAAGCCGAGTTTTATCCTTAGAGCTTTCTATGTTCATATCATGCTTCTCCACATGAAATCTCTTTTAGCTTAGTTCAATGCAATGTAAGGTTACTTTGAAACAAGAAAGTGTGTTAAGCTGACATAAGGTGGTGTCATAGGTTGGAACACAGTCATTCTTTACAAATCTAGAAGTTTTGTTTATAGGTGAACCCGTCGTGAGCTACTTTCGTTGAGTTATGAAGCCGAGTTTGATCTTTAGAGCTTTCCATGTTCATATCATACTTCTACACATGCAATCTCTTTTAGCTTAGTTCAATGCAATGTAAGTTTACTTTGACATAAGAAAGTGTGTTAAGCCGACATAAGTTGATGTCGTAGGTTGGAAAACGGTCATTCTTCTCTTAATCTAAAAGTGTTCTCCATTGGTGAACCTGTCGTGAGCTATTTTCGTTGAGTTATGAAGCCGAGTTTGATCTTTAGAGATTTGCATGTTCATATCGTACTTCTACACATGTAATCTCTTTTAGCTTACTTCAATGCAATGTAAAGTAACTTTGACATAAGAAAGTGTGTTAAGCGAACATAAGGTGGTGTCAAAGGTTGGAACACGGTCATTCTTTCCTTAAACTAGAAGTTTTGTCTATAGGTGAAACCGTCGTGAGCTACTTTCGTTGAGTTTTGAAGCCAAGTTTGATTCTTAAAGCTGTCCACGTTCATATCTTACTTCTACACGTGTAATCTCTTTTAGCTTACTTCAATGCAATGTAAGTTTACTTTCACATAAGAAAGTGTGTTAAGCCGACATAAGGTGGTGTATAGGTTGGAACACTGTCATTCTTTCCTTAATCTAGAAGTTTTGTCTATAGGTGAACCTGTCGTGAGCTACTTTCGTTGAGTTATGAAGCCGAGTTTGATATTTAGAGCTTTCCATGTTCATATCATACTTCTACACATGTAATCTATTTTAGCTTACTTCAATGCAATGTAAAGTTACTTTGACATAAGAAAGTGTTTTAAGCCGACATAAGGTGGTGTCATAGGTTGGAAAACGGTCATTCTTCTATTAATCTAAAAGTTTTGTCCATTGGTGAACCCATCGTGAGCTACTTTCGTTGGGTTATGAAGCCGAGTTTGATCCTTAGAGCTTTCTATGTTCATATCCTGCTTCTACACATGTAATCTCTTTTACCTTAGTTCAACGCAATGTAAGGTTACTTTGAAATAAGAAAGTGTGTTAAGCCGACATAAGGTGGTGTCATAGGTTGGAACACAATCATTCTTTCTTAATCTAGAAGTTTTGTCTGTAGGTGAACCCGTCGTGAGCTACTTTCGTTGAGTTATTTTAGCTTAGTTCAATGCAATGTAAGGTTACTTTGACATAAGAAAATGTGTTAAGCCAACATAAGGTGGTGTCAAAGGTTGGAACACGGTCATTCTTTCCTTAATCTAGAAGTTTTGTCTATAGGTGAACCCGTCATGAGCTACTTTCGTTGAGTTATGAAGCCGAGTTTTATCCTTAGAGCTTTCTATGTTCATATCATGCTTCTACACATGTAATCTCTTTTAGCATAGTTCAATGCAATGTAAGGTTACTTTGAAACAAGAAAGTGTGTTAAGCTGACATAAGGTGGTGTCATAGGTTGGAACACAGTAATTCTTTACTAATATAGAAGTTTTGTTTATAGGTGAACCCGTCGTGAGCTACTTTCGTTGAGTTATGAAGCCGAGTTTGATCTTTAGAGCTTTCCATGTTCATATCATACTTCTACACATGCAATCTCTTTTAGCTTAGTTCAATGCAATGTAAGTTTACTTTGACATAAGAAAGTGTGTTAAGCCGACATAAGTTGGTGTCATAGGTTGGAAAACGGTCATTCTTCTCTTAATCTACAAGTGTTGTCCATTGGTGAACCTGTTGTGAGCTATTTTCATTGAGTTATGAAGCCGAGTTTGATCTTTAGAGATTTCCATGTTCATATCGTACTTCTACACATGTAATCTCTTTTAGCTTACTTCAATGCAATGTAAAGTTACTTTAACATAAGAAAGTGTGTTAAGCGAACATAAGGTGGTGTCAAAGGTTGGAACACGGTCATTCTTTCCTTAATCTAGAAGTTTTGTCTATAGGTGAAACCGTCGTGAGCTACTTCGTTGAGTTTTGAAGCCAAGTTTGATCCTTAGAGCTGTCCACGTTCATATCTTACTGCTACACGTGTATTCTCTTTTAGCTTACTTCAATGCAATGTAAGTTTACTTTGACATAAGAAAGTGTGTTAAGCGGACATAAGGTGGTGTATAGGTTGGAACACTGTCATTCTTTCCTTAATCTAGAAGTTTTGTCTATAGGTGAACCTGTCGTGAGCTACTTTTGTTGAGTTATGAAGCCGAGTTTGATCTTTAGAGCTTTCCATGTTCATATCATACTTCTACACATGTAATCTATTTTAGCTTACTTCAATGCAATGTAAAGTTACTTTGACATAAGAAAGTGTTTTAAGCCGATATAAGGTGGTGTCATAGGTTGGAAAACGGTCATTCTTCTATTAATCTAAAAGTTTTGTCCTTTGGTGAACCCGTCGTGAGCTACTTTCGTTGGGTTATGAAGCCGAGTTTGATCCTTAGAGCTTTCTATGTTCATATCCTGCTTCTACACATGTAATCTCTTTTAGCTTAGTTCAACGCTATGTAAGGTTACTTTGAAATAAGAAAGTGTGTTAAGCCGACATAAGGTGGTGTCATAGGTTGGAACACAATCATTCTTTCTTAATCTAGAAGTTTTGTCTGTAGGTGAACCCGTCATGGGCTACTTTCGTTGAGTTTTGAAGCCAAGTTTGATCCTTAGAGCTTTCCACGTTCATATCTTACTTCTACACATGTAATCTCTTTTAGCTTACTTCAATGCAATGTAAGTTTACTTTGACATAAGAAAGTGTGTTAAGCCGACATAAGATGGTGTATAGGTTGGAACACTGTCATTCTTTCCTTAATCTAGAAGTTTTGTCCATTGGTGAACCCGTCGTGAGTTACTTTCGTTGGGTTATGAAGCCGAGTTTGATCCTTAGAGCTTTCTATGTTCATATCCTGCTTCTACACGTGTAATCTCTTTTAGCTTAGTTCAACGCAATGTAAGGTTACTTTGAAATAAGAAAGTGTGTTAAGCCGAAATAAGGTGGTGTCATAGGTTGGAACACAATCATTCTTTCTTAATCTAGAAGTTTTGTCTGTAGGTGAACCCGTCGTGAGCTACTTTCGTTGAGTTATTTTAGCTTAGTTAAATGCAATGTAAGGCAATGTAAGGTTACTTTGACATAAGAAAATGTGTTAAGCCAACATAAGGTGGTGTCAAAGGTTGGAACACGGTCATTCTTTCCTTAATCTAGAAGTTTTGTCTATAGGTGAACCCGTCATGAGCTACTTTCGTTGAGTTATGAAGCCGAGTTTTATCTTTAGAGCTTTCTATGTTCATATCATGCTTCTACACATGTAATCTCTTTTAGCATAGTTCAATGCAATGTAAGGTTACTTTGAAACAAGAAAGTGTGTTAAGCTGACATAAGGTGGTGTCATAGGTTGGAACACAGTAATTCTTTACTAATATAGAAGTTTTGTTTATAGGTGAACCCGTCGTGAGCTACTTTCGTTGAGTTTTGAAGCCAAGTTTGATCTTAGAGCTTTCCATGTTCATATCATACTTCTACACATGCAATTTTTTTTAGCTTAGTTTAATGCAATGTAAGTTTACTTTGACATAAGAAAGTGTGTGAAGCCGACATAAGTTGGTGTCATAGGTTGGAAAACGGTCATTCTTCTGTTAATCTAGAAGTGTTGTCCATTGGTGAACCTGTCGTGAGCTATTTTCGTTGAGTTATGACGCCGAGTTTGATCTTTAGAGATTTCCATGTTCATATCGTACTTCTACACATGTAATCTCTTTTAGCTTACTTCAATGCAATGTAAAGTTACTTTGACATAAAAAAGTGTGTTAAGCGAACATAAGGTGGTGTCAAAGGTTGGAACACGGTCATTCTTTCCTTAATCTAGAAGTTTTGTCTATAGGTCAACCCGTCTTGAGCTACTTTCATTGAGTTTTGAAGCCTAGTTTGATCCTTAGAGCTTTCCACGTTCATATCTTACTTCTACACGTGTAATCTCTTTTAGCTTACTTCAATACAATGTAAGTTTACTTTGACATAAGAAAGTGTATTAAGCCGACATAAGGTGGTGTATAGGTTGGAACACTGTCATTCTTTCCTTAATCTAGAAGTTTTGTCTATAGGTGAACCTGTCGTGAGCTACTTTCGTCGAGTTATGAAGCCGAGTTTGATCTTTAGAGCTTTCCATGTTCATATCATACTTCTACACATGTAATCTATTTTAGCTTACTTCAATGCAATGTAAAGTTACTTTGACATAAGAAAGTGTTTTAAGCCGATATAAGGTGGTGTCATAGGTTGGAAAACGGTCATTCTTCTATTAATCTAAAAGTTTTGTCCATTGGTGAACTCGTCGTGAGCTACTTTCGTTGGGTTATGAAGCCGAGTTTGATCCTTAGAGCTTTCTATGTTCATATCCTGCTTCTACACATGTAATCTCTTTTAGCTTACTTCAATGCAATGTAAGTTTACTTTGACATAAGAAAGTGTGTTAAGCCGACATAAGATGGTGTATAGGTTGGAACACTGTCATTCTTTCCTTAATCTAGAAGTTTTGTCCATTGGTGAACCCGTCGTGAGTTACTTTCGTTGGGTTATGAAGCCGAGTTTGATCCTTAGAGCTTTCTATGTTCATATCCTGCTTCTACACGTGTAATCTCTTTTAGCTTAGTTCAACGCAATGTAAGGTTACTTTGAAATAAGAAAGTGTGTTAAGCCGAAATAAGGTGGTGTCATAGGTTGGAACACAATCATTCTTTCTTAATCTAGAAGTTTTGTCTGTAGGTGAACCCGTCGTGAGCTACTTTCGTTGAGTTATTTTAGCTTAGTTAAATGCAATGTAAGGTTACTTTGACATAAGAAAATGTGTTAAGCCAACATAAGGTGGTGTCAAAGGTTGGAACACGGTCATTCTTTCCTTAATCTAGAAGTTTTGTCTATAGGTGAACCCGTCATGAGCTACTTTCGTTGAGTTATGAAGCCGAGTTTTATCCTTAGAGCTTTCTATGTTCATATCATGCTTCTACACATGCAATCTCTTTTAGCTTAGTTCAACGCAATGTAAGGTTACTTTGAAATAAGAAAGTGTGTTAAGCCGACATAAGGTGGTGTCATAGGTTGGAACACAATCATTCTTTCTTAATCTAGAAGTTTTGTCTGTAGGTGAACCCGTCGTGAGCTACTTTCGTTGAGTTATTTTAGCTTAGTTCAATGCAATGTAAGGTTACTTTGACATAAGAAAATGTGTTAAGCCAACATAAGGTGGTGTCAAAGGTTGGAACACGGTCATTCTTTCCTTAATCTAGAAGTTTTGTCTATAGGTGAACCCGTCATGAGTTACTTTCGTTGGGTTATGAAGCCGAGTTTGATCCTTAGAGCTTTCTATGTTCATATCCTGCTTCTACACGTGTAATCTCTTTTAGCTTAGTTCAACGCAATGTAAGGTTACTTTGAAATAAGAAAGTGTGTTAAGCCGAAATAAGGTGGTGTCATAGGTTGGAACACAATCATTCTTTCTTAATCTAGAAGTTTTGTCTGTAGGTGAACCCGTCGTGAGCTACTTTCGTTGAGTTATTTTAGCTTAGTTAAATGCAATGTAAGGTTACTTTGACATAAGAAAATGTGTTAAGCCAACATAAGGTGGTGTCAAAGGTTGGAACACGGTCATTCTTTCCTTAATCTAGAAGTTTTGTCTATAGGTGAACCCGTCATGAGCTACTTTCGTTGAGTTATGAAGCCGAGTTTTATCCTTAGAGCTTTCTATGTTCATATCATGCTTCTACACATGCAATCTCTTTTAGCTTAGTTCAACGCAATGTAAGGTTACTTTGAAATAAGAAAGTGTGTTAAGCCGACATAAGGTGGTGTCATAGGTTGGAACACAATCATTCTTTCTTAATCTAGAAGTTTTGTCTGTAGGTGAACCCGTCGTGAGCTACTTTCGTTGAGTTATTTTAGCTTAGTTCAATGCAATGTAAGGTTACTTTGACATAAGAAAATGTGTTAAGCCAACATAAGGTGGTGTCAAAGGTTGGAACACGGTCATTCTTTCCTTAATCTAGAAGTTTTGTCTATAGGTGAACCCGTCATGAGCTACTTTCGTTGAGTTATGAAGCCGAGTTTTATCCTTAGAGCTTTCTATGTTCATATCATGCTTCTACACATGTAATCTCTTTTAGCTTAGTTCAACGCAATGTAAGGTTACTTTGAAATAAGAAAGTGTGTTAAGCCGAAATAAGGTGGTGTCATAGGTTGGAACACAATCATTCTTTCTTAATCTAGAAGTTTTGTCTGTAGGTGAACCCGTCATGAGCTACTTTCGTTGAGTTTTGAAGCAAAGTTTGATCCTTAGACCTTTCCACGTTCATATCTTACTTCTACACCTGTAATCTCTTTTAGCTTACTTCAATGCAATGTAAGTTTACTTTGACATAAGAAAGTGTGTTAAGCCGACATAAGATGGTGTATAGGTTGGAACACTGTCATTCTTTCCTTAATCTAGAAGTTTTGTCTATAGGTGAACCTGTCGTGAGCTACTTTCGTTGAGTTATGAAGCCGAGTTTGATCTTTAGAGCTTTCCATGTTCATATCGTACTTCTACACATGTAATCTCTTTTAGCTTACTTCAATGCAATGTAAAGTTACTTTGACATAAGAAAGTGTGTTAAGCCGACATAAGGTGGTGTCATAGGTTGGAAAACGGTCATTCTTCTCTTAATCTAAAAGTTTTGTCCATTGGTGAACCTGTCGTGAGCTATTTTCGTTGAGTTATGAAGCCGAGTTTGATCTTTAGAGATTTCCATGTTCATATCGTACTTCTACACATGTAATCTCTTTTAGCTTACTTCAATGCAATGTAAAGTTACTTTGACATAAGAAAGTGTGTTAAGCGAACATAAGGTGGTGTCAAAGGTTGGAACACGGTCATTCTTTTCTTAATCTAGAAGTTTTGTCTATAGGTGAACCCGTCGTGAGCTACTTTCGTTGAGTTTTGAAGCCAAGTTTGATCCTTAGAGCTTTCCACGTTCATATCTTACTTCTACACGTGTAATCTCTTTAAGCTTACTTCAATGCAATGTAAGTTTACTTTGACATAAGAAAGTGTGTTAAGCCGACATAAGGTGGTGTATAGGTTGGAACACTGTCATTCTTTCCTTAATCTAGAAGTTTTGTCTATAGGTGAACCTGTCGTGAGCTAATTTCGTTGAGTTATGAAGCCGAGTTTGATCTTTAGAGCTTTCCATGTTCATATCATACTTCTACACATGTAATCTATTTTAGCTTACTTCAATGCAATGTAAAGTTACTTTGACATAAGAAAGTGTTTTAAGCCGACATAAGGTGGTGTCATAGGTTGGAAAACGGTCATTCTTCTCTTAATCTAAAAGTTTTGTCCATTGGTGAACCCGTCGTGAGCTACTTTCGTTGGGTTATGAAGCCGAGTTTGATCCTTAGAGCTTTGTATGTTCATATCCTGCTTCTACACATGTAATCTCTTTTAGCTTAGTTCAACGCAATGTAAGGTTACTTTGAAAGAAGAAAGTGTGTTAAGCCGAAATAAGGTGGTGTCATAGGTTGGAACACAATCATTCTTTCTTAATCTAGAAGTTTTGTCTGTAGGTGAACCCGTCGTGAGCTACTTTCGTTGAGTTATTTTAGCTTAGTTAAATGCAATGTAAGGTTACTTTGACATAAGAAAATGTGTTAAGCCAACATAAGGTGGTGTCAAAGGTTGGAACACGGTCATTCTTTCCTTAATCTAGAAGTTTTGTCTATAGGTGAACCCGTCATGAGCTACTTTCGTTGAGTTATGAAGCCGAGTTTTATCCTTAGAGCTTTCTATGTTCATATCATGCTTCTACACATGCAATCTCTTTTAGCTTAGTTCAACGCAATGTAAGGTTACTTTGAAATAAGAAAGTGTGTTAAGCCGACATAAGGTGGTGTCATAGGTTGGAACACAATCATTCTTTCTTAATCTAGAAGTTTTGTCTGTAGGTGAACCCGTCGTGAGCTACTTTCGTTGAGTTATTTTAGCTTAGTTCAATGCAATGTAAGGTTACTTTGACATAAGAAAATGTGTTAAGCCAACATAAGGTGGTGTCAAAGGTTGGAACACGGTCATTCTTTCCTTAATCTAGAAGTTTTGTCTATAGGTGAACCCGTCATGAGCTACTTTCGTTGAGTTATGAAGCCGAGTTTTATCCTTAGAGCTTTCTATGTTCATATCATGCTTCTACACATGTAATCTCTTTTAGCTTAGTTCAACGCAATGTAAGGTTACTTTGAAATAAGAAAGTGTGTTAAGCCGAAATAAGGTGGTGTCATAGGTTGGAACACAATCATTCTTTCTTAATCTAGAAGTTTTGTCTGTAGGTGAACCCGTCGTGAGCTACTTTCGTTGAGTTATTTTAGCTTAGTTAAATGCAATGTAAGGTTACTTTGACATAAGAAAATGTGTTAAGCCAACATAAGGTGGTGTCAAAGGTTGGAACACGGTCATTCTTTCCTTAATCTAGAAGTTTTGTCTATAGGTGAACCCGTCATGAGCTACTTTCGTTGAGTTATGAAGCCGAGTTTTATCCTTAGAGCTTTCTATGTTCATATCATGCTTCTACACATGCAATCTCTTTTAGCTTAGTTCAACGCAATGTAAGGTTACTTTGAAATAAGAAAGTGTGTTAAGCCGACATAAGGTGGTGTCATAGGTTGGAACACAATCATTCTTTCTTAATCTAGAAGTTTTGTCTGTAGGTGAACCCGTCGTGAGCTACTTTCGTTGAGTTATTTTAGCTTAGTTCAATGCAATGTAAGGTTACTTTGACATAAGAAAATGTGTTAAGCCAACATAAGGTGGTGTCAAAGGTTGGAACACGGTCATTCTTTCCTTAATCTAGAAGTTTTGTCTATAGGTGAACCCGTCATGAGCTACTTTCGTTGAGTTATGAAGCCGAGTTTTATCCTTAGAGCTTTCTATGTTCATATCATGCTTCTACACATGTAATCTCTTTTAGCTTAGTTCAACGCAATGTAAGGTTACTTTGAAATAAGAAAGTGTGTTAAGCCGAAATAAGGTGGTGTCATAGGTTGGAACACAATCATTCTTTCTTAATCTAGAAGTTTTGTCTGTAGGTGAACCCGTCATGAGCTACTTTCGTTGAGTTTTGAAGCAAAGTTTGATCCTTAGACCTTTCCACGTTCATATCTTACTTCTACACCTGTAATCTCTTTTAGCTTACTTCAATGCAATGTAAGTTTACTTTGACATAAGAAAGTGTGTTAAGCCGACATAAGATGGTGTATAGGTTGGAACACTGTCATTCTTTCCTTAATCTAGAAGTTTTGTCTATAGGTGAACCTGTCGTGAGCTACTTTCGTTGAGTTATGAAGCCGAGTTTGATCTTTAGAGCTTTCCATGTTCATATCGTACTTCTACACATGTAATCTCTTTTAGCTTACTTCAATGCAATGTAAAGTTACTTTGACATAAGAAAGTGTGTTAAGCCGACATAAGGTGGTGTCATAGGTTGGAAAACGGTCATTCTTCTCTTAATCTAAAAGTTTTGTCCATTGGTGAACCTGTCGTGAGCTATTTTCGTTGAGTTATGAAGCCGAGTTTGATCTTTAGAGATTTCCATGTTCATATCGTACTTCTACACATGTAATCTCTTTTAGCTTACTTCAATGCAATGTAAAGTTACTTTGACATAAGAAAGTGTGTTAAGCGAACATAAGGTGGTGTCAAAGGTTGGAACACGGTCATTCTTTTCTTAATCTAGAAGTTTTGTCTATAGGTGAACCCGTCGTGAGCTACTTTCGTTGAGTTTTGAAGCCAAGTTTGATCCTTAGAGCTTTCCACGTTCATATCTTACTTCTACACGTGTAATCTCTTTAAGCTTACTTCAATGCAATGTAAGTTTACTTTGACATAAGAAAGTGTGTTAAGCCGACATAAGGTGGTGTATAGGTTGGAACACTGTCATTCTTTCCTTAATCTAGAATTTTTGTCTATAGGTGAACCTGTCGTGAGCTAATTTCGTTGAGTTATGAAGCCGAGTTTGATCTTTAGAGCTTTCCATGTTCATATCATACTTCTACACATGTAATCTATTTTAGCTTACTTCAATGCAATGTAAAGTTACTTTGACATAAGAAAGTGTTTTAAGCCGACATAAGGTGGTGTCATAGGTTGGAAAACGGTCATTCTTCTCTTAATCTAAAAGTTTTGTCCATTGGTGAACCCGTCGTGAGCTACTTTCGTTGGGTTATGAAGCCGAGTTTGATCCTTAGAGCTTTGTATGTTCATATCCTGCTTCTACACATGTAATCTCTTTTAGCTTAGTTCAACGCAATGTAAGGTTACTTTGAAAGAAGAAAGTGTGTTAAGCCGAAATAAGGTGGTGTCATAGGTTGGAACACAATCATTCTTTCTTAATCTAGAAGTTTTGTCTGTAGGTGAACCCGTCGTGAGCTACTTTCGTTGAGTTATTTTAGCTTAGTTAAATGCAATGTAAGGTTACTTTGACATAAGAAAATGTGTTAAGCCAACATAAGGTGGTGTCAAAGGTTGGAACACGGTCATTCTTTCCTTAATCTAGAAGTTTTGTCTATAGGTGAACCCGTCATGAGCTACTTTCGTTGAGTTATGAAGCCGAGTTTTATCCTTAGAGCTTTCTATGTTCATATCATGCTTCTACACATGCAATCTCTTTTAGCTTAGTTCAACGCAATGTAAGGTTACTTTGAAATAAGAAAGTGTGTTAAGCCGACATAAGGTGGTGTCATAGGTTGGAACACAATCATTCTTTCTTAATCTAGAAGTTTTGTCTGTAGGTGAACCCGTCGTGAGCTACTTTCGTTGAGTTATTTTAGCTTAGTTCAATGCAATGTAAGGTTACTTTGACATAAGAAAATGTGTTAAGCCAACATAAGGTGGTGTCAAAGGTTGGAACACGGTCATTCTTTCCTTAATCTAGAAGTTTTGTCTATAGGTGAACCCGTCATGAGCTACTTTCGTTGAGTTATGAAGCCGAGTTTTATCCTTAGAGCTTTCTATGTTCATATCATGCTTCTACACATGTAATCTCTTTTAGCTTAGTTCAACGCAATGTAAGGTTACTTTGAAATAAGAAAGTGTGTTAAGCCGAAATAAGGTGGTGTCATAGGTTGGAACACAATCATTCTTTCTTAATCTAGAAGTTTTGTCTGTAGGTGAACCCGTCATGAGCTACTTTCGTTGAGTTTTGAAGCAAAGTTTGATCCTTAGACCTTTCCACGTTCATATCTTACTTCTACACCTGTAATCTCTTTTAGCTTACTTCAATGCAATGTAAGTTTACTTTGACATAAGAAAGTGTGTTAAGCCGACATAAGATGGTGTATAGGTTGGAACACTGTCATTCTTTCCTTAATCTAGAAGTTTTGTCTATAGGTGAACCTGTCGTGAGCTACTTTCGTTGAGTTATGAAGCCGAGTTTGATCTTTAGAGCTTTCCATGTTCATATCGTACTTCTACACATGTAATCTCTTTTAGCTTACTTCAATGCAATGTAAAGTTACTTTGACATAAGAAAGTGTGTTAAGCCGACATAAGGTGGTGTCATAGGTTGGAAAACGGTCATTCTTCTCTTAATCTAAAAGTTTTGTCCATTGGTGAACCTGTCGTGAGCTATTTTCGTTGAGTTATGAAGCCGAGTTTGATCTTTAGAGATTTCCATGTTCATATCGTACTTCTACACATGTAATCTCTTTTAGCTTACTTCAATGCAATGTAAAGTTACTTTGACATAAGAAAGTGTGTTAAGCGAACATAAGGTGGTGTCAAAGGTTGGAACACGGTCATTCTTTTCTTAATCTAGAAGTTTTGTCTATAGGTGAACCCGTCGTGAGCTACTTTCGTTGAGTTTTGAAGCCAAGTTTGATCCTTAGAGCTTTCCACGTTCATATCTTACTTCTACACGTGTAATCTCTTTAAGCTTACTTCAATGCAATGTAAGTTTACTTTGACATAAGAAAGTGTGTTAAGCCGACATAAGGTGGTGTATAGGTTGGAACACTGTCATTCTTTCCTTAATCTAGAATTTTTGTCTATAGGTGAACCTGTCGTGAGCTAATTTCGTTGAGTTATGAAGCCGAGTTTGATCTTTAGAGCTTTCCATGTTCATATCATACTTCTACACATGTAATCTATTTTAGCTTACTTCAATGCAATGTAAAGTTACTTTGACATAAGAAAGTGTTTTAAGCCGACATAAGGTGGTGTCATAGGTTGGAAAACGGTCATTCTTCTCTTAATCTAAAAGTTTTGTCCATTGGTGAACCCGTCGTGAGCTACTTTCGTTGGGTTATGAAGCCGAGTTTGATCCTTAGAGCTTTGTATGTTCATATCCTGCTTCTACACATGTAATCTCTTTTAGCTTAGTTCAACGCAATGTAAGGTTACTTTGAAAGAAGAAAGTGTGTTAAGCCGAAATAAGGTGGTGTCATAGGTTGGAACACAATCATTCTTTCTTAATCTAGAAGTTTTGTCTGTAGGTGAACCCGTCATGAGCTACTTTCGTTGAGTTTTGAAGCCAAGTTTGATCCTTAGACCTTTCCACGTTCATATCTTACTTCTACACCTGTAATCTCTTTTAGCTTACTTCAATGCAATGTAAGTTTACTTTGACATAAGAAAGTGTGTTAAGCCGATATAAGATGGTGTATAGGTTGGAACACTGTCATTCTTTCCTTAATCTAGAAGTTTTGTCTATAGGTGAACCTGTCGTGAGCTACTTTCGTTGAGTTATGAAGCCGAGTTTGATCTTTAGAGCTTTCCATGTTCATATCGTACTTCTACACATGTAATCTCTTTTAGCTTACTTCAATGCAATGTAAAGTTACTTTGACATAAGAAAGTGTGTTAAGCCGACATAAGGTGGTGTCATAGGTTGGAAAACGGTCATTCTTCTCTTAACCTAAAAGTTTTGTCCATTGGTGAACCTGTCGTGAGCTATTTTCGTTGAGTTATGAAGCCGAGTTTGATCTTTAGAGATTTCCATGTTCATATCGTACTTCTACACATGTAATCTCTTTTAGCTTACTTCAATGCAATGTAAAGTTACTTTGACATAAGAAAGTGTGTTAAGCGAACATAAGGTGGTGTCAAAGGTTGGAACACGGTCATTCTTTTCTTAATCTAGAAGTTTTGTCTATAGGTGAACCCGTCGTGAGCTACTTTCGTTGAGTTTTGAAGCCAAGTTTGATCCTTAGAGCTTTCCACGTTCATATCTTACTTCTACACGTGTAATCTCTTTAAGCTTACTTCAATGCAATGTAAGTTTACTTTGACATAAGAAAGTGTGTTAAGCCGACATAAGGTGGTGTATAGGTTGGAACACTGTCATTCTTTCCTTAATCTAGAAGTTTTGTCTATAGGTGAACCTGTCGTGAGCTAATTTCGTTGAGTTATGAAGCCGAGTTTGATCTTTAGAGCTTTCCATGTTCATATCATACTTCTACACATGTAATCTATTTTAGCTTACTTCAATGCAATGTAAAGTTACTTTGACATAAGAAAGTGTTTTAAGCCGACATAAGGTGGTGTCAAAGGTTGGAACACGGTCATTCTTTCGTTAATCTAGAAGTTTTGTCTATAGGTGAACCCGTCGTGAGCTACTTTCGTTGAGTTATGAAGCCGAGTTTGATCTTTAGAGCTTTCCATGTTCATATCATGCTTCTCCACATGTAATCTCTTTTAGTTTAGTTCAATGCAAGGTAAGGTTACTTTGAAACAAGAAAGTGTTTTAAGCCGACATAAGGTGGTGTCATAGGTTGGAAAACGGTCATTCTTCTCTTAATCTAAAAGTTTTGTCCATTGGTGAACCCGTCGTGAGCTACTTTCGTTGGGTTATGAAGCCGAGTTTGATCCTTAGAGCTTTCTATGTTCATATCCTGCTTCTACACATGTAATCTCTTTTAGCTTAGTTCAACGCAATGTAAGGTTACTTTGAAATAAGAAAGTGTGTTAAGCCGAAATAAGGTGGTGTCATAGGTTGGAACACAATCATTCTTTCTTAATCTAGAAGTTTTGTCTGTAGGTGAACCCGTCATGAGCTACTTTCGTTGAGTTTTGAAGCCAAGTTTGATCCTTAGACCTTTCCACGTTCATATCTTACTTCTACACCTGTAATCTCTTTTAGCTTACTTCAATGCAATGTAAGTTTACTTTGACATAAGAAAGTGTGTTAAGCCGACATAAGATGGTGTATAGGTTGGAACACTGTCATTCTTTCCTTAATCTAGAAGTTTTGTCTATAGGTGAACCTGTCGTGAGCTACTTTCGTTGAGTTATGAAGCCGAGTTTGATCTTTAGAGCTTTCCATGTTCATATCGTACTTCTACACATGTAATCTCTTTTAGCTTACTTCAATGCAATGTAAAGTTACTTTGACATAAGAAAGTGTGTTAAGCCGACATAAGGTGGTGTCATAGGTTGGAAAACGGTCATTCTTCTCTTAATCTAAAAGTTTTGTCCATTGGTGAACCTGTCGTGAGCTATTTTCGTTGAGTTATGAAGCCGAGTTTGATCTTTAGAGATTTCCATGTTCATATCGTACTTCTACACATGTAATCTCTTTTAGCTTACTTCAATGCAATGTAAAGTTACTTTGACATAAGAAAGTGTGTTAAGCGAACATAAGGTGGTGTCAAAGGTTGGAACACGGTCATTCTTTTCTTAATCTAGAAGTTTTGTCTATAGGTGAACCCGTCGTGAGCTACTTTCGTTGAGTTTTGAAGCCAAGTTTGATCCTTAGAGCTTTCCACGTTCATATCTTACTTCTACACGTGTAATCTCTTTAAGCTTACTTCAATGCAATGTAAGTTTACTTTGACATAAGAAAGTGTGTTAAGCCGACATAAGGTGGTGTATAGGTTGGAACACTGTCATTCTTTCCTTAATCTAGAAGTTTTGTCTATAGGTGAACCTGTCGTGAGCTAATTTCGTTGAGTTATGAAGCCGAGTTTGATCTTTAGAGCTTTCCATGTTCATATCATACTTCTACACATGTAATCTATTTTAGCTTACTTCAATGCAATGTAAAGTTACTTTGACATAAGAAAGTGTTTTAAGCCGACATAAGGTGGTGTCATAGGTTGGAAAACGGTCATTCTTCTCTTAATCTAAAAGTTTTGTCCATTGGTGAACCCGTCGTGAGCTACTTTCGTTGGGTTATGAAGCCGAGTTTGATCCTTAGAGCTTTGTATGTTCATATCCTGCTTCTACACATGTAATCTCTTTTAGCTTAGTTCAACGCAATGTAAGGTTACTTTGAAAGAAGAAAGTGTGTTAAGCCGAAATAAGGTGGTGTCATAGGTTGGAACACAATCATTCTTTCTTAATCTAGAAGTTTTGTCTGTAGGTGAACCCGTCATGAGCTACTTTCGTTGAGTTTTGAAGCCAAGTTTGATCCTTAGACCTTTCCACGTTCATATCTTACTTCTACACCTGTAATCTCTTTTAGCTTACTTCAATGCAATGTAAGTTTACTTTGACATAAGAAAGTGTGTTAAGCCGATATAAGATGGTGTATAGGTTGGAACACTGTCATTCTTTCCTTAATCTAGAAGTTTTGTCTATAGGTGAACCTGTCGTGAGCTACTTTCGTTGAGTTATGAAGCCGAGTTTGATCTTTAGAGCTTTCCATGTTCATATCGTACTTCTACACATGTAATCTCTTTTAGCTTACTTCAATGCAATGTAAAGTTACTTTGACATAAGAAAGTGTGTTAAGCCGACATAAGGTGGTGTCATAGGTTGGAAAACGGTCATTCTTCTCTTAACCTAAAAGTTTTGTCCATTGGTGAACCTGTCGTGAGCTATTTTCGTTGAGTTATGAAGCCGAGTTTGATCTTTAGAGATTTCCATGTTCATATCGTACTTCTACACATGTAATCTCTTTTAGCTTACTTCAATGCAATGTAAAGTTACTTTGACATAAGAAAGTGTGTTAAGCGAACATAAGGTGGTGTCAAAGGTTGGAACACGGTCATTCTTTTCTTAATCTAGAAGTTTTGTCTATAGGTGAACCCGTCGTGAGCTACTTTCGTTGAGTTTTGAAGCCAAGTTTGATCCTTAGAGCTTTCCACGTTCATATCTTACTTCTACACGTGTAATCTCTTTAAGCTTACTTCAATGCAATGTAAGTTTACTTTGACATAAGAAAGTGTGTTAAGCCGACATAAGGTGGTGTATAGGTTGGAACACTGTCATTCTTTCCTTAATCTAGAAGTTTTGTCTATAGGTGAACCTGTCGTGAGCTAATTTCGTTGAGTTATGAAGCCGAGTTTGATCTTTAGAGCTTTCCATGTTCATATCATGCTTCTCCACATGTAATCTCTTTTAGTTTAGTTCAATGCAAGGTAAGGTTACTTTGAAACAAGAAAGTGTTTTAAGCCGACATAAGGTGGTGTCATAGGTTGGAAAACGGTCATTCTTCTCTTAATCTAAAAGTTTTGTCCATTGGTGAACCCGTCGTGAGCTACTTTCGTTGGGTTATGAAGCCGAGTTTGATCCTTAGAGCTTTCTATGTTCATATCCTGCTTCTACACATGTAATCTCTTTTAGCTTAGTTCAACGCAATGTAAGGTTACTTTGAAATAAGAAAGTGTGTTAAGCCGAAATAAGGTGGTGTCATAGGTTGGAACACAATCATTCTTTCTTAATCTAGAAGTTTTGTCTGTAGGTGAACCCGTCATGAGCTACTTTCGTTGAGTTTTGAAGCCAAGTTTGATCCTTAGACCTTTCCACGTTCATATCTTACTTCTACACATGTAATCTCTTTTAGCTTACTTCAATGCAATGTAAGTTTACTTTGACATAAGAAAGTGTGTTAAGCCGACATAAGATGGTGTATAGGTTGGAACACTGTCATTCTTTCCTTAATCTAGAAGTTTTGTCTATAGGTGAACCTGTCGTGAGCTACTTTCGTTGGGTTATGAAGCCGAGTTTGATCCTTAGAGCTTTCTATGTTCATATCCTGCTTCTACACATGTAATCTCTTTTAGCTTAGTTCAACGCAATGTAAGGTTACTTTGAAATAAGAAAGTGTGTTAAGCCGACATAAGGTGGTGTCATAGGTTGGAACACAATCATTCTTTCTTAATCTAGAAGTTTTGTCTGTAGGTGAACCCGTCGTGAGCTACTTTCGTTGAGTTATTTTAGCTTAGTTCAATGCAATGTAAGGTTACTTTGACATAAGAAAATGTGTTAAGCCAACATAAGGTGGTGTCAAAGGTTGGAACACGGTCATTCTTTCCTTAATCTAGAAGTTTTGTCTATAGGTGAACCCGTCATGAGCTACTTTCGTTGAGTTATGAAGCCGAGTTTTATCCTTAGAGCTTTCTATGTTCATATCATGCTTCTACACATGTAATCTCTTTTAGCTTAGTTCAACGCAATGTAAGGTTACTTTGAAATAAGAAAGTGTGTTAAGCCGAAATAAGGTGGTGTCATAGGTTGGAACACAATCATTCTTTCTTAATCTAGAAGTTTTGTCTGTAGGTGAACCCGTCATGAGCTACTTTCGTTGAGTTTTGAAGCAAAGTTTGATCCTTAGACCTTTCCACGTTCATATCTTACTTCTACACCTGTAATCTCTTTTAGCTTACTTCAATGCAATGTAAGTTTACTTTGACATAAGAAAGTGTGTTAAGCCGACATAAGATGGTGTATAGGTTGGAACACTGTCATTCTTTCCTTAATCTAGAAGTTTTGTCTATAGGTGAACCTGTCGTGAGCTACTTTCGTTGAGTTATGAAGCCGAGTTTGATCTTTAGAGCTTTCCATGTTCATATCGTACTTCTACACATGTAATCTCTTTTAGCTTACTTCAATGCAATGTAAAGTTACTTTGACATAAGAAAGTGTGTTAAGCCGACATAAGGTGGTGTCATAGGTTGGAAAACGGTCATTCTTCTCTTAACCTAAAAGTTTTGTCCATTGGTGAACCTGTCGTGAGCTATTTTCGTTGAGTTATGAAGCCGAGTTTGATCTTTAGAGATTTCCATGTTCATATCGTACTTCTACACATGTAATCTCTTTTAGCTTACTTCAATGCAATGTAAAGTTACTTTGACATAAGAAAGTGTGTTAAGCGAACATAAGGTGGTGTCAAAGGTTGGAACACGGTCATTCTTTTCTTAATCTAGAAGTTTTGTCTATAGGTGAACCCGTCGTGAGCTACTTTCGTTGAGTTTTGAAGCCAAGTTTGATCCTTAGAGCTTTCCACGTTCATATCTTACTTCTACACGTGTAATCTCTTTAAGCTTACTTCAATGCAATGTAAGTTTACTTTGACATAAGAAAGTGTGTTAAGCCGACATAAGGTGGTGTATAGGTTGGAACACTGTCATTCTTTCCTTAATCTAGAAGTTTTGTCTATAGGTGAACCTGTCGTGAGCTAATTTCGTTGAGTTATGAAGCCGAGTTTGATCTTTAGAGCTTTCCATGTTCATATCATGCTTCTCCACATGTAATCTCTTTTAGTTTAGTTCAATGCAAGGTAAGGTTACTTTGAAACAAGAAAGTGTTTTAAGCCGACATAAGGTGGTGTCATAGGTTGGAAAACGGTCATTCTTCTCTTAATCTAAAAGTTTTGTCCATTGGTGAACCCGTCGTGAGCTACTTTCGTTGGGTTATGAAGCCGAGTTTGATCCTTAGAGCTTTCTATGTTCATATCCTGCTTCTACACATGTAATCTCTTTTAGCTTAGTTCAACGCAATGTAAGGTTACTTTGAAATAAGAAAGTGTGTTAAGCCGAAATAAGGTGGTGTCATAGGTTGGAACACAATCATTCTTTCTTAATCTAGAAGTTTTGTCTGTAGGTGAACCCGTCATGAGCTACTTTCGTTGAGTTTTGAAGCCAAGTTTGATCCTTAGACCTTTCCACGTTCATATCTTACTTCTACACATGTAATCTCTTTTAGCTTACTTCAATGCAATGTAAGTTTACTTTGACATAAGAAAGTGTGTTAAGCCGACATAAGATGGTGTATAGGTTGGAACACTGTCATTCTTTCCTTAATCTAGAAGTTTTGTCTATAGGTGAACCTGTCGTGAGCTACTTTCGTTGGGTTATGAAGCCGAGTTTGATCCTTAGAGCTTTCTATGTTCATATCCTGCTTCTACACATGTAATCTCTTTTAGCTTAGTTCAACGCAATGTAAGGTTACTTTGAAATAAGAAAGTGTGTTAAGCCGACATAAGGTGGTGTCATAGGTTGGAACACAATCATTCTTTCTTAATCTAGAAGTTTTGTCTGTAGGTGAACCCGTCGTGAGCTACTTTCGTTGAGTTATTTTAGCTTAGTTCAATGCAATGTAAGGTTACTTTGACATAAGAAAATGTGTTAAGCCAACATAAGGTGGTGTCAAAGGTTGGAACACGGTCATTCTTTCCTTAATCTAGAAGTTTTGTCTATAGGTGAACCCGTCATGAGCTACTTTCGTTGAGTTATGAAGCCGAGTTTTATCCTTAGAGCTTTCTATGTTCATATCATGCTTCTACACATGTAATCTCTTTTAGCTTAGTTCAACGCAATGTAAGGTTACTTTGAAATAAGAAAGTGTGTTAAGCCGAAATAAGGTGGTGTCATAGGTTGGAACACAATCATTCTTTCTTAATCTAGAAGTTTTGTCTGTAGGTGAACCCGTCATGAGCTACTTTCGTTGAGTTTTGAAGCAAAGTTTGATCCTTAGACCTTTCCACGTTCATATCTTACTTCTACACCTGTAATCTCTTTTAGCTTACTTCAATGCAATGTAAGTTTACTTTGACATAAGAAAGTGTGTTAAGCCGACATAAGATGGTGTATAGGTTGGAACACTGTCATTCTTTCCTTAATCTAGAAGTTTTGTCTATAGGTGAACCTGTCGTGAGCTACTTTCGTTGAGTTATGAAGCCGAGTTTGATCTTTAGAGCTTTCCATGTTCATATCGTACTTCTACACATGTAATCTCTTTTAGCTTACTTCAATGCAATGTAAAGTTACTTTGACATAAGAAAGTGTGTTAAGCCGACATAAGGTGGTGTCATAGGTTGGAAAACGGTCATTCTTCTCTTAATCTAAAAGTTTTGTCCATTGGTGAACCTGTCGTGAGCTATTTTCGTTGAGTTATGAAGCCGAGTTTGATCTTTAGAGATTTCCATGTTCATATCGTACTTCTACACATGTAATCTCTTTTAGCTTACTTCAATGCAATGTAAAGTTACTTTGACATAAGAAAGTGTGTTAAGCGAACATAAGGTGGTGTCAAAGGTTGGAACACGGTCATTCTTTTCTTAATCTAGAAGTTTTGTCTATAGGTGAACCCGTCGTGAGCTACTTTCGTTGAGTTTTGAAGCCAAGTTTGATCCTTAGAGCTTTCCACGTTCATATCTTACTTCTACACGTGTAATCTCTTTAAGCTTACTTCAATGCAATGTAAGTTTACTTTGACATAAGAAAGTGTGTTAAGCCGACATAAGGTGGTGTATAGGTTGGAACACTGTCATTCTTTCCTTAATCTAGAAGTTTTGTCTATAGGTGAACCTGTCGTGAGCTAATTTCGTTGAGTTATGAAGCCGAGTTTGATCTTTAGAGCTTTCCATGTTCATATCATACTTCTACACATGTAATCTATTTTAGCTTACTTCAATGCAATGTAAAGTTACTTTGACATAAGAAAGTGTTTTAAGCCGACATAAGGTGGTGTCATAGGTTGGAAAACGGTCATTCTTCTCTTAATCTAAAAGTTTTGTCCATTGGTGAACCCGTCGTGAGCTACTTTCGTTGGGTTATGAAGCCGAGTTTGATCCTTAGAGCTTTGTATGTTCATATCCTGCTTCTACACATGTAATCTCTTTTAGCTTAGTTCAACGCAATGTAAGGTTACTTTGAAAGAAGAAAGTGTGTTAAGCCGAAATAAGGTGGTGTCATAGGTTGGAACACAATCATTCTTTCTTAATCTAGAAGTTTTGTCTGTAGGTGAACCCGTCATGAGCTACTTTCGTTGAGTTTTGAAGCCAAGTTTGATCCTTAGACCTTTCCACGTTCATATCTTACTTCTACACCTGTAATCTCTTTTAGCTTACTTCAATGCAATGTAAGTTTACTTTGACATAAGAAAGTGTGTTAAGCCGATATAAGATGGTGTATAGGTTGGAACACTGTCATTCTTTCCTTAATCTAGAAGTTTTGTCTATAGGTGAACCTGTCGTGAGCTACTTTCGTTGAGTTATGAAGCCGAGTTTGATCTTTAGAGCTTTCCATGTTCATATCGTACTTCTACACATGTAATCTCTTTTAGCTTACTTCAATGCAATGTAAAGTTACTTTGACATAAGAAAGTGTGTTAAGCCGACATAAGGTGGTGTCATAGGTTGGAAAACGGTCATTCTTCTCTTAACCTAAAAGTTTTGTCCATTGGTGAACCTGTCGTGAGCTATTTTCGTTGAGTTATGAAGCCGAGTTTGATCTTTAGAGATTTCCATGTTCATATCGTACTTCTACACATGTAATCTCTTTTAGCTTACTTCAATGCAATGTAAAGTTACTTTGACATAAGAAAGTGTGTTAAGCGAACATAAGGTGGTGTCAAAGGTTGGAACACGGTCATTCTTTTCTTAATCTAGAAGTTTTGTCTATAGGTGAACCCGTCGTGAGCTACTTTCGTTGAGTTTTGAAGCCAAGTTTGATCCTTAGAGCTTTCCACGTTCATATCTTACTTCTACACGTGTAATCTCTTTAAGCTTACTTCAATGCAATGTAAGTTTACTTTGACATAAGAAAGTGTGTTAAGCCGACATAAGGTGGTGTATAGGTTGGAACACTGTCATTCTTTCCTTAATCTAGAAGTTTTGTCTATAGGTGAACCTGTCGTGAGCTAATTTCGTTGAGTTATGAAGCCGAGTTTGATCTTTAGAGCTTTCCATGTTCATATCATACTTCTACACATGTAATCTATTTTAGCTTACTTCAATGCAATGTAAAGTTACTTTGACATAAGAAAGTGTTTTAAGCCGACATAAGGTGGTGTCAAAGGTTGGAACACGGTCATTCTTTCGTTAATCTAGAAGTTTTGTCTATAGGTGAACCCGTCGTGAGCTACTTTCGTTGAGTTATGAAGCCGAGTTTGATCTTTAGAGCTTTCCATGTTCATATCATGCTTCTCCACATGTAATCTCTTTTAGTTTAGTTCAATGCAAGGTAAGGTTACTTTGAAACAAGAAAGTGTTTTAAGCCGACATAAGGTGGTGTAATAGGTTGGAAAACGGTCATTCTTCTCTTAATCTAAAAGTTTTGTCCATTGGTGAACCCGTCGTGAGCTACTTTCGTTGGGTTATGAAGCCGAGTTTGATCCTTAGAGCTTTCTATGTTCATATCCTGCTTCTACACATGTAATCTCTTTTAGCTTAGTTCAACGCAATGTAAGGTTACTTTGAAATAAGAAAGTGTGTTAAGCCGAAATAAGGTGGTGTCATAGGTTGGAACACAATCATTCTTTCTTAATCTAGAAGTTTTGTCTGTAGGTGAACCCGTCATGAGCTACTTTCGTTGAGTTTTGAAGCCAAGTTTGATCCTTAGACCTTTCCACGTTCATATCTTACTTCTACACATGTAATCTCTTTTAGCTTACTTCAATGCAATGTAAGTTTACTTTGACATAAGAAAGTGTGTTAAGCCGACATAAGATGGTGTATAGGTTGGAACACTGTCATTCTTTCCTTAATCTAGAAGTTTTGTCTATAGGTGAACCTGTCGTGAGCTACTTTTGTTGAGTTATGAAGCCGAGTTTGATCTTTAGAGCTTTCCATGTTCATATCATACTTCTACACATGTAATCTATTTTAGCTTACTTCAATGCAATGTAAAGTTACTTTGACATAAGAAAGTGTTTTAAGCCGATATAAGGTGGTGTCATAGGTTGGAAAACGGTCATTCTTCTATTAATCTAAAAGTTTTGTCCTTTGGTGAACCCGTCGTGAGCTACTTTCGTTGGGTTATGAAGCCGAGTTTGATCCTTAGAGCTTTCTATGTTCATATCCTGCTTCTACACATGTAATCTCTTTTAGCTTAGTTCAACGCTATGTAAGGTTACTTTGAAATAAGAAAGTGTGTTAAGCCGACATAAGGTGGTGTCATAGGTTGGAACACAATCATTCTTTCTTAATCTAGAAGTTTTGTCTGTAGGTGAACCCGTCATGGGCTACTTTCGTTGAGTTTTGAAGCCAAGTTTGATCCTTAGAGCTTTCCACGTTCATATCTTACTTCTACACATGTAATCTCTTTTAGCTTACTTCAATGCAATGTAAGTTTACTTTGACATAAGAAAGTGTGTTAAGCCGACATAAGATGGTGTATAGGTTGGAACACTGTCATTCTTTCCTTAATCTAGAAGTTTTGTCCATTGGTGAACCCGTCGTGAGTTACTTTCGTTGGGTTATGAAGCCGAGTTTGATCCTTAGAGCTTTCTATGTTCATATCCTGCTTCTACACGTGTAATCTCTTTTAGCTTAGTTCAACGCAATGTAAGGTTACTTTGAAATAAGAAAGTGTGTTAAGCCGAAATAAGGTGGTGTCATAGGTTGGAACACAATCATTCTTTCTTAATCTAGAAGTTTTGTCTGTAGGTGAACCCGTCGTGAGCTACTTTCGTTGAGTTATTTTAGCTTAGTTAAATGCAATGTAAGGTTACTTTGACATAAGAAAATGTGTTAAGCCAACATAAGGTGGTGTCAAAGGTTGGAACACGGTCATTCTTTCCTTAATCTAGAAGTTTTGTCTATAAGTGAACCCGTCATGAGCTACTTTCGTTGAGTTATGAAGCCGAGTTTTATCCTTAGAGCTTTCTATGTTCATATCATGCTTCTACACATGTAATCTCTTTTAGCATAGTTCAACGCAATGTAAGGTTACTTTGAAACAAGAAAGTGTGTTAAGCTGACATAAGGTGGTGTCATAGGTTGGAACACAGTAATTCTTTACTAATATAGAAGTTTTGTTTATAGGTGAACCCGTCGTGAGCTACTTTCGTTGAGTTTTGAAGCCAAGTTTGATCTTAGAGCTTTCCATGTTCATATCATACTTCTACACATGCAATTTTTTTTAGCTTAGTTTAATGCAATGTAAGTTTACTTTGACATAAGAAAGTGTGTGAAGCCGACATAAGTTGGTGTCATAGGTTGGAAAACGGTCATTCTTCTGTTAATCTAGAAGTGTTGTCCATTGGTGAACCTGTCGTGAGCTATTTTCGTTGAGTTATGACGCCGAGTTTGATCTTTAGAGATTTCCATGTTCATATCGTACTTCTACACATGTAATCTCTTTTAGCTTACTTCAATGCAATGTAAAGTTACTTTGACATAAAAAAGTGTGTTAAGCGAACATAAGGTGGTGTCAAAGGTTGGAACACGGTCATTCTTTCCTTAATCTAGAAGTTTTGTCTATAGGTCAACCCGTCTTGAGCTACTTTCATTGAGTTTTGAAGCCTAGTTTGATCCTTAGAGCTTTCCACGTTCATATCTTACTTCTACACGTGTAATCTCTTTTAGCTTACTTCAATACAATGTAAGTTTACTTTGACATAAGAAAGTGTATTAAGCCGACATAAGGTGGTGTATAGGTTGGAACACTGTCATTCTTTCCTTAATCTAGAAGTTTTGTCTATAGGTGAACCTGTCGTGAGCTACTTTCGTCGAGTTATGAAGCCGAGTTTGATCTTTAGAGCTTTCCATGTTCATATCATACTTCTACACATGTAATCTATTTTAGCTTACTTCAATGCAATGTAAAGTTACTTTGACATAAGAAAGTGTTTTAAGCCGATATAAGGTGGTGTCATAGGTTGGAAAACGGTCATTCTTCTATTAATCTAAAAGTTTTGTCCATTGGTGAACTCGTCGTGAGCTACTTTCGTTGGGTTATGAAGCCGAGTTTGATCCTTAGAGCTTTCTATGTTCATATCCTGCTTCTACACATGTAATCTCTTTTAGCTTAGTTCAACGCAATGTAAGGTTACTTTGAAATAAGAAAGTGTGTTAAGCCGACATAAGGTGGTGTCATAGGTTGGAACACAATCATTCTTTCTTAATCTAGAAGTTTTGTCTATAGGTGAACCCGTCGTGAGCTACTTTCGTTGAGTTATTTTAGCTTAGTTCAATGCAATGTAAGGTTACTTTGACATAAGAAAATGTGTTAAGCCAACATAAGGTGGTGTCAAAGGTTGGAACACGGTCATTCTTTCCTTAATCTAGAAGTTTTGTCTATAGGTGAACCCGTCATGAGCTACTTTCGTTGAGTTATGAAGCCGAGTTTTATCCTTAGAGCTTTCTATGTTCATATCATGCTTCTACACATGTAATCTCTTTTAGCTTAGTTCAACGCAATGTAAGGTTACTTTGAAATAAGAAAGTGTGTTAAGCCGAAATAAGGTGGTGTCATAGGTTGGAACACAATCATTCTTTCTTAATCTAGAAGTTTTGTCTGTAGGTGAACCCGTCATGAGCTACTTTCGTTGAGTTTTGAAGCAAAGTTTGATCCTTAGACCTTTCCACGTTCATATCTTACTTCTACACCTGTAATCTCTTTTAGCTTACTTCAATGCAATGTAAGTTTACTTTGACATAAGAAAGTGTGTTAAGCCGACATAAGATGGTGTATAGGTTGGAACACTGTCATTCTTTCCTTAATCTAGAAGTTTTGTCTATAGGTGAACCTGTCGTGAGCTACTTTCGTTGAGTTATGAAGCCGAGTTTGATCTTTAGAGCTTTCCATGTTCATATCGTACTTCTACACATGTAATCTCTTTTAGCTTACTTCAATGCAATGTAAAGTTACTTTGACATAAGAAAGTGTGTTAAGCCGACATAAGGTGGTGTCATAGGTTGGAAAACGGTCATTCTTCTCTTAATCTAAAAGTTTTGTCCATTGGTGAACCTGTCGTGAGCTATTTTCGTTGAGTTATGAAGCCGAGTTTGATCTTTAGAGATTTCCATGTTCATATCGTACTTCTACACATGTAATCTCTTTTAGCTTACTTCAATGCAATGTAAAGTTACTTTGACATAAGAAAGTGTGTTAAGCGAACATAAGGTGGTGTCAAAGGTTGGAACACGGTCATTCTTTTCTTAATCTAGAAGTTTTGTCTATAGGTGAACCCGTCGTGAGCTACTTTCGTTGAGTTTTGAAGCCAAGTTTGATCCTTAGAGCTTTCCACGTTCATATCTTACTTCTACACGTGTAATCTCTTTAAGCTTACTTCAATGCAATGTAAGTTTACTTTGACATAAGAAAGTGTGTTAAGCCGACATAAGGTGGTGTATAGGTTGGAACACTGTCATTCTTTCCTTAATCTAGAAGTTTTGTCTATAGGTGAACCTGTCGTGAGCTAATTTCGTTGAGTTATGAAGCCGAGTTTGATCTTTAGAGCTTTCCATGTTCATATCATACTTCTACACATGTAATCTATTTTAGCTTACTTCAATGCAATGTAAAGTTACTTTGACATAAGAAAGTGTTTTAAGCCGACATAAGGTGGTGTCATAGGTTGGAAAACGGTCATTCTTCTCTTAATCTAAAAGTTTTGTCCATTGGTGAACCCGTCGTGAGCTACTTTCGTTGGGTTATGAAGCCGAGTTTGATCCTTAGAGCTTTGTATGTTCATATCCTGCTTCTACACATGTAATCTCTTTTAGCTTAGTTCAACGCAATGTAAGGTTACTTTGAAAGAAGAAAGTGTGTTAAGCCGAAATAAGGTGGTGTCATAGGTTGGAACACAATCATTCTTTCTTAATCTAGAAGTTTTGTCTGTAGGTGAACCCGTCATGAGCTACTTTCGTTGAGTTTTGAAGCCAAGTTTGATCCTTAGACCTTTCCACGTTCATATCTTACTTCTACACCTGTAATCTCTTTTAGCTTACTTCAATGCAATGTAAGTTTACTTTGACATAAGAAAGTGTGTTAAGCCGATATAAGATGGTGTATAGGTTGGAACACTGTCATTCTTTCCTTAATCTAGAAGTTTTGTCTATAGGTGAACCTGTCGTGAGCTACTTTCGTTGAGTTATGAAGCCGAGTTTGATCTTTAGAGCTTTCCATGTTCATATCGTACTTCTACACATGTAATCTCTTTTAGCTTACTTCAATGCAATGTAAAGTTACTTTGACATAAGAAAGTGTGTTAAGCCGACATAAGGTGGTGTCATAGGTTGGAAAACGGTCATTCTTCTCTTAACCTAAAAGTTTTGTCCATTGGTGAACCTGTCGTGAGCTATTTTCGTTGAGTTATGAAGCCGAGTTTGATCTTTAGAGATTTCCATGTTCATATCGTATTTCTACACATGTAATCTCTTTTAGCTTACTTCAATGCAATGTAAAGTTACTTTGACATAAGAAAGTGTGTTAAGCGAACATAAGGTGGTGTCAAAGGTTGGAACACGGTCATTCTTTTCTTAATCTAGAAGTTTTTTCTATAGGTGAACCCGTCGTGAGCTACTTTCGTTGAGTTTTGAAGCCAAGTTTGATCCTTAGAGCTTTCCACGTTCATATCTTACTTCTACACGTGTAATCTCTTTAAGCTTACTTCAATGCAATGTAAGTTTACTTTGACATAAGAAAGTGTGTTAAGCCGACATAAGGTGGTGTATAGGTTGGAACACTGTCATTCTTTCCTTAATCTAGAAGTTTTGTCTATAGGTGAACCTGTCGTGAGCTAATTTCGTTGAGTTATGAAGCCGAGTTTGATCTTTAGAGCTTTCCATGTTCATATCATACTTCTACACATGTAATCTATTTTAGCTTACTTCAATGCAATGTAAAGTTACTTTGACATAAGAAAGTGTTTTAAGCCGACATAAGGTGGTGTCAAAGGTTGGAACACGGTCATTCTTTCGTTAATCTAGAAGTTTTGTCTATAGGTGAACCCGTCGTGAGCTACTTTCGTTGAGTTATGAAGCCGAGTTTGATCTTTAGAGCTTTCCATGTTCATATCATGCTTCTCCACATGTAATCTCTTTTAGTTTAGTTCAATGCAAGGTAAGGTTACTTTGAAACAAGAAAGTGTTTTAAGCCGACATAAGGTGGTGTCATAGGTTGGAAAACGGTCATTCTTCTCTTAATCTAAAAGTTTTGTCCATTGGTGAACCCGTCGTGAGCTACTTTCGTTGGGTTATGAAGCCGAGTTTGATCCTTAGAGCTTTCTATGTTCATATCCTGCTTCTACACATGTAATCTCTTTTAGCTTAGTTCAACGCAATGTAAGGTTACTTTGAAATAAGAAAGTGTGTTAAGCCGAAATAAGGTGGTGTCATAGGTTGGAACACAATCATTCTTTCTTAATCTAGAAGTTTTGTCTGTAGGTGAACCCGTCATGAGCTACTTTCGTTGAGTTTTGAAGCCAAGTTTGATCCTTAGACCTTTCCACGTTCATATCTTACTTCTACACATGTAATCTCTTTTAGCTTACTTCAATGCAATGTAAGTTTACTTTGACATAAGAAAGTGTGTTAAGCCGACATAAGATAGTGTATAGGTTGGAACACTGTCATTCTTTCCTTAATCTAGAAGTTTTGTCTATAGGTGAACCTGTCGTGAGCTACTTTCGTTGAGTTATGAAGCCGAGTTTGATCTTTAGAGCTTTCCATGTTCATATCGTACTTCTACACATGTAATCTCTTTTAGCTTACTTCAATGCAATGTAAAGTTACTTTGACATAAGAAAGTGTGTTAAGCCGACATAAGGTGGTGTCATAGGTTGGAAAACGGTCATTCTTCTCTTAATCTAAAAGTTTTGTCCATTGGTGAACCTGTCGTGAGCTATTTTCGTTGAGTTATGAAGCCGAGTTTGATCTTTAGAGATTTCCATGTTCATATCGTACTTCTACACATGTAATCTCTTTTAGCTTACTTCAATGCAATGTAAAGTTACTTTGACATAAGAAAGTGTGTTAAGCGAACATAAGGTGGTGTCAAAGGTTGGAACACGGTCATTCTTTTCTTAATCTAGAAGTTTTGTCTATAGGTGAACCCGTCGTGAGCTACTTTCGTTGAGTTTTGAAGCCAAGTTTGATCCTTACAGCTTTCCACGTTCATATCTTACATCTACACGTGTAATCTCTTTAAGCTTACTTCAATGCAATGTAAGTTTACTTTGACATAAGAAAGTGTGTTAAGCCGACATAAGGTGGTGTATAGGTTGGAACACTGTCATTCTTTCCTTAATCTAGAAGTTTTGTCTATAGGTGAACCTGTCGTGAGCTAATTTCGTTGAGTTATGAAGCCGAGTTTGATCTTTAGAGCTTTCCATGTTCATATCATACTTCTACACATGTAATCTATTTTAGCTTACTTCAATGCAATGTAAAGTTACTTTGACATAAGAAAGTGTTTTAAGCCGACATAAGGTGGTGTCAAAGGTTGGAACACGGTCATTCTTTCGTTAATCTAGAAGTTTTGTCTATAGGTGAACCCGTCGTGAGCTACTTTCGTTGAGTTATGAAGCCGAGTTTGATCTTTAGAGCTTTCCATGTTCATATCATACTTCTACACATGTAATCTATTTTAGCTTACTTCAATGCAATGTAAAGTTACTTTGACATAAGAAAGTGTTTTAAGCCGACATAAGGTGGTGTCATAGGTTGGAAAACGGTCATTCTTCTCTTAATCTAAAAGTTTTGTCCATTGGTGAACCCGTCGTGAGCTACTTTCGTTGGGTTATGAAGCCGAGTTTGATCCTTAGAG
This sequence comes from Lepidium didymum, assembly GCA_963920545.1. NCBI lineage: Eukaryota > Viridiplantae > Streptophyta > Magnoliopsida > Brassicales > Brassicaceae > Lepidium > Lepidium didymum. The sequence goes on along the minus strand of OY986992.1, from coordinate 12,301,483 downwards.
CTTTCTATGTTCATATCCTGCTTCTACACATGTAATCTCTTTTAGCTTAGTTCAACGCAATGTAAGGTTACTTTGAAATAAGAAAGTGTGTTAAGCCGAAATAAGGTGGTGTCATAGGTTGGAACACAATCATTCTTTCTTAATCTAGAAGTTTTGTCTGTAGGTGAACCCGTCATGAGCTACTTTCGTTGAGTTTTGAAGCCAAGTTTGATCCTTAGACCTTTCCACGTTCATATCTTACTTCTACACCTGTAATCTCTTTTAGCTTACTTCAATGCAATGTAAGTTTACTTTGACATAAGAAAGTGTGTTAAGCCGACATAAGATGGTGTATAGGTTGGAACACTGTCATTCTTTCCTTAATCTAGAAGTTTTGTCTATAGGTGAACCTGTCGTGAGCTACTTTCGTTGAGTTATGAAGCCGAGTTTGATCTTTAGAGCTTTCCATGTTCATATCGTACTTCTACACATGTAATCTCTTTTAGCTTACTTCAATGCAATGTAAAGTTACTTTGACATAAGAAAGTGTGTTAAGCCGACATAAGGTGGTGTCATAGGTTGGAAAACGGTCATTCTTCTCTTAATCTAAAAGTTTTGTCCATTGGTGAACCTGTCGTGAGCTATTTTCGTTGAGTTATGAAGCCGAGTTTGATCTTTAGAGATTTCCATGTTCATATCGTACTTCTACACATGTAATCTCTTTTAGCTTACTTCAATGCAATGTAAAGTTACTTTGACATAAGAAAGTGTGTTAAGCGAACATAAGGTGGTGTCAAAGGTTGGAACACGGTCATTCTTTTCTTAATCTAGAAGTTTTGTCTATAGGTGAACCCGTCGCGAGCTACTTTCGTTGAGTTATGAAGCCGAGTTTGATCTTTAGAGATTTCCATGTTCATATCGTACTTCTACACATGTAATCTCTTTTAGCTTACTTCAATGCAATGTAAAATTACTTTGACATAAGAAAGTGTGTTAAGCGAACATAAGGTGGTGTCAAAGGTTGGAACACGGTCATTCTTTTCTTAATCTAGAAGTTTTGTCTATAGGTGAACCCGTCGTGAGCTACTTTCGTTGAGTTTTGAAGCCAAGTTTGATCCTTACAGCTTTCCACGTTCATATCTTACATCTACACGTGTAATCTCTTTAAGCTTACTTCAATGCAATGTAAGTTTACTTTGACATAAGAAAGTGTGTTAAGCCGACATAAGGTAGTGTATAGGTTGGAACACGGTCATTCTTTCGTTAATCTAGAAGTTTTGTCTATAGGTGAACCCGTCGTGAGCTACTTTCGTTGAGTTATGAAGCCGAGTTTGATCTTTAGAGCTTTCCATGTTCATATCATGCTTCTACACATGTAATCTCTTTTAGTTTAGTTCAATGCAAGGTAAGGTTACTTTGAAACAAGAAAGTGTTTTAAGCCGACATAAGGTGGTGTCATAGGTTGGAAAACGGTCATTCTTCTCTTAATCTAAAAGTTTTGTCCATTGGTGAACCCGTCGTGAGCTACTTTCGTTGGGTTATGAAGCCGAGTTTGATCCTTAGAGCTTTGTATGTTCATATCCTGCTTCTACACATGTAATCTCTTTTAGCTTAGTTCAACGCAATGTAAGGTTACTTTGAAATAAGAAAGTGTGTTAAGCCGAAATAAGGTGGTGTCATAGGTTGGAACACAATCATTCTTTCTTAATCTAGAAGTTTTGTCTGTAGGTGAACCCGTCATGAGCTACTTTCGTTGAGTTTTGAAGCCAAGTTTGATCCTTAGACCTTTCCACGTTCATATCTTACTTCTACACCTGTAATCTCTTTTAGCTTACTTCAATGCAATGTAAGTTTACTTTGACATAAGAAAGTGTGTTAAGCCGACATAAGATGGTGTATAGGTTGGAACACTGTCATTCTTTCCTTAATCTAGAAGTTTTGTCTATAGGTGAACCTGTCGTGAGCTACTTTCGTTGAGTTATGAAGCCGAGTTTGATCTTTAGAGCTTTCCATGTTCATATCGTACTTCTACACATGTAATCTCTTTTAGCTTACTTCAATGCAATGTAAAGTTACTTTGACATAAGAAAGTGTGTTAAGCCGACATAAGGTGGTGTCATAGGTTGGAAAACGGTCATTCTTCTCTTAATCTAAAAGTTTTGTCCATTGGTGAACCTGTCGTGAGCTATTTTCGTTGAGTTATGAAGCCGAGTTTGATCTTTAGAGATTTCCATGTTCATATCGTACTTCTACACATGTAATCTCTTTTAGCTTACTTCAATGCAATGTAAAGTTACTTTGACATAAGAAAGTGTGTTAAGCGAACATAAGGTGGTGTCAAAGGTTGGAACACGGTCATTCTTTTCTTAATCTAGAAGTTTTGTCTATAGGTGAACCCGTCGCGAGCTACTTTCGTTGAGTTTTGAAGCCAAGTTTGATCCTTAGAGCTTTCCACGTTCATATCTTACTTCTACACGTGTAATCTATTTAAGCTTACTTCAATGCAATGTAAGTTTACTTTGACATAAGAATGTGTGTTAAGCCGACATAAGGTGGTGTATAGGTTGGAACACTGTTATTCTTTCCTTAATCTAGAAGTTTTGTCTATAGGTGAACCTGTCGTGAGCTAATTTCGTTGAGTTATGAAGCCGAGTTTGATCTTTAGAGCTTTCCATGTTCATATCATACTTCTACACATGTAATCTATTTTAGCTTACTTCAATGCAATGTAAAGTTACTTTGACATAAGAAAGTGTTTTAAGCCGACATAAGGTGGTGTCAAAGGTTGGAACACGGTCATTCTTTCGTTAATCTAGAAGTTTTGTCTATAGGTGAACCCGTCGTGAGCTACTTTCGTTGAGTTATGAAGCCGAGTTTGATCTTTAGAGCTTTCCATGTTCATATCATGCTTCTCCACATGTAATCTCTTTTAGTTTAGTTCAATGCAAGGTAAGGTTACTTTGAAACAAGAAAGTGTTTTAAGCCGACATAAGGTGGTGTCATAGGTTGGAAAACGGTCATTCTTCTCTTAATCTAAAAGTTTTGTCCATTGGTGAACCCGTCGTGAGCTACTTTCGTTGGGTTATGAAGCCGAGTTTGATCCTTAGAGCTTTCTATGTTCATATCCTGCTTCTACACATGTAATCTCTTTTAGCTTAGTTCAACGCAATGTAAGGTTACTTTGAAATAAGAAAGTGTGTTAAGCCGAAATAAGGTGGTGTCATAGGTTGGAACACAATCATTCTTTCTTAATCTAGAAGTTTTGTCTGTAGGTGAACCCGTCATGAGCTACTTTCGTTGAGTTTTGAAGCCAAGTTTGATCCTTAGACCTTTCCACGTTCATATCTTACTTCTACACATGTAATCTCTTTTAGCTTACTTCAATGCAATGTAAGTTTACTTTGACATAAGAAAGTGTGTTAAGCCGACATAAGATGGTGTATAGGTTGGAACACTGTCATTCTTTCCTTAATCTAGAAGTTTTGTCTATAGGTGAACCTGTCGTGAGCTACTTTCGTTGAGTTATGAAGCCGAGTTTGATCTTTAGAGCTTTCCATGTTCATATCGTACTTCTACACATGTAATCTCTTTTAGCTTACTTCAATGCAATGTAAAGTTACTTTGACATAAGAAAGTGTGTTAAGCCGACATAAGGTGGTGTCATAGGTTGGAAAACGGTCATTCTTCTCTTAATCTAAAAGTTTTGTCCATTGGTGAACCTGTCGTGAGCTATTTTCGTTGAGTTATGAAGCCGAGTTTGATCTTTAGAGATTTCCATGTTCATATCGTACTTCTACACATGTAATCTCTTTTAGCTTACTTCAATGCAATGTAAAGTTACTTTGAAATAAGAAAGTGTGTTAAGCGAACATAAGGTGGTGTCAAAGGTTGGAACACGGTCATTCTTTTCTTAATCTAGAAGTTTTGTCTATAGGTGAACCCGTCGTGAGCTACTTTCGTTGAGTTTTGAAGCCAAGTTTGATCCTTACAGCTTTCCACGTTCATATCTTACATCTACACGTGTAATCTCTTTAAGCTTACTTCAATGCAATGTAAGTTTACTTTGACATAAGAAAGTGTGTTAAGCCGACATAAGGTGGTGTATAGGTTGGAACACTGTCATTCTTTCCTTAATCTAGAAGTTTTGTCAATAGGTGAACCTGTCGTGAGCTAATTTCGTTGAGTTATGAAGCCGAGTTTGATCTTTAGAGCGTTCCATGTTCATATAATACTTCTACACATGTAATCTATTTTAGCTTACTTCAATGCAATGTAAAGTTACTTTGACATAAGAAAGTGTTTTAAGCCGACATAAGGTGGTGTCACAGGTTGGAACACGGTCATTCTTTCGTTAATCTAGAAGTTTTGTCTATAGGTGAACCCGTCGTGAGCTACTTTCGTTGAGTTATGAAGCCGAGTTTTATCCTTAGAGCTTTCTATGTTCATATCATGCTTCTCCACATGTAATCTCTTTTAGTTTAGTTCAATGCAAGGTAAGGTTACTTTGAAACAAGAAAGTGTGTTAAGCTGACATAAGGTGGTGTCATAGGTTGGAACACAGTCATTCTTTACTAATCTAGAAGTTTTGTTTATAGGTGAACCCATCGTGAGCTACTTTCGTTGAGTTATGAAGCCGAGTTTGATCTTTAGAGCTTTCCATGTTCATATCATACTTCTACACATGCAATCTCTTTTACCTTAGTTCAATGCAATGTAAGGTTACTTTGACATAAGAAAGTGTGTTCAGCCGACATAAGGTGGTGTCATAGGTTGGAAAATGGTCATTCTTCTCTTAATCTAGAAGTTTTGTCTATTGGTGAACCAGTCGTGAGCTATTTTCGTTGAGTTATGAAGCCGAGTTTGATCTTTAGAGATTTCCATGTTCATATCGTACTTCTACACATGCAATCTCTTTTAGCTTACTTCAATGCAATGTAAAGTTACTTTGACATAAGAAAGTGTGTTAAGCCAACATAAGGTGGTGTCAAAGGTTGGAACACGGTCATTCTTTCCTTAATCTAGAAGTTTTGTCTATAGGTGAACCCGTCGTGAGCTATTTTCGTTGAATTTTGAAGCCAAGTTTGATCCTTAGAGCTTTCCACGTTCATATCTTACATCTACACGTGTAATCTCTTTTAGCTTACTTCAATGCAATGTAAGTTTACTTTGACATAAGAAAGTGTGTTAAGCCGACATAAGGTGGTGTATAAGTTGGAACACTGTCATTCTTTCCTTAATCTAGAAGTTTTGTCTATAGGTGAACCTGTCGTGAGCTACTTTCGTTGAGTTATGTTAGCTTAGTTCAATGCAATGTAAGGTTACTTTGACATAAGAAAATGTGTTAAGCCAACATAAGGTGATGTCAAAGGTTGGAACACGTTCATTCTTTCCTTAATCTAGAAGTTTTGTCTATAGGTGAACCCGTCGTGAGCTACTTTCGTTGAGTTATGAAGCCGAGTTTTATCCTTAGAGCTTTCTATGTTCATATCATGCATCTACACATGTAATCTCTTTTAGCATAGTTCAATGCAATGTAAGGTTACTTTGAAACAAGAAAGTGTGTTAAGCTGACATAAGGTGGTGTCATAGGTTGGAACACAGTCATTCTTTACTAATCTAGAAGTTTTGTTTATAGGTGAACCCGTCGTGAGCTACTTTCGTTGAGTTATGAAGCCAAGTTTGATCTTTAGAGCTTTCCATGTTCATATCATACTTCTACACATGCAATCTCTTTTAGCTTAGTTCAATGCAATGTAAGTTTACTTTGACATAAGAGAGTGTGTTAAGCCGACATAAGGTGGTGTCATAGGTTGGAAAACGGTCATTCTTCTCTTAATCTAAAAGTTTTGTCCATTGGTGAACCAGTCGTGAGTTATTTTCGTAGAGTTATGAAGCCGAGTTTGATCTTAGAGCTTTCCATGTTCATATCATACTTCTACACATGCAATCTCTTTTAGCTTAGTTCAATGCAATGTAAGTTTACTTTGACATAAAAAAGTGTATTAAGCCGACATAAGTTGGTGTCATAGGTTGGAAAACGGTCATTCTTCTCTTAATCTAGAAGTGTTGTCCATTGGTGAACCTGTCGTGAGCTATTTTCGTTGAGTTATGACGCCGAGTTTGATCTTTAGAGATTTCCATGTTCATATCGTACTTCTACACATGTAATCTCTTTTAGCTTACTTCAATGCAATGTAAAGTTACTTTGACATAAAAAAGTGTGTTAAGCGAACATAAGGTGGTGTCAAAGGTTGGAACACGGTCATTCTTTCCTTAATCTAGAAGTTTTGTCTATAGGTGAACCTGTCATGAGCTAATTTCGTTGAGTTATGAAGCCGAGTTTGATCTTTAGAGCTTTCCATATTCATATCATACTTCTACACATGTAATCTATTTTAGCTTACTTCAATGCAATGTAAAGTTACTTTGACATAAGAAAGTGTTTTAAGCCGACATAAGGTGGTGTCATAGGTTGGAACACAATCATTCTTTCTTAATCTAGAAGTTTTGTCTGTAGGTGAACCCGTCATGAGCTACTTTCGTTGAGTTTTGAAGCCAAGTTTGATCCTTAGAGCTTTCCACGTTCATATCTTACTTCTACACATGTAATCTCTTTTAGCTTACTTCAATGCAATGTAAGTTTACTTTGACATAAGAAAGTGTGTTAAGCCGACATAAGATGGTGTATAGGTTGGAACACTGTCATTCTTTCCTTAATCTAGAAGTTTTGTCTATAGGTGAACCTGTCGTGAGCTACTTTCGTTGAGTTATGAAGCCGAGTTTGATCTTTAGAGCTTTCCATGTTCATATCGTACTTCTACACATGTAATCTCTTTTAGCTTACTTCAATGCAATGTAAAGTTACTTTGACATAAGAAAGTGTGTTAAGCCGACATAAGGTGGTGTCATAGGTTGGAAAACGGTCATTCTTCTCTTAATCTAAAAGTTTTGTCCATTGGTGAACCTGTCGTGAGCTATTTTCGTTGAGTTATGAAGCCGAGTTTGATCTTTAGAGATTTCCATGTTCATATCGTACTTCTACACATGTAATCTCTTTTAGCTTACTTCAATGCAATGTAAAGTTACTTTGAAATAAGAAAGTGTGTTAAGCGAACATAAGGTGGTGTCAAAGGTTGGAACACGGTCATTCTTTTCTTAATCTAGAAGTTTTGTCTATAGGTGAACCCGTCGTGAGCTACTTTCGTTGAGTTTTGAAGCCAAGTTTGATCCTTAGAGCTTTCCACGTTCATATCTTACATCTACACGTGTAATCTCTTTAAGCTTACTTCAATGCAATGTAAGCTTACTTTGACATAAGAAAGTGTGTTAAGCCGACATAAGGTGGTGTATAGGTTGGAACACTGTCATTCTTTCCTTAATCTAGAAGTTTTGTCTATAGGTGAACCTGTCGTGAGCTAATTTCGTTGAGTTATGAAGCCGAGTTTGATCTTTAGAGCTTTCCATGTTCATATCATACTTCTACACATGTAATCTATTTTAGCTTACTTCAATGCAATGTAAAGTTACTTTGACATAAGAAAATGTTTTAAGCCGACATAAGGTGGTGTCAAAGGTTGGAACACGGTCATTCTTTCGTTAATCTAGAAATTTGTCTATAGGTGAACCCGTCGTGAGCTACTTTCGTTGAGTTATGAAGCCGAGTTTGATCTTTAGAGCTTTCCATGTTCATATCATACTTCTACACATGTAATCTATTTTAGCTTACTTCAATGCAATGTAAAGTTACTTTGACATAAGAAAGTGTTTTAAGCCGACATAAGGTGGTGTCATAGGTTGGAAAACGGTCATTCTTCTCTTAATCTAAAAGTTTTGTCCATTGGTGAACCCGTCGTGAGCTACTTTCGTTGGGTTATGAATTCGAGTTTGATCCTTAGAGCTTTCTATGTTCATATCCTGCTTCTACACATGTAATCTCTTTTAGCTTAGTTCAACGCAATGTAAGGTTACTTTGAAATAAGAAAGTGTGTTAAGCCGAAATAAGGTGGTGTCATAGGTTGGAACACAATCATTCTTTCTTAATCTAGAAGTTTTGTCTGTAGGTGAACCCGTCATGAGCTACTTTCGTTGAGTTTTGAAGCCAAGTTTGATCCTTAGACCTTTCCACGTTCATATCTTACTTCTACACATGTAATCTCTTTTAGCTTACTTCAATGCAATGTAAGTTTACTTTGACATAAGAAAGTGTGTTAAGCCGACATAAGATGGTGTATAGGTTGGAACACTGTCATTCTTTCCTTAATCTAGAAGTTTTGTCTATAGGTGAACCTGTCGTGAGCTACTTTCGTTGAGTTATGAAGCCGAGTTTGATCTTTAGAGCTTTCCATGTTCATATCGTACATCTACACATGTAATCTCTTTTAGCTTACTTCAATGCAATGTAAAGTTACTTTGACATAAGAAAGTGTGTTAAGCGAACATAAGGTGGTGTCAAAGGTTGGAACACGGTCATTCTTTTCTTAATCTAGAAGTTTTGTCTATAGGTGAACCCGTCGTGAGCTACTTTCGTTGAGTTTTGAAGCCAAGTTTGATCCCTAGAGCTTTCCACGTTCATATCTTACTTCTACACGTGTAATCTCTTTAAGCTTACTTCAATGCAATGTAAGTTTACTTTGACATAAGAAAGTGTGTTAAGCCGACATAAGGTGGTGTATAGGTTGGAACACTGTCATTCTTTCCTTAATCTAGAAGTTTTGTCTATAGGTGAACCTGTCGTGAGCTAATTTCGTTGAGTTATGAAGCCGAGTTTGATCTTTAGAGCTTTCCATGTTCATATCATACTTCTACACATGTAATCTATTTTAGCTTACTTCAATGCAATGTAAAGTTACTTTGACATAAGAAAGTGTTTTAAGCCGACATAAGGTGGTGTCAAAGGTTGGAACACAGTCATTCTTTCGTTAATCTAGAAGTTTTGTCTATAGGTGAACCCGTCGTGAGCTACTTTCGTTGAGTTATGAAGCCGAGTTTGATCTTTAGAGCTTTCCATGTTCATATCATACTTCTACACATGTAATCTATTTTAGCTTACTTCAATGCAATGTAAAGTTACTTTGACATAAGAAACTGTTTTAAGCCGACATAAGGTGGTGTCATAGGTTGGAAAACGGTCATTCTTCTCTTAATCTAAAAGTTTTGTCCATTGGTGAACCCGTCGTGAGCTACTTTCGTTGGGTTATGAAGCCGAGTTTGATCCTTAGAGCTTTCTATGTTCATATCCTGCTTCTACACATGTAATCTCTTTTAGCTTAGTTCAACGCAATGTAAGGTTACTTTGAAATAAGAAAGTGTGTTAAGCCGAAATAAGGTGGTGTCATAGGTTGGAACACAATCATTCTTTCTTAATCTAGAAGTTTTGTCTGTAGGTGAACCCGTCATGAGCTACTTTCGTTGAGTTTTGAAGCCAAGTTTGATCCTTAGACCTTTCCACGTTCATATCTTACTTCTACACATGTAATCTCTTTTAGCTTACTTCAATGCAATGTAAGTTTACTTTGACATAAGAAAGTGTGTTAAGCCGACATAAGATGGTGTATAGGTTGGAACACTGTCATTCTTTCCTTAATCTAGAAGTTTTGTCTATAGGTGAACCTGTCGTGAGCTACTTTCGTTGAGTTATGAAGCCGAGTTTGATCTTTAGAGCTTTCCATGTTCATATCGTACATCTACACATGTAATCTCTTTTAGCTTACTTCAATGCAATGTAAAGTTACTTTGACATAAGAAAGTGTGTTAAGCCGACATAAGGTGGTGTCATAGGTTGGAAAACGGTCATTCTTCTCTTAATCTAAAAGTTTTGTCCATTGGTGAACCTGTCGTGAGCTATTTTCGTTGAGTTATGAAGCCGTGTTTGATCTTTAGAGATTTCCATGTTCATATCGTACTTCTACACATGTAATCTCTTTTAGCTTACTTCAATGCAATGTAAAGTTACTTTGACATAAGAAAGTGTGTTAAGCGAACATAAGGTGGTGTCAAAGGTTGGAACACGGTCATTCTTTTCTTAATCTAGAAGTTTTGTCTATAGGTGAACCCGTCGTGAGCTACTTTCGTTGAGTTTTGAAGCCAAGTTTGATCCCTAGAGCTTTCCACGTTCATATCTTACTTCTACACGTGTAATCTCTTTAAGCTTACTTCAATGCAATGTAAGTTTACTTTGACATAAGAAAGTGTGTTAAGCCGACATAAGGTGGTGTATAGGTTGGAACACTGTCATTCTTTCCTTAATCTAGAAGTTTTGTCTATAGGTGAACCTGTCGTGAGCTAATTTCGTTGAGTTATGAAGCCGAGTTTGATCTTTAGAGCGTTCCATGTTCATATCATACTTCTACACATGTAATCTATTTTAGCTTACTTCAATGCAATGTAAAGTTACTTTGACATAAGAAAGTGTTTTAAGCCGACATAAGGTGGTGTCAAAGGTTGGAACACGGTCATTCTTTCGTTAATCTAGAAGTTTTGTCTATAGGTGAACCCGTCGTGAGCTACTTTCGTTGAGTTATGAAGCCGAGTTTGATCCTTAGAGCTTTCTATGTTCATATCATGCTTCTCCACATGTAATCTCTTTTAGTTTAGTTCAATGCAAGGTAAGGTTACTTTGAAACAAGAAAGTGTGTTAAGCTGACATAAGGTGGTGTCATAGGTTGGAACACAGTCATTCTTTACTAATCTAGAAGTTTTGTTTATAGGTGAACCCGTCGTGAGCTACTTTCGTTGAGTTATGAAGCCGAGTTTGATCTTTAGAGCTTTCCATGTTCATATCATACTTCTACACATGCAATCTCTTTTACCTTAGTTCAATGCAATGTAAGGTTACTTTGACATAAGAAAGTGTGTTCAGCCGACATAAGGTGGTGTCATAGGTTGGAAAATGGTCATTCTTCTCTTAATCTAGAAGTTTTGTCTATTGGTGAACCTGTCGTGAGCTATTTTCGTTGAGTTATGAAGCCGAGTTTGATCTTTAGAGATTTCCATGTTCATATCGTACTTCTACACATGCAATCTCTTTTAGCTTACTTCAATGCAATGTAAAGTTACTTTGACATAAGAAAGTGTGTTAAGCCAACATAAGGTGGTGTCAAAGGTTGGAACACGGTCATTCTTTCCTTAATCTAGAAGTTTTGTCTATAGGTGAACCCGTCGTGAGCTACTTTCGTTGAATTTTGAAGCCAAGTTTGATCCTTAGAGCTTTCCACGTTCATATCTTACTTCTACACGTGTAATCTCTTTTAGCTTACTTCAATGCAATGTAAGTTTACTTTGACATAAGAAAGTGTGTTAAGCCGACATAAGGTGGTGTATAGGTTGGAACACTGTCATTTTTCCCTTAATCTAGAAGTTTTGTCTATAGGTGAACCTGTCGTGAGCTACTTTCGTTGAGTTATGTTAGCTTAGTTCAATGCAATGTAAGGTTACTTTGACATAAGAAAATGTGTTAAGCCAACATAAGGTGATGTCAAAGGTTGGAACACGTTCATTCTTTCCTTAATCTAGAAGTTTTGTCTATAGGTGAACCCGTCGTGAGCTACTTTCGTTGAGTTATGAAGCCGAGTTTTATCCTTAGAGCTTTCTATGTTCATATCATGCATCTACACATGTAATCTCTTTTAGCATAGTTCAATGCAATGTAAGGTTACTTTGAAACAAGAAAGTGTGTTAAGCTGACATAAGGTGGTGTCATAGGTTGGAACACAGTCATTCTTTACTAATCTAGAAGTTTTGTTTATAGGTGAACCCGTCGTGAGCTACTTTCGTTGAGTTATGAAGCCAAGTTTGATCTTTAGAGCTTTCCATGTTCATATCATACTTCTACAAATGCAATCTCTTTTAGCTTAGTTCAATGCAATGTAAGTTTACTTTGACATAAGAGAGTGTGTTAAGCCGACATAAGGTGGTGTCATAGGTTGGAAAACGGTCATTCTTCTCTTAATCTAAAAGTTTTGTCCATTGGTGAACCAGTCGTGAGCTATTTTCGTTGAGTTATGAAGCCGAGTTTGATCTTAGAGCTTTCCATGTTCATATCATACTTCTACACATGCAATCTCTTTTAGCTTAGTTCAATGCAATGTAAGTTTACTTTGACATAAAAAAGTGTGTTAAGCCGACATAAGTTGGTGTCATAGGTTGGAAAACGGTCATTCTTCTCTTAATCTAGAAGTGTTGTCCATTGGTGAACCTGTCGTGAGTTATTTTCGTTGAGTTATGACGCCGAGTTTGATCTTTAGAGATTTCCATGTTCATATCGTACTTCTACACATGTAATCTCTTTTAGCTTACTTCAATGCAATGTAAAGTTACTTTGACATAAAAAAGTGTGTTAAGCGAACATAAGGTGGTGTCAAAGGTTGGAACACGGTCATTCTTTCCTTAATCTAGAAGTTTTGTCTATAGGTGAACCTGTCGTGAGCTAATTTCATTGAGTTATGAAGCCGAGTTTGATCTTTAGAGCTTTCCATATTCATATCATACTTCTACACATGTAATCTATTTTAGCTTACTTCAATGCAATGTAAAGTTACTTTGACATAAGAAAGTGTTTTAAGCCGACATAAGGTGGTGTCAAAGGTTGGAACACGGTCATTCTTTCGTTAATCTAGAAGTTTTGTCTATAGGTGAACCCGTCGTGAGCTACTTTCGTTGAGTTATGAAGCCGAGTTTTATCCTTAGAGCTTTCTATGTTCATATCATGCTTCTCCACATGTAATCTCTTTTAGTTTAGTTCAATGCAATGTAAGGTTACTTTGAAACAAGAAAGTGTTTTAAGCTGACATAAGGTGGTGTCATAGGTTGGAACACAGTCATTCTTTACTAATCTAGAAGTTTTGTTTATAGGTGAACCCGTCGTGAGCTACTTTCGTTGAGTTATGAAGCCAAGTTTGATCTTTAGAGCTTTCCATGTTCATATCATACTTCTACACATGCAATCTCTTTTACCTTAGTTCAATGCAATGTAAGGTTACTTTGACATAAGAAAGTGTGTTCAGCCGACATAAGGTGGTGTCATAGGTTGGAAAATGGTCATTCTTCTCTTAATCTAGAAGTTTTGTCTATTGGTGAACCTGTCGTGAGCTATTTTCGTTGAGTTATGAAGCCGAGTTTGATCTTTAGAGATTTCCATGTTCATATCGTACTTCTACACATGCAATCTCTTTTAGCTTACTTCAATGCAATGTAAAGTTACTTTGACATAAGAAAGTGTGTTAAGCCAACATAAGGTGGTGTCAAAGGTTGGAACACGGTCATTCTTTCCTTAATCTAGAAGTTTTGTCTATAGGTGAACCCGTCGTGAGCTACTTTCGTTGAATTTTGAAGCCAAGTTTGATCCTTAGAGCTTTCCATGTTCATATCTTACATCTACACGTGTAATCTCTTTTAGCTTACTTCAATGCAATGTAAGTTTACTTTGACATAAGAAAGTGTGTTAAGCCGACATAAGGTGGTGTATAGGTTGGAATACTGTCATTCTTTCCTTAATCTAGAAGTTTTGTCTATAGGTGAACCTGTCGTGAGCTACTTTCGTTGAGTTATGTTAGCTTAGTTCAATGCAATGTAAGGTTACTTTGACATAAGAAAATGTGTTAAGCCAACATAAGGTGATGTCAAAGGTTGGAACACGTTCATTCTTTCCTTAATCTAGAAGTTTTGTCTATAGGTGAACCCGTCGTGAGCTACTTTCGTTGAGTTATGAAGCCGAGTTTTATCCTTAGAGCTTTCTATGTTCATATCATGCATCTACACATGTAATCTCTTTTAGCATAGTTCAATGCAATGTAAGGTTACTTTGAAACAAGAAAGTGTGTTAAGCTGACATAAGGTGGTGTCATAGGTTGGAACACAGTCATTCTTTACTAATCTAGAAGTTTTGTTTATAGGTGAACCCGTCGTGAGCTACTTTCGTTGAGTTATGAAGCCAAGTTTGATCTTTAGAGCTTTCCATGTTCATATCATACTTCTACACATGCAATCTCTTTTAGCTTAGTTCAATGCAATGTAAGTTTACTTTGACATAAGAGAGTGTGTTAAGCCGACATAAGGTGGTGTCATAGGTTGGAAAACGGTCATTCTTCTCTTAATCTAAAAGTTTTGTCCATTGGTGAACCAGTCGTGAGCTATTTTCGTTGAGTTATGAAGCGGAGTTTGATCTTAGAGCTTTCCATGTTCATATCATACTTCTACACATGCAATCTCTTTTAGCTTAGTTCAATGCAATGTAAGTTTACTTTGACATAAGAAAGTGTGTTAAGCCGACATAAGTTGGTGTCATAGGTTGGAAAACGGTCATTCTTCTCTTAATCTAGAAGTGTTGTCCATTGGTGAACCTGTCGTGAGCTATTTTCGTTGAGTTATGACGCCGAGTTTGATCTTTAGAGATTTTCATGTTCATATCGTACTTCTACACATGTAATCTCTTTTAGCTTACTTCAATGCAATGTAAAGTTACTTTGACATAAAAAAGTGTGTTAAGCGAACATAAGGTGGTGTCAAAGGTTGGAACACGGTCATTCTTTCCTTAATCTAGAAGTTTTGTCTATAGGTGAACCCGTCGTGAGCTACTTTCATTGAGTTTTGAACCCAAGTTTGATCCTTAGAGCTTTCCACGTTCATATCTTACTTCTACACGTGTAATCTCTTTTAGCTTACTTCAATACAATGTAAGTTTACTTTGACATAAGAAAGTGTGTTAAGCCGACATAAGGTGGTGAATATGTTGGAACACTGTCATTCTTTCCTTAATCTAGAAGTTTTGTCTATAGGTGAACCTGTCGTGAGCTACTTTCGTTGAGTTATGAAGCCGAGTTTGATCTTTAGAGCTTTCCATGTTCATATCATACTTCTACACATGTAATCTATTTTAGCTTACTTCAATGCAATGTAAAGTTACTTTGACATAAGAAAGTGTTTTAAGCCAACATAAGGTGGTGTCATAGGTTGGAAAATGGTCATTCTTCTCTTAATCTAAAAGTTTTGTCCATTGGTGAACCCGTCGTGAGCTACTTTCGTTGGGTTATGAAGCCGAGTTTGATCCTTAGAGCTTTCTATGTTCATATCATGCTTCTACACATGTAATCTCTTTTAGCTTAGTTCAACGCAATGTAAGGTTACTTTGAAATAAGAAAGTGTGTTAAGCCGAAATAAGGTGGTGTCATAGGTTGGAACACAATCATTCTTTCTTAATCTAGAAGTTTTGTCTGTAGGTGAACCCGTCATGAGCTACTTTCGTTGAGTTTTGAAGCCAAGTTTGATCCTTAGAGCTTTCCACGTTCATATCTTACTTCTACACATGTAATCTCTTTTAGCTTACTTCAATGCAATGTAAGTTTACTTTGACATAAGAAAGTGTGTTAAGCCGACATAAGGTGGTGTATAGGTTGGAATACTATCATTCTTTCCTTAATCTAGAAGTTTTGTCTATAGGTGAACCTGTCGTGAGCTACTTTCGTTGAGTTATGTTAGCTTAGTTCAATGCAATGTAAGGTTACTTTGACATAAGAAAATGTGTTAAGCCAACATAAGGTGATGTCAAAGGTTGGAACACGTTCATTCTTTCCTTAATCTAGAAGTTTTGTCTATAGGTGAACCCGTCGTGAGCTACTTTCGTTGAGTTATGAAGCCGAGTTTTATCCTTAGAGCTTTCTATGTTCATATCATGCATCTACACATGTAATCTCTTTTAGCATAGTTCAATGCAATGTAAGGTTACTTTGAAACAAGAAAGTGTGTTAAGCTGACATAAGGTGGTGTCATAGGTTGGAACACAGTCATTCTTTACTAATCTAGAAGTTTTGTTTATAGGTGAACCCGTCGTGAGCTACTTTCGTTGAGTTATGAAGCCAAGTTTGATCTTTAGAGCTTTCCATGTTCATATCATACTTCTACACATGCAATCTCTTTTAGCTTAGTTCAATGCAATGTAAGTTTACTTTGACATAAGAGAGTGTGTTAAGCCGACATAAGGTGGTGTCATAGGTTGGAAAACGGTCATTCTTCTCTTAATCTAAAAGTTTTGTCCATTGGTGAACCAGTCGTGAGCTATTTTCGTTGAGTTATGAAGCGGAGTTTGATCTTAGAGCTTTCCATGTTCATATCATACTTCTACACATGCAATCTCTTTTAGCTTAGTTCAATGCAATGTAAGTTTACTTTGACATAAGAAAGTGTGTTAAGCCGACATAAGTTGGTGTCATAGGTTGGAAAACGGTCATTCTTCTCTTAATCTAGAAGTGTTGTCCATTGGTGAACCTGTCGTGAGCTATTTTCGTTGAGTTATGACGCCGAGTTTGATCTTTAGAGATTTTCATGTTCATATCGTACTTCTACACATGTAATCTCTTTTAGCTTACTTCAATGCAATGTAAAGTTACTTTGACATAAAAAAGTGTGTTAAGCGAACATAAGGTGGTGTCAAAGGTTGGAACACGGTCATTCTTTCCTTAATCTAGAAGTTTTGTCTATAGGTGAACCCGTCGTGAGCTACTTTCATTGAGTTTTGAACCCAAGTTTGATCCTTAGAGCTTTCCACGTTCATATCTTACTTCTACACGTGTAATCTCTTTTAGCTTACTTCAATACAATGTAAGTTTACTTTGACATAAGAAAGTGTGTTAAGCCGACATAAGGTGGTGAATATGTTGGAACACTGTCATTCTTTCCTTAATCTAGAAGTTTTGTCTATAGGTGAACCTGTCGTGAGCTACTTTCGTTGAGTTATGAAGCCGAGTTTGATCTTTAGAGCTTTCCATGTTCATATCATACTTCTACACATGTAATCTATTTTAGCTTACTTCAATGCAATGTAAAGTTACTTTGACATAAGAAAGTGTTTTAAGCCAACATAAGGTGGTGTCATAGGTTGGAAAATGGTCATTCTTCTCTTAATCTAAAAGTTTTGTCCATTGGTGAACCCGTCGTGAGCTACTTTCGTTGGGTTATGAAGCCGAGTTTGATCCTTAGAGCTTTCTATGTTCATATCCTGCTTCTACACATGTAATCTCTTTTAGCTTAGTTCAACGCAATGTAAGGTTACTTTGAAATAAGAAAGTGTGTTAAGCCGAAATAAGGTGGTGTCATAGGTTGGAACACAATCATTCTTTCTTAATCTAGAAGTTTTGTCTGTAGGTGAACCCGTCATGAGCTACTTTCGTTGAGTTTTGAAGCCAAGTTTGATCCTTAGAGCTTTCCACGTTCATATCTTACTTCTACACATGTAATCTCTTTTAGCTTACTTCAATGCAATGTAAGTTTACTTTGACATAAGAAAGTGTGTTAAGCCGACATAAGGTGGTGTATAGGTTGGAATACTGTCATTCTTTCCTTAATCTAGAAGTTTTGTCTATAGGTGAACCTGTCGTGAGCTACTTTCGTTGAGTTATGTTAGCTTAGTTCAATGCAATGTAAGGTTACTTTGACATAAGAAAATGTGTTAAGCCAACATAAGGTGATGTCAAAGGTTGGAACACGTTCATTCTTTCCTTAATCTAGAAGTTTTGTCTATAGGTGAACCCGTCGTGAGCTACTTTCGTTGAGTTATGAAGCCGAGTTTTATCCTTAGAGCTTTCTATGTTCATATCATGCATCTACACATGTAATCTCTTTTAGCATAGTTCAACGCAATGTAAGGTTACTTTGAAACAAGAAAGTGTGTTAAGCTGACATAAGGTGGTGTCATAGGTTGGAACACAGTCATTCTTTACTAATCTAGAAGTTTTGTTTATAGGTGAACCCGTCGTGAGCTACTTTCGTTGAGTTATGAAGCCAAGTTTGATCTTTAGAGCTTTCCATGTTCATATCATACTTCTACACATGCAATCTCTTTTAGCTTAGTTCAATGCAATGTAAGTTTACTTTGACATAAGAGAGTGTGTTAAGCCGACATAAGGTGGTGTCATAGGTTGGAAAACGGTCATTCTTCTCTTAATCTAAAAGTTTTGTCCATTGGTGAACCAGTCCTGAGCTATTTTCGTTGAGTTATGAAGCGGAGTTTGATCTTAGAGCTTTCCATGTTCATATCATACTTCTACACATGCAATCTCTTTTAGCTTAGTTCAATGCAATGTAAGTTTACTTTGACATAAGAAAGTGTGTTAAGCCGACATAAGTTGGTGTCATAGGTTGGAAAACGGTCATTCTTCTCTTAATCTAGAAGTGTTGTCCATTGGTGAACCTGTCGTGAGCTATTTTCGTTGAGTTATGACGCCGAGTTTGATCTTTAGAGATTTTCATGTTCATATCGTACTTCTACACATGTAATCTCTTTTAGCTTACTTCAATGCAATGTAAAGTTACTTTGACATAAAAAAGTGTGTTAAGCGAACATAAGGTGGTGTCAAAGGTTGGAACACGGTCATTCTTTCCTTAATCTAGAAGTTTTGTCTATAGGTGAACCCGTCGTGAGCTACTTTCATTGAGTTTTGAACCCAAGTTTGATCCTTAGAGCTTTCCACGTTCATATCTTACTTCTACACGTGTAATCACTTTTAGCTTACTTCAATACAATGTAAGTTTACTTTGACATAAGAAAGTGTGTTAAGCCGACATAAGGTGGTGAATATGTTGGAACACTGTCATTCTTTCCTTAATCTAGAAGTTTTGTCTATAGGTGAACCTGTCATGAGCTACTTTCGTTGAGTTATGAAGCCGAGTTTGATCTTTAGAGCTTTCCATGTTCATATCATACTTCTACACATGTAATCTATTTTAGCTTACTTCAATGCAATGTAAAGTTACTTTGACATAAGAAAGTGTTTTAAGCCAACATAAGGTGGTGTCATAGGTTGGAAAATGGTCATTCTTCTCTTAATCTAAAAGTTTTGTCCATTGGTGAACCCGTCGTGAGCTACTTTCGTTGGGTTATGAAGCCGAGTTTGATCCTTAGAGCTTTCTATGTTCATATCCTGCTTCTACACATGTAATCTCTTTTAGCTTAGTTCAACGCAATGTAAGGTTACTTTGATATAAGAAAGTGTGTTAAGCCGAAATAAGGTGGTGTCATAGGTTGGAACACAATCATTCTTTCTTAATCTAGAAGTTTTGTCTGTAGGTGAACCCGTCATGAGCTACTTTCGTTGAGTTTTGAAGCCAAGTTTGATCCTTAGAGCTTTCCACGTTCATATCTTACTTCTACACATGTAATCTCTTTTAGCTTACTTCAATGCAATGTAAGTTTACTTTGACATAAGAAAGTGTGTTAAGCCGACATAAGATGGTGTATAGGTTGGAACACTGTCATTCTTTCCTTAATCTAGAAGTTTTGTCTATAGGTGAACCTGTCGTGAGCTACTTTCGTTGAGTTATGAAGCCGAGTTTGATCTTTAGAGATTTCCATGTTCATATCGTACTTCTACACATGTAATCTCTTTTAGCTTACTTCAATGCAATGTAAAGTTACTTTGACATAAGAAAGTGTGTTAAGCGAACATAAGGTGGTGTCATAGGTCGGAAAACGGTCATTCTTCTCTTAGTCTAGAAGTTTTGTCTATAGGTGAACCCGTCGTGAGCTACTTTCGTTGAGTTTTGAAGCCAAGTTTGATCCTTAGAGCTTTCCACGTTCGTATCTTACTTCTACACGTGTAATCTCTTTTAGCTTACTTCAATGCAATGTAAGTTTACTTTCACATAAGAAAGTGTGTTAAGCCGACATAAGGTGGTGTATAGGTTGGAACACTGTCATTCTTTCCTTAATCTAGAAGTTTTGTCTATAGGTGAACCTGTCGTGAGCTACCTTCGTTGAGTTATGAAGCCGAGTTTTATCCTTAGAGCTTTCTATGTTCATATCATGCTTCTCCACATGTAATCTCTTTTAGTTTAGTTCAATGCAATGTAAGGTTACTTTGAAACAAGAAAGTGTGTTAAGCTGACATAAGGTGGTGTCATAGGTTGGAACACAGTCATTCTTTACTAATCTAGAAGTTTTGTTTATAGGTGAACCCGTCGTGAGCTACTTTCGTTGAGTTATGAAGCCGAGTTTGATCTTTAGAGCTTTCCATGTTCATATCATACTTCTACACATGCAATCTCTTTTAGCTTAGTTCAATGCAATGTAAGGTTACTTTGACATAAGAAAATGTGTTAAGCCAACATAAGGTGATGTCAAAGGTTGGAACATGTTCATTCTTTCCTTAATCTGGAAGTTTTGTCTATAGGTGAACCCGTCGTGAGCTACTTTCGTTGAGTTATGAAGCCGAGTTTTATCCTTAGAGCTTTCTATGTTCATATCATGCTTCTCCACATGTAATCTCTTTTAGTTTAGTTCAATGCAATGTAAGGTTACTTTGAAACAAGAAAGTGTGTTAAGCTGACATAAGGTGGTGTCATAGGTTGGAACACAGTCATTCTTTACTAATCTAGAAGTTTTGTTTATAGGTGAACCCGTCGTGAGCTACTTTCGTTGAGTTATGAAGCCAAGTTTGATCTTTAGAGCTTTCCATGTTCATATCATACTTCTACACATGCAATCTCTTTTAGCGTAGTTCAATGCAATGTAAGTTTATTTTGACATAAGAGAATGTGTTAAGCCGACATAAGGTTGTGTCATAGGTTGGAAAACGATCATTCTTCTCTTAATCTAAAAGTTTTGTCCATTGGTGCACCTGTCGTGAGCTATTTTCGTTGAGTTATGAACCCGAGTTTGATCTTTAGAGATTTCCATGTTCATATCGTACTTCTACACATGTAATCTCTTTTAGCTTACTTCAATGCAATGTAAAGTTACTTTGAAACAAGAAAGTGTGTTAAGCGAACATAAGGTGGTGTCAAAGGTTGGAACACGGTCATTCTTTCCTTAATCTAGAAGTTTTGTCTATAGGTGAACCCGTCGTGAGCTACTTTCGTTGAGTTTTGAAGCCAAGTTTGATCCTTAGAGCTTTCCACGTTCATATCTTACTTCTACACGTGTAATCTCTTTTAGCTTACTTCAATGCAATGTAAGTTTACTTTGACATAAGAAAGTGTGTTAAGCCGACATAAGGTGGTGTATAGGTTGGAACACTGTCATTCTTTCCTTAATCTAGAAGTTTTGTCTATAGGTGAACCTGTCGTGAGCTACTTTCGTTGAGTTATGTTAGCTTAGTTCAATGCAATGTAAGGTTACTTTGACATAAGAAAATGTGTTAAGCCAACATAAGGTGATGTCAAAGGTTGGAACACGTTCATTCTTTCCTTAATCTAGAAGTTTTGTCTATAGGTGAACCCGTCGTGAGCTACTTTCGTTGAATTTTGAAGCCAAGTTATATCCTTAGAGCTTTCTATGTTCATATCATGCATCTACACATGTAATCTCTTTTAGCATAGTTCAATGCAATGTAAGGCTACTTTGAAACAAGAAAGTGTGTTAAGCTGACATAAGGTGGTGTCATAGGTTGGAACACAATCATTCTTTACTAATCTAGAAGTTTTGTTTATAGGTGAACCCGTCGTGAGGTACTTTCGTTGAGTTATGAAGCCGAGTTTGATCTTTAGAGCTTTCCATGTTCATATTATACTTCTACACATGCAATCTCTTTTAGCTTAGTTCAATGCAATGTAAGATTACTTTGACATAAGAAAGTGTGTTCAGCCGACATAAGGTGGTGTCATAGGTCGGAAAACGGTCATTCTTCTCTTAATCTAGAAGTTTTGTCTATTGGTGAACCTGTCGTGAGCTATTTTCGTTGAGTTATGAAGCCGAGTTTGATCTTTAGAGATTTCCATGTTTATATCGTACTTCTACACATGCAATCTCTTTTAGCTTACTTCAATGCAATGTAAAGTTACTTTGACATAAGAAAGTGTGTTAAGCGAACATAAGGTGGTGTCAAAGGTTGGAACACGGTCATTCTTTCCTTAATCTAGAAGTTTTGTCTATAGGTGAACCCGTCGTGAGATACTTTCGTTGAGTTTTGAAGCCAAGTTTGATCCTTAGAGCTTTCCACGTTCATATCTTACTTCTACACGTGTAATCTCTTTTAGCTTACTTCAATGCAATGTAAGTTTACTTTGACATAAGAAAGTGTGTTAAGCCGACATAAGGTGGTGTATAGGTTGGAACACTGTCATTCTTTCCTTAATCTAGAAGTTTTGTCTATAGGTGAACCTGTCGTGAGCTACTTTCGTTGAGTTATGTTAGCTTAGTTCAATGCAATGTAAGGTTACTTTGACATAAGAAAATGTGTTAAGCCAACATAAGGTGATGTCAAAGGTTGGAACACGTTCATTCTTTCCTTAATCTAGAAGTTTTGTCTATAGGTGAACCCGTCGTGAGCTACTTTCGTTGAGTTATGAAGCCGAGTTATATCCTTAGAGCTTTCTATGTTCATATCATGCATCTACACATGTAATCTCTTTTAGCATAGTTCAATGCAATGTAAGGCTACTTTGAAACAAGAAAGTGTGTTAAGCTGACATAAGGTGGTGTCATAGGTTGGAACACAATCATTCTTTACTAATCTAGAAGTTTTGTTTATAGGTGAACCCGTCGTGAGGTACTTTCGTTGAGTTATGAAGCCGAGTTTGATCTTTAGAGCTTTCCATGTTCATATTATACTTCTACACATGCAATCTCTTTTAGCTTAGTTCAATGCAATGTAAGATTACTTTGACATAAGAAAGTGTGTTCAGCCGACATAAGGTGGTGTCATAGGTCGGAAAACGGTCATTCTTCTCTTAATCTAGAAGTTTTGTCTATTGGTGAACCTGTCGTGAGCTATTTTCGTTGAGTTATGAAGCCGAGTTTGATCTTTAGAGATTTCCATGTTTATATCGTACTTCTACACATGCAATCTCTTTTAGCTTACTTCAATGCAATGTAAAGTTACTTTGACATAAGAAAGTGTGTTAAGCGAACATAAGGTGGTGTCAAAGGTTGGAACACGGTCATTCTTTCCTTAATCTAGAAGTTTTGTCTATAGGTGAACCCGTCGTGAGCTACTTTCGTTGAGTTTTGAAGCCAAGTTTGATCCTTAGAGCTTTCCACGTTCATATCTTACTTCTACACGTGTAATCTCTTTTAGCTTACTTCAATGCAATGTAAGTTTACTTTGACATAAGAAAGTGTGTTAAGCCGACATAAGGTGGTGTATAGGTTGGAACACTGTCATTCTTTCCTTAATCTAGAAGTTTTGTCTATAGGTGAACCTGTCGTGAGCTACTTTCGTTGAGTTATGTTAGCTTAGTTCAATGCAATGTAAGGTTACTTTGACATAAGAAAATGTGTTAAGCCAACATAAGGTGATGTCAAAGGTTGGAACACGTTCATTCTTTCCTTAATCTAGAAGTTTTGTCTTTAGGTGAACCCGTCGTGAGCTACTTTCGTTGAGTTATGAAGCCGAGTTATATCCTTAGAGCTTTCTATGTTCATATCATGCATCTACACATGTAATCTCTTTTAGCATAGTTCAATGCAATGTAAGGCTACTTTGAAACAAGAAAGTGTGTTAAGCTGACATAAGGTGGTGTCATAGGTTGGAACACAATCATTCTTTACTAATCTAGAAGTTTTGTTTATAGGTGAACCCGTCGTGAGGTACTTTCGTTGAGTTATGAAGCCGAGTTTGATCTTTAGAGCTTTCCATGTTCATATTATACTTCTACACATGCAATCTCTTTTAGCTTAGTTCAATGCAATGTAAGATTACTTTGACATAAGAAAGTGTGTTCAGCCGACATAAGGTGGTGTCATAGGTCGGAAAACGGTCATTCTTCTCTTAATCTAGAAGTTTTGTCTATTGGTGAACCTGTCGTGAGCTATTTTCGTTGAGTTATGAAGCCGAGTTTGATCTTTAGAGATTTCCATGTTTATATCGTACTTCTACACATGCAATCTCTTTTAGCTTACTTCAATGCAATGTAAAGTTACTTTGACATAAGAAAGTGTGTTAAGCGAACATAAGGTGGTGTCAAAGGTTGGAACACGGTCATTCTTTCCTTAATCTAGAAGTTTTGTCTATAGGTGAACCCGTCGTGAGCTACTTTCGTTGAGTTTTGAAGCCAAGTTTGATCCTTAGAGCTTTCCACGTTAATATCTTACTTCTACACGTGTAATCTCTTTTAGCTTACTTCAATGCAATGTAAGTTTACTTTGACATAAGAAAGTGTGTTAAGCCGACATAAGGTGGTGTATAGGTTGGAACACTGTCATTCTTTCCTTAATCTAGAAGTTTTGTCTATAGGTGAACCTGTCGTGAGCTACTTTCGTTGAGTTATGTTAGCTTAGTTCAATGCAATGTAAGGTTACTTTGACATAAGAAAATGTGTTAAGCCAACATAAGGTGATGTCAAAGGTTGGAACACGTTCATTCTTTCCTTAATCTAGAAGTTTTGTCTATAGGTGAACCCGTCGTGAGCTACTTTCGTTGAGTTATGAAGCCGAGTTATATCCTTAGAGCTTTCTATGTTCATATCATGCATCTACACATGTAATCTCTTTTAGCATAGTTCAATGCAATGTAAGGCTACTTTGAAACAAGAAAGTGTGTTAAGCTGACATAAGGTGGTGTCATAGGTTGGAACACAATCATTCTTTACTAATCTAGAAGTTTTGTTTATAGGTGAACCCGTCGTGAGGTACTTTCGTTGAGTTATGAAGCCGAGTTTGATCTTTAGAGCTTTCCATGTTCATATCATACTTCTACACATGCAATCTCTTTTACCTTAGTTCAATGCAATGTAAGGTTACTTTGACATAAGAAAGTGTGTTCAGCCGACATAAGGTGGTGTCATAGGTCGGAAAACGGTCATTCTTCTCTTAATCTAGAAGTTTTGTCTATTGGTGAACCTGTCGTGAGCTATTTTCGTTGAGTTATGAAGCCGAGTTTGATCTTTAGAGATTTCCATGTTTATATCGTACTTCTACACATGCAATCTCTTTTAGCTTACTTCAATGCAATGTAAAGTTACTTTGACATAAGAAAGTGTGTTAAGCGAACATAAGGTGGTGTCAAAGGTTGGAACACGGTCATTCTTTCCTTAATCTAGAAGTTTTGTCTATAGGTGAACCCGTCGTGAGCTACTTTCGTTGAGTTTTGAAGCCAAGTTTGATACTTAGAGCTTTCCACGTTCATATCTTACTTCTACACGTGTAATCTCTTTTAGCTTACTTCAATGCAATGTAAGTTTACTTTGACATAAGAAAGTGTGTTAAGCCGACATAAGGTGGTGTATAGGTTGGAACACTGTCATTCTTTCCTTAATCTAGAAGTTTTGTCTATAGGTGAACCTGTCGTGAGCTACTTTCGTTGAGTTATGTTAGCTTAGTTCAATGCAATGTAAGGTTACTTTGACATAAGAAAATGTGTTAAGCCAACATAAGGTGATGTCAAAGGTTGGAACACGTTCATTCTTTCCTTAATCTAGAAGTTTTGTCTATAGGTGAACCCGTCGTGAGCTACTTTCGTTGAGTTATGAAGCCGAGTTATATCCTTAGAGCTTTCTATGTTCATATCATGCATCTACACATGTAATCTCTTTTAGCATAGTTCAATGCAATGTAAGGCTACTTTGAAACAAGAAAGTGTGTTAAGCTGACATAAGGTGGTGTCATAGGTTGGAACACAATCATTCTTTACTAATCTAGAAGTTTTGTTTATAGGTGAACCCGTCGTGAGGTACTTTCGTTGAGTTATGAAGCCGAGTTTGATCTTTAGAGCTTTCCATGTTCATATTATACTTCTACACATGCAATCTCTTTTAGCTTAGTTCAATGCAATGTAAGATTACTTTGACATAAGAAAGTGTGTTCAGCCGACATAAGGTGGTGTCATAGGTCGGAAAACGGTCATTCTTCTCTTAATCTAGAAGTTTTGTCTATTGGTGAACCTGTCGTGAGCTATTTTCGTTGAGTTATGAAGCCGAGTTTGATCTTTAGAGATTTCCATGTTTATATCGTACTTCTACACATGCAATCTCTTTTAGCTTACTTCAATGCAATGTAAAGTTACTTTGACATAAGAAAGTGTGTTAAGCGAACATAAGGTGGTGTCAAAGGTTGGAACACGGTCATTCTTTCCTTAATCTAGAAGTTTTGTCTATAGGTGAACCCGTCGTGAGCTACTTTCGTTGAGTTTTGAAGCCAAGTTTGATCCTTAGAGCTTTCCACGTTCATATCTTACTTCTACACGTGTAATCTCTTTTAGCTTACTTCAATGCAATGTAAGTTTACTTTGACATAAGAAAGTGTGTTAAGCCGACATAAGGTGGTGTATAGGTTGGAACACTGTCATTCTTTCCTTAATCTAGAAGTTTTGTCTATAGGTGAACCTGTCGTGAGCTACTTTCGTTGAGTTATGTTAGCTGAGTTCAATGCAATGTAAGGTTACTTTGACATAAGAAAATGTGTTAAGCCAACATAAGGTGATGTCAAAGGTTGGAACACGTTCATTCTTTCCTTAATCTAGAAGTTTTGTCTATAGGTGAACCCGTCGTGAGCTACTTTCGTTGAGTTATGAAGCCGAGTTATATCCTTAGAGCTTTCTATGTTCATATCATGCATCTACACATGTAATCTCTTTTAGCATAGTTCAATGCAATGTAAGGCTACTTTGAAACAAGAAAGTGTGTTAAGCTGACATAAGGTGGTGTCATAGGTTGGAACACAATCATTCTTTACTAATCTAGAAGTTTTGTTTATAGGTGAACCCGTCGTGAGGTACTTTCGTTGAGTTATGAAGCCGAGTTTGATCTTTAGAGCTTTCCATGTTCATATTAAACTTCTACACATGCAATCTCTTTTAGCTTAGTTCAATGCAATGTAAGATTACTTTGACATAAGAAAGTGTGTTCAGCCGACATAAGGTGGTGTCATAGGTCGGAAAACGGTCATTCTTCTCTTAATCTAGAAGTTTTGTCTATTGGTGAACCTGTCGTGAGCTATTTTCGTTGAGTTATGAAGCCGAGTTTGATCTTTAGAGATTTCCATGTTCATATCGTACTTCTACACATGTAATCTCTTTTAGCTTACTTCAATGCAATGTAAAGTTACTTTGACATAAGAAAGTGTGTTAAGCCAACATAAGGTGGTGTCAAAGGTTGGAACACGGTCATTCTTTCCTTAATCTAGAAGTTTTGTCTATAGGTGAACCCGTCGTGAGCTACTTTCATTGAATTTTGAAGCCAAGTTTGATCCTTAGAGCTTTCCACGTTCATATCTTACATCTACACGTGTAATCTCTTTTAGCTTACTTCAATGCAATGTAAGTTTACTTTGACATAAGAAAGTGTGTTCAGCCGACATAAGGTGGTGTCATAGGTTGGAAAACGGTCATTCTTCTCTTAATCTAGAAGTTTTATCTATTGGTGAACCTGTCGTGAGCTATTTTCGTTGAGTTATGAAGCCGAGTTTGATCTTTAGAGATTTCCATGTTCATATCGTACTTCTACACATGCAATCTCTTTTAGCTTACTTCAATGCAATGTAAAGTTACTTTGACATAAGAAAGTGTGTTAAGCCAACATAAGGTGGTGTCAAAGGTTGGAACACGGTCATTCTTTCCTTAATCTAGAAGTTTTGTCTATAGGTGAACCCGTCGTGAGCTACTTTCGTTGAATTTTGAAGCCAAGTTTGACCCTTAGAGCTTTCCACGTTCATATCTTACATCTACACGTGTAATCTCTTTTAGCTTACTTCAATGCAATGTAAGTTTACTTTCACATAAGAAAGTGTGTTATGCCGACATAAGGTGGTGTATAGGTTGGAACACTATCATTCTTTCCTTAATCTAGAAGTTTTGTCTATAGGTGAACTTGTCGTGAGCTACTTTCGTTGAGTTATGTTAGCTTAGTTCAATGCAATGTAAGGTTACTTTGACATAAGAAAATGTGTTCAGCCAACATAAGGTGATGTCAAAGGTTGGAACACGTTCATTCTTTCCTTAATTTAGAAGTTTTGTCTATAGGTGAACCCGTCGTGAGCTACTTTCGTTGAGTTATGAAGCCGAGTTTTATCCTTAGAGCTTTCTATGTTCATATCATGCATCTACACATGTAATCTCTTTTAGCATAGTTCAATGCAATGTAAGGCTACTTTGAAACAAGAAAGTGTGTTAAGCTGACATAAGGTGGTGTCATAGGTTGGAACACAGTCAGTCTTTACTAATCTAGAAGTTTTGTTTATAGGTGAACCCGTCGTGAGCTACTTTCGTTGAATTTTGAAGCCAAGTTTGATCCTTAGAGCTTTCCATGTTCATATCATACTTCTACACATGCAATCTCTTTTAGCTTAGTTCAATGCAATGTAAGTTTACTTTGACATAAGAGAGTGTGTTAAGCCGACATAAGGTGGTGTCATAGGTTGGAAAACGGTCATTCTTCTCTTAATCTAAAAGTTTTGTCCATTGGTGAACCTGTCGTGAGCTATTTTCGTTGAGTTATGAAGCCGAGTTTGATCTTTAGAGATTTCCATGTTCATATCGTACTTCTACACATGCAATCTCTTTTAGCTTACTTCAATGCAATGTAAAGTTACTTTGACATAAGAAAGTGTGTTAAGCCAACATAAGGTGGTGTCAAAGGTTGGAACACGGTCATTCTTTCCTTAATCTAGAAGTTTTGTCTATAGGTGAACCCGTCGTGAGCTACTTTCGTTGAATTTTGAAGCCAAGTTTGATCCTTAGAGCTTTCCACATTCATATCTTACATCTACACGTGTAATTTGTTTTAGCTTACTTCAATGCAATGTAAGTTTACTTTGACATAAGAAAGTGTGTTAAGCCGACATAAGGTGGTGTCATAGGTTGGAAAACGGTCATTCTTCTCTTAATCTAGAAGTTTTATCTATTGGTGAACCTGTCGTGAGCTATTTTCGTTGAGTTATGAAGCCGAGTTTGATCTTTAGAGATTTCCATGTTCATATCGTACTTCTACACATGCAATCTCTTTTAGCTTACTTCAATGCAATGTAAAGTTACTTTGACATAAGAAAGTGTGTTAAGCCAACATAAGGTGGTGTCATAGGTTGGAACACAGTCATTCTTTACTAATCTAGAAGTTTTGTTTATAGGTGAACCCGTCGTGAGCTACTTTCGTTGAGTTATGAAGCCGAGTTTGATCTTTAGAGCTTTCCATGTTCATATCATACTTCTACACATGCAATCTCTTTTAGTTTAGTTCAATGCAATGTAAGGTTACTTTGAAACAAGAAAGTGTGTTAAGCTGACATAAGGTGGTGTCATAGGTTGGAACACAGTCATTCTTTACTAATCTAGAAGTTTTGTTTATAGGTGAACCCGTCGTGAGCTACTTTCGTTGAGTTATGAAGCCGAGTTTGATCTTTAGAGCTTTCCATGTTCATATCATACTTCTACACATGCAATCTCTTTTAGCTTAGTTCAATGCAATGTAAGGTTACTTTGACATAAGAAAGTGTGTTCAGCCGACATAAGGTGGTGTCATAGGTTGGAAAACGGTCATTCTTCTCTTAATCTAGAAGTTTTGTCTATTGGTGAACCTGTCGTGAGCTATTTTCGTTGAGTTATGAAGCCGAGTTTGATCTTTAGAGATTTCCATGTTCATATCGTACTTCTACACATGTAATCTCTTTTATCTTACTTCAATGCAATGTAAAATTACTTTGACATAAGAAAGTGTGTTAAGCCAACATAAGGTGGTGTCAAAGGTTGGAACACGGTCATTCTTTCCTTAATCTAGAAGTTTTGTCTATAGGTGAACCCGTCGTGAGCTACTTTCGTTGAATTTTGAAGCCAAGTTTGATCCTTAGAGCTTTCCACGTTCATATCTTACATCTACACGTGTAATCTCTTTTAGCTTACTTCAATGCAATGTAAGTTTACTTTGACATAAGAAAGTGTGTTCAGCCGACATAAGGTGGTGTCATAGGTTGGAAAACGGTCATTCTTCTCTTAATCTAGAAGTTTTATCTATTGGTGAACCTGTCGTGAGCTATTTTCGTTGAGTTATGAAGCCGAGTTTGATCTTTAGAGATTTCCATGTTCATATCGTACTTTTACACATGCAATCTCTTTTAGCTTACTTCAATGCAATGTAATGTTACTTTGACATAAGAAAGTGTGTTAAGCCAACATAAGGTGGTGTCAAAGGTTGGAACACGGTCATTCTTTCCTTAATCTAGAAGTTTTGTCAGGTGAACCCGTCGTGAGCTACTTTCGTTGAATTTTGAAGCCAAGTTTGATCCTTAGAGCTTTCCACGTTCATATCTTACATCTACACGTGTAATCTCTTTTAGCTTACTTCAATGCAATGTAAGTTTACTTTCACATAAGAAAGTGTGTTAAGCCGACATAAGGTAGTGTATAGGTTGGAACACTGTCATTCTTTCCTTAATCTAGAAGTTTTGTCTATAGGTGAACCTGTCGTGAGCTACTTTCGTTGAGTTATGTTAGCTTAGTTCAATGCAATGTAAGGTTACTTTGACATAAGAAAATGTGTTAAGCCAACATAAGGTGATGTCAAAGGTTGGAACACGTTCATTCTTTCCTTAATCTAGAAGTTTTGTCTATAGGTGAACCCGTCGTGAGCTACTTTCGTTGAGTTATGAAGCCGAGTTTTATCCTTAGAGCTTTTTATGTTCATATCATGCATCTACACATGTAATCTCTTTTAGCATAGTTCAATGCAATGTAAGGCTACTTTGAAACAAGAAAGTGTGTTAAGCTGACATAAGGTGGTGTCATAGGTTGGAACACAGTCATTCTTTACTAATCTAGAAGTTTTGTTTATAGGTGAACCCGTCATGAGCTACTTTCGTTGAGTTATGAAGCCGAGTTTGATCTTTAGAGCTTTCCATGTTCATATCATACTTCTACACATGCAATCTCTTTTAGCTTAGTTCAATGCAATGTAAGTTTACTTTGACATAAGAGAGTGTGTTAAGCCGACATAAGGTGGTGTCATAGGTTGGAAAACGGTCATTCTTCTCTTAATCTAAAAGTTTTGTCCATTGGTGAACCTGTCGTGAGCTATTTTCGTTGAGTTATGAAGCCGAGTTTGATCTTTAGAGATTTCCATGTTCATATCGTACTTCTACACATGTAATCTCTTTTAGCTTACTTCAATGCAATGTAAAGTTACTTTGACATAAGAAAGTGTGTTAAGCGAACATAAGGTGGTGTCAAAGGTTGGAACACGGTCATTCTTTCCTTAATCTAGAAGTTTTGTCTATAGGTGAACCCGTCGTGAGCTACTTTCGTTGAATTTTGAAGCCAAGTTTGATCCTTAGAGCTTTCCATGTTCATATCATACTTCTACACATGCAATCTCTTTTAGCTTACTTCAATGCAATGTAAGTTTACTTTGACATAAGAGAGTGTGTTAAGCCGACATAAGGTGGTGTGATAGGTTGGAAAATGGTCATTCTTCTCTTAATCTAAAAGTTTTGTCCATTGGTGAACCTGTCGTGAGCTATTTTCGTTGAGTTATGAAGCCGAGTTTGATCTTTAGAGATTTCCATGTTCATATCGTACTTCTACACATGCAATCTCTTTTAGCTTACTTCAATGCAATGTAAAGTTACTTTGACATAAGAAAGTGTGTTAAGCCAACATAAGGTGGTGTCAAAGGTTGGAACACGGTCATTCTTTCCTTAATCTAGAAGTTTGGTCAGGTGAACCCGTCGTGAGCTACTTTCGTTGAATTTTGAAGCCAAGTGTGATCCTTAGAGCTTTCCACGTTCATATCTTACATCTACACGTGTAATCTGTTTTAGCTTACTTCAATGCAATGTAAGTTTACTTTGACATAAGAAAGTGTGTTAAGCCGACATAAGGTGGTGTATAGGTTGGAACACTGTCATTCTTTCCTTAATCTAGAAGTTTTGTCTATAGGTGAACCTGTCGTGAGCTACCTTCGTTGAGTTATGTTAGCTTAGTTCAATGCAATGTAAGGTTACTTTGACATAAGAAAATGTGTTAAGCCAACATAAGGTGATGTCAAAGGTTGGAACACGGTCATTCTTTCGTTAATCTAGAAGTTTTGTCTATAGGTGAACCCGTCGTGAGCTACTTTCGTTGAGTTATGAAGCCGAGTTTTATCCTTAGAGCTTTCTATGTTCATATCATGCTTTTCCACATGTAATCTCTTTTAGTTTAGTTCAATGCAATGTAAGGTTACTTTGAAACAAGAAAGTGTGTTAAGCTGACATAAGGTGGTGTCATAGGTTGGAACACAATCATTCTTTACTAATCCAGAAGTTTTGTTTATAGGTGAACCCGTCGTGAGCTACTTTCGTTGAGTTATGAAGCCGAGTTTTATCCTTAGAGCTTTCTATGTTCATATCATGCTTTTCCACATGTAATCTCTTTTAGCTTACTTCAATGCAATGTAAGTTTACTTTGACATAAGAGAGTGTGTTAAGCCGACATAAGGTGGTGTGATAGGTTGGAAAACGGTCATTCTTCTCTTAATCTAAAAGTTTTGTCCATTGGTGAACCTGTCGTGAGCTATTTTCGTTGAGTTATGAAGCCGAGTTTGATCTTTAGAGATTTCCATGTTCATATCGTACTTCTACACATGCAATCTCTTTTAGCTTACTTCAATGCAATGTAAAGTTACTTTGACATAAGAGAGTGTGTTAAGCCGACATAAGGTTGTGTCATAGGTTGGAAAACGGTCATTCTTCTCTTTATCTAAAAGTTTTGTCCATTGGTGAACCTGTCGTGAGCTATTTTCGTTGAGTTATGAACCCGAGTTTGATCTTTAGAGATTTCCATGTTCATATCGTACTTCTACACATGTAATCTCTTTTAGCTTACTTCAATGCAATGTAAAGTTACTTTGACATAAGAAAGTGTGTTAAGCGAACATAAGGTGGTGTCAAAGGTTGGAACACGGTCATTCTTTCCTTAATCTAGAAGTTTTGTCTATAGGTGAACCCGTCGTGAGCTACTTTCGTTGAGTTTTGAATCCAAGTTTGATCCTTAGAGCTTTCCACGTTCATATCTTACTTCTACACGTGTAATCTCTTTTAGCTTACTTCAATGCAATGTAAGTTTACTTTGACATAAGAAAGTGTGTTAAGCCGACATAAGGTGGTGTATAGGTTGGAACACTGTCATTCTTTCCTTAATCTAGAAGTTTTGTCTATAGGTGAACCTGTCGTGAGCTACTTTCGTTGAGTTATGTTAGCTTAGTTCAATGCAATGTAAGGTTACTTTGACATAAGAAAATGTGTTAAGCCAACATAAGGTGATGTCAAAGGTTGGAACACGTTCATTCTTTCCTTAATCTAGAAGTTTTGTCTATAGGTGAACCCGTCGTGAGCTACTTTCGTTGAGTTATGAAGCCGAGTTATATCCTTAGAGCTTTCTATGTTCATATCATGCATCTACACATGTAATCTCTTTTAGCATAGTTCAATGCAATGTAAGGCTACTTTGAAACAAGAAAGTGTGTTAAGCTGACATAAGGTGGTGTCATAGGTTGGAACACAATCATTCTTTACTAATCTAGAAGTTTTGTTTATAGGTGAACCCGTCGTGAGCTACTTTCGTTGAGTTATGAAGCCGAGTTTGATCTTTAGAGCTTTCCATGTTCATATCATACTTCTACACATGCAATCTCTTTTAGCTTAGTTCAATGCAATGTACGTTTACTTTGACATAAGAAAGTGTGTTCAGCCGACATAAGGTGGTGTCATAGGTCGGAAAACGGTCATTCTTCTCTTAATCTAGAAGTTTTATCTATTGGTGAACCTGTCGTGAGCTATTTTCGTTGAGTTATGAAGCCGAGTTTGATCTTTAGAGATTTCCATGTTTATATCGTACTTCTACACATGCAATCTCTTTTAGCTTACTTTAATGCAATGTAAAGTTA
This sequence comes from Lepidium didymum, assembly GCA_963920545.1. Classification (NCBI taxonomy): domain Eukaryota; kingdom Viridiplantae; phylum Streptophyta; class Magnoliopsida; order Brassicales; family Brassicaceae; genus Lepidium; species Lepidium didymum. The sequence continues at coordinate 12,267,736 of OY986992.1, read as the reverse complement.
CTTTGACATAAGAAAGTGTGTTAAGCGAACATAAGGTGGTGTCAAAGGTTGGAACACGGTCATTCTTTCCTTAATCTAGAAGTTTTGTCTATAGGTGAACCCGTCGTGAGCTACTTTCGTTGAGTTTTGAAGCCAAGTTTGATCCTTAGAGCTTTCCACGTTCATATCTTACATCTACACGTGTAATCTCTTTTAGCTTACTTCAATGCAATGTAAGTTTACTTTCACATAAGAAAGTGTGTTAAGCCGACATAAGGTGGTGTATAGGTTGGAACACTATCATTCTTTCCTTAATCTAGAAGTTTTGTCTATAGGTGAACCTGTCGTGAGCTACTTTCGTTGAGTTATGTTAGCTTAGTTCAATGCAATGTAAGTTTACTTTGACATAAGAAAATGTGTTAAGCCAACATAAGGTGATGTCAAAGGTTGGAACACGTTCATTCTTTCCTTAATCTAGAAGTTTTGTCTATAGGTGAACCCGTCGTGAGCTACTTTCGTTGAGTTATGAAGCCGAGTTTTATCCTTAGAGCTTTCTATGTTCATATCATGCATCTACACATGTAATCTCTTTTAGCATAGTTCAATGCAATGTAAGGTTACTTTGAAACAAGAAAGTGTGTTAAGCTGACATAAGGTGGTGTTATAGGTTGGAACACAGTCATTCTTTACTAATCTAGAAGTTTTGTTTATAGGTGAACCCGTCGTGAGCTACTTTCGTTGAGTTATGAAGCCGAGTTTGATCTTTAGAGCTTTCCATGTTCATATCATACTTCTACACATGCAATCTCTTTTAGCTTAGTTCAATGCAATGTAAGGTTACTTTGACATAAGAAAATGTGTTATGCCAACATAAGGTGATGTCAAAGGTTGGAACACGTTCATTCTTTACTTAATCTAGAAGTTTTGTCTATAGGTGAACCCGTCGTGAGCTACTTTCGTTGAGTTATGAAGCCGAGTTATATCCTTAGAGTTTTCTATGTTCATATCATGCATCTACACATGTAATCTCTTTTAGCATAGTTCAATGCAATGTAAGGCTACTTTGAAACAAGAAAGTGTGTTAAGCTGACATAAGGTGGTGTCATAGGTTGGAACACAGTCATTCTTTACTAATCTAGAAGTTTTGTTTATAGGTGAACCCGTCGTGAGCTACTTTCGTTGAGTTATGAAGCCGAGTTTGATCTTTAGAGCTTTCCATGTTCATATCATACTTCTACACATGCAATCTCTTTTAGCTTAGTTCAATGCAATGTAAGATTACTTTGACATAAGAAAGTGTGTTCAGCCGACATAAGGTGGTGTCATAGGTCGGAAAACGGTCATTCTTCTCTTAATCTAGAAGTTTTGTCTATAGGTGAACCTGTCGTGAGCTATTTTCGTTGAGTTATGAAGCCGAGTTTGATCTTTAGAGATTTCCATGTTTATATCGTACTTCTACACATGCAATCTCTTTTAGCTTACTTCAATGCAATGTAAAGTTACTTTGACATAAGAAAGTGTGTTAAGCCAACATAAGGTGGTGTCAAAGGTTGGAACACGGTCATTCTTTCCTTAATCTAGAAGTTTTGTCTATAGGTGAACCCGTCGTGAGCTACTTTCGTTGAATTTTGAAGCCAAGTTTGATCCTTAGAGCTTTCCACGTTCATATCTTACATCTACACGTGTAATCTCTTTTAGCTTACTTCAATGCAATGTAAGTTTACTTTGACATAAGAAAGTGTGTTCAGCCGACATAAGGTGGTGTCATAGGTTGGAAAACGGTCATTCTTCTCTTAATCTAGAAGTTTTATCTATTGGTGAACCTGTCGTGAGCTATTTTCGTTGAGTTATGAAGCCGAGTTTGATCTTTAGAGATTTCCATGTTCATATCGTACTTCTACACATGCAATCTCTTTTAGCTTACTTCAATGCAATGTAAAGTTACTTTGACATAAGAAAGTGTGTTAAGCCAACATAAGGTGGTGTCAAAGGTTGGAACACGGTCATTCTTTCCTTAATCTAGAAGTTTTGTCTATAGGTGAACCCGTCGTGAGCTACTTTCGTTGAATTTTGAAGCCAAGTTTGATCCTTAGAGCTTTCCACGTTCATATCTTACATCTACACGTGTAATCTCTTTTAGCTTACTTCAATGCAATGTAAGTTTACTTTGACATAAGAAAGTGTGTTCAGCCGACATAAGGTGGTGTCATAGGTTGGAAAACGGTCATTCTTCTCTTAATCTAGAAGTTTTATCTATTGGTGAACCTGTCGTGAGCTACTTTCGTTGAGTTATGTTAGCTTAGTTCAATGCAATGTAAGTTTACTTTGACATAAGAAAATGTGTTAAGCCAACATAAGGTGATGTCAAAGGTTGGAACACGTTCATTCTTTCCTTAATCTAGAAGTTTTGTCTATAGGTGAACCCGTCGTGAGCTACTTTCGTTGAGTTATGAAGCCGAGTTTTATCCTTAGAGCTTTCTATGTTCATATCATGCATCTACACATGTAATCTCTTTTAGCATAGTTCAATGCAATGTAAGGCTACTTTGAAACAAGAAAGTGTGTTAAGCTGATATAAGGTGGTGTCATAGGTTGGAACATAGTCATTCTTTACTAATCTAGAAGTTTTGTTTATAGGTGAACCCGTCGTGAGCTACTTTCGTTGAGTTATGAAGCCGAGTTTGATCTTTAGAGCTTTCCATGTTCATATCATACTTCTACACATGCAATCTCTTTTAGCTTAGTTCAATGCAATGTAAGGTTACTTTGACATAAGAAAATGTGTTAAGCCAACATAAGGTGATGTCAAAGGTTGGAACACGTTCATTCTTTACTTAATCTAGAAGTTTTGTCTATAGGTGAACCCGTCGTGAGCTACTTTCGTTGAGTTATGAAGCCGAGTTTTATCCTTAGAGCTTTCTATGTTCATATCATGCATCTACACATGTAATCTCTTTTAGCATAGTTCAATGCAATGTAAGGTTACTTTGAAACAAGAATGTGTGTTAAGCTGACATAAGGTGGTGTTATAGGTTGGAACACAGTCATTCTTTACTAATCTAGAAGTTTTGTTTATAGGTGAACCCGTCGTGAGCTACTTTCGTTGAGTTATGAAGCCGAGTTTGATGTTTAGAGCTTTCCATGTTCATATCATACTTCTACACATGCAATCTCTTTTAGCTTACTTCAATGCAATGTAAGGTTACTTTGACATAAAAAAATGTGTTAAGCCAACATAAGGTGATGTCAAAGGTTGGAACACGTTCATTCTTTACTTAATCTAGAAGTTTTGTCTATAGGTGAACCCGTCGTGAGCTACTTTCGTTGAGTTATGAAGCCGAGTTATATCCTTAGAGCTTTATATGTTCATATCATGCATCTACACATGTAATCTCTTTTAGCATAGTTCAATGCAATGTAAGGCTACTTTGAAACAAGAAAGTGTGTTAAGCTAACATAAGGTGGTGTCATAGGTTGGAACACAATCATTCTTTACTAATCTAGAAGTTTTGTTTATAGGTGAACCCGTCGTGAGGTACTTTCGTTGAGTTATGAAGCCGAGTTTGATCTTTAGAGCTTTCCATGTTCATATTATACTTCTACACATGCAATCTCTTTTAGCTTAGTTCAATGCAATGTAAGATTACTTTGACATAAGAAAGTGTGTTCAGCCGACATAAGGTGGTGTCATAGGTCGGAAAACGGTCATTCTTCTCTTAATCTAGAAGTTTTGTCTATAGGTGAACCTGTCGTGAGCTATTTTCGTTGAGTTATGAAGCCGAGTTTGATCTTTAGAGATTTCCATGTTTATATCGTACTTCTACACATGCAATCTCTTTTAGCTTACTTCAATGCAATGTAAAGTTACTTTGACATAAGAAAGTGTGTTAAGCCAACATAAGGTGGTGTCAAAGGTTGGAACACGGTCATTCTTTCCTTAATCTAGAAGTTTTGTCTATAGGTGAACCCGTCGTGAGCTACTTTCGTTGAATTTTGAAGCCAAGTTTGATCCTTAGAGCTTTCCACGTTCATATCTTACATCTACACGTGTAATCTCTTTTAGCTTACTTCAATGTAATGTAAGTTTACTTTGACATAAGAAAGTGTGTTCAGCAGACATAAGGTGGTGTCATAGGTTGGAAAACGGTCATTCTTCTCTTAATCTAGAAGTTTTATCTATTGGTGAACCTGTCGTGAGCTATTTTCGTTAAGTTATGAAGCCGAGTTTGATCTTTAGAGATTTCCATGTTCATATCGTACTTCTACACATGCAATCTCTTTTAGCTTACTTCAATGCAATGTAAAGTTACTTTGACATAAGAAAGTGTGTTAAGCCAACATAAGGTGGTGTCAAAGGTTGGAACACGGTCATTCTTTCCTTAATCTAGAAGTTTTGTCTATAGGTGAACCCGTCGTGAGCTACTTTCGTTGAATTTTGAAGCCAAGTTTGATCCTTAGAGCTTTCCACGTTCATATCTTACATCTACACGTGTAATCTCTTTTAGCTTACTTCAATGCAATGTAAGTTTACTTTCACATAAGAAAGTGTGTTAAGCCGACATAAGGTGGTGTATAGGTTGGAACACTATCATACTTTCCTTAATCTAGAAGTTTTGTCTATAGGTGAACCTGTCGTGAGCTACTTTCGTTGAGTTATGTTAGCTTAGTTCAATGCAATGTAAGTTTACTTTGACATAAGAAAATGTGTTAAGCCAACATAAGGTGATGTCAAAGGTTGGAACACGTTCATTCTTTCCTTAATCTAGAAGTTTTGTCTATAGGTGAACCCGTCGTGAGCTACTTTCGTTGAGTTATGAAGCCGAGTTTTATCCTTAGAGCTTTCTATGTTCATATCATGCATCTACACATGTAATCTCTTTTAGCATAGTTCAATGCAATGTAAGGCTACTTTGAAACAAGAAAGTGTGTTAAGCTGATATAAGGTGGTGTCATAGGTTGGAACATAGTCATTCTTTACTAATCTAGAAGTTTTGTTTATAGGTGAACCCGTCGTGAGCTACTTTCGTTGAGTTATGAAGCCGAGTTTGATCTTTAGAGCTTTCCATGTTCATATCATACTTCTACACATGCAATCTCTTTTAGCTTAGTTCAATGCAATGTAAGGTTACTTTGACATAAGAAAATGTGTTAAGCCAACATAAGGTGATGTCAAAGGTTGGAACACGTTCATTCTTTACTTAATCTAGAAGTTTTGTCTATAGGTGAACCCGTCGTGAGCTACTTTTGTTGAGTTATGAAGCCGAGTTATATCCTTAGAGCTTTCTATGTTCATATCATGCATCTACACATGTAATCTCTTTTAGCATAGTTCAATGCAATGTAAGGCTACTTTGAAACAAGAAAGTGTGTTAAGCTGACATAAGGTGGTGTCATAGGTTGGAACACAATCATTCTTTACTAATCTAGAAGTTTTGTTTATAGGTGAACCCGTCGTGAGGTACTTTCGTTGAGTTATGAAGCCGAGTTTGATCTTTAGAGATTTCTATGTTCATATCGTACTTCTACACATGCAATCTCTTTTAGCTTACTTCAATGCAATGTAAAGTTACTTTGACATAAGAAAGTGTGTTAAGCCAACATAAGGTGGTGTCAAAGGTTGGAACACGGTCATTCTTTCCTTAATCTAGAAGTTTTGTCTATAGGTGAACCCGTCGTGAGCTACTTTCGTTGAATTTTGAAGCCAAGTTTGATCCTTAGAGCTTTCCACGTTCATATCTTACATCTACACGTGTAATCTCTTTTAGCTTACTTCAATGCAATGTAAGTTTACTTTCACATAAGAAAGTGTGTTAAGCCGACATAAGGTGGTGTATAGTTTGGAACACGGTCATTCTTTCCTTAATCTAGAAGTTTTGTCTATAGGTGAACCCGTCGTGAGCTACTTTCGTTGAATTTTGAAGCCAAGTTTGATCCTTAGAGCTTTCCACATTCATATCTTACATCTACACGTGTAATCTCTTTTAGCTTACTTCAATGCAATGTAAGTTTACTTTCACATAAGAAAGTGTGTTAAGCCGACATAAGGTGGTGTATAGGTTGGAACACTATCATTCTTTCCTTAATCTAGAAGTTTTGTCTATAGGTGAACCTGTCGTGAGCTACTTTCGTTGAGTTATGTTAGCTTAGTTCAATGCAATGTAAGTTTACTTTGACATAAGAAAATGTGTTAAGCCAACATAAGGTGATGTCAAAGGTTGGAACACGTTCATTCTTTCCTTAATCTAGAAGTTTTGTCTATAGGTGAACCCGTCGTGAGCTACTTTCGTTGAGTTATGAAGCCGAGTTTTATCCTTAGAGCTTTCTATGTTCATATCATGCATCTACACATGTAATCTCTTTTAGCATAGTTCAATGCAATGTAAGGCTACTTTGAAACAAGAAAGTGTGTTAAGCTGATATAAGGTGGTGTCATAGGTTGGAACATAGTCATTCTTTACTAATCTAGAAGTTTTGTTTATAGGTGAACCCGTCGTGAGCTACTTTCGTTGAGTTATGAAGCCGAGTTTGATCTTTAGAGCTTTCCATGTTCATATCATACTTCTACACATGCAATCTCTTTTAGCTTAGTTCAATGCAATGTAAGGTTACTTTGACATAAGAAAATGTGTTAAGCCAACATAAGGTGATGTCAAAGGTTGGAACACGTTCATTCTTTACTTAATCTAGAAGTTTTGTCTATAGGTGAACCCGTCGTGAGCTACTTTCGTTGAGTTATGAAGCCGAGTTATATCCTTAGAGCTTTCTATGTTCATATCATGCATCTACACATGTAATCTCTTTTAGCATAGTTCAATGCAATGTAAGGCTACTTTGAAACAAGAAAGTGTGTTAAGCTGACATAAGGTGGTGTCATAGGTTGGAACACAATCATTCTTTACTAATCTAGAAGTTTTGTTTATAGGTGAACCCGTCGTGAGGTACTTTCGTTGAGTTATGAAGCCGAGTTTGATCTTTAGAGATTTCTATGTTCATATCGTACTTCTACACATGCAATCTCTTTTAGCTTACTTCAATGCAATGTAAAGTTACTTTGACATAAGAAAGTGTGTTAAGCCAACATAAGGTGGTGTCAAAGGTTGGAACACGGTCATTCTTTCCTTAATCTAGAAGTTTTGTCTATAGGTGAACCCGTCGTGAGCTACTTTCGTTGAATTTTGAAGCCAAGTTTGATCCTTAGAGCTTTCCACGTTCATATCTTACATCTACACGTGTAATCTCTTTTAGCTTACTTCAATGCAATGTAAGTTTACTTTCACATAAGAAAGTGTGTTAAGCCGACATAAGGTGGTGTATAGGTTGGAACACTGTCATTCTTTCCTTAATCTAGAAGTTTTGTCTATAGGTGAACCTGTCGTGAGCTACTTTCGTTGAGTTATGTTAGCTTAGTTCAATGCAATGTAAGTTTACTTTGACATAAGAAAATGTGTTAAGCCAACATAAGGTGATGTCAAAGGTTGGAACACGTTCATTCTTTCCTTAATCTAGAAGTTTTGTCTATAGGTGAACCCGTCGTGAGCACTTTCGTTGAGTTATGAAGCCGAGTTTTATCCTTAGAGCTTTCTATGTTCATATCATGCATCTACACATGTAATCTCTTTTAGCATAGTTCAATGCAATGTAAGGTTACTTTGAAACAAGAAAGTGTGTTAAGCTGACATAAGGTGGTGTTATAGGTTGGAACACAGTCATTCTTTACTAATCTAGAAGTTTTGTTTATAGGTGAACCCGTCGTGAGCTACTTTCGTTGAGTTATGAAGCCGAGTTTGATCTTTAGAGCTTTCCATGTTCATATCATACTTCTACACATGCAATCTCTTTTAGCTTAGTTCAATGCAATGTAAGGTTACTTTGACATAAGAAAATGTGTTAAGCCAACATAAGGTGATGTCAAAGGTTGGAACACGTTCATTCTTTACTTAATCTAGAAGTTTTGTCTATAGGTGAACCCGTCGTGAGCTACTTTCGTTGAGTTATGAAGCCGAGTTATATCCTTAGAGTTTTCTATGTTCATATCATGCATCTACACATGTAATCTCTTTTAGCATAGTTCAATGCAATGTAAGGCTACTTTGAAACAAGAAAGTGTGTTAAGCTGACATAAGGTGGTGTCATAGGTTGGAACACAGTCATTCTTTACTAATCTAGAAGTTTTGTTTATAGGTGAACCCGTCGTGAGCTACTTTCGTTGAGTTATGAAGCCGAGTTTGATCTTTAGAGCTTTCCATGTTCATATCATACTTCTACACATGCAATCTCTTTTAGCTTAGTTCAATGCAATGTAAGATTACTTTGACATAAGAAAGTGTGTTCAGCCGACATAAGGTGGTGTCATAGGTCGGAAAACGGTCATTCTTCTCTTAATCTAGAAGTTTTGTCTATAGGTGAACCTGTCGTGAGCTATTTTCGTTGAGTTATGAAGCCGAGTTTGATCTTTAGAGATTTCCATGTTTATATCGTACTTCTACACGTGCAATCTCTTTTAGCTTACTTCAATGCAATGTAAAGTTACTTTGACATAAGAAAGTGTGTTAAGCCAACATAAGGTGGTGTCAAAGGTTGGAACACGGTCATTCTTTCCTTAATCTAGAAGTTTTGTCTATAGGTGAACCCGTCGTGAGCTACTTTCGTTGAATTTTGAAGCCAAGTTTGATCCTTAGAGCTTTCCACGTTCATATCTTACATCTACACGTGTAATCTCTTTTAGCTTACTTCAATGCAATGTAAGTTTACTTTGACATAAGAAAGTGTGTTCAGCCGACATAAGGTGGTGTCATAGGTTGGAAAACGGTCATTCTTCTCTTAATCTAGAAGTTTTATCTATTGGTGAACCTGTCGTGAGCTATTTTCGTTGAGTTATGAAGCCGAGTTTGATCTTTAGAGATTTCCATGTTCATATCGTACTTCTACACATGCAATCTCTTTTAGCTTACTTCAATGCAATGTAAAGTTACTTTGACATAAGAAAGTGTGTTAAGCCAACATAAGGTGGTGTCAAAGGTTGGAACACGGTCATTCTTTCCTTAATCTAGAAGTTTTGTCTATAGGTGAACCCGTCGTGAGCTACTTTCGTTGAATTTTGAAGCCAAGTTTGATCCTTAGAGCTTTCCACGTTCATATCTTACATCTACACGTGTAATCTCTTTTAGCTTACTTCAATGCAATGTAAGTTTACTTTGACATAAGAAAGTGTGTTCAGCCGACATAAGGTGGTGTCATAGGTTGGAAAACGGTCATTCTTCTCTTAATCTAGAAGTTTTATCTATTGGTGAACCTGTCGTGAGCTATTTTCGTTGAGTTATGAAGCCGAGTTTGATCTTTAGAGATTTCCATGTTCATATCGTACTTCTACACATGCAATCTCTTTTAGCTTACTTCAATGCAATGTAAAGTTACTTTGACATAAGAAAGTGTGTTAAGCCAACATAAGGTGGTGTCAAAGGTTGGAACACGGTCATTCTTTCCTTAATCTAGAAGTTTTGTCTATAGGTGAACCCGTCGTGAGCTACTTTCGTTGAATTTTGAAGCCAAGTTTGATCCTTAGAGCTTTCCATGTTCATATTATACTTCTACACATGCAATCTCTTTTAGCTTAGTTCAATGCAATGTAAGATTACTTTGACATAAGAAAGTGTGTTCAGCCGACATAAGGTGGTGTCATAGGTCGGAAAACGGTCATTCTTCTCTTAATCTAGAAGTTTTGTCTATAGGTGAACCTGTCGTGAGCTATTTTCGTTGAGTTATGAAGCCGAGTTTGATCTTTAGAGATTTCCATGTTTATATCGTACTTCTACACATGCAATCTCTTTTAGCTTACTTCAATGCAATGTAAAGTTACTTTGACATAAGAAAGTGTGTTAAGCCAACATAAGGTGGTGTCAAAGGTTGGAACACGGTCATTCTTTCCTTAATCTAGAAGTTTTGTCTATAGGTGAACCCGTCGTGAGCTACTTTCGTTGAATTTTGAAGCCAAGTTTGATCCTTAGAGCTTTCCACGTTCATATCTTACATCTACACGTGTAATCTCTTTTAGCTTACTTCAATGCAATGTAAGTTTACTTTGACATAAGAAAGTGTGTTCAGCCGACATAAGGTGGTGTCATAGGTTGGAAAACGGTCATTCTTCTCTTAATCTAGAAGTTTTATCTATTGGTGAACCTGTCGTGAGCTATTTTCGTTGAGTTATGAAGCCGAGTTTGATCTTTAGAGATTTCCATGTTCATATCGTACTTCTACACATGCAATCTCTTTTAGCTTACTTCAATGCAATGTAAAGTTACTTTGACATAAGAAAGTGTGTTAAGCCAACATAAGGTGGTGTCAAAGGTTGGAACACGGTCATTCTTTCCTTAATCTAGAAGTTTTGTCTATAGGTGAACCCGTCGTGAGCTACTTTCGTTGAATTTTGAAGCCAAGTTTGATCCTTAGAGCTTTCCATGTTCATATTATACTTCTACACATGCAATCTCTTTTAGCTTAGTTCAATGCAATGTAAGATTACTTTGACATAAGAAAGTGTGTTCAGCCGACATAAGGTGGTGTCATAGGTCGGAAAACGGTCATTCTTCTCTTAATCTAGAAGTTTTGTCTATAGGTGAACCTGTCGTGAGCTATTTTCGTTGAGTTATGAAGCCGAGTTTGATCTTTAGAGATTTCCATGTTTATATCGTACTTCTACACATGCAATCTCTTTTAGCTTACTTCAATGCAATGTAAAGTTACTTTGACATAAGAAAGTGTGTTAAGCCAACATAAGGTGGTGTCAAAGGTTGGAACACGGTCATTCTTTCCTTAATCTAGAAGTTTTATCTATAGGTGAACCCGTCGTGAGCTACTTTCGTTGAATTTTGAAGCCAAGTTTGATCCTTAGAGCTTTCCACGTTCATATCTTACATCTACACGTGTAATCTCTTTTAGCTTACTTCAATGCAATGTAAGTTTACTTTGACATAAGAAAGTGTGTTCAGCCGACATAAGGTGGTGTCATAGGTTGGAAAACGGTCATTCTTCTCTTAATCTAGAAGTTTTATCTATTGGTGAACCTGTCGTGAGCTATTTTCGTTGAGTTATGAAGCCGAGTTTGATCTTTAGAGATTTCCATGTTCATATCGTACTTCTACACATGCAATCTCTTTTAGCTTACTTCAATGCAATGTAAAGTTACTTTGACATAAGAAAGTGTGTTAAGCCAACATAAGGTGGTGTCAAAGGTTGGAACACGGTCATTCTTTCCTTAATCTAGAAGTTTTGTCTATAGGTGAACCCGTCGTGAGCTACTTTCGTTGAATTTTGAAGCCAAGTTTGATCCTTAGAGCTTTCCACGTTCATATCTTACATCTACACGTGTAATCTCTTTTAGCTTACTTCAATGCAATGTAAGTTTACTTTCACATAAGAAAGTGTGTTAAGCCGACATAAGGTGGTGTATAGGTTGGAACACTATCATTCTTTCCTTAATCTAGAAGTTTTGTCTATAGGTGAACCTGTCGTGAGCTACTTTCGTTGAGTTATGTTAGCTTAGTTCAATGCAATGTAAGTTTACTTTGACATAAGAAAATGTGTTAAGCCAACATAAGGTGATGTCAAAGGTTGGAACACGTTCATTCTTTCCTTAATCTAGAAGTTTTGTCTATAGGTGAACCCGTCGTGAGCTACTTTCGTTGAGTTATGAAGCCGAGTTTTATCCTTAGAGCTTTCTATGTTCATATCATGCATCTACACATGTAATCTCTTTTAGCATAGTTCAATGCAATGTAAGGCTACTTTGAAACAAGAAAGTGTGTTAAGCTGATATAAGGTGGTGTCATAGGTTGGAACATAGTCATTCTTTACTAATCTAGAAGTTTTGTTTATAGGTGAACCCGTCGTGAGCTACTTTCGTTGAGTTATGAAGCCGAGTTTGATCTTTAGAGCTTTCCATGTTCATATCATACTTCTACACATGCAATCTCTTTTAGCTTAGTTCAATGCAATGTAAGGTTACTTTGACATAAGAAAATGTGTTAAGCCAACATAAGGTGATGTCAAAGGTTGGAACACGTTCATTCTTTACTTAATCTAGAAGTTTTGTCTATAGGTGAACCCGTCGTGAGCTACTTTCGTTGAGTTATGAAGCCGAGTTTTATCCTTAGAGCTTTCTATGTTCATATCATGCATCTACACATGTAATCTCTTTTAGCATAGTTCAATGCAATGTAAGGTTACTTTGAAACAAGAAAGTGTGTTAAGCTGACATAAGGTGGTGTTATAGGTTGGAACACAGTCATTCTTTACTAATCTAGAAGTTTTGTTTATAGGTGAACCCGTCGTGAGCTACTTTCGTTGAGTTATGAAGCCGAGTTTGATGTTTAGAGCTTTCCATGTTCATATCATACTTCTACACATGCAATCTCTTTTAGCTTAGTTCAATGCAATGTAAGGTTACTTTGACATAAAAAAATGTGTTAAGCCAACATAAGGTGATGTCAAAGGTTGGAACACGTTCATTCTTTACTTAATCTAGAAGTTTTGTCTATAGGTGAACCCGTCGTGAGCTACTTTCGTTGAGTTATGAAGCCGAGTTATATCCTTAGAGCTTTATATGTTCATATCATGCATCTACACATGTAATCTCTTTTAGCATAGTTCAATGCAATGTAAGGCTACTTTGAAACAAGAAAGTGTGTTAAGCTGACATAAGGTGGTGTCATAGGTTGGAACACAATCATTCTTTACTAATCTAGAAGTTTTGTTTATAGGTGAACCCGTCGTGAGGTACTTTCGTTGAGTTATGAAGCCGAGTTTGATCTTTAGAGCTTTCCATGTTCGTATTATACTTCTACACATGCAATCTCTTTTAGCTTAGTTCAATGCAATGTAAGATTACTTTGACATAAGAAAGTGTGTTCAGCTGACATAAGGTGGTGTCATAGGTCGGAAAACGGTCATTCTTCTCTTAATCTAGAAGTTTTGTCTATAGGTGAACCTGTCGTGAGCTATTTTCGTTGAGTTATGAAGCCGAGTTTGATCTTTAGAGATTTCCATGTTTATATCGTACTTCTACACATGCAATCTCTTTTAGCTTACTTCAATGCAATGTAAAGTTACTTTGACATAAGAAAGTGTGTTAAGCCAACATAAGGTGGTGTCAAAGGTTGGAACACGGTCATTCTTTCCTTAATCTAGAAGTTTTGTCTATAGGTGAACCCGTCGTGAGCTACTTTCGTTGAATTTTGAAGCCAAGTTTGATCCTTAGAGCTTTCCACGTTCATATCTTACATCTACACGTGTAATCTCTTTTAGCTTACTTCAATGCAATGTAAGTTTACTTTGACATAAGAAAGTGTGTTCAGCCGACATAAGGTGGTGTCATAGGTTGGAAAACGGTCATTCTTCTCTTAATCTAGAAGTTTTATCTATTGGTGAACCTGTCGTGAGCTATTTTTGTTGAGTTATGAAGCCGAGTTTGATCTTTAGAGATTTCCATGTTCATATCGTACTTCTACACATGCAATCTCTTTTAGCTTACTTCAATGCAATGTAAAGTTACTTTGACATAAGAAAGTGTGTTAAGCCAACATAAGGTGGTGTCAAAGGTTGGAACACGGTCATTCTTTCCTTAATCTAGAAGTTTTGTCTATAGGTGAACCCGTCGTGAGCTACTTTCGTTGAATTTTGAAGCCAAGTTTGATCCTTAGAGCTTTCCACGTTCATATCTTACATCTACACGTGTAATCACTTTTAGCTTACTTCAATGCAATGTAAGTTTACTTTCACATAAGAAAGTGTGTTAAGCCGACATAAGGTGGTGTATAGGTTGGAACACTATCATTCTTTCCTTAATCTAGAAGTTTTGTCTATAGGTGAACCTGTCGTGAGCTACTTTCGTTGAGTTATGTTAGCTTAGTTCTATGCAATGTAAGTTTACTTTGACATAAGAAAATGTGTTAAGCCAACATAAGGTGATGTCAAAGATTGGAACACGTTCATTCTTTCCTTAATCTAGAAGTTTTGTCTATAGGTGAACCCGTCGTGAGCTACTTTCGTTGAGTTATGAAGCCGAGTTTTATCCTTAGAGCTTTCTATGTCCATATCATGCATCTACACATGTAATCTCTTTTAGCATAGTTCAATGCAATGTAAGGTTACTTTGAAACAAGAAAGTGTGTTAAGCTGACATAAGGTGGTGTCATAGGTTGGAACATAGTCATTCTTTACTAATCTAGAAGTTTTGTTTATAGGTGAACCCGACGTGAGCTACTTTCGTTGAGTTATGAAGCCGAGTTTGATCTTTAGAGCTTTCCATGTTCATATCATACTTCTACACATGCAATCTCTTTTAGCTTAGTTCAATGCAATGTAAGGTTACTTTGACATAAGAAAATGTGTTAAGCCAACATAAGGTGATGTCAAAGGTTGGAACACGTTCATTCTTTACTTAATCTAGAAGTTTTGTCTATAGGTGAACCCGTCGTGAGCTACTTTCGTTGAGTTATGAAGCCGAGTTTTATCCTTAGAGCTTTCTATGTTCATATCATGCATCTACACATGTAATCTCTTTTAGCATAGTTCAATGCAATGTAAGGTTACTTTGAAACAAGAAAGTGTGTTTAGCTGACATAAGGTGGTGTTATAGGTTGGAACACAGTCATTCTTTACTAATCTAGAAGTTTTGTTTATAGGTGAACCCGTCGTGAGCTACTTTCGTTGAGTTATGAAGCCGAGTTTGATCTTTAGAGCTTTCCATGTTCATATCATACTTCTACACATGCAATCTCTTTTAGCTTAGTTCAATGCAATGTAAGGTTACTTTGACATAAGAAAATGTGTTAAGCCAACATAAGGTGATGTCAAAGGTTGGAACACGTTCATTCTTTACTTAATCTAGAAGTTTTGTCTATAGGTGAACCCGTCGTAAGCTACTTTCGTTGAGTTATGAAGCCGAGTTATATCCTTAGAGCTTTCTATGTTCATATCATGCATCTACACATGTAATCTCTTTTAGCATAGTTCAATGCAATGTAAGGCTACTTTGAAACAAGAAAGTGTGTTAAGCTGACATTAGGTGGTGTCATAGGTTGGAACACAATCATTCTTTACTAATCTAGAAGTTTTGTTTATAGGTGAACCCGTCGTGAGGTACTTTCGTTGAGTTATGAAGCCGAGTTTGAGCTTTAGAGCTTTCCATGTTCATATTATACTTCTACACATGCAATCTCTTTTAGCTTAGTTCAATGCAATGTAAGATTACTTTGACATAAGAAAGTGTGTTCAGCCGACATAAGGTGGTGTCATAGGTCGGAAAACGGTCATTCTTCTCTTAATCTAGAAGTTTTGTCTATAGGTGAACCCGTCGTGAGCTACTTTCGTTGAATTTTGAAGCCAAGTTTGATCCTTAGAGCTTTCCACGTTCATATCTTACATCTACACGTGTAATCTCTTTTAGCTTACTTCAATGCAATGTAAGTTTACTTTGACATAAGAAAGTGTGTTCAGCCGACATAAGGTGGTGTCATAGGTTGGAAAACGGTCATTCTTCTCTTAATCTAGAAGTTTTATCTATTGGTGAACCTGTCGTGAGCTATTTTCGTTGAGTTATGAAGCCGAGTTTGATCTTTAGAGATTTCCATGTTCATATCGTACTTCTACACATGCAATCTCTTTTAGCTTACTTCAATGCAATGTAAAGTTACTTTGACATAAGAAAGTGTGTTAAGCCAACATAAGGTGGTGTCAAAGGTTGGAACACGGTCATTCTTTCCTTAATCTAGAAGTTTTGTCTATAGGTGAACCCGTCGTGAGCTACTTTCGTTGAATTTTGAAGCCAAGTTTGATCCTTAGAGCTTTCCACATTCATATCTTACATCTACACGTGTAATCTCTTTTAGCTTACTTCAATGCAATGTAAGTTTACTTTCACATAAGAAAGTGTGTTAAGCCGACATAAGGTGGTGTATAGGTTGGAACACTATCATTCTTTCCTTAATCTAGAAGTTTTGTCTATAGGTGAACCTGTCGTGAGCTACTTTCGTTGAGTTATGTTAGCTTAGTTCAATGCAATGTAAGTTTACTTTGACATAAGAAAATGTGTTAAGCCAACATAAGGTGATGTCAAAGGTTGGAACACATTCATTCTTTCCTTAATCTAGAAGTTTTGTCTATAGGTGAACCCGTCGTGAGCTACTTTCGTTGAGTTATGAAGCCGAGTTTTATCCTTAGAGCTTTCTATGTTCATATCATGCATCTACACATGTAATCTCTTTTAGCATAGTTCAATGCAATGTAAGGCTACTTTGAAACAAGAAAGTGTGTTAAGCTGACATAAGGTGGTGTCATAGGTTGGAACATAGTCATTCTTTACTAATCTAGAAGTTTTGTTTATAGGTGAACCCGTCGTGAGCTACTTTCGTTGAGTTATGAAGCCGAGTTTGATCTTTAGAGCTTTCCATGTTCATATCATACTTCTACACATGCAATCTCTTTTAGCTTAGTTCAATGCAATGTAAGGTTACTTTGACATAAGAAAATGTGTTAAGCCAACATAAGGTGATGTCAAAGGTTGGAACACGTTCATTCTTTACTTAATCTAGAAGTTTTGTCTATAGGTGAACCCGTCGTGAGCTACTTTCGTTGAGTTATGAAGCCGAGTTATATCCTTAGAGCTTTCTATGTTCATATCATGCATCTACACATGTAATCTCTTTTAGCATAGTTCAACGCAATGTAAGGCTACTTTGAAACAAGAAAGTGTGTTAAGCTGACATAAGGTGGTGTCATAGGTTGGAACACAATCATTCTTTACTAATCTAGAAGTTTTGTTTATAGGTGAACCCGTCGTGAGGTACTTTCGTTGAATTTTGAAGCCAAGTTTGATCCTTAGAGCTTTCCACGTTCATATCTTACATCTACATGTGTAATCTCTTTTAGCTTACTTCAATGCAATGAAAGTTTACTTTGACATAAGAAAGTGTGTTCAGCCGACATAAGGTGGTGTCATAGGTTGGAAAACGGTCATTCTTCTCTTAATCTAGAAGTTTTGTCTATTGGTGAACCTGTCGTGAGCTATTTTCGTTGAGTTATGAAGCCGAGTTTGATCTTTAGAGATTTCCATGTTTATATCGTACTTCTACACATACAATCTCTTTTAGCTTACTTCAATGCAATGTAAAGTTACTTTGACATAAGAAAGTGTGTTAAGCCAACATAAGGTGGTGTCAAAGGTTGGAACACGGTCATTCTTTCCTTAATCTAGAAGTTTTGTCTATAGGTGAACCCGTCGTGAGCTACTTTCGTTGAATTTTGAAGCCAAGTTTGATCCTTAGAGCTTTCCACGTTCATATCTTACATCTACACGTGTAATCTCTTTTAGCTTACTTCAATGCAATGTAAGTTTACTTTCACATAAGAAAGTGTGTTAAGCCGACATAAGGTGGTGTATAGGTTGGAACACTGTCATTCTTTCCTTAATCTAGAAGTTTTGTCTATAGGTGAACCTGTCGTGAGCTACTTTCGTTGAGTTATGTTAGCTTAGTTCAATGCAATGTAAGTTTACTTTGACATAAGAAAATGTGTTAAGCCAACATAAGGTGATGTCAAAGGTTGGAACACGTTCATTCTTTCCTTAATCTAGAAGTTTTGTCTATAGGTGAACCCGTCGTGAGCTACTTTTGTTGAGTTATGAAGCCGAGTTTTATCCTTAGAGCTTTCTATGTTCATATCATGCATCTACACATGTAATCTCTTTTAGCATAGTTCAATGCAATGTAAGGCTACTTTGAAACAAGAAAGTGTGTTAAGCTGACATAAGGTGGTGTCATAGGTTGGAACATAGTCATTCTTTACTAATCTAGAAGTTTTGTTTATAGGTGAACCCGTCGTGAGCTACTTTCGTTGAGTTATGAAGCCGAGTTTGATCTTTAGAGCTTTCCATGTTCATATCATACTTCTACACATGCAATCTCTTTTAGCTTAGTTCAATGCAATGTAAGTTTACTTTGACATAAGAGAGTGTGTTAAGCCGACATAAGGTGGTGTAATAGGTTGGAAAACGGTCATTTTTCTCTTAATCTAAAAGTTTTGTCCATTGGTGAACCTGTCGTGAGCTATTTTCGTTGAGTTATGAAGCCGAGTTTGATCTTTAGAGATTTCCATGTTCATATCGTACTTCTACACATGTAATCTCTTTTAGCTTACTTCAATGCAATGTAAAGTTACTTTGACATAAGAAAGTGTGTTAAGCGAACATAAGGTGGTGTCAAAGGTTGGAACACGGTCATTCTTTCCTTAATTTAGAAGTTTTGTCTATAGGTGAACCCGTCGTGAGCTACTTTCGTTGAATTTTGAAGCCAAGTTTGATCCTTAGAGATTTCCACGTTCATATCTTACATCTACACGTGTAATCTCTTTTAGCTTACTTCAATGCAATGAAAGTTTACTTTGACATAAGAAAGTGTGTTCAGCCGACATAAGGTTGTGTCATAGGTTGGAAAACGGTCATTCTTCTCTTAATCTAGAAGTTTTGTCTATTGGTGAACCTGTCGTGAGCTATTTTCGTTGAGTTATGAAGCCGAGTTTGATCTTTAGAGATTTCCATGTTCATATCGTACTTCTACACATGCAATCTCTTTTAGCTTACTTCAATGCAATTTAAAGTTACTTTGACATAAGAAAGTGTATTAAGCCAACATAAGGTGGTGTCAAAGGTTGGAACACGGTCATTCTTTCCTTAATCTAGAAGTTTTGTCTATAGGTGAACCCGTCGTGAGCTACTTTCTTTGAATTTTGAAGCCAAGTTTGATCCTTAGAGATTTCCACGTTCATATCTTACATCTACACGTGTAATCTCTTTTAGCTTACTTCAATGCAATGAAAGTTTACTTTGACATAAGAAAGTGTGTTCAGCCGACATAAGGTGGTGTCATAGGTTGGAAAACGGTCATTCTTCTCTTAATCTAGAAGTTTTGTCTATTGGTGAACCTGTCGTGAGCTATTTTCGTTGAGTTATGAAGCCGAGTTTGATCTTTAGAGATTTCCATGTTCATATCGTACTTCTACACATGCAATCTCTTTTAGCTTACTTCAATGCAATTTAAAGTTACTTTGACATAAGAAAGTGTATTAAGCCAACATAAGGTGGTGTCAAAGGTTGGAACACGGTCATTCTTTCCTTAATCTAGAAGTTTTGTCTATAGGTGAACCCGTCGTGAGCTACTTTCTTTGAATTTTGAAGCCAAGTTTGATCCTTAGAGCTTTCCACGTTCATATCTTACATCTACACGTGTAATCTGTTTTAGCTTACTTCAATGCAATGTAAGTTTACTTTGACATAAGAAAGTGTGTTAAGCCGACATAAGGTGGTGTATAGGTTGGAACACTGTCATTCTTTCCTTAATCTAGAAGTTTTGTCTATATGTGAACCTGTCGTGAGCTACTTTCGTTGAGTTATGTTAGCTTAGTTCAATGCAATGTAAGGTTACTTTGACATAAGAAAATGTGTTAAGCCAACATAAGGTGATGTCAAAGGTTGGAACACGTTCATTCTTTCCTTAATCTAGAAGTTTTGTCTATAGGTGAACCCGTCGTGAGCTACTTTCGTTGAGTTTTGAAGCCAAGTTTGATCTTTAGAGCTTTCCACGTTCATATCTTACTTCTACACGTGTAATCTCTTTTAGCTTACTTCAATGCAATGTACGTTTACTTTCACATAAGAAAGTGTGTTAAGCCGACATAAGGTGGTGTATAGGTTGGAACACTGTCATTCTTTCCTTAATCTAGAAGTTTTGTCTATAGGTGAACCTGTCGTGAGCTACTTTCGTTGAGTTATGTTAGCTTAGTTCAATGCAATGTAAGGTTACTTTGACATAAGAAAATGTGTTAAGCCAACATAAGGTGATGTCAAAGGTTCGAACACGTTCATTCTTTCCTTAATCTAGAAATTTTGTCTATAGGTGAACCCGTCGTGAGCTACTTTCGTTGAGTTATGAAGCCGAGTTATATCCTTAGAGCTTTCTATGTTCATATTATGCATCTACACATGTAATCTCTTTTAGCATAGTTCAATGCAATGTAAGGCTACTTTGAAACAAGAAAGTGTGTTAAGCTGACATAAGGTGCTGTCATAGGTTGGAACACAGTCATTCTTTACTAATCTAGAAGTTTTGTTTATAGGTGAACCCGTCGTGAGCTACTTTCGTTGAGTTATGAAGCCGAGTTTGATCTTTAGAGCTTTCCATGTTCATATCATACTTCTACACATGCAATCTCTTTTAGCTTAGTTCAATGCAATGTAAGGTTACTTTGACATAAGAAAGTGTGTTCAGCTTGTAATCTCTTTTAGCTTAGTTCAATGCAATGTAAAGTTACTTTGATATAAGAAACTGTGTTAAGCCGACATAAGGTGCGTCAAAGGTTCGAACACGGTCATTCTTTCCTTAATCTAGAAATTTTGTCTATAGGTGAACCCGTCGTGAGCTACTTTCGTTTGGTTATGAAGCCGAGTTTGATCCTTAGAGCTTTCTATGTTCATATCGTACTTCTACACATGTAATCTCTTTTAGCTTAGTTCAATGCAATGTACGGTTACTTTGACATAAGAAAGTGTGTTAAGCCGACATAAGGTTGTGTCATAGGTTTAGGTTGAAACACAGTCATTCTTTCCTAATCTAGAAGTTTTGTCTATAGGTAAAGCCGTCGTGAGCTAGTTTCGTTGAGTTTTGAAGCCAAGTTTGATCCTTAGAGCTTTCCACGTTCATATCTTACTTCTACACATGTAATCTCTTTTAGCTTACTTCAATGCAATGTAAGTTTACTTTGATATAAGAAAGTGTGTTAAGGCGACATAAGGTGGTGTATAGGTTGGAACACTGTCTTTCCCTCCTTAATTTAGAAGTTTTGTCTATAGGTGAACCTGTCGTGAGCTACTTTCGTTGAGTTATGAAGCCGAAGTTTGATCTTTAGAGCTTTCCATGTTCATATCGTACTTCTACACATGTAATCTCTTTTAGCTTACTTTAATGCAATGTAAAGTTATTTTGACATAAGAAACTGTGTTAAGCCGACATAAGGTGCGTCAAAGGTTGGAACACGGTCATTCTTTCCTTAATCTAGAAATTATGTCTATAGGTGAACCCGTCGTAAGCTACTTTCGTTGGGTTATGAAGCCGAGTTAGATCCTTATAGCTTTCTATGTTCATATCATGCTTCTACACATGTAATCTCTTTTAGCTTAGTTCAATGCAATGTAAGGTTACATTGAAATAAAAAAGTGTGTTAAGCCGACATAAGGTGGTGTCATAGGTTGGAACACAGTAATTCTTTCCTAATCTCGAAGTTTTGTCTATAGGTGAACCCATCGTAAGCTACTTTCGTTGAGTTATGAAGCCGAGTTTGATCTTTAGAGCTTTCCATGTTCATATCATACTTTTACACATGTAATCTCTTTTAGCTTACTTCAATGCAATGTAAAGTTACTTTGACATAAAAAAGTGTGCTAAGCCGACATAAGGTGCGTCAATGGTTGGAACACGGTTATTCTTTCCTTAATCTAGAAATTTTGTCTATAGGTGAACCCGTCGTGAGCTACTTTCGTTGGGTTATGAAGCCGAGTTTGATCCTAAGAGCTTTCTATGTTCATATCATGCTTCTACACATGTAATCTCTTTTAGCTTAGTTTAATGCAATGTAAGGTTACTTTGAAATAAGAAACTGTGTTAAGCTGACATAAGGTGTGTCAAAGGTTCGAACACGGTCATTCTTTCCTTAATCTAGAAATTTTGTCTATAGGTGAACCCGTCGTGAGCTACTTTCGTTTGGTTATGAAGCCGAGTTTGATCCTTAGAGCTTTCTATGTTCATATCGTACTTCTACACATGTAATCTCTTTTAGCTTAGTTCAATGCAATGTAAGGTTACTTTGACATAAGAAAGTGTGTTAAGTCGACATAAGGTTGTGTCATAGGTTTAGGTTGAAACACAGTCATTCTTTCCTAATCTAGAAGTTTTGTCTATAGGTAAACCCGTCGTGAGCTACTTTCGTTGGGTTATGAAGCCGAGTTTGATCCTAAGAGCTTTCTATGTTCATATCATGCTTCTACACATGTAATCTTTTTTAGCTTACTTCAATGCAATGTAAGGTTACATTGAAATAAGAAAGTGTGTTAAGCCGACATAAGGTAGTGTCATAGGTTGGAACACAGTCATTCTTTCCTAATCTAGAAGTTTTGTGTATAGGTGAACCCGTCGTGAGCTACTTTCGTTGAGTTATGAAGCCGAATTTGATCTTTAGAGCTTTCCATGTTCATATCATGCTTCTACACATGTAATCTCTTTTAGCTTAGTTCAATGCAATGTAAAGTTACTTTGATATAAGAAACTGTGTTAAGCCGACATAAGGTGCGTCAAAGGTTCGAACACGGTCATTCTTTCCTTAATCTAGAAATTTTGTCTATAGGTGAACCCGTCGTGAGCTACTTTCGTTTGGTTATGAAGCCGAGTTTGATCCTTAGAGCTTTCTATGTTCATATCGTACTTCTACACATGTAATCTCTTTTAGCTTAGTTCAATGCAATGTACGGTTACTTTGACATAAGAAAGTGTGTTAAGCCGACATAAGGTTGTGTCATAGGTTTAGGTTGAAACACAGTCATTCTTTCCTAATCTAGAAGTTTTGTCTATAGGTAAAGCCGTCGTGAGCTAGTTTCGTTGAGTTTTGAAGCCAAGTTTGATCCTTAGAGCTTTCCACGTTCATATCTTACTTCTACACATGTAATCTCTTTTAGCTTACTTCAATGCAATGTAAGTTTACTTTGATATAAGAAAGTGTGTTAAGGCGACATAAGGTGTGTATAGGTTGGAACACTGTCTTTCCTTCCTTAATTTAGAAGTTTTGTCTATAGGTGAACCTGTCGTGAGCTACTTTCGTTGAGTTATGAAGCCGAGTTTGATCTTTAGAGCTTTCCATGTTCATATCGTACTTTTACACATGTAATCTCTTTTAGCCTACTTTAATGCAATGTAAAATTACTTTGACATAAGAAAGTGCTTTAAGCCGACATAAGGTGGTGTCAAAGGTTGGAACACGGTCATTCTTTCCTTAATCTATAAGTTTTGTCTATAGGTGAATCCGTCGTGAGCTACTTTCGTTGAGTTATGAAGCCGAGTTTGATCCTTAGAGCTTTCTATGTTCATATCATGCTTCTACACATGTAATCTCTTTTAGCTTAGTTCAATGCAATGTAAGGTTACTTTGAAATAAGAAAGTGTGTTAAGCCGACATAAGGTGGTGTCATAGGTTTGAACACTGTCATTCTTTCCTAATCTAGAAGTTTTGTTTATAGGTAAACCCGTCGTGAGCTACTTTCGTTGAGTTATGAAGCCAAATTTGATCTTTAGAGCTTTCCATGTTCATATCATACTTCTACACATGTAATCTCTTTTAGCTTACTTCAATGCAATGTAAAGTTACTTTGACATAAGAAACTGTGTTAAGCCGACATAAGGTGCGTCAAAGGTTCGAACACGGTCATTCTTTCCTTAATCTAGAAATTTTGTCTATAGGTGAACCCGTCGTGAGCTACTTTCGTTTGGTTATGAAGCCGAGTTTGATCCTTAGAGCTTTCTATGTTCATATCGTACTTCTACACATGTAATCTCTTTTAAGCTTAGTTCAATGCAATGTAAGGTTACTTTGACATAAGAAAGTGTGTTAAGCCGACATAAGGTTGTGTCATAGGTTTAGGTTGAAACACAGTCATTCTTTCCTAATCTAGAAGTTTTGTCTATAGGTAAACCCGTCGCGAGCTAGTTTCGTTGAGTTTTGAAGCCAAGTTTGATCCTTAGAGCTTTTCACGTTCATATCTTACTTCTACACATGTAATCTCTTTTAGCTTACTTCAATGCAATGTAAGTTTACTTTGATATAAGAAAGTGTGTTAAGGCGACATAAGGTGGTGTATAGGTTGGAACACTGTCTTTCCTTCCTTAATTTAGAAGTTTTGTCTATAGGTGAACCTGTCGTGAGCTACGTTCGTTGATATATGAAGCCGAGTTTGATCTTTAGAGCTTTCCATGTTCATATCGTACTTCTAGACATGTAATCTCTTTTAGCTTACTTTAATGCAATGTAAGGTTACTTTGACATAAGAAAGTGTGTTAAGCCGACATAAGGTTGTGTCATAGGTTTAGGTTGAAACACGGTCAATCTTTCCTAATTTAGAAGTTTTGTCTATAGGTAAACCCGTCGTGAGCTACTTTCGTTGGGTTATGAAGCCGAGTTTGATCCTAAGAGCTTTCTATGTTCATATCATGCTTCTACACATGTAATCTCTTTTAGCTTAGTTCAATGCAATGTAAGGTTACTTTGAAATAAGAAAGTGTGTTAAGCCGACATAAGGTGGTGTCATAGGTTTGAACACTGTCATTCTTTCCTAATCTAGAAGTTTTGTTTATAGGTAAACCCGTCGTGAGCTATTTTCGTTGAGTTATGAAGTCGAGTTTGATCTTTAGAGCTTTCCATGTTCATATCATGCTTCTACACATGTAATCTCTTTTAGCTTACTTCAATGCAATGTAAAGTTACTTTGACATAAGAAACTGTGTTAAGCCGACATAAGGTTCGTCAAAGGTTCGAACACGGTCATTCTTTCCTTAATCTAGAAATTTTGTCTATAGGTGAACCCGTCGTGAGCTACTTTCGTTTGGTTATGAAGCCGAGTTTGATCCTTAGAGCTTTCTATGTTCATATCGTACTTCTACACATGTAATCTCTTTTAGCTTAGTTCAATGCAATGGAAGGTTACTTTGACATAAGAAAGTGTGTTAAGCCGACATAAGGTTGTGTCATAGGTTTAGGTTGAAACACAGTCATTCTTTCTTAATCTAGAAGTTTTGTCTATAGGTAAACCCGTCGTGAGCTAGTTTCGTTGAGTTTTGAAGCCAAGTTTGATCCTTAGAGCTTTCCACGTTCATATCTTACTTCTACACATGTAATCTCTTTTAGCTTACTTCAATGCAATGTAAGTTTACTTTGATATAAGAAAGTGTGTTAAGGCGACATAAGGTGGTGTATAGGTTGGAACACTGTCTTTCCTTCCTTAATTTAGAAGTTTTGTCTATAGGTGAACCTGTCGTGAGCTACGTTCGTTGAGTTATGAAGCCGAGTTTGATCTTTAGAGCTTTCCATGTTCATATCGTACTTCTACACATGTAATCTCTTTTAGCTTACTTTAATGCAATGTAAGGTTACTTTGACATAAGAAAGTGTGTTAAGCCGACATAAGGTTGTGTCATAGGTTTAGGTTGAAACACGGTCATTCTTTCCTAATTTAGAAGTTTTGTCTATAGGTAAACCCGTCGTGAGCTACTTTCGTTGGGTTATGAAGCCGAGTTTGATCCTAAGAGCTTTCTATGTTCATATCATGCTTCTACACATGTAATCTCTTTTAGCTTAGTTCAATGCAATGTAAGGTTACATTGAAATAAGAAAGTGTGTTAAGCCGACATAAGGTGGTGTCATAGGTTGGAACACAGTCATTCTTTCCTAATCTAGAAGTTTTGTGTATAGGTGAACCCGTCGTGAGCTATTTTCGTTGAGTTATGAAGTCGAGTTTGATCTTTAGAGCTTTCCATGTTCATATCATGCTTCTACACATGTAATCTCTTTTAGCTTACTTCAATACAATGTAAAGTTACTTTGATATAAGAAACTGTGTTAAGCCGACATAAGGTGCGTCAAAGGTTCGAACACGGTCATTCTTTCCTTAATCTAGAAATTTTGTCTATAGGTGAACCCGTCGTGAGCTACTTTCGTTTGGTTATGAAGCCGAGTTTGATCCTTAGAACTTTCTATGTTCATATCGTACTTCTACATATGTAATCTCTTTTAGCTTAGTTCAATGCAATGTAAGGTTACTTTGACATAAGAAAGTGTGTTAAGCCGACATAAGGTTGTGTCATAGGTTTAGGTTGAAACACAGTCATTCTTTCCTAATCTAGAAGTTTTGTCTATAGGTAAACCCGTCGCGAGCTAGTTTCGTTGAGTTTTGAAGCCAAGTTTGATCCTTAGAGCTTTCCACGTTCATATCTTACTTCTACACATGTAATCTCTTTTAGCTTACTTCAATGCAATGTAAGTTTACTTTGATATAAGAAAGTGTGTTAAGGCGACATAAGGTGGTGTATAGGTTGGAACACTGTCTTTCCTTCCTTAATTTAGAAGTTTTGTCTATAGGTGAACCTGTCGTGAGCTACGTTCGTTGAGTTATGAAGCCGAGTTTGATCTTTAGAGCTTTCCATGTTCATATCGTACTTCTACACATGTAATCTCTTTTAGCTTACTTTAATGCAATGTAAGGTTACATTGACATAAGAAAGTGTGTTAAGCCGACATAAGGTTGTGTCATAGGTTTAGGTTGAAACACGGTCATTCTTTCCTAATTTAGAAGTTTTGTCTATAGGTAAACCCGTCGTGAGCTACTTTCGTTGGGTTATGAAGCCGAGTTTGATCCTAAGAGCTTTCTATGTTCATATCATGCTTCTACACATGTAATCTCTTTTAGCTTAGTTCAATGCAATGTAAGGTTACTTTGAAATAAGAAAGTGTGTTAAGCCGACATAAGGTGGTGTCATAGGTTTGAACACTGTCATTCTTTCCTAATCTAGAAGTTTTGTTTATAGGTAAACCCGTCGTGAGCTATTTTCGTTGAGTTATGAAGTCGAGTTTGATCTTTAGAGCTTTCCATGTTCATATCATGCTTCTACACATGTAATCTCTTTTAGCTTACTTCAATGCAATGTAAAGTTACTTTGACATAAGAAACTGTGTTAAGCCGACATAAGGTTCGTCAAAGGTTCGAACACGGTCATTCTTTCCTTAATCTAGAAATTTTGTCTATAGGTGAACCCGTCGTGAGCTACTTTCGTTTGGTTATGAAGCCGAGTTTGATCCTTAGAGCTTTCTATGTTCATATCGTACTTCTACATATGTAATCTCTTTTAGCTTAGTTCAATGCAATGTAAGGTTACTTTGACATAAGATAGTGTGTTAAGCCGACATAAGGTTGTGTCATAGGTTTAGGTCGAAACACAGTCATTCTTTCCTAATCTAGAAGTTTTGTCTATAGGTAAACCCGTCGCGAGCTAGTTTCGTTGAGTTTTGAAGCCAAGTTTGATCCTTAGAGCTTTCCACGTTCATATCTTACTTCTACACATGTAATCTCTTTTAGCTTACTTCAATGCAATGCAAGTTTACTTTGATATAAGAAAGTGTGTTAAGGCGACATAAGGTGGTGTATAGGTTGGAACACTGTCTTTCCTTCCTTAATTTAGAAGTTTTGTCTATAGGTGAACCTGTCGTGAGCTACGTTCGTTGAGTTATGAAGCCGAGTTTGATCTTTAGAGCTTTCCATGTTCATATCGTACTTCTACACATGTAATCTCTTTTAGCTTACTTTAATGCAATGTAAGGTTACATTGACATAAGAAAGTGTGTTAAGCCGACATAAGGTTGTGTCATAGGTTTAGGTTGAAACACGGTCATTCTTTCCTAATTTAGAAGTTTTGTCTATAGGTAAACCCGTCGTGAGCTACTTTCGTTGGGTTATGAAGCCGAGTTTGATCCTAAGAGCTTTCTATGTTCATATCATGCTTCTACACATGTAATCTCTTTTAGCTTAGTTCAATGCAATGTAAGGTTACATTGAAATAAGAAAGTGTGTTAAGCCGACATAAGGTGGTGTCATAGGTTGGAACACAGTCATTCTTTCCTAATCTAGAAGTTTTGTGTATAGGTGAACCCGTCGTGAGCTATTTTCGTTGAGTTATGAAGTCGAGTTTGATCTTTAGAGCTTTCCATGTTCATATCATGCTTCTACACATGTAATCTCTTTTAGCTTACTTCAATACAATGTAAAGTTACTTTGATATAAGAAACTGTGTTAAGCCGACATAAGGTGCGTCAAAGGTTCGAACACGGTCATTCTTTCCTTAATCTAGAAATTTTGTCTATAGGTGAACCCGTCGTGAGCTACTTTCGTTTGGTTATGAAGCCGAGTTTGATCCTTAGAGCTTTCTATGTTCATATCGTACTTCTACATATGTAATCTCTTTTAGCTTAGTTCAATGCAATGTAAGGTTACTTTGACATAAGAAAGTGTGTTAAGCCGACATAAGGTTGTGTCATAGGTTTAGGTTGAAACATAGTCATTGTTTCCTAATCTAGAAGTTTTGTCTATAGGTAAACCCGTCGCGAGCTAGTTTCGTTGAGTTTTGAAGCCAAGTTTGATCCTTAGAGCTTTCCACGTTCATATCTTACTTCTACACATGTAATCTCTTTTAGCTTACTTCAATGCAATGTAAGTTTACTTTGATATAAGAAAGTGTGTTAAGGCGACATAAGGTGGTGTATAGGTTGGAACACTGTCTTTCCTTCCTTAATTTAGAAGTTTTGTCTATAGGTGAACCTGTCGTGAGCTACGTTCGTTGAGTTATGAAGCCGAGTTTGATCTTTAGAGCTTTCCATGTTCATATCGTACTTCTACACATGTAATCTCTTTTAGCTTACTTTAATGCAATGTAAGGTTACATTGACATAAGAAAGTGTGTTAAGCCGACATAAGGTTGTGTCATAGGTTTAGGTTGAAACACGGTCATTCTTTCCTAATTTAGAAGTTTTGTCTATAGGTAAACCCGTCGTGAGCTACTTTCGTTGGGTTATGAAGCCGAGTTTGATCCTAAGAGCTTTCTATGTTCATATCATGCTTCTACACATGTAATCTCTTTTAGCTTAGTTCAATGCAATGTAAGGTTACTTTGAAATAAGAAAGTGTGTTAAGCCGACATAAGGTGGTGTCATAGGTTTGAACACTGTAATTCTTTCCTAATCTAGAAGTTTTGTTTATAGGTAAACCCGTCGTGAGCTATTTTCGTTGAGTTATGAAGTCGAGTTTGATCTTTAGAGCTTTCCATGTTCATATCATGCTTCTACACATGTAATCTCTTTTAGCTTACTTCAATGCAATGTAAAGTTACTTTGACATAAGAAACTGTGTTAAGCCGACATAAGGTTCGTCAAAGGTTCGAACACGGTCATTCTTTCCTTAATCTAGAAATTTTGTCTATAGGTGAACCCGTCGTGAGCTACTTTCGTTTGGTTATGAAGCCGAGTTTGATCCTTAGAGCTTTCTATGTTCATATCGTACTTCTACATATGTAATCTCTTTTAGCTTAGTTCAATGCAATGTAAGGTTACTTTGACATAAGATAGTGTGTTAAGCCGACATAAGGTTGTGTCATAGGTTTAGGTCGAAACACAGTCATTCTTTCCTAATCTAGAAGTTTTGTCTATAGGTAAACCCGTCGCGAGCTAGTTTCGTTGAGTTTTGAAGCCAAGTTTGATCCTTAGAGCTTTCCACGTTCATATCTTACTTCT
Organism: Lepidium didymum; assembly: GCA_963920545.1. Taxonomy (NCBI): domain Eukaryota; kingdom Viridiplantae; phylum Streptophyta; class Magnoliopsida; order Brassicales; family Brassicaceae; genus Lepidium; species Lepidium didymum. The sequence continues at coordinate 12,238,339 of OY986992.1, read as the reverse complement.
ACACATGTAATCTCTTTTAGCTTACTTCAATGCAATGTAAGTTTACTTTGATATAAGAAAGTGTGTTAAGGCGACATAAGGTGGTGTATAGGTTGGAACACTGTCTTTCCTTCCTTAATTTAGAAGTTTTGTCTATAGGTGAACCTGTCGTGAGCTACGTTCGTTGAGTTATGAAGCCGAGTTTGATCTTTAGAGCTTTCCATGTTCATATCGTACTTCTACACATGTAATCTCTTTTAGCTTACTTTAATGCAATGTAAGGTTACATTGACATAAGAAAGTGTGTTAAGCCGACATAAGGTTGTGTCATAGGTTTAGGTTGAAACACGGTCATTCTTTCCTAATTTAGAAGTTTTGTCTATAGGTAAACCCGTCGTGAGCTACTTTCGTTGGGTTATGAAGCCGAGTTTGATCCTAAGAGCTTTCTATGTTCATATCATGCTTCTACACATGTAATCTCTTTTAGCTTAGTTCAATGCAATGTAAGGTTACTTTGAAATAAGAAAGTGTGTTAAGCCGACATAAGGTGGTGTCATAGGTTTGAACACTGTCATTCTTTCCTAATCTAGAAGTTTTGTTTATAGGTAAACCCGTCGTGAGCTATTTTCGTTGAGTTATGAAGTCGAGTTTGATCTTTAGAGCTTTCCATGTTCATATCATGCTTCTACACATGTAATCTCTTTTAGCTTACTTCAATGCAATGTAAAGTTACTTTGACATAAGAAACTGTGTTAAGCCGACATAAGGTTCGTCAAAGGTTCGAACACGGTCATTCTTTCCTTAATCTAGAAATTTTGTCTATAGGTGAACCCGTCGTGAGCTACTTTCGTTTGGTTATGAAGCCGAGTTTGATCCTTAGAGCTTTCTATGTTCATATCGTACTTCTACATATGTAATCTCTTTTAGCTTAGTTCAATGCAATGTAAGGTTACTTTGACATAAGATAGTGTGTTAAGCCGACATAAGGTTGTGTCATAGGTTTAGGTCGAAACACAGTCATTCTTTCCTAATCTAGAAGTTTTGTCTATAGGTAAACCCGTCGCGAGCTAGTTTCGTTGAGTTTTGAAGCCAAGTTTGATCCTTAGAGCTTTCCACGTTCATATCTTACTTCTACACATGTAATCTCTTTTAGCTTACTTCAATGCAATGTAAGTTTACTTTGATATAAGAAAGTGTGTTAAGGCGACATAAGGTGGTGTATAGGTTGAAACACTGTCTTTCCTTCCTTAATTTAGAAGTTTTGTCTATAGGTGAACCTGTCGTGAGCTACGTTCGTTGAGTTATGAAGCCGAGTTTGATCTTTAGAGCTTTCCATGTTCATATCGTACTTCTACACATGTAATCTCTTTTAGCTTACTTTAATGCAATGTAAGGTTACTTTGACATAAGAAAGTGTGTTAAGCCGACATAAGGTTGTGTCATAGGTTTAGGTTGAAACACGGTCATTCTTTCCTAATTTAGAAGTTTTGTCTATAGGTAAACCCGTCGTGAGCTACTTTCGTTGGGTTATGAAGCCGAGTTTGATCCTAAGAGCTTTCTATGTTCATATCATGCTTCTACACATGTAATCTCTTTTAGCTTAGTTCAATGCAATGTAAGGTTACATTGAAATAAGAAAGTGTGTTAAGCCGACATAAGGTGGTGTCATAGGTTGGAACACAGTCATTCTTTCCTAATCTAGAAGTTTTGTGTATAGGTGAACCCGTCGTGAGCTATTTTCGTTGAGTTATGAAGTCGAGTTTGATCTTTAGAGCTTTCCATGTTCATATCATGCTTCTACACATGTAATCTCTTTTAGCTTACTTCAATACAATGTAAAGTTACTTTGATATAAGAAACTGTGTTAAGCCGACATAAGGTGCGTCAAAGGTTCGAACACGGTCATTCTTTCCTTAATCTAGAAATTTTGTCTATAGGTGAACCCGTCGTGAGCTACTTTCGTTTGGTTATGAAGCCGAGTTTGATCCTTAGAGCTTTCTATGTTCATATCGTACTTCTACATATGTAATCTCTTTTAGCTTAGTTCAATGCAATGTAAGGTTACTTTGACATAAGAAAGTGTGTTAAGCCGACATAAGGTTGTGTCATAGGTTTAGGTTGAAACACAGTCATTCTTTCCTAATCTAGAAGTTTTGTCTATAGGTAAACCCGTCGCGAGCTAGTTTCGTTGAGTTTTGAAGCCAAGTTTGATCCTTAGAGCTTTCCACGTTCATATCTTACTTCTACACATGTAATCTCTTTTAGCTTACTTCAATGCAATGTAAGTTTACTTTGATATAAGAAAGTGTGTTAAGGCGACATAAGGTGGTGTATAGGTTGGAACACTGTCTTTCCTTCCTTAATTTAGAAGTTTTGTCTATAGGTGAACCTGTCGTGAGCTACGTTCGTTGAGTTATGAAGCCGAGTTTGATCTTTAGAGCTTTCCATGTTCATATCGTACTTCTACACATGTAATCTCTTTTAGCTTACTTTAATGCAATGTAAGGTTACATTGACATAAGAAAGTGTGTTAAGCCGACATAAGGTTGTGTCATAGGTTTAGGTTGAAACACGGTCATTCTTTCCTAATTTAGAAGTTTTGTCTATAGGTAAACCCGTCGTGAGCTAGTTTCGTTGAGTTTTGAAGCCAAGTTTGATCCTTAGAGCTTTCCACGTTCATATCTTACTTCTACACATGTAATCTCTTTTAGCTTACTTCAATGCAATGTAAGTTTACTTTGATATAAGAAAGTGTGTTAAGGCGACATAAGGTGGTGTATAGGTTGGAACACTGTCTTTCCTTCCTTAATTTAGAAGTTTTGTCTATAGGTGAACCTGTCGTGAGCTACTTTCGTTGAGTTATGAAGCCGAGTTTGATCTTTAGAGCTTTCCATGTTCATATCGTACTTCTACACATGTAATCTCTTTTAACTTACTTTAATGCAATGTAAAATTACTTTGACATAAGAAAGTGCTTTAAGCCGACATAAGGTGGTGTCAAAAGTTGGAACACGGTCATTCTTTCCTTAATCTATAAGTTTTGTCTATAGGTGAATCCGTCGTGAGCTACTTTCATTGAGTTATGAAGCCGAGTTTGATCCTTAGAGCTTTCTATGTTCATATCATGCTTCTACACATGTAATCTCTTTTAGCTTAGTTTAATGCAATGTAAGGTTACTTTGAAATAAGAAAGTGTGTTAAGCCGACATAAGGTGGTGTCATAGGTTTGAACACTGTCATTCTTTCCTAATCTAGAAGTTTTGTTTATAGGTAAACCCGTCGTGAGCTACTTTCGTTGAGTTATGAAGCCGAATTTGATCTTTAGAGCTTTCCATGTTCATATCATGCTTCTACACATGTAATCTCTTTTAGCTTACTTCAATGCAATGTAAAGTTACTTTGACATAAGAAACTGTGTTAAGCCGACATAAGGTGCGTCAAAGGTTCGAACACGGTCATTCTTTCCTTAATCTAGAAATTTTGTCTATAGGTGAACCCGTCGTGAGCTACTTTCGTTTGGTTATGAAGCCGAGTTTGATCCTTAGAGCTTTCTATGTTCATATCGTACTTCTACACATGTAATCTCTTTTAGCTTAGTTCAATGCAATGTAAGGTTACTTTGACATAAGAAAGTGTGTTAAGCCGACATAAGGTTGTGTCATAGGTTTAGGTTGAAACACAGTCATTCTTTCCTAATCTAGAAGTTTTGTCTATAGGTAAACCCGTCGTGAGCTAGTTTCGTTGAGTTTTGAAGCCAAGTTTGATCCTTAGAGCTTTCCACGTTCATATCTTACTTCTACACATGTAATCTCTTTTAGCTTACTTCAATGCAATGTAAGTTTACTTTGATATAAGAAAGTGTGTTAAGGCGACATAAGGTGGTGTATAGGTTGGAACACTGTCTTTCCTTCCTTAATTTAGAAGTTTTGTGTATAGGTGAACCTGTCGTGAGCTAGTTTCGTTGAGTTATGAAGCCGAGTTTGATCTTTAGAGCTTTCAATGTTCATATCGTACTTCTACACATGTAATCTCTTTTAGCTTACTTTAATGCAATGTAAAATTACTTTGACATAAGAAAGTGCTTTAAGCCGACATAAGGTGGTGTCAAAGGGTGGAACACGGTCATTCTTTCCTTAATCTATAAGTTTTGTCTATAGGTGAATCCGTCGTGAGCTACTTTCGTTGAGTTATGAAGCCGAGTTTGATCCTTAGAGCTTTTTATGTTCATATCATGCTTCTACACATGTAATCTCTTTTAGCTTAGTTCAATGCAATGTAAGGTTACTTTGAAATAAGAAAGTGTGTTAAGCCGACATAAGGTGGTGTCATAGGTTTGAACACTGTCATTCTTTCCTAATCTAGAAGTTTTGTTTATAGGTAAACCCGTCGTGAGCTACTTTCGTTGAGTTATGAAGCCGAATTTGATCCTTAGAGCTTTCTATGTTCATATCGTACTTCTACACATGTAATCTCTTTTAGCTTAGTTCAATGCAATGTAAGGTTACTTTGACATAAGAAAGTGTGTTAAGCCGACATAAGGTTGTGTCATAGGTTTAGGTTGAAACACAATCATTCTTTCCTAATCTAGAAGTTTTGTCTATAGGTAAACCCGTCGTGAGCTAGTTTCGTTGAGTTTTGAAGCCAAGTTTGATCCTTAGAGCTTTCCACGTTCATATCTTACTTCTACACATGTAATCTCTTTTAGCTTACTTCAATGCAATGTAAGTTTACTTTGATATAAGAAAGTATGTTAAGGCGACATAAAGTGGTGTATAGGTTGGAACACTGTCTTTCCTTCCTTAATTTAGAATTTTTGTGTATAGGTGAACCTGTCGTGAGCTACTTTCGTTGAGTTATGAAGCCGAGTTTGATCTTTAGAGCTTTCCATGTTCATATCGTACTTCTACACATGTAATCTCTTTTAGCTAACTTTAATGCAAGGTAAAATTACTTTGACATAAGAAAGTGCTTTAAGCCGACATAAGGTGGTGTCAAAGGGTGGAACACGGTCATTCTTTCCTTAATCTATAAGTTTTGTCTATAGGTGAATCCGTCGTGAGCTACTTTCGTTGAGTTATGAAGCCGAGTTTGATCCTTAGAGCTTTTTATGTTCATATCATGCTTCTACACATGTAATCTCTTTTAGCTTAGTTCAATGCAATGTAAGGTTACTTTGAAATAAGAAAGTGTGTTAAGCCGACATAAGGTGGTGTCATAGGTTTGAACACTGTCATTCTTTCCTAATCTAGAAGTTTTGTTTATAGGTAAACCCGTCGTGAGCTACTTTCGTTGAGTTATGAAGCCGAATTTGATCCTTAGAGCTTTCTATGTTCATATCGTACTTCTACACATGTAATCTCTTTTAGCTTAGTTCAATGCAATGTAAGGTTACTTTGACATAAGAAAGTGTGTTAAGCCGACATAAGGTTGTGTCATAGGTTTAGGTTGAAACACAGTCATTCTTTCCTATTCTAGAAGTTTTGTCTATAGGTAAACCCGTCGTGAGCTAGTTTCGTTGAGTTTTGAAGCCAAGTTTGATCCTTAGAGCTTTCCACGTTCATATCTTACTTCTACACATGTAATCTCTTTTAGCTTACTTCAATGCAATGTAAGTTTACTTTGATATAAGAAAGTGTGTTAAGGCGACATAAAGTGGTGTATAGGTTGGAACACTGTCTTTCCTTCCTTAATTTAGAATTTTTGTGTATAGGTGAACCTGTCGTGAGCTACTTTCGTTGAGTTATGAAGCCGAGTTTGATCTTTAGAGCTTTCCATGTTCATATCGTACTTCTACACATGTAATCTCTTTTAGCTAACTTTAATGCAAGGTAAAATTACTTTGACATAAGAAAGTGCTTTAAGCCGACATAAGGTGGTGTCAAAGGGTGGAACACGGTCATTCTTTCCTTAATCTATAAGTTTTGTCTATAGGTGAATCCGTCGTGAGCTACTTTCGTTGAGTTATGAAGCCGAGTTTGATCCTTAGAGCTTTTTATGTTCATATCATGCTTCTACACATGTAATCTCTTTTAGCTTAGTTCAATGCAATGTAAGGTTACTTTGAAATAAGAAAGTGTGTTAAGCCGACATAAGGTGGTGTCATAGGTTTGAACACTGTCATTCTTTCCTAATCTAGAAGTTTTGTTTATAGGTAAACCCGTCGTGAGCTACTTTCGTTGAGTTATGAAGCCGAATTTGATCCTTAGAGCTTTCTATGTTCATATCGTACTTCTACACATGTAATCTCTTTTAGCTTAGTTCAATGCAATGTAAGGTTACTTTGACATAAGAAAGTGTGTTAAGCCGACATAAGGTTGTGTCATAGGTTTAGGTTGAAACACAGTCATTCTTTCCTATTCTAGAAGTTTTGTCTATAGGTAAACCCGTCGTGAGCTAGTTTCGTTGAGTTTTGAAGCCAAGTTTGATCCTTAGAGCTTTCCACGTTCATATCTTACTTCTACACATGTAATCTCTTTTAGCTTACTTCAATGCAATGTAAGTTTACTTTGATATAAGAAAGTGTGTTAAGGCGACATAAAGTGGTGTATAGGTTGGAACACTGTATTTCCTTCCTTAATTTAGAAGTTTTGTGTATAGGTGAACCTGTCGTGAGCTACTTTCATTGAGTTATGAAGCCGAGTTTGATCTTTAGAGCTTTCCATGTTCATATCGTACTTCTACACATGTAATCTCTTTTAGCTTACTTTAATGCAATGTAAAATTACTTTGACATAAGAAAGTGCTTTAAGCCGACATAAGTGGCGTCAAAGGTTGGAACACGGTCATTCTTTCCTTAATCTATAAGTTTTGTCTATAGGTGAATCCGTCGTGAGCTACTTTCGTTGAGTTATGAAGCCGAGTTTGATCCTTAGAGCTTTCTATGTTCATATCATGCTTCTACACATGTAATTTCTTTTTGCTTACTTCAATGCAATGTAAAGTTACTAAGACATAAGAAACTGTGTTAAGCTGACATAAGGTGCGTCAAAGGTTCGAACACGGTCATTCTTTCCTTAATCTAGAAATTTTGTCTATAGGTGAACCCGTCGTGAGCTACTTTCGTTTGGTTATGAAGCCGAGTTTGATCCTTAGAGCTTTCTATGTTCATATCGTACTTCTACACATGTAATCTCTTTTAGCTTAGTTCAATGCAATGTAAGGTTACTTTGACATAAGAAAGTGTGTTAAGCCGACATAAGGTTGTGTCATAGGTTTAGGTTGAAACACAGTCATTCTTTCCTAATCTAGAAGTTTTGTCTATAGGTAAACCCGTCGTGAGCTAGTTTCGTTGAGTTTTGAAGCCAAGTTTGATCCTTAGAGCTTTCCACGTTTATATCTTACTTCTACACATGTAATCTCTTTTAGCTTACTTCAATGCAATGTAAGTTTACTTTGATATAAGAAAGTGTGTTAAGGCGACATAAAGTGGTGTATAGGTTGGAACACTGTCTTTCCTTCCTTAATTTAGAAGTTTTGTCTATAGGTGAACCTGTCGTGAGCTACTTTCATTGAGTTATGAAGCCGAGTTTGATCTTTAGAGCTTTCCATGTTCATATCGTACTTCTACACATGTAATCTCTTTTAGCTTACTTTAATGCAATGTAAAATTACTTTGACATAAGAAAGTGCTTTAAGCCGACATAAGGTGGTGTCAAAGGGTGGAACACGGTCATTCTTTCCTTAATCTATAAGTTTTGTCTATAGGTGAATCCGTCGTGAGCTACTTTCGTTGAGTTATGAAGCCGAGTTTGATCCTTAGAGCTTTTTATGTTCATATCATGCTTCTACACATGTAATCTCTTTTAGCTTAGTTCAATGCAATGTAAGGTTACTTTGAAATAAGAAAGTGTGTTAAGCCGACATAAGGTGGTGTCATAGGTTTGAACACTGTCATTCTTTCCTAATCTAGAAGTTTTGTTTATAGGTAAACCCGTCGTGAGCTACTTTCGTTGAGTTATGAAGCCGAATTTGATCCTTAGATCTTTCTATGTTCATATCGTACTTCTACACATGTAATCTCTTTTAGCTTAGTTCAATGCAATGTAAGGTTACTTTGACATAAGAAAGTGTGTTAAGCCGACATAAGGTTGTGTCATAGGTTTAGGTTGAAACACAATCATTCTTTCCTAATCTAGAAGTTTTTTCTATAGGTAAACCCGTCGTGAGCTAGTTTCGTTGAGTTTTGAAGCCAAGTTTGATCATTAGAGCTTTCCACGTTCATATCTTACTTCTACACATGTAATCTCTTTTAGCTTACTTCAATGCAATGTAAGTTTACTTTGATATAAGAAAGTGTGTTAAGGCGACATAAAGTGGTGTATAGGTTGGAACACTGTCTTTCCTTCCTTAATTTAGAATTTTTGTGTATAGGTGAACCTGTCGTGAGCTACTTTCGTTGAGTTATGAAGCCGAGTTTGATCTTTAGAGCTTTCCATGTTCATATCGTACTTCTACACATGTAATCTCTTTTAGCTAACTTTAATGCAAGGTAAAATTACTTTGACATAAGAAAGTGCTTTAAGCCGACATAAGGTGGTGTCAAAGGGTGGAACACGGTCATTCTTTCCTTAATCTATAAGTTTTGTCTATAGGTGAATTCGTCGTGAGCTACTTTCGTTGAGTTATGAAGCCGAGTTTGATCCTTAGAGCTTTTTATGTTCATATCATGCTTCTACACATGTAATCTCTTTTAGCTTAGTTCAATGCAATGTAAGGTTACTTTGAAATAAGAAAGTGTGTTAAGCCGACATAAGGTGGTGTCATAGGTTTGAACACTGTCATTCTTTCCTAATCTAGAAGTTTTGTTTATAGGTAAACCCGTCGTGAGCTACTTTCGTTGAGTTATGAAGCCGAATTTGATCCTTAGAGCTTTCTATGTTCATATCGTACTTCTACACATGTAATCTCTTTTAGCTTAGTTCAATGCAATGTGAGGTTACTTTGACATAAGAAAGTGTGTTAAGCCGACATAAGGTTGTGTCATAGGTTTAGGTTGAAACACAGTCATTCTTTCCTATTCTAGAAGTTTTGTCTATAGGTAAACCCGTCGTGAGCTAGTTTCGTTGAGTTTTGAAGCCAAGTTTGATCCTTAGGTCTTTCCACGTTCATATCTTACTTCTACACATGTAATCTCTTTTAGCTTACTTCAATGCAATGTAAGTTTACTTTGATATAAGAAAGTGTGTTAAGGCGACATAAAGTGGTGTATAGGTTGGAACACTGTCTTTCCTTCCTTAATTTAGAAGTTTTGTCTATAGGTGAACCTGTCGTGAGCTACTTTCATTGAGTTATGAAGCCGAGTTTGATCTTTAGAGCTTTCCATGTTCATATCGTACTTCTACACATGTAATCTCTTTTAGCTTACTTTAATGCAATGTAAAATTACTTTGACATAAGAAAGTGCTTTAAGCCGACATAAGTGGCGTCAAAGGTTGGAACACGGTCATTCTTTCCTTAATCTATAAGTTTTGTCTATAGGTGAATCCGTCGTGAGCTACTTTCGTTGAGTTATGAAGCCGAGTTTGATCCTTAGAGCTTTCTATGTTCATATCATGCTTCTACACATGTAATCTCTTTTAGCTTAGTTCAATGCAATGTAAGGTTACTTTGAAATAAGAAAGTGTGTTAAGCCGACATAAGGTGGTGTCATAGGTTTGAACACTGTCATTCTTTCCTAATCTAGAAGTTTTGTTTATAGGTAAACCCGTCGTGAGCTACTTTCGTTGAGTTATGAAGCCGAATTTGATCTTTAGAGCTTTCCATGTTCATATCATACTTCTACACATGTAATTTCTTTTAGCTTACTTCAATGCAATGTAAAGTTACTAAGACATAAGAAACTGTGTTAAGCCGACATAAGGTGCGTCAAAGGTTCGAACACGGTCATTCTTTCCTTAATCTAGAAATTTTGTCTATAGGTGAACCCGTCGTGAGCTACTTTCGTTTGGTTATGAAGCCGAGTTTGATCCTTAGAGCTTTCTATGTTCATATCGTACTTCTACACATGTAATCTCTTTTAGCTTAGTTCAATGCAATGTAAGGTTACTTTGACATAAGAAAGTGTGTTAAGCCGACATAAGGTTGTGTCATAGGTTTAGGTTGAAACACAGTCATTCTTTCCTAATCTAGAAGTTTTGTCTATAGGTAAACCCGTCGTGAGCTAGTTTCGTTGAGTTTTGAAGCCAAGTTTGATCCTTAGAGCTTTCCACGTTTATATCTTACTTCTACACATGTAATCTCTTTTAGCTTACTTCAATGCAATGTAAGTTTACTTTGATATAAGAAAGTGTGTTAAGGCGACATAAAGTGGTGTATAGGTTGGAACACTGTCTTTCCTTCCTTAATTTAGAAGTTTTGTCTATAGGTGAACCTGTCGTGAGCTACTTTCATTGAGTTATGAAGCCGAGTTTGATCTTTAGAGCTTTCCATGTTCATATCGTACTTCTACACATGTAATCTCTTTTAGCTTACTTTAATGCAATGTAAAATTACTTTGACATAAGAAAGTGCTTTAAGCCGACATAAGTGGCGTCAAAGGTTGGAACACGGTCATTCTTTCCTTAATCTATAAGTTTTGTCTATAGGTGAATCCGTCGTGAGCTACTTTCGTTGAGTTATGAAGCCGAGTTTGATCCTTAGAGCTTTCTATGTTCATATCATGCTTCTACACATGTAATCTCTTTTAGCTTAGTTCAATGCAATGTAAGGTTACTTTGAAATAAGAAAGTGTGTTAAGCCGACATAAGGTGGTGTCATAGGTTTGAACACTGTCATTCTTTCCTAATCTAGAAGTTTTGTTTATAGGTAAACCCGTCGTGAGCTACTTTCGTTGAGTTATGAAGCCGAATTTGATCTTTAGAGCTTTCCATGTTCATATCATACTTCTACACATGTAATTTCTTTTAGCTTACTTCAATGCAATGTAAAGTTACTAAGACATAAGAAACTGTGTTAAGCCGACATAAGGTGCGTCAAAGGTTCGAACACGGTCATTCTTTCCTTAATCTAGAAATTTTGTCTATAGGTGAACCCGTCGTGAGCTACTTTCGTTTGGTTATGAAGCCGAGTTTGATCCTTAGAGCTTTCTATGTTCATATCGTACTTCTACACATGTAATCTCTTTTAGCTTAGTTCAATGCAATGTAAGGTTACTTTGACATAAGAAAGTGTGTTAAGCCGACATAAGGTTGTGTCATAGGTTTAGGTTGAAACACAGTCATTCTTTCCTAATCTAGAAGTTTTGTCTATAGGTAAACCCGTCGTGAGCTAGTTTCGTTGAGTTTTGAAGCCAAGTTTGATCCTTAGAGCTTTCCACGTTTATATCTTACTTCTACACATGTAATCTCTTTTAGCTTACTTCAATGCAATGTAAGTTTACTTTGATATAAGAAAGTGTGTTAAGGCGACATAAAGTGGTGTATAGGTTGGAACACTGTCTTTCCTTCCTTAATTTAGAATTTTTGTGTATAGGTGAACCTGTCGTGAGCTACTTTCGTTGAGTTATGAAGCCGAGTTTGATCTTTAGAGCTTTCCATGTTCATATCGTACTTCTACACATGTAATCTCTTTTAGCTAACTTTAATGCAAGGTAAAATTACTTTGACATAAGAAAGTGCTTTAAGCCGACATAAGGTGGTGTCAAAGGGTGGAACACGGTCATTCTTTCCTTAATCTATAAGTTTTGTCTATAGGTGAATCCGTCGTGAGCTACTTTCGTTGAGTTATGAAGCCGAGTTTGATCCTTAGAGCTTTTTATGTTCATATCATGCTTCTACACATGTAATCTCTTTTAGCTTAGTTCAATGCAATGTAAGGTTACTTTGAAATAAGAAAGTGTGTTAAGCCGACATAAGGTGGTGTCATAGGTTTGAACACTGTCATTCTTTCCTAATCTAGAAGTTTTGTTTATAGGTAAACCCGTCGTGAGCTACTTTCGTTGAGTTATGAAGCCGAATTTGATCCTTAGAGCTTTCTATGTTCATATCGTACTTCTACACATGTAATCTCTTTTAGCTTAGTTCAATGCAATGTAAGGTTACTTTGACATAAGAAAGTGTGTTAAGCCGACATAAGGTTGTGTCATAGGTTTAGGTTGAAACACAGTCATTCTTTCTTAATCTAGAAGTTTTGTCTATAGGTAAACCCGTCGTGAGCTAGTTTCGTTGAGTTTTGAAGCCAAGTTTGATCCTTAGAGCTTTCCACGTTCATATCTTACTTCTACACATGTAATCTCTTTTAGCTTACTTCAATGCAATGTAAGTTTACTTTGATATAAGAAAGTGTGTTAAGGCGACATAAAGTGGTGTATAGGTTGGAACACTGTCTTTCCTTCCTTAATTTAGAAGTTTTGTCTATAGGTGAACCTGTCGTGAGCTACTTTCATTGAGTTATGAAGCCGAGTTTGATCTTTAGAGCTTTCCATGTTCATATCGTACTTCTACACATGTAATCTCTTTTAGCTTACTTTAATGCAATGTAAAATTACTTTGACATAAGAAAGTGCTTTAAGCCGACATAAGTGGCGTCAAAGGTTGGAACACGGTCATTCTTTCCTTAATCTATAAGTTTTGTCTATAGGTGAATCCGTCGTGAGCTACTTTCGTTGAGTTATGAAGCCGAGTTTGATCCTTAGAGCTTTCTATGTTCATATCATGCTTCTACACATGTAATCTCTTTTAGCTTAGTTCAATGCAATGTAAGGTTACTTTGAAATAAGAAAGTGTGTTAAGCCGACATAAGGTGGTGTCATAGGTTTGAACACTGTCATTCTTTCCTAATCTAGAAGTTTTGTTTATAGGTAAACCCGTCGTGAGCTACTTTCGTTGAGTTATGAAGCCGAATTTGATCTTTAGAGCTTTCCATGTTCATATCATACTTTTACACATGTAATTTCTTTTAGCTTACTTCAATGCAATGTAAAGTTACTAAGACATAAGAAACTGTGTTAAGCCGACATAAGGTGCGTCAAAGGTTCGAACACGGTCATTCTTTCCTTAATCTAGAAATTTTGTCTATAGGTGAACCCGTCGTGAGCTACTTTCGTTTGGTTATGAAGCCGAGTTTGATCCTTAGAGCTTTCTATGTTCATATCGTACTTCTACACATGTAATCTCTTTTAGCTTAGTTCAATGCAATGTAAGGTTACTTTGACATAAGAAAGTGTGTTAAGCCGACATAAGGTTGTGTCATAGGTTTAGGTTGAAACACAGTCATTCGTTCCTAATCTAGAAGTTTTGTCTATAGGTAAACCCGTCGTGAGCTAGTTTCGTTGAGTTTTGAAGCCAAGTTTGATCCTTAGAGCTTTCCACGTTCATATCTTACTTCTACACATGTAATCTCTTTTAGCTTACTTCAATGCAATGTAAGTTTACTTTGATATAAGAAAGTGTGTTAAGGCGACATAAAGTGGTGTATAGGTTGGAACACTTTCTTTCCTTCCTTAATTTAGAAGTTTTGTGTATAGGTGAACCTGTCGTGAGCTACTTTCGTTGAGTTATGAAGCCGAGTTTGATCTTTAGAGCTTTCCATGTTCATATCGTACTTCTACACATGTAATCTCTTTTAGCTAACTTTAATGCAAGGTAAAATTACTTTGACATAAGAAAGTGCTTTAAGCCGACATAAGGTGGTGTCAAAGGGTGGAACACGGTCATTCTTTCCTTAATCTATAAGTTTTGTCTATAGGTGAATCCGTCGTGAGCTACTTTCGTTGAGTTATGAAGCCGAGTTTGATCCTTAGAGCTTTTTATGTTCATATCATGCTTCTACACATGTAATCTCTTTTAGCTTAGTTCAATGCAGTGTAAGGTTACTTTGAAATAAGAAAGTGTGTTAAGCCAACATAAGGTGGTGTCATAGGTTTGAACACTGTCATTCTTTCCTAATCTAGAAGTTTTGTTTATAGGTAAACCCGTCGTGAGCTACTTTCGTTGAGTTATGAAGCCGAATTTGATCCTTAGAGCTTTCTATGTTCATATCGTACTTCTACACATGTAATCTCTTTTAGCTTAGTTCAATGCAATGTAAGGTTACTTTGACATAAGAAAGTGTGTTAAGCCGACATAAGGTTGTGTCATAGGTTTAGGTTGAAACACAGTCATTCTTTCCTAATCTAGAAGTTTTGTCTATAGGTAAACCCGTCGTGAGCTAGTTTCGTTGAGTTTTGAAGCCAAGTTTGATCCTTAGAGCTTTCCACGTTCATATCTTACTTCTACACATGTAATCTCTTTTAGCTTACTTCAATGCAATGTAAGTTTACTTTGATATAAGAAAGTGTGTTAAGGCGACATAAAGTGGTGTATAGGTTGGAACACTGTATTTCCTTCCTTAATTTAGAAGTTTTGTGTATAGGTGAACCTGTCGTGAGCTACTTTCATTAAGTTATGAAGCCGAGTTTGATCTTTAGAGCTTTCCATGTTCATATCGTACTTCTACACATGTAATCTCTTTTAGCTTACTTTAATGCAATGTAAAATTACTTTGACATAAGAAAGTGCTTTAAGCCGACATAAGTGGCGTCAAAGGTTGGAACACGGTCATTCTTTCCTTAATCTATAAGTTTTGTCTATAGGTGAATCCGTCGTGAGCTACTTTCGTTGAGTTATGAAGCCGAGTTTGATCCTTAGAGCTTTCTATGTTCATATCATGCTTCTACACATGTAATCTCTTTTAGCTTAGTTCAATGCAATGTAAGGTTACTTTGAAATAAGAAAGTGTGTTAAGCCGACATAAGGTGGTGTCATAGGTTTGAACACTGTCATTCTTTCCTAATCTAGAAGTTTTGTTTATAGGTAAACCCGTCGTGAGCTACTTTTGTTGAGTTATGAAGCCGAATTTGATCTTTAGAGCTTTCCATGTTCATATCATACTTCTACACATGTAATTTCTTTTAGCTTACTTCAATGCAATGTAAAGTTACTAAGACATAAGAAACTGTGTTAAGCCGACATAAGGTGCGTCAAAGGTTCGAACACGGTCATTCTTTCCTTAATCTAGAAATTTTGTCTATAGGTGAACCCGTCGTGAGCTACTTTCGTTTGGTTATGAAGCCGAGTTTGATCCTTAGAGCTTTCTATGTTCATATCGTACTTCTACACATGTAATCTCTTTTAGCTTAGTTCAATGCAATGTAAGGTTACTTTGACATAAGAAAGTGTGTTAAGCCGACATAAGGTTGTGTCATAGGTTTAGGTTGAAACACAGTCATTCTTTCTTAATCTAGAAGTTTTGTCTATAGGTAAACCCGTCGTGAGCTAGTTTCGTTGAGTTTTGAAGCCAAGTTTGATCCTTAGAGCTTTCCACGTTCATATCTTACTTCTACACGTGTAATCTCTTTTAGCTTACTTCAATGCAATGTAAGTTTACTTTGATATAAGAAAGTGTGTTAAGGCGACATAAAGTGGTGTATAGGTTGGAACACTGTCTTTCCTTCCTTAATTTAGAAGTTTTGTCTATAGGTGAACCTGTCGTGAGCTACTTTCGTTGAGTTATGAAGCCGAGTTTGATCTTTAGAGCTTTCCATGTTCATATCGTACTTCTACACATGTAATCTCTTTTAGCTTACTTTAATGCAATGTAAAATTACTTTGACATAAGAAAGTGCTTTAAGCCGACATAAGTGGCGTCAAAGGTTGGAACACGGTCATTCTTTCCTTAATCTATAAGTTTTGTCTATAGGTGAATCCGTCGTGAGCTACTTTCGTTGAGTTATGAAGCCGAGTTTGATCCTTAGAGCTTTCTATGTTCATATCATGCTTCTACACATGTAATCTCTTTTAGCTTAGTTCAATGCAATGTAAGGTTACTTTGAAATAAGAAAGTGTGTTAAGCCGACATAAGGTGGTGTCATAGGTTTGAACACTGTCATTCTTTCCTAATCTAGAAGTTTTGTTTATAGGTAAACCCGTCGTGAGCTACTTTCGTTGAGTTATGAAGCCGAATTTGATCTTTAGAGCTTTCCATGTTCATATCATACTTCTACACATGTAATTTCTTTTAGCTTACTTCAATGCAATGTAAAATTACTAAGACATAAGAAACTGTGTTAAGCCGACATAAGGTGCGTCAAAGGTTCGAACACGGTCATTCTTTCCTTAATCTAGAAATTTTGTCTATAGGTGAACCTGTCGTGAGCTACTTTCGTTGAGTTTTGAAGCCGAGTTTGATCTTTAGAGATTTCCATGTTCATATCGTACTTCTACACATGTAATCTCTTTTAGCTTACTTCAATGCAATGTAAAGTTACTTTGACATAAGAAAGTGTGTTAAGCGAACATAAGGTGGTGTCAAAGGTTGGAACACGGTCATTCTTTCCTTAATTTAGAAGTTTTGTCTATAGGTGAACCCGTCGTGAGCTACTTTCGTTGAATTTTGAAGCCAAGTTTGATCCTTAGAGATTTCCACGTTCATATCTTACATCTACACGTGTAATCTCTTTTAGCTTACTTCAATGCAATGAAAGTTTACTTTGACATAAGAAAGTGTGTTCAGCCGACATAAGGTGGTGTCATAGGTTGGAAAACGGTCATTCTTCTCTTAATCTAGAAGTTTTGTCTATTGGTGAACCTGTCGTGAGCTATTTTCGTTGAGTTATGAAGCCGAGTTTGATCTTTAGAGATTTCCATGTTCATATCGTACTTCTACACATGCAATCTCTTTTAGCTTACTTCAATGCAATTTAAAGTTACTTTGACATAAGAAAGTGTATTAAGCCAACATAAGGTGGTGTCAAAGGTTGGAACACGGTCATTCTTTCCTTAATCTAGAAGTTTTGTCTATAGGTGAACCCGTCGTGAGCTACTTTCTTTGAATTTTGAAGCCAAGTTTGATCCTTAGAGCTTTCCACGTTCATATCTTACATCTACACGTGTAATCTGTTTTAGCTTACTTCAATGCAATGTAAGTTTACTTTGACATAAGAAAGTGTGTTAAGCCGACATAAGGTGGTGTATAGGTTGGAACACTGTCATTCTTTCCTTAATCTAGAAGTTTTGTCTATAGGTGAACCTGTCGTGAGCTACTTTCGTTGAGTTATGTTAGCTTAGTTCAATGCAATGTAAGGTTACTTTGACATAAGAAAATGTGTTAAGCCAACATAAGGTGATGTCAAAGGTTGGAACACGTTCATTCTTTCCTTAATCTAGAAGTTTTGTCTATAGGTGAACCCGTCGTGAGCTACTTTCGTTGAGTTTTGAAGCCAAGTTTGATCTTTAGAGCTTTCCACGTTCATATCTTACTTCTACACGTGTAATCTCTTTTAGCTTACTTCAATGCAATGTACGTTTACTTTCACATAAGAAAGTGTGTTAAGCCGACATAAGGTGGTGTATAGGTTGGAACACTGTCATTCTTTCCTTAATCTAGAAGTTTTGTCTATAGGTGAACCTGTCGTGAGCTACTTTCGTTGAGTTATGTTAGCTTAGTTCAATGCAATGTAAGGTTACTTTGACATAAGAAAATGTGTTAAGCCAACATAAGGTGATGTCAAAGGTTCGAACACGTTCATTCTTTCCTTAATCTAGAAATTTTGTCTATAGGTAAACCCGTCGTGAGCTACTTTCGTTGAGTTATGAAGCCGAGTTATATCCTTAGAGCTTTCTATGTTCATATTATGCATCTACACATGTAATCTCTTTTAGCATAGTTCAATGCAATGTAAGGCTACTTTGAAACAAGAAAGTGTGTTAAGCTGACATAAGGTGCTGTCATAGGTTGGAACACAGTCATTCTTTACTAATCTAGAAGTTTTGTTTATAGGTGAACCCGTCGTGAGCTACTTTCGTTGAGTTATGAAGCCGAGTTTGATCTTTAGAGCTTTCCATGTTCATATCGTACTTCTACACATGTAATCTCTTTTAGTTAACTTTAATGCAAGGTAAAATTACTTTGACATAAGAAAGTGCTTTAAGCCGACATAAGGTGGTGTCAAAGGGTGGAACACGGTCATTCTTTCCTTAATCTATAAGTTTTGTCTATAGGTGAATCCGTCGTGAGCTACTTTCGTTGAGTTATGAAGCCGAGTTTGATCCTTAGAGCTTTTTATGTTCATATCATGCTTCTACACATGTAATCTCTTTTAGCTTAGTTCAATGCAATGTAAGGTTACTTTGAAATAAGAAAGTGTGTTAAGCCGACATAAGGTGGTGTCATAGGTTTGAACACTGTCATTCTTTCCTAATCTAGAAGTTTTGTTTATAGGTAAACCCGTCGTGAGCTACTTTCGTTGAGTTATGAAGCCGAATTTGATCCTTAGAGCTTTCTATGTTCATATCGTACTTCTACACATGTAATCTCTTTTAGCTTAGTTCAATGCAATGTAAGGTTACTTTGACATAAGAAAGTGTGTTAAGCCGACATAAGGTTGTGTCATAGGTTTAGGTTGAAACACAGTCATTCTTTCTTAATCTAGAAGTTTTGTCTATAGGTAAACCCGTCGTGAGCTAGTTTCGTTGAGTTTTGAAGCCAAGTTTGATCCTTAGAGCTTTCCACGTTCATATCTTACTTCTACACATGTAATCTCTTTTAGCTTACTTCAATGCAATGTAAGTTTACTTTGATATAAGAAAGTGTGTTAAGGCGACATAAAGTGGTGTATAGGTTGGAACACTGTATTTCCTTCCTTAATTTAGAAGTTTTGTGTATAGGTGAACCTGTCGTGAGCTACTTTCATTGAGTTATGAAGCCGAGTTTGATCTTTAGAGCTTTCCATGTTCATATCGTACTTCTACACATGTAATCTCTTTTAGCTTACTTTAATGCAATGTAAAATTACTTTGACATAAGAAAGTGCTTTAAGCCGACATAAGTGGCGTCAAAGGTTGGAACACGGTCATTCTTTCCTTAATCTATAAGTTTTGTCTATAGGTGAATCCGTCGTGAGCTACTTTCGTTGAGTTATGAAGCCGAGTTTGATCCTTAGAGCTTTCTATGTTCATATCATGCTTCTACACATGTAATCTCTTTTAGCTTAGTTCAATGCAATGTAAGGTTACTTTGAAATAAGAAAGTGTGTTAAGCCGACATAAGGTGGTGTCATAGGTTTGAACACTGTCATTCTTTCCTAATCTAGAAGTTTTGTTTATAGGTAAACCCGTCGTGAGCTACTTTCGTTGAGTTATGAAGCCGAATTTGATCTTTAGAGCTTTCCATGTTCATATCATACTTCTACACATGTAATTTCTTTTAGCTTACTTCAATGCAATGTAAAGTTACTAAGACATAAGAAACTGTGTTAAGCCGACATAAGGTGCGTCAAAGGTTCGAACACGGTCATTCTTTCCTTAATCTAGAAATTTTGTCTATAGGTGAACCCGTCGTGAGCTACTTTCGTTTGGTTATGAAGCCGAGTTTGATCCTTAGAGCTTTCTATGTTCATATCGTACTTCTACACATGTAATCTCTTTTAGCTTAGTTCAATGCAATGTAAGGTTACTTTGACATAAGAAAGTGTGTTAAGCCGACATAAGGTTGTGTCATAGGTTTAGGTTGAAACACAGTCATTCTTTCCTAATCTAGAAGTTTTGTCTATAGGTAAACCCGTCGTGAGCTAGTTTCGTTGAGTTTTGAAGCCAAGTTTGATCCTTAGAGCTTTCCACGTTTATATCTTACTTCTACACATGTAATCTCTTTTAGCTTACTTCAATGCAATGTAAGTTTACTTTGATATAAGAAAGTGTGTTAAGGCGACATAAAGTGGTGTATAGGTTGGAACACTGTCTTTCCTTCCTTAATTTAGAAGTTTTGTCTATAGGTGAACCTGTCGTGAGCTACTTTCATTGAGTTATGAAGCCGAGTTTGATCTTTAGAGCTTTCCATGTTCATATCGTACTTCTACACATGTAATCTCTTTTAGCTTACTTTAATGCAATGTAAAATTACTTTGACATAAGAAAGTGCTTTAAGCCGACATAAGTGGCGTCAAAGGTTGGAACACGGTCATTCTTTCCTTAATCTATAAGTTTTGTCTATAGGTGAATCCGTCGTGAGCTACTTTCGTTGAGTTATGAAGCCGAGTTTGATCCTTAGAGCTTTCTATGTTCATATCATGCTTCTACACATGTAATCTCTTTTAGCTTAGTTCAATGCAATGTAAGGTTACTTTGAAATAAGAAAGTGTGTTAAGCCGACATAAGGTGGTGTCATAGGTTTGAACACTGTCATTCTTTCCTAATCTAGAAGTTTTGTTTATAGGTAAACCCGTCGTGAGCTACTTTCGTTGAGTTATGAAGCCGAATTTGATCTTTAGAGCTTTCCATGTTCATATCATACTTTTACACATGTAATTTCTTTTAGCTTACTTCAATGCAATGTAAAGTTACTAAGACATAAGAAACTGTGTTAAGCCGACATAAGGTGCGTCAAAGGTTCGAACACGGTCATTCTTTCCTTAATCTAGAAATTTTGTCTATAGGTGAACCCGTCGTGAGCTACTTTCGTTTGGTTATGAAGCCGAGTTTGATCCTTAGAGCTTTCTATGTTCATATCGTACTTCTACACATGTAATCTCTTTTAGCTTAGTTCAATGCAATGTAAGGTTACTTTGACATAAGAAAGTGTGTTAAGCCGACATAAGGTTGTGTCATAGGTTTAGGTTGAAACACAGTCATTCGTTCCTAATCTAGAAGTTTTGTCTATAGGTAAACCCGTCGTGAGCTAGTTTCGTTGAGTTTTGAAGCCAAGTTTGATCCTTAGAGCTTTCCACGTTCATATCTTACTTCTACACATGTAATCTCTTTTAGCTTACTTCAATGCAATGTAAGTTTACTTTGATATAAGAAAGTGTGTTAAGGCGACATAAAGTGGTGTATAGGTTGGAACACTTTCTTTCCTTCCTTAATTTAGAAGTTTTGTGTATAGGTGAACCTGTCGTGAGCTACTTTCGTTGAGTTATGAAGCCGAGTTTGATCTTTAGAGCTTTCCATGTTCATATCGTACTTCTACACATGTAATCTCTTTTAGCTAACTTTAATGCAAGGTAAAATTACTTTGACATAAGAAAGTGCTTTAAGCCGACATAAGGTGGTGTCAAAGGGTGGAACACGGTCATTCTTTCCTTAATCTATAAGTTTTGTCTATAGGTGAATCCGTCGTGAGCTACTTTCGTTGAGTTATGAAGCCGAGTTTGATCCTTAGAGCTTTTTATGTTCATATCATGCTTCTACACATGTAATCTCTTTTAGCTTAGTTCAATGCAGTGTAAGGTTACTTTGAAATAAGAAAGTGTGTTAAGCCAACATAAGGTGGTGTCATAGGTTTGAACACTGTCATTCTTTCCTAATCTAGAAGTTTTGTTTATAGGTAAACCCGTCGTGAGCTACTTTCGTTGAGTTATGAAGCCGAATTTGATCCTTAGAGCTTTCTATGTTCATATCGTACTTCTACACATGTAATCTCTTTTAGCTTAGTTCAATGCAATGTAAGGTTACTTTGACATAAGAAAGTGTGTTAAGCCGACATAAGGTTGTGTCATAGGTTTAGGTTGAAACACAGTCATTCTTTCCTAATCTAGAAGTTTTGTCTATAGGTAAACCCGTCGTGAGCTAGTTTCGTTGAGTTTTGAAGCCAAGTTTGATCCTTAGAGCTTTCCACGTTCATATCTTACTTCTACACATGTAATCTCTTTTAGCTTACTTCAATGCAATGTAAGTTTACTTTGATATAAGAAAGTGTGTTAAGGCGACATAAAGTGGTGTATAGGTTGGAACACTGTATTTCCTTCCTTAATTTAGAAGTTTTGTGTATAGGTGAACCTGTCGTGAGCTACTTTCATTAAGTTATGAAGCCGAGTTTGATCTTTAGAGCTTTCCATGTTCATATCGTACTTCTACACATGTAATCTCTTTTAGCTTACTTTAATGCAATGTAAAATTACTTTGACATAAGAAAGTGCTTTAAGCCGACATAAGTGGCGTCAAAGGTTGGAACACGGTCATTCTTTCCTTAATCTATAAGTTTTGTCTATAGGTGAATCCGTCGTGAGCTACTTTCGTTGAGTTATGAAGCCGAGTTTGATCCTTAGAGCTTTCTATGTTCATATCATGCTTCTACACATGTAATCTCTTTTAGCTTAGTTCAATGCAATGTAAGGTTACTTTGAAATAAGAAAGTGTGTTAAGCCGACATAAGGTGGTGTCATAGGTTTGAACACTGTCATTCTTTCCTAATCTAGAAGTTTTGTTTATAGGTAAACCCGTCGTGAGCTACTTTTGTTGAGTTATGAAGCCGAATTTGATCTTTAGAGCTTTCCATGTTCATATCATACTTCTACACATGTAATTTCTTTTAGCTTACTTCAATGCAATGTAAAGTTACTAAGACATAAGAAACTGTGTTAAGCCGACATAAGGTGCGTCAAAGGTTCGAACACGGTCATTCTTTCCTTAATCTAGAAATTTTGTCTATAGGTGAACCCGTCGTGAGCTACTTTCGTTTGGTTATGAAGCCGAGTTTGATCCTTAGAGCTTTCTATGTTCATATCGTACTTCTACACATGTAATCTCTTTTAGCTTAGTTCAATGCAATGTAAGGTTACTTTGACATAAGAAAGTGTGTTAAGCCGACATAAGGTTGTGTCATAGGTTTAGGTTGAAACACAGTCATTCTTTCTTAATCTAGAAGTTTTGTCTATAGGTAAACCCGTCGTGAGCTAGTTTCGTTGAGTTTTGAAGCCAAGTTTGATCCTTAGAGCTTTCCACGTTCATATCTTACTTCTACACGTGTAATCTCTTTTAGCTTACTTCAATGCAATGTAAGTTTACTTTGATATAAGAAAGTGTGTTAAGGCGACATAAAGTGGTGTATAGGTTGGAACACTGTCTTTCCTTCCTTAATTTAGAAGTTTTGTCTATAGGTGAACCTGTCGTGAGCTACTTTCGTTGAGTTATGAAGCCGAGTTTGATCTTTAGAGCTTTCCATGTTCATATCGTACTTCTACACATGTAATCTCTTTTAGCTTACTTTAATGCAATGTAAAATTACTTTGACATAAGAAAGTGCTTTAAGCCGACATAAGTGGCGTCAAAGGTTGGAACACGGTCATTCTTTCCTTAATCTATAAGTTTTGTCTATAGGTGAATCCGTCGTGAGCTACTTTCGTTGAGTTATGAAGCCGAGTTTGATCCTTAGAGCTTTCTATGTTCATATCATGCTTCTACACATGTAATCTCTTTTAGCTTAGTTCAATGCAATGTAAGGTTACTTTGAAATAAGAAAGTGTGTTAAGCCGACATAAGGTGGTGTCATAGGTTTGAACACTGTCATTCTTTCCTAATCTAGAAGTTTTGTTTATAGGTAAACCCGTCGTGAGCTACTTTCGTTGAGTTATGAAGCCGAATTTGATCTTTAGAGCTTTCCATGTTCATATCATACTTCTACACATGTAATTTCTTTTAGCTTACTTCAATGCAATGTAAAATTACTAAGACATAAGAAACTGTGTTAAGCCGACATAAGGTGCGTCAAAGGTTCGAACACGGTCATTCTTTCCTTAATCTAGAAATTTTGTCTATAGGTGAACCCGTCGTGAGCTGCTTTCGTTTGGTTATGAAGCCGAGTTTGATCCTTAGGGCTTTCTATGTTCATATCGTACTTCTACACATGTAATCTCTTTTAGCTTAGTTCAATGCAATGTAAGGTTACTTTGACATAAGAAAGTGTGTTAAGCCGACATAAGGTTGTGTCATAGGTTTAGGTTGAAACACAGTCATTCTTTCCTAATCTAGAAGTTTTGTCTATAGGTAAACCCGTCGTGAGCTAGTTTCGTTGAGTTTTGAAGCCAAGTTTGATCCTTAGAGCTTTCCACGTTCATATCTTACTTCTACACATGTAATCTCTTTTAGCTTACTTCAATGCAATGTAAGTTTACTTTGATATAAGAAAGTGTGTTAAGGCGACATAAGGTGGTGTATAGGTTGGAACACTGTCTTTCCTTCCTTAATTTAGAAGTTTTATCTATAGGTGAACCTGTCGTGAGCTACTTTCGTTGAGTTATGAAGCCGAGTTTGATCTTTAGAGCTTTCCATGTTCATATCGTACTTCTACACATGTAATCTCTTTTAGCTTACTTTAATGCAATGTAAAATTACTTTGACATGAGAAAGTGCTTTAAGCCGACATAAGGTGGTGTCAAAGGTTGGAACACGGTCATTCTTTCCTTAATCTATAAGTTTTGTCTATAGGTGAAGCCGTCGTGAGCTACTTTCGTTGAGTTATGAAGCCGAGTTTGATCCTTAGAGCTTTCTATGTTCATATCATGCTTCTACACATGTAATCTCTTTTAGCTTAGTTCAATGCAATGTAAGGTTACTTTGAAATAAGAAAGTGTGTTAAGCCGACATAAGGTGGTGTCATAGGTTTGAACACTGTCATTCTTTCCTAATCTAGAAATGTTGTCTATAGGTGAACCCGTCGTGAGCTACTTTCATTGGGTTATGAAGCCGAATTTGATCTTTAGAGCTTTCCATGTTCATATCATGCTTCTACACATGTAATCTCTTTTAGCTTACTTCAATGCAATGTAAAGTTACTTTGACATAAGAAACTGTGTTAAGCCGACATAAGGTGCGTCAAAGGTTCGAACACGGTCATTCTTTCCTTAATCTAGAAATTTTGTCTATAGGTGAACCCGTCGTGAGCTACTTTCGTTTGGTTATGAAGCCGAGTTTGATCCTTAGAGCTTTCTATGTTCATATCATGCTTCTACACATGTAATCTCTTTTAGCTTAGTTCAATGCAATGTAAGGTTACTTTGAAATAAGAAAGTGTGTTAAGCCGACATAAGGTGGTGTCATAGGTTTTGAACACTGTCATTCTTTCCTAATCTAGAAGTTTTGTTTATAGGTAAACCCGTCGTGAGCTACTTTCGTAGAGTTATGAAGCCGAATTTGATCTTTAGAGCTTTCCATGTTCATATCATACTTCTACACATGTAATTTCTTTTAGCTTACTTCAATGCAATGTAAAGTTACTAAGACATAAGAAACTGTGTTAAGCCGACATAAGGTGCGTCAAAGGTTCGAACACGGTCATTCTTTCCTTAATCTAGAAATTTTGTCTATAGGTGAACCCGTCGTGAGCTACTTTCGTTTGGTTATGAAGCCGAGTTTGATCCTTAGAGCTTTCTATGTTCATATCGTACTTCTACACATGTAATCTCTTTTAGCTTAGTTCAATGCAATGTAAGGTTACTTTGACATAAGAAAGTGTGTTAAGCCGACATAAGGTTGTGTCATAGGTTTAGGTTGAAACACAGTCATTCTTTCCTAATCTAGAAGTTTTGTCTATAGGTAAACCCGTCGTGAGCTAGTTTCGTTGAGTTTTGAAGCCAAGTTTGATCCTTAGAGCTTTCCACGTTTATATCTTACTTCTACACATGTAATCTCTTTTAGCTTACTTCAATGCAATGTAAGTTTACTTTGATATAAGAAAGTGTGTTAAGGCGACATAAAGTGGTGTATAGGTTGGAACACTGTCTTTCCTTCCTTAATTTAGAAGTTTTGTCTATAGGTGAACCTGTCGTGAGCTACTTTCATTGAGTTATGAAGCCGAGTTTGATCTTTAGAGCTTTCCATGTTCATATCGTACTTCTACACATGTAATCTCTTTTAGCTTACTTTAATGCAATGTAAAATTACTTTGACATAAGAAAGTGCTTTAAGCCGACATAAGTGGCGTCAAAGGTTGGAACACGGTCATTCTTTCCTTAATCTATAAGTTTTGTCTATAGGTGAATCCGTCGTGAGCTACTTTCGTTGAGTTATGAAGCCGAGTTTGATCCTTAGAGCTTTCTATGTTCATATCATGCTTCTACACATGTAATCTCTTTTAGCTTAGTTCAATGCAATGTAAGGTTACTTTGAAATAAGAAAGTGTGTTAAGCCGACATAAGGTGGTGTCATAGGTTTGAACACTGTCATTCTTTCCTAATCTAGAAGTTTTGTTTATAGGTAAACCCGTCGTGAGCTACTTTCGTTGAGTTATGAAGCCGAATTTGATCTTTAGAGCTTTCCATGTTCATATCATGCTTCTACACATGTAATCTCTTTTAGCTTACTTCAATGCAATGTAAAGTTACTTTGACATAAGAAACTGTGTTAAGCCGACATAAGGTGCGTCAAAGGTTCGAACACGGTCATTCTTTCCTTAATCTAGAAATTTTGTCTATAGGTGAACCCGTCGTGAGCTACTTTCGTTTGGTTATGAAGCCGAGTTTGATCCTAAGAGCTTTCTATGTTCATATCATGCTTCTACACATGTAATCTCTTTTAGCTTAGTTCAATGCAATGTAAGGTTACTTTGAAATAAGAAAGTGTGTTAAGCCGACATAAGGTGGTGTCATAGGTTTGAACACTGTCATTCTTTCCTAATCTAGAAGTTTTGTTTATAGGTAAACCCGTCGTGAGCTACTTTCGTTGAGTTATGAAGCCGAATTTGATCTTTAGAGCTTTCCATGTTCATATCATACTTCTACACATGTAATCTCTTTTAGCTTACTTCAATGCAATGTAAAGTTACTAAGACATAAGAAACTGTGTTAAGCCGACATAAGGTGCGTCAAAGGTTCGAACACGGTCATTCTTTCCTTAATCTAGAAATTTTGTCTATAGGTGAACCCGTCGTGAGCTACTTTCGTTTGGTTATGAAGCCGAGTTTGATCCTTAGAGCTTTCTATGTTCATATCGTACTTCTACACATGTAATCTCTTTTAGCTTAGTTCAATGCAATGTAAGGTTACTTTGACATAAGAAAGTGTGTTAAGCCGACATAAGGTTGTGTCATAGTTTTAGGTTGAAACACAGTCATTCTTTCCTAATCTAGAAGTTTTGTCTATAGGTAAACCCGTCGTGAGCTAGTTTCGTTGAGTTTTGAAGCCAAGTTTGATCCTTAGAGCTTTCCACGTTCATATCTTACTTCTACACATGTAATCTCTTTTAGCTTACTTCAATGCAATGTAAGGTTACTTTGAAATAAGAAAGTGTGTTAAGCCGACATAAGGTGGTGTCATAGGTTTGAACACTGTCATTCTTTCCTAATCTAGAAGTTTTGTTTATAGGTAAACCCGTCGTGAGCTACTTTCGTTGAGTTATGAAGCCGAATTTGATCTTTAGAGCTTTCCATGTTCATATCATACTTCTACACATGTAATCTCTTTTAGCTTACTTCAATGCAATGTAAAGTTACTTTGACATAAGAAACTGTGTTAAGCCGACATAAGGTGCGCAAAGGTTCGAACACGGTCATTCTTTCCTTAATCTAGAAATTTTGTCTATAGGTGAACCCGTCGTGAGCTACTTTCGTTTGGTTATGAAGCCGAGTTTGATCCTTAGAGCTTTCTATGTTCATATCATGCTTCTACACATGTAATCTCTTTTAGCTTAGTTCAATGCAATGTAAGGTTACTTTGAAATAAGAAAGTGTGTTAAGCCGACATAAGGTGGTGTCATAGGTTTGAACACTGTCATTCTTTCCTAATCTAGAAGTTTTGTTTATAGGTAAACCCGTCGTGAGCTACTTTCGTTGAGTTATGAAGCCGAATTTGATCTTTAGAGCTTTCCATGTTCATATCATACTTCTACACATGTAATCTCTTTTAGCTTACTTCAATGCAATGTAAAGTTACTTTGACATAAGAAACTGTGTTAAGCCGACATAAGGTGCGTCAAAGATTCGAACACGGTCATTCTTTCCTTAATCTAGAAATTTTGTCTATAGGTGAACCCGTCGTGAGCTACTTTCGTTTGGTTATGAAGCCGAGTTTGATCCTTAGAGCTTTCTATGTTCATATCGTACTTCTACACATGTAATCTCTTTTATCTTAGTTCAATGCAATGTAAGGTTACTTTGAAATAAGAAAGTGTGTTAAGCCGACATAAGGTGGTGTCATAGGTTTGAACATTGTCATTCTTTCCTAATCTAGAAGTTTTGTTTATAGGTAAACCCGTCGTGAGCTACTTTCGTTTGGTTATGAAGCCGAGTTTGATCCTTAGAGCTTTCCATGTTCATATCGTACTTCTACACATGTAATCTCTATTAGCCTACTTTAATGCAATGTAAAATTACTTTGACATAAGAAAGTGCTTTAAGCCGACATAAGGTGGTGTCAAAGGTTGGAACACGGTCATTCTTTCCTTAATCTATAAGTTTTGTTTATAGGTGAACCCGTCGTGAGCTACTTTCGTTTGGTTATGAAGCCGAGTTTGATCCTTAGAGCTTTCCATGTTCATATCGTACTTCTACACATGTAATCTCTTTTAGCTTACTTTAATGCAATGTAAAATTACTTTGACATAAGAAAGTGCTTTAAGCCGACATAAGGTGGTGTCAAAGGTTGGAACACGGTCATTCTTTCCTTAATCTATAAGTTTTGTCTATAGGTGAATCCGTCGTGAGCTACTTTCGTTGAGTTATGAAGCCGAGTTTGATCCTTAGAGCTTTCTATGTTCATATCATGCTTCTACACATGTAATCTCTTTTAGCTTAGTTCAATGCAATGTAAGGTTACTTTGAAATAAGAAAGTGTGTTAAGCCGACATAAGGTGGTGTCATAGGTTTGAACACTGTCATTCTTTCCTAATCTAGAAGTTTTGTTTATAGGTAAACCCGTCGTGAGCTACTTTCGTTGAGTTATGAAGCCGAATTTGATCTTTAGAGCTTTCCATGTTCATATCATACTTTTACACATGTAATCTCTTTTAGCTTACTTCAATGCAATGTAAAGTTACTTTGACATAAGAAACTGTGTTAAGCCGACATAAGGTGCGTCAAAGGTTCGAACACGGTCATTCTTTCCTTAATCTAGAAATTTTTTCTATAGGTGAACCCGTCGTGAGCTACTTTCGTTTGGTTATGAAGCCGAGTTTGATCCTTAGAGCTTTCTATGTTCATATCGTACTTCTACACATGTAATCTCTTTTATCTTAGTTCAATGCAATGTAAGGTTACTTTGACATAAGAAAGTGTGTTAAGCCGACATAAGGTTGTGTCATAGGTTTAGGTTGAAACACAGTCATTCTTTCCTAATCTAGAAGTTTTGTCTATAGGTAAACCCGTCGTGAGCTAGTTTCGTTGAGTTTTGAAGCCAAGTTTGATCCTTAGAGCTTTCCACGTTCATATCTTACTTCTACACATGTAATCTCTTTTAGCTTACTTCAATGCAATGTAAGTTTACTTTGATATAAGAAAGTGTGTTAAGGCGACATAAAGTGGTGTGTAGGTTGGAACACTGTCTTTCCTTCCTTAATTTAGAAGTTTTGTCTATAGGTGAACCTGTCGTGAGCTACTTTCATTGAGTTATGAAGCTGAGTTTGATCTTTAGAGCTTTCCATGTTCATATCGTACTTCTACACATGTAATCTCTTTTAGCTTACTTTAATGCAATGTAAAATTACTTTGACATAAGAAAGTGCTTTAAGCCGACATAAGTGGCGTCAAAGGTTGGAACACGGTCATTCTTTCCTTAATCTATAAGTTTTGTCTATAGGTGAATCCGTCGTGAGCTACTTTCGTTGAGTTATGAAGCCGAGTTTGATCCTTAGAGCTTTCTATGTTCATATCATGCTTCTACACATGTAATCTCTTTTAGCTTAGTTCAATGCAATGTAAGGTTACTTTGAAATAAGAAAGTGTGTTAAGCCGACATAAGGTGGTGTCATAGGTTTGAACACTGTCATTCTTTCCTAATCTAGAAGTTTTGTTTATAGGTAAACCCGTCGTGAGCTACTTTCGTTGAGTTATGAAGCCGAATTTGATCTTTAGAGCTTTCCATGTTCATATCATACTTCTACACATGTAATCTCTTTTAGCTTACTTCAATGCAATGTAAAGTTACTTTGACATAAGAAACTGTGTTAAGCCGACATAAGGTGCGTCAAAGGTTCGAACACGGTCATTCTTTCCTTAATCTAGAAATTTTTTCTATAGGTGAACCCGTCGTGAGCTACTTTCGTTTGGTTATGAAGCCGAGTTTGATCCTTAGAGCTTTCTATGTTCATATCGTACTTCTACACATGTAATCTCTTTTAGCTTAGTTTAATGCAATGTAAGGTTACTTTGACATAAGAAAGTGTGTTAAGCCGACATAAGGTTGTGTCATAGGTTTAGGTTGAAACACAGTCATTCTTTCCTAATCTAGAAGTTTTGTCTATAGGTAAACCCGTCGTGAGCTAGTTTCGTTGAGCTTTGAAGCCAAGTTTGATCCTTAGAGCTTTCCACGTTCATATCTTACTTCTACACATGTAATCTCTTTTAGCTTACTTCAATGCAATGTAAGTTTACTTTGATATAAGAAAGTGTGTTAAGGCGACATAAGGTGGTGTATAGGTTGGAACACTGTCTTTCCTTCCTTAATTTAGAAGTTTTGTCTATAGGTGAACCTGTCGTGAGCTACTTTAGTTGAGTTATGAAGCCGAGTTTGATCTTTAGAGCTTTCCATGTTCATATCGTACTTCTACACATGTAATCTCTTTTAGCTTACTTTAATGCAATGTAAAATTACTTTGACATAAGAAAGTGCTTTAAGCCGACATAAGTGGCGTCAAAGGTTGGAACACGGTCATTCTTTCCTTAATCTATAAGTTTTGTCTATAGGTGAATCCGTCGTGAGCTACTTTCGTTGAGTTATGAAGCCGAGTTTGATCCTTAGAGCTTTCTATGTTCATATCGTACTTCTACACATGTAATCTCTTTTATCTTAGTTCAATGCAATGTAAGGTTACTTTGACATAAGAAAGTGTGTTAAGCCGACATAAGGTGGTGTCATAGGTTTGAACACTGTCATTCTTTCCTAATCTAGAAGTTTTGTTTATAGGTAAACCCGTCGTGAGCTACTTTCGTTGAGTTATGAAGCCGAATTTGATCTTTAGAGCTTTCCATGTTCATATCATACTTCTACACATGTAATCTCTTTTAGCTTACTTCAATGCAATGTAAAGTTACTTTGACATAAGAAACTGTGTTAAGCCGACATAAGGTGCGTCAAAGGTTCGAACACGGTCATTCTTTCCTTAATCTAGAAATTTTTTCTATAGGTGAACCCGTCGTGAGCTACTTTCGTTTGGTTATGAAGCCGAGTTTGATCCTTAGAGCTTTCTATGTTCATATCGTACTTCTACACATGTAATCTCTTTTATCTTAGTTCAATGCAATGTAAGGTTACTTTGACATAAGAAAGTGTGTTAAGCCGACATAAGGTTGTGTCATAGGTTTAGGTTGAAACACAGTCATTCTTTCCTAATCTAGAAGTTTTGTCTATAGGTAAACCCGTCGTGAGCTAGTTTCGTTGAGTTTTGAAGCCAAGTTTGATCCTTAGAGTTTTCCACGTTCATATCTTACTTCTACACATGTAATCTCTTTTAGTTTACTTCAATGCAATGTAAGTTTACTTTGATATAAGAAAGTGTGTTAAGGCGACATAAAGTGGTGTGTAGGTTGGAACACTGTCTTTCCTTCCTTAATTTAGAAGTTTTGTCTATAGGTGAACCTGTCGTGAGCTACTTTCATTGAGTTATGAAGCTGAGTTTGATCTTTAGAGCTTTCCATGTTCATATCGTACTTCTACACATGTAATCTCTTTTAGCTTACTTTAATGCAATGTAAAATTACTTTGACATAAGAAAGTGCTTTAAGCCGACATAAGTGGCGTCAAAGGTTGGAACACGGTCATTCTTTCCTTAATCTATAAGTTTTGTCTATAGGTGAATCCGTCGTGAGCTACTTTCGTTGAGTTATGAAGCCGAGTTTGATCCTTAGAGCTTTCTATGTTCATATCATGCTTCTACACATGTAATCTCTTTTAGCTTAGTTCAATGCAATGTAAGGTTACTTTGAAATAAGAAAGTGTGTTAAGCCGACATAAGGTGGTGTCATAGGTTTGAACACTGTCATTCTTTCCTAATCTAGAAGTTTTGTTTATAGGTAAACCCGTCGTGAGCTACTTTCGTTGAGTTATGAAGCCGAATTTGATCTTTAGAGCTTTCCATGTTCATATCATACTTCTACACATGTAATCTCTTTTAGCTTACTTCAATGCAATGTAAAGTTACTAAGACATAAGAAACTGTGTTAAGCCGACATAAGGTGCGTCAAAGGTTCGAACACGGTCATTCTTTCCTTAATCTAGAAATTTTGTCTATAGGTGAACCCGTCGTGAGCTACTTTCGTTTGGTTATGAAGCCGAGTTTGATCCTTAGAGCTTTCTATGTTCATATCGTACTTCTACACATGTAATCTCTTTTAGCTTAGTTTAATGCAATGTAAGGTTACTTTGACATAAGAAAGTGTGTTAAGCCGACATAAGGTTGTGTCATAGGTTTAGGTTGAAACACAGTCATTCTTTCCTAATCTAGAAGTTTTGTCTATAGGTAAACCCGTCGTGAGCTAGTTTCGTTGAGCTTTGAAGCCAAGTTTGATCCTTAGAGCTTTCCACGTTCATATCTTACTTCTACACATGTAATCTCTTTTAGCTTACTTCAATGCAATGTAAGTTTACTTTGATATAAGAAAGTGTGTTAAGGCGACATAAGGTGGTGTATAGGTTGGAACACTGTCTTTCCTTCCTTAATTTAGAAGTTTTGTCTATAGGTGAACCTGTCGTGAGCTACTTTCGTTGAGTTATGAAGCCGAGTTTGATCTTTAGAGCTTTCCATGTTCATATCGTACTTCTACACATGTAATCTCTTTTAGCTTACTTTAATGCAATGTAAAATTACTTTGACATAAGAAAGTGCTGTAAGCCTACATAAGGTGGTGTCAAAGGTTGGAACACGGTCATTCTTTCCTTAATCTATAAGTTTTGTCTATAGGTAAACCCGTCGTGAGCTAGTTTCGTTGAGCTTTGAAGCCAAGTTTGATCCTTAGAGCTTTCCACGTTCATATCTTACTTCTATACATGTAATCTCTTTTAGCTTACTTCAATGCAATGTAAGGTTACTTTGAAATAAGAAAGTGTGTTAAGCCGACATAAGGTGGTGTCATAGGTTTGAACATTGTCATTCTTTCCTAATCTAGAAGTTTTGTTTATAGGTAAACCCGTCGTGAGCTACTTTCGTTGAGTTATGAAGCCGAATTTGATCTTTAGAGCTTTCCATGTTCATATCATACTTCTACACATGTAATCTCTTTTAGCTTACTTCAATGCAATGTAAAGTTACTTTGACATAAGAAACTGTGTTAAGCCGACATAAGGTGCGTCAAAGGTTCGAACACGGTCATTCTTTCCTTAATCTAGAAATTTTGTCTATAGGTGAACCCGTCGTGAGCTACTTTCGTTTGGTTATGAAGCCGAGTTTGATCCTTAGAGCTTTCTATGTTCATATCGTACTTCTACACATGTAATCTCTTTTAGCTTAGTTTAATGCAATGTAAGGTTACTTTGACATAAGAAAGTGTGTTAAGCCGACATAAGGTTGTGTCATAGGTTTAGGTTGAAACACAGTCATTCTTTCCTAATCTAGAAGTTTTGTCTATAGGTAAACCCGTCGTGAGCTAGTTTCGTTGAGCTTTGAAGCCAAGTTTGATCCTTAGAGCTTTCCACGTTCATATCTTACTTCTACACATGTAATCTCTTTTAGTTTACTTCAATGCAATGTAAGTTTACTTTGATATAAGAAAGTGTGTTAAGGCGACATAAGGTGGTGTATAGGTTGGAACACTGTCTTTCCTTCCTTAATTTAGAAGTTTTGTCTATAGGTGAACCTGTCGTGAGCTACTTTCGTTGAGTTATGAAGCCGAGTTTGATCTTTAGAGCTTTCCATGTTCATATCGTACTTCTACACATGTAATCTCTTTTAGCTTACTTTAATGCAATGTAAAATTACTTTGACATAAGAAAGTGCTGTAAGCCTACATAAGGTGGTGTCAAAGGTTGGAACACGGTCATTCTTTCCTTAATCTATAAGTTTTGTCTATAGGTAAACCCGTCGTGAGCTAGTTTCGTTGAGCTTTGAAGCCAAGTTTGATCCTTAGAGCTTTCCACGTTCATATCTTACTTCTATACATGTAATCTCTTTTAGCTTACTTCAATGCAATGTAAGGTTACTTTGAAATAAGAAAGTGTGTTAAGCCGACATAAGGTGGTGTCATAGGTTTGAACATTGTCATTCTTTCCTAATCTAGAAGTTTTGTTTATAGGTAAACCCGTCGTGAGCTACTTTCGTTGAGTTATGAAGCCGAATTTGATCTTTAGAGCTTTCCATGTTCATATCATACTTCTACACATGTAATCTCTTTTAGCTTACTTCAATGCAATGTAAAGTTACTTTGACATAAGAAACTGTGTTAAGCCGACATAAGGTGCGTCAAAGGTTCGAACACGGTCATTCTTTCCTTAATCTAGAAATTTTGTCTATAGGTGAACCCGTCGTGAGCTACTTTCGTTTGGTTATGAAGCCGAGTTTGATCCTTAGAGCTTTCTATGTTCATATCGTACTTCTACACATGTAATCTCTTTTAGCTTAGTTTAATGCAATGTAAGGTTACTTTGACATAAGAAAGTGTGTTAAGCCGACATAAGGTTGTGTCATAGGTTTAGGTTGAAACACAGTCATTCTTTCCTAATCTAGAAGTTTTGTCTATAGGTAAACCCGTCGTGAGCTAGTTTCGTTGAGCTTTGAAGCCAAGTTTGATCCTTAGAGCTTTCCACGTTCATATCTTACTTCTACACATGTAATCTCTTTTAGCTTACTTCAATGCAATGTAAGTTTACTTTGATATAAGAAAGTGTGTTAAGGCGACATAAGGTGGTGTATAGGTTGGAACACTGTCTTTCCTTCCTTAATTTAGAAGTTTTGTCTATAGGTGAACCTGTCGTGAGCTACTTTCGTTGAGTTATGAAGCCGAGTTTGATCTTTAGAGCTTTCCATGTTCATATCGTACTTCTACACATGTAATCTCTTTTAGCTTACTTTAATGCAATGTAAAATTACTTTGACATAAGAAAGTGCTGTAAGCCTACATAAGGTGGTGTCAAAGGTTGGAACACGGTCATTCTTTCCTTAATCTATAAGTTTTGTCTATAGGTAAACCCGTCGTGAGCTAGTTTCGTTGAGCTTTGAAGCCAAGTTTGATCCTTAGAGCTTTCCACGTTCATATCTTACTTCTATACATGTAATCTCTTTTAGCTTAGTTCAATGCAATGTAAGGTTACTTTGAAATAAGAAAGTGTGTTAAGCCGACATAAGGTGGTGTCATAGGTTTGAACATTGTCATTCTTTCCTAATCTAGAAGTTTTGTTTATAGGTAAACCCGTCGTGAGCTACTTTCGTTGAGTTATGAAGCCGAATTTGATCTTTAGAGCTTTCCATGTTCATATCATACTTCTACACATGTAATCTCTTTTAGCTTACTTCAATGCAATGTAAAGTTACTTTGACATAAGAAACTGTGTTAAGCCGACATAAGGTGCGTCAAAGGTTCGAACACGGTCATTCTTTCCTTAATCTAGAAATTTTGTCTATAGGTGAACCCGTCGTGAGCTACTTTCGTTTGGTTATGAAGCCGAGTTTGATCCTAAGAGCTTTCTATGTTCATATCATGCTTCTACACATGTAATCTCTTTTAGCTTAGTTCAATGCAATGTAAGGTTACTTTGAAATAAGAAAGTGTGTTAAGCCGACATAAGGTGGTGTCATAGGTTTGAACACTGTCATTCTTTCCTAATGTAGAAGTTTTGTTTAAAGGTAAACCCGTCGTGAGCTACTTTCGTTGAGTTATGAAGCCGAATTTGATCTTTAAAGCTTTCCATGTTCATATCATACTTCTACACATGTAATCTCTTTTAGCTTACTTCAATGCAATGTAAAGTTACTAAGACATAAGAAACTGTGTTAAGCCGACATAAGGTGCTTCAAAGGTTCGAACACGGTCATTCTTTCCTTAATCTAGAAATTTAGTCTATAGGTGAACCCGTCGTGAGCTACTTTCGTTTGGTTATGAAGCCGAGTTTGATCCTTAGAGCTTTCTATGTTCATATCGTACTTCTACACATGTAATCTCTTTTAGCTTAGTTCAATGCAATGTAAGGTTACTTTGACATAAGAAAGTGTGTTAAGCCGACATAAGGTTGTGTCATAGGTTTAGGTTGAAACACAGTCATTCTTTCCTAATCTAGAAGTTTTGTCTATAGGTAAACCCGTCGAGAGCTAGTTTCGTTGAGTTTTGAAGCCAAGTTTGATCCTTAGAGCTTTCCACGTTCATATCTTACTTCTACACATGTAATCTCTTTTAGCTTACTTCAATGCAATGTAAGGTTACTTTGAAATAAGAAAGTGTGTTAAGCCGACATAAGGTGGTGTCATAGGTTTGAACACTGTCATTCTTTCCTAATCTAGAAGTTTTGTTTATAGGTAAACCCGTCGTGAGCTACTTTCGTTTGGTTATGAAGCCGAGTTTGATCCTTAGAGCTTTCCATGTTCATATCGTACTTCTACACATGTAATCTCTTTTAGCCTACTTTAATGCAATGTAAAATTACTTTGCATAAGAAAGTGCTTTAAGCCGACATAAGGTGGTGTCAAAGGTTGGAACACGGTCATTCTTTCCTTAATCTATAAGTTTTGTTTATAGGTGAACCCGTCGTGAGCTACTTTCGTTTGGTTATGAAGCCGAGTTTGATCCTTAGAGCTTTCTATGTTCATATCATGCTTCTACACATGTAATCTCTTTTAGCTTACTTCAATGCAATGTAAAGTTACTTTGACATAAGAAACTGTGTTAAGCCGACATAAGGTGCGTCAAAGGTTCGAACACGGTCATTCTTTCCTTAATCTAGAAATTTTGTCTATAGGTGAACCCGTCGTGAGCTACTTTCGTTTGGTTATGAAGCCGAGTTTGATCCTAAGAGCTTTCTATGTTCATATCATGCTTCTACACATGTAATCTCTTTTAGCTTAGTTCAATGCAATGTAAGGTTACTTTGAAATAAGAAAGTGTGTTAAGCCGACATAAGGTGGTGTCATAGGTTTGAACACTGTCATTCTTTCCTAATCTAGAAGTTTTGTTTATAGGTAAACCCGTCGTGAGCTACTTTCGTTGAGTTATGAAGCCGAATTTGATCTTTAGAGCTTTCCATGTTCATATCATACTTCTACACATGTAATCTCTTTTAGCTTACTTCAATGCAATGTAAAGTTACTAAGACATAAGAAACTGTGTTAAGCCGACATAAGGTGCTTCAAAGGTTCGAACACGGTCATTCTTTCCTTAATCTAGAAATTTTGTCTATAGGTGAACCCGTCGTGAGCTACTTTCGTTTGGTTATGAAGCCGAGTTTGATCCTTAGAGCTTTCTATGTTCATATCGTACTTCTACACATGTAATCTCTTTTAGCTTAGTTCAATGCAATGTAAGGTTACTTTGACATAAGAAAGTGTGTTAAGCCGACATAAGGTTGTGTCATAGGTTTAGGTTGAAACACAGTCATTCTTTCCTAATCTAGAAGTTTTGTCTATAGGTAAACCCGTCGAGAGCTAGTTTCGTTGAGTTTTGAAGCCAAGTTTGATCCTTAGAGCTTTCCACGTTCATATCTTACTTCTACACATGTAATCTCTTTTAGCTTACTTCAATGCAATGTAAGGTTACTTTGAAATAAGAAAGTGTGTTAAGCCGACATAAGGTGGTGTCATAGGTTTGAACACTGTCATTCTTTCCTAATCTAGAAGTTTTGTTTATAGGTAAACCCGTCGTGAGCTACTTTCGTTTGGTTATGAAGCCGAGTTTGATCCTTAGAGCTTTCCATGTTCATATCGTACTTCTACACATGTAATCTCTTTTAGCCTACTTTAATGCAATGTAAAATTACTTTGCATAAGAAAGTGCTTTAAGCCGACATAAGGTGGTGTCAAAGGTTGGAACACGGTCATTCTTTCCTTAATCTATAAGTTTTGTTTATAGGTGAACCCGTCGTGAGCTACTTTCGTTTGGTTATGAAGCCGAGTTTGATCCTTAGAGCTTTCTATGTTCATATCATGCTTCTACACATGTAATCTCTTTTAGCTTAGTTCAATGCAATGTAAGGTTACTTTGAAATAAGAAAGTGTGTTAAGCTGACATAAGGTGGTGTCATAGGTTTGAACACAGTCATTCTTTCCTAATCTAGAAGTTTTGTTTATAGGTAAACCCGTCGTGAGCTACTTTCGTTGAGTTATGAAGCCGAATTTGATCTTTAGAGCTTTCCATGTTCATATCATACTTCTACACATGTAATCTCTTTTAGCTTACTTCAATGCAATGTAAAGTTACTTTGACATAAGAAACTGTGTTAAGCCGACATAAGGTGCGTCAAAGGTTGGAACACGGTCATTCTTTCCTTAATCTAGAAATTTTGTCTATAGGTGAACCCGTCGTAAGCTACTTTCGTTGGGTTATGAAGCCGAGTTAGATCCTTAGAGCTTTCTATGTTCATATCATGCTTCTACACATGTAATCTCTTTTAGCTTAGTTCAATGCAATGTAAGGTTACATTGAAATAAGAAAGTGTGTTAAGCCGACATAAGGTGGTGTCATAGGTTGGAACACAGTAATTCTTTCCTAATCTCGAAGTTTTGTCTATAGGTGAACCCATCGTAAGCTACTTTCGTTGAGTTATGAAGCCGAGTTTGATCTTTAGAGCT
This sequence comes from Lepidium didymum, assembly GCA_963920545.1. Lineage (NCBI taxonomy): Eukaryota > Viridiplantae > Streptophyta > Magnoliopsida > Brassicales > Brassicaceae > Lepidium > Lepidium didymum. The sequence goes on along the minus strand of OY986992.1, from coordinate 12,199,763 downwards.
TTCCATGTTCATATCATACTTCTACACATGTAATCTCTTTTAGCTTACTTCAATGCAATGTAAAGTTACTTTGACATAAAAAAGTGTGCTAAGCCGACATAAGGTGGTGTCAAAGGTTGGAACACGGTCATTCTTTCCTTAATCTATAAGTTTTGTCTATAGGTGAAGCCGTCGTGAGCTACTTTCGTTGAGTTATGAAGCCGAGTTTGATCCTTAGAGCTTTCTATGTTCATATCATGCTTCTACACATGTAATCTCTTTTAGCTTACTTCAATGCAATGTAAGGTTACTTTGAAATAAGAAAGTGTGTTAAGCCGACATAAGGTGGTGTCATAGGTTTGAACACTGTCATTCTTTCCTAATCTAGAAGTTTTGTTTATAGGTAAACCCGTCGTGAGCTACTTTCGTTGAGTTATGAAGCCGAATTTGATCTTTAGAGCTTTCCATGTTCATATCATACTTCTACACATGTAATCTGTTTTAGCTTAGTTCAATGCAATGTAAGGTTACTTTGACATAAGAAAGTGTGTTAAGCCGACGTAAGGTTGTGTCATAGGTTTAGGTTGAAACACAGTCATTCTTTCCTAATCTAGAAGTTTTGTCTATAGGTAAACCCGTCGTGAGCTAGTTTCGTTGAGTTTTGAAGCCAAGTTTGATCCTTAGAGCTTTCCACGTTCATATCTTACTTCTACACATGTAATCTCTTTTAGCTTACTTCAATGCAATGTAAGTTTACTTTGATATAAAAAAGTGTGTTAAGGCGACATAAGGTGGTGTATAGGTTGGAACACTGTCTTTCCTTCCTTAATTTAGAAGTTTTGTCTATAGGTGAACCTGTCGTGAGCTACTTTTGTTGAGTTATGAAGCCGAGTTTGATCTTTAGAGCTTTCCATGTTCATATCGTACTGCTACACATGTAATCTCTTTTAGCTTACTTCAATGCAATGTAAAGTTACTTTGACATAAGAAAGTGTGTTAAGACAACATAAGGTGGTGTCAAAGGTTGGAACACGGTCATTCTTTCCTTAATCTAGAAGTTTTGTCTATAGGTGAACCAGTAGTGAGCAACTTTCGCTGAGTTATGAAGCCGAGTTTGATCTTTAGAGCTTTCCATGTTCATATCATACTTCTACACATGGAATCTCTTTTAGCATACTTTAATGCAATGTAAAGTTACTTTGACATAAGAAATTGTGTTAAGCCGACATAAGGTGCGTCAAAGGTTGGAACACGGTCATTCTTTCCTTAATCTAGAAATTTTGTCTATAGGTGAACCCGTCGTAAGCTACTTTCGTTGGGTTATGAAGCCGAGTTAGATCCTTAGAGCTTTCTATGTTCATATCATGCTTCTACACATGTAATCTCTTTTAGCTTAGTTCAATGCAATGTAAGGTTACATTGAAATAAGAAAGTGTGTTAAGCCGACATAAGGTGGTGTCATAGGTTGGAACACAGTAATTCTTTCCTAATCTCGAAGTTTTGTCTATAGGTGAACCCATCGTAAGCTACTTTCGTTGAGTTATGAAGCCGAGTTTGATCTTTAGAGCTTTCCATGTTCATATCATACTTCTACACATGTAATCTCTTTTAGCTTACTTCAATGCAATGTAAAGTTACTTTGACATAAAAAAGTGTGCTAAGCCGACATAAGGTGGTGTCAAAGGTTGGAACACGGTCATTCTTTCCTTAATCTATAAGTTTTGTCTATAGGTGAAGCCGTCGTGAGCTACTTTCGTTGAGTTATGAAGCCGAGTTTGATCCTTAGAGCTTTCTATGTTCATATCATGCTTCTACACATGTAATCTCTTTTAGCTTACTTCAATGCAATGTAAGGTTACTTTGAAATAAGAAAGTGTGTTAAGCCGACATAAGGTGGTGTCATAGGTTTGAACACTGTCATTCTTTCCTAATCTAGAAGTTTTGTTTATAGGTAAACCCGTCGTGAGCTACTTTCGTTGAGTTATGAAGCCGAATTTGATCTTTAGAGCTTTCCATGTTCATATCATACTTCTACACATGTAATCTCTTTTAGCTTACTTCAATGCAATGTAAAGTTACTTTGACATAAGAAACTGTGTTAAGCCGACATAAGGTGCGTCAAAGGTTCGAACACGGTCATTCTTTCCTTAATCTAGAAATTTTGTCTATAGGTGAACCCGTCATAAGCTACTTTCATTGGGTTATGAAGCCGAGTTAGATCCTTAGAGCTTTCTATGTTCATATCATGCTTCTACACATGTAATCTCTTTTAGCTTAGTTCAATGCAATGTAAGGTTACATTGAAATAAGAAAGTGTGTTAAGCCGACATAAGGTGGTGTCATATGTTGGAACACAGTAATTCTTTCCTAATCTCGAAGTTTTGTCTATAGGTGAACCTGTCGTGAGCTACTTTTGTTGAGTTATGAAGCCGAGTTTGATCTTTAGAGCTTTCCATGTTCATATCGTACTGCTACACATGTAATCTCTTTTAGCTTACTTCAATGCAATGTAAAGTTACTTTGACATAAAAAAGTGTGCTAAGCCGACATAAGGTGGTGTCAAAGGTTGGAACACGGTTATTCTTTCCTTAATCTATAAGTTTTGTCTATAGGTGAAGCCGTCGTGAGCTACTTTCGTTGAGTTATGAAGCCGAGTTTGATCCTTAGAGCTTTCTATGTTCATATCATGCTTCTACACATGTAATCTCTTTTAGCTTAGTTCAATGCAATGTAAGGTTACTTTGAAATAAGAAAGTGTGTTAAGCCGACATAAGGTGGTGTCATAGGTTTGAACACTGTCATTCTTTCCTAATCTAGAAGTTTTGTTTATAGGTAAACCCGTCGTGAGCTACTTTCGTTGAGTTATGAAGCCGAATTTGATCTTTAGAGCTTTCCATGTTCATATCATACTTCTACACATGTAATCTCTTTTAGCTTACTTCAATGCAATGTAAAGTTACTTTGACATAAGAAACTGTGTTAAGCCGACATAAGGTGCGTCAAAGGTTCGAACATGGTCATTCTTTCCTTAATCTAGAAATTTTGGCTATAGGTGAACCCGTCATAAGCTACTTTCGTTGGGTTATGAAGCCGAGTTAAATCCTTAGAGCTTTCTATGTTCATATCATGCTTCTACACATGTAATCTCTTTTAGCTTAGTTCAATGCAATGTAAGGTTACGTTGAAATAAGAAAGTGTGTTAAGCCGACATAAGGTGGTGTCATAGGTTGGAACAAAGTAATTCTTTCCTAATCTCGAAGTTTTGTCTATAGGTGAACCCATCGTAAGCTACTTTCGTTGAGTTATGAAGCCGAGTTTGATCTTTAGAGCTTTCCATGTTCATATCATACTTCTACACATGTAATCTCTTTTAGCTTACTTCAATGCAATGTAAAGTTACTTTGACATAAAAAAGTGTGCTAAGCCGACATAAGGTGCGTCAATGGTTGGAACACGGTTATTCTTTCCTTAATCTAGAAATTTTTTCTATAGGTGAACCCGTCGTGAGCTACTTTTGTTGGGTTATGAAGCCGAGTTTTATCCTAAGAGCTTTCTATGTTCATATCATGCTTCTACACATGTAATCTCTTTTAGCTTAGTTTAATGCAATGTAAGGTTACTTTGAAATAAGAAAGTGTATTAAGCCGACATAAGGTGGTGTCATAATTTGGAACACAGTCATTTTTTCCTAATCTAGAAGTTTTGTGTATAGGTGAACCCGTCGTGAGCTACTTTCGTTGACTTATGAAGCCGAGTTTGATCCTTAGAGCTTTCTATGTTCATATCATGCTTCTACACATGTAATCTCTTTTAGCTTAGTTCAATGCAATGTAAGGTTACATTGAAATAAGAAAGTGTGTTAAGCCGACATAAGGTGGTGTCATAGGTTGGAACACAGTAATTCTTTCCTAATCTCGAAGTTTTGTCTATAGGTGAACCCATCGTAAGCTACTTTCGTTGAGTTATGAAGCCGAGTTTGATCTTTAGAGCTTTCCATGTTCATATCATACTTCTACACATGTAATCTCTTTTAGCTTACTTCAATGCAATGTAAAGTTACTTTGACATAAAAAAGTGTGCTAAGCCGACATAAGGTGCGTCAATGGTTGGAACACGGTTATTCTTTCCTTAATGTAGAAATTTTTTCTATAGGTGAACCCGTCGTGAGCTACTTTCGTTGGGTTATGAAGCCGAGTTTGATCCTAAGAGCTTTCTATGTTCATATCATGCTTCTACACATGTAATCTCTTTTAGCTTAGTTCAATGCAATGTAAGGTTACTTTGAAATAAGAAAGTGTGTTAAGCCGACATTATGTGGTGTCATAGGTTTGAACACTGTCATTCTTTCCTAATCTAGAAGTTTTGTTTATAGGTAAACCCGTCGTGAGCTACTTTCGTTGAGTTATGAAGCCGAATTTGATCTTTAGAGCTTTCCATGTTCATATCATACTTCTACACATGTAATCTCTTTTAGCTTACTTCAATGCAATGTAAAGTTACTTTGACATAAGAACATGTGTTAAGCCGACATAAGGTGCGTCAAAGGTTCGAACACGGTCATTCTTTCCTTAATCTAGAAATTTTGTCTATAGGTGAACCCGTCATGAGCTACTTTCGTTCGGTTATGAAGCCGAGTTTGATCCTTAGAGCTTTCTATGTTCATATCGTACTTCTACACATGTAATCTCTTTTAGCTTAGTTCAATTCAATGTAAGGTTACTTTGACATAAGAAAGTGTGTTAAGCCGACATAAGGTTGTGTCATAGGTTTAGGTTGAAACACAGTCATTCTTTCCTAATCTAGAAGTTTTATCTATAGGTAAACCCGTCGTGAGCTAGTTTCGTTGAGTTTTGAAGCCAAGTTTGATCCTTAGAGCTTTCCACGTTCATATCTTACTTCTACACATGTAATCTCTTTTAGCTTACTTCAATGCAATGTAAGTTTACTTTGATATAAGAAAGTGTGTTAAGGCGACATAAGGTGGTGTATAGGTTGGAACACTGTCTTTCCTTCCTTAATTTAGAAGTTTTGTCTATAGGTGAACCTGTCGTGAGCTACTTTTGTTGAGTTATGAAGCCGAGTTTGATCTTTAGAGCTTTCCATGTTTATATCGTACTTCTACACATGTAATCTCTTTTAGCTTACTTCAATGCAATGTAAAGTTACTTTGACATAAGAAAGTGTGTTAAGACAACATAAGGTGGTGTCAAAGGTTGGAACACAGTCATTCTTTCCTTAATCTAGAAGTTTTGTCTATAGGTGAACCCGTCGTGAGCAACTTTCGTTGAGTTATGAAGCCGAGTTTGATCTTTAGAGCTTTCCATGTTCATATCATACTTCTACACATGGAATCTCTTTTAGCATACTTTAATGCAATGTAAAGTTACTTTGACATAAGAAACTGTGTTAAGCCGACATAAGGTGCGTCAAAGGTTGGAACACGGTCATTCTTTCCTTAATCTAGAAATTTTGTCTATAGGTGAACCCGTCGTAAGCTACTTTCGTTGGGTTATGAAGCCGAGTTTGATCCTTAGAGCTTTCTATGTTCATATCATGCTTCTACACATGTAATCTCTTTTAGCTTAGTTCAATGCAATGTAAGGTTACTTTGATATAAGAAACTGTGTTAAGCCGACATAAGGTGCGTCAAAGGTTCGAACACGGTCATTCTTTCCTTAATCTAGAAATTTTGTCTATAGGTGAACCCGTCGTGAGCTACTTTCGTTTGGTTATGAAGCCGAGTTTGATCCTTATAGCTTTCTATGTTCATATCGTACTTCTACACATGTAATCTCTTTTAGCTTAGTTCAATGCAATGTAAGGTTACTTTGATATAAGAAACTGTGTTAAGCCGACATAAGGTGCGTCAAAGGTTCGAACACGGTCATTCTTTCCTTAATCTAGAAATTTTGTCTATAGGTGAACCCGTCTGAGCTACTTTCGTTTGGTTATGAAGCCGAGTTTGATCCTTAGAGCTTTCTATGTTCATATCGTACTTCTACACATGTAATCTCTTTTAGCTTAGTTCAATGCAATGTAAGGTTACTTTGACATAAGAAAGTATGTTAAGCCGACATAAGGTTGTGTCATAAGTTTAGGTTGAAACACAGTCATTCTTTCCTAATCTAGAAGTTTTGTCTATAGGTAAACCCGTCGTGAGCTAGTTTCGTTGAGTTTTGAAGCCAAGTTTGATCCTTAGAGCTTTCCACGTTCATATCTTACTTCTACACATGTAATCTCTTTTAGCTTACTTCAATGCAATGTAAGTTTACTTTGATATAAGAAAGTGTGTTAAGGCGACATAAGGTGGTGTATAGGTTGGAACACTGTCTTTCCTTCCTTAATTTAGAAGTTTTGTCTATAGGTGAACCTGTCGTGAGCTACTTTCGTTGAGTTATGAAGCCGAGTTTGATCTTTAGAGCTTTCCAAGTTCATATCGTACTTCTACACATGTAATCTCTTTTAGCTTACTTCAATACAATGTAAAGTTACTTTGACATAAGAAAGTGTTTTTAGCCGACATAAGGTGGTGTCAAAGGTTGGAACACGGTCATTCTTTCCTTAATCTAGAAGTTTTGTCTATAGGTGAACCAGTAATGAGCAACTTTCGCTGAGTTATGAAGCCGAGTTTGATCTTTAGAGCTTTCCATGTTCATATCATACTTCTACACATGGAATCTCTTTTAGCATACTTTAATGCAATGTAAAGTTACTTTGACATAAGAAATTGTGTTAAGCCGACATAAGGTGCGTCAAAGGTTGGAACACGGTCATTCTTTCCTTAATCTAGAAATTTTGTCTATAGGTGAACCCGTCGTAAGCTACTTTCGTTGGGTTATGAAGCCGAGTTAGATCCTTAGAGCTTTCTATGTTCATATCATGCTTCTTCACATGTAATCTCTTTTAGCTTAGTTCAATGCAATGTAAGGTTAGGTTGAAATAAGAAAGTGTGTTAAGCCGACATAAGGTGGTGTCATAGGTTGGAACACAGTAATTCTTTCCTAATCTCGAAGTTTTGTCTATAGGTGAACCCATCGTAAGCTACTTTCGTTGAGTTATGAAGCCTAGTTTGATCTTTAGAGCTTTCCATGTTCATATCATACTTCTACACATGTAATCTCTTTTAGCTTACTTCAATGCAATGTAAAGTTACTTTGACATTAAAAAGTGTGCTAAGCCAACATAAGGTGCGTCAATGGTTGGAACACGGTTATTCTTTCCTTAATCTAGAAATTTTTTCTATAGGTGAACCCGTCGTGAGCTACTTTCGTTGGGTTATGAAGCCGAGTTTGATCCTTAGAGCTTTCTATGTTCATATCATGCTTCTACACATGTAATCTCTTTTAGCTTAGTTCAATGCAATGTAAGGTTACTTTGATATAAGAAACTGTGTTAAGCCGACATAAGGTGCGTCAAAGGTTCGAACACGGTCATTCTTTCCTTAATCTAGAAATTTTGTCTATAGGTGAACCCGTCGTGAGCTACTTTCGTTTGGTTATGAAGCCGAGTTTGATCTTTAGAGCTTTCCATGTTCATATCATACTTCTACACATGGAATCTCTTTTAGCATACTTTAATGCAATGTAAAGTTACTTTGACATAAGAAACTGTGTTAAGCCGACATAAGGTGCGTCAAAGGTTGGAACACGGTCATTCTTTCCTTAATCTAGAAATTTTGTCTATAGGTGAACCCGTCGTAAGCTACTTTCGTTGGGTTATGAAGCCGAGTTTGATCCTTAGAGCTTTCTATGTTCATATCATGCTTCTACACATGTAATCTCTTTTAGCTTAGTTCAATGCAATGTAAGGTTACTTTGATATAAGAAACTGTGTTAAGCCGACATAAGGTGCGTCAAAGGTTCGAACACGGTCATTCTTTCCTTAATCTAGAAATTTTGTCTATAGGTGAACCCGTCGTGAGCTACTTTCGTTTGGTTATGAAGCCGAGTTTGATCCTTATAGCTTTCTATGTTCATATCGTACTTCTACACATGTAATCTCTTTTAGCTTAGTTCAATGCAATGTAAGGTTACTTTGATATAAGAAACTGTGTTAAGCCGACATAAGGTGGGTCAAAGGTTCGAACACGGTCATTCTTTCCTTAATCTAGAAATTTTGTCTATAGGTGAACCCGTCTGAGCTACTTTCGTTTGGTTATGAAGCCGAGTTTGATCCTTAGAGCTTTCTATGTTCATATCGTACTTCTACACATGTAATCTCTTTTAGCTTAGTTCAATGCAATGTAAGGTTACTTTGACATAAGAAAGTATGTTAAGCCGACATAAGGTTGTGTCATAAGTTTAGGTTGAAACACAGTCATTCTTTCCTAATCTAGAAGTTTTGTCTATAGGTAAACCCGTCGTGAGCTAGTTTCGTTGAGTTTTGAAGCCAAGTTTGATCCTTAGAGCTTTCCACGTTCATATCTTACTTCTACACATGTAATCTCTTTTAGCTTACTTCAATGCAATGTAAGTTTACTTTGATATAAGAAAGTGTGTTAAGGCGACATAAGGTGGTGTATAGGTTGGAACACTGTCTTTCCTTCCTTAATTTAGAAGTTTATTCTATAGGTGAACCTGTCGTGAGCTACTTTCGTTGAGTTATGAAGCCGAGTTTGATCTTTAGAGCTTTCCAAGTTCATATCGTACTTCTACACATGTAATCTCTTTTAGCTTACTTCAATACAATGTAAAGTTACTTTGACATAAGAAAGTGTTTTTAGCCGACATAAGGTGGTGTCAAAGGTTGGAACACGGTCATTCTTTCCTTAATCTAGAAGTTTTGTCTATAGGTGAACCAGTAGTGAGCAACTTTCGCTGAGTTATGAAGTCGAGTTTGATCTTTAGAGCTTTCCATGTTCATATCATACTTCTACACATGGAATCTCTTTTAGCATACTTTAATGCAATGTAAAGTTACTTTGACATAAGAAATTGTGTTAAGCCGACATAAGGTGCGTCAAAGGTTGGAACACGGTCATTCTTTCCTTAATCTAGAAATTTTGTCTATAGGTGAACCCGTCGTAAGCTACTTTCGTTGGGTTATGAAGCCGAGTTAGATCCTTAGAGCTTTCTATGTTCATATCATGCTTCTACACATGTAATCTCTTTTAGCTTAGTTCAATGCAATGTAAGGTTACGTTGAAATAAGAAAGTGTGTTAAGCCGACATAAGGTGGTGTCATAGGTTGGAACACAGTAATTCTTTCCTAATCTCGACGTTTTGTCTATAGGTGAACCCATCGTAAGCTACTTTCGTTGAGTTATGAAGCCGAGTTTGATCTTTAGAGCTTTCCATGTTCATATCATACTTCTACACATGTAATCTCTTTTAGCTTACTTCAATGCAATGTAAAGTTACTTTGACATAAAAAAGTGTGCTAAGCCGACATAAGGTGCGTCAATGGTTGGAACACGGTTATTCTTTCCTTAATCTAGAAATTTTTTCTATAGGTGAACCCGTCGTGAGCTACTTTCGTTGGGTTATGAAGCCGAGTTTGATCCTTAGAGCTTTCTATGTTCATATCATGCTTCTACACATGTAATCTCTTTTAGCTTAGTTCAATGCAATGTAAGGTTACTTTGATATAAGAAACTGTGTTAAGCCGACATAAGGTGCGTCAAAGGTTCGAACACGGTCATTCTTTCCTTAATCTAGAAATTTTGTCTATAGGTGAACCCGTCGTGAGCTACTTTCGTTTGGTTATGAAGCCGAGTTTGATCCTTATAGCTTTCTATGTTCATATCGTACTTCTACACATGTAATCTCTTTTAGCTTAGTTCAATGCAATGTAAGGTTACTTTGACATAAGAAAGTGTGTTAAGCCGACATAAGGTTGTGTCATAAGTTTAGGTTGAAACACAGTCATTCTTTCCTAATCTAGAAGTTTTGTCTATAGGTAAACCCGTCGTGAGCTAGTTTCGTTGAGTTTTGAAGCCAAGTTTGATCCTTAGAGCTTTCCACGTTCATATCTTACTTCTACACATGTAATCTCTTTTAGCTTACTTCAATGCAATGTAAGTTTACTTTGATATAAGAAAGTGTGTTAAGGCGACATAAGGTGGTGTATAGGTTGGAACACTGTCTTTCCTTCCTTAATTTAGAAGTTTATTCTATAGGTGAACCTGTCGTGAGCTACTTTCGTTGAGTTATGAAGCCGAGTTTGATCTTTAGAGCTTTCCAAGTTCATATCGTACTTCTACACATGTAATCTCTTTTAACTTACTTCAATACAATGTAAAGTTACTTTGACATAAGAAAGTGTTTTTAGCCGACATAAGGTGGTGTCAAAGGTTGGAACACGGTCATTCTTTCCTTAATCTAGAAGTTTTGTCTATAGGTGAACCAGTAGTGAGCAACTTTCGCTGAGTTATGAAGTCGAGTTTGATCTTTAGAGCTTTCCATGTTCATATCATACTTCTACACATGGAATCTCTTTTAGCATACTTTAATGCAATGTAAAGTTACTTTGACATAAGAAATTGTGTTAAGCCGACATAAGGTGCGTCAAAGGTTGGAACACGGTCATTCTTTCCTTAATCTAGAAATTTTGTCTATAGGTGAACCCGTCGTAAGCTACTTTCGTTGGGTTATGAAGCCGAGTTAGATCCTTAGAGCTTTCTATGTTCATATCATGCTTCTACACATGTAATCTCTTTTAGCTTAGTTCAATGCAATGTAAGGTTACGTTGAAATAAGAAAGTGTGTTAAGCCGACATAAGGTGGTGTCATAGGTTGGAACACAGTAATTCTTTCCTAATCTCGACGTTTTGTCTATAGGTGAACCCATCGTAAGCTACTTTCGTTGAGTTATGAAGCCGAGTTTGATCTTTAGAGCTTTCCATGTTCATATCATACTTCTACACATGTAATCTCTTTTAGCTTACTTCAATGCAATGTAAAGTTACTTTGACATAAAAAAGTGTGCTAAGCCGACATAAGGTGCGTCAATGGTTGGAACACGGTTATTCTTTCCTTAATCTAGAAATTTTTTCTATAGGTGAACCCGTCGTAAGCTACCTTCGTTGGGTTATGAAGCCGAGTTTGATCCTAAGAGCTTTCTATGTTCATATCATGCTTCTACACATGTAATCTCTTTTAGCTTAGTTCAATGCAATGTAAGGTTACTTTGAAATAAGAAAGTGTGTTAAGCCGACATAAGGTGGTGTCATAGGTTTGAACACTGTCATTCTTTCCTAATCTAGAAGTTTTGTTTATAGGTAAACCCGTCGTGAGCTACTTTCGTTGAGTTATGAAGCCGAATTTGATCTTTAGAGCTTTCCATGTTCATATCATACTTCTACACATGTAATCTCTTTTAGTTTACTTCAATGCAATGTAAAGTTACTTTGACATAAGAAACTGTGTTAAGCCGACATAAGGTGCGTCAAAGGTTCGAACACGGTCATTCTTTCCTTAATCTAGAAATTTTGTCTATAGGTGAACCCGTCGTGAGCTACTTTCGTTTGGTTATGAAGCCGAGTTTGATCCTTAGAGCTTTCTATGTTCATATCGTACTTCTACGCATGTAATCTCTTTTAGCTTAGTTCAATGCAATGTAAGGTTACTTTGACATAAGAAAGTGTGTTAAGCCGACATAAGGTTGTGTCATAGGTTTAGGTTGAAACACAGTCATTCTTTCCTAATCTAGAAGTTTTGTCTATAGGTAAACCCGTCGTGAGCTAGTTTCGTTGATTTTTGAAGCCAAGTTTGATCCTTAGAGCTTTCCACGTTCATATCTTACTTCTACACATGTAATCTCTTTTAGCTTACTTCAATGCAATGTAAGGTTACTTTGAAATAAGAAAGTGTGTTAAGCCGACATAAGGTGGTGTCATAGGTTTGAACACTGTCATTCTTTCCTAATCTAGAAGTTTTGTTTATAGGCGAACCCGTCGTGAGCTACTTTCGTTGAGTTATGAAGCCGAGTTTGATCCTTAGAGCTTTCTATGTTCATATCATGCTTCTACACATGTAATCTCTTTTAGCTTAGTTCAATGCAATGTAAGGTTACTTTGAAATAAGAAAGTGTGTTAAGCCGACATAAGGTGGTGTCATAGGTTTGAACACTGTCATTCTTTCCTAATCTAGAAGTTTTGTTTATAGGTAAACCCGTCGTGAGCTACTTTCGTTGAGTTATGAAGCCGAGTTTGATCTTTAGAGCTTTCCATGTTCATATCATACTTCTACACATGTAATCTCTTTTAGCTTACTTCAATGCAATGTAAAGTTACTTTGACATAAAAAAGTGTGCTAAGCCGACATAAGGTGCGTCAATGGTTGGAACACGGTTATTCTTTCCTTAATCTAGAAATTTTTTCTATAGGTGAACCCGTCGTGAGCTACTTTCGTTGGGTTATGAAGCCGAGTTTGATCCTTAGAGCTTTCTATGTTCATATCATGCTTCTACACATGTAATCTCTTTTAGCTTAGTTCAATGCAATGTAAGGTTACTTTGATATAAGAAACTGTGTTAAGCCGACATAAGGTGCGTCAAAGGTTCGAACACGGTCATTCTTTCCTTAATCTAGAAATTTTGTCTATAGGTGAACCCGTCGTGAGCTACTTTCGTTTGGTTATGAAGCCGAGTTTGATCCTTATAGCTTTCTATGTTCATATCGTACTTCTACACATGTAATCTCTTTTAGCTTAGTTCAATGCAATGTAAGGTTACTTTGACATAAGAAAGTGTGTTAAGCCGACATAAGGTTGTGTCATAAGTTTAGGTTGAAACACAGTCATTCTTTCCTAATCTAGAAGTTTTGTCTATAGGTAAACCCGTCGTGAGCTAGTTTCGTTGAGTTTTGAAGCCAAGTTTGATCCTTAGAGCTTTCCATGTTCATATCTTACTTCTACACATGTAATCTCTTTTAGCTTACTTCAATGCAATGTAAGTTTACTTTGATATAAGAAAGTGTGTTAAGGCGACATAAGGTGGTGTATAGGTTGGAACACTGTCTTTCCTTCCTTAATTTAGAAGTTTATTCTATAGGTGAACCTGTCGTGAGCTACTTTCGTTGAGTTATGAAGCCGAGTTTGATCTTTAGAGCTTTCCAAGTTCATATCGTACTTCTACACATGTAATCTCTTTTAGCTTACTTCAATACAATGTAAAGTTACTTTGACATAAGAAAGTGTTTTTAGCCGACATAAGGTGGTGTCAAAGGTTGGAACACGGTCATTCTTTCCTTAATCTAGAAGTTTTGTCTATAGGTGAACCAGTAGTGAGCAACTTTCGCTGAGTTATGAAGTCGAGTTTGATCTTTAGAGCTTTCCATGTTCATATCATACTTCTACACATGGAATCTCTTTTAGCATACTTTAATGCAATGTAAAGTTACTTTGACATAAGAAATTGTGTTAAGCCGACATAAGGTGCGTCAAAGGTTGGAACACGGTCATTCTTTCCTTAATCTAGAAATTTTGTCTATAGGTGAACCCGTCGTAAGCTACTTTCGTTGGGTTATGAAGCCGAGTTAGATCCTTAGAGCTTTCTATGTTCATATCATGCTTCTACACATGTAATCTCTTTTAGCTTAGTTCAATGCAATGTAAGGTTACGTTGAAATAAGAAAGTGTGTTAAGCCGACATAAGGTGGTGTCATAGGTTGGAACACAGTAATTCTTTCCTAATCTCGACGTTTTGTCTATAGGTGAACCCATCGTAAGCTACTTTCGTTGAGTTATGAAGCCGAGTTTGATCTTTAGAGCTTTCCATGTTCATATCATACTTCTACACATGTAATCTCTTTTAGCTTACTTCAATGCAATGTAAAGTTACTTTGACATAAAAAAGTGTGCTAAGCCGACATAAGGTGCGTCAATGGTTGGAACACGGTTATTCTTTCCTTAATCTAGAAATTTTTTCTATAGGTGAACCCGTCGTAAGCTACCTTCGTTGGGTTATGAAGCCGAGTTTGATCCTAAGAGCTTTCTATGTTCATATCATGCTTCTACACATGTAATCTCTTTTAGCTTAGTTCAATGCAATGTAAGGTTACTTTGAAATAAGAAAGTGTGTTAAGCCGACATAAGGTGGTGTCATAGGTTTGAACACTGTCATTCTTTCCTAATCTAGAAGTTTTGTTTATAGGTAAACCCGTCGTGAGCTACTTTCGTTGAGTTATGAAGCCGAATTTGATCTTTAGAGCTTTCCATGTTCATATCATACTTCTACACATGTAATCTCTTTTAGTTTACTTCAATGCAATGTAAAGTTACTTTGACATAAGAAACTGTGTTAAGCCGACATAAGGTGCGTCAAAGGTTCGAACACGGTCATTCTTTCCTTAATCTAGAAATTTTGTCTATAGGTGAACCCGTCGTGAGCTACTTTCGTTTGGTTATGAAGCCGAGTTTGATCCTTAGAGCTTTCTATGTTCATATCGTACTTCTACGCATGTAATCTCTTTTAGCTTAGTTCAATGCAATGTAAGGTTACTTTGACATAAGAAAGTGTGTTAAGCCGACATAAGGTTGTGTCATAGGTTTAGGTTGAAACACAGTCATTCTTTCCTAATCTAGAAGTTTTGTCTATAGGTAAACCCGTCGTGAGCTAGTTTCGTTGATTTTTGAAGCCAAGTTTGATCCTTAGAGCTTTCCACGTTCATATCTTACTTCTACACATGTAATCTCTTTTAGCTTACTTCAATGCAATGTAAGGTTACTTTGAAATAAGAAAGTGTGTTAAGCCGACATAAGGTGGTGTCATAGGTTTGAACACTGTCATTCTTTCCTAATCTAGAAGTTTTGTTTATAGGTGAACCCGTCGTGAGCTACTTTCGTTGAGTTATGAAGCCGAGTTTGATCCTTAGAGCTTTCTATGTTCATATCATGCTTCTACACATGTAATCTCTTTTAGCTTAGTTCAATGCAATGTAAGGTTACTTTGAAATAAGAAAGTGTGTTAAGCCGACATAAGGTGGTGTCATAGGTTTGAACACTGTCATTCTTTCCTAATCTAGAAGTTTTGTTTATAGGTAAACCCGTCGTGAGCTACTTTCGTTGAGTTATGAAGCCGAATTTGATCTTTAGAGCTTTCCATGTTCATATCATACTTCTACACATGTAATCTCTTTTAGCTTACTTCAATGCAATGTAAAGTTACTTTGACATAAAAAACTGTGTTAAGCCGACATAAGGTGCGTCAAAGGTTCGAACACGGTCATTCTTTCCTTAATCTAGAAATTTTGTCTATAGGTGAACCCGTCGTGAGCTACTTTCGTTTGGTTATGAAGCCGAGTTTGATCCTTAGAGCTTTCTATGTTCATATCGTACTTCTACACATGTAATCTCTTTTAGCTTAGTTCAATGCAATGTAAGGTTACTTTGACATAAGAAAGTGTGTTAAGCCGACATAAGGTTGTGTCATAGGTTTAGGTTGAAACACAATCATTCTTTCCTAATCTAGAAGTTTTGTCTATAGGTAAACCCGTAGTGAGCTAGTTTCGTTGAGTTTTGAAGCCAAGTTTGATCCTTAGAGCTTTCCACGTTCATATCTTACTTCTACACATGTAATCTCTTTTAGCTTACTTCAATGCAATGTAAGTTTACTTTGATATAAGAAAGTGTGTTAAGGCGACATAAGGTGGTGTATAGGTTGGAACATTGTCTTTCCTTCCTTAATTTAGAAGTTTTATCTATAGGTGAACCTGTCGTGAGCTACTTTCGTTGAGTTATAAAGCCGAGATTGATCTTTAGAGCTTTCCATGTTCATATCGTACTTTTACACATGTAATCTCTTTTAGCTTACTTCAATGCAATGTAAAGTTACTTTGACATAAGAAAGTGTGTTAAGCCGACATAAGGTGCGTCAAAGGTTGGAACACGGTCATTCTTTCCTTAATCTAGAAATTTTGTCTATAGGTGAACCCGTCGTAAGCTACTTTCGTTGAGTTATGAAGCCGAGTTTGATCTTTAGAGCTATCCATGTTCATATCATACTTCTACACATGTAATCTCTTTTAGCTTAGTTCAATGCAATGTAAGGTTACATTGAAATAAGAAAGTGTGTTAAGCCGACATAAGGTGGTGTCATAGGTTGGAACACAGTAATTTTTTCCTAATCTCGAAGTTTTGTCTATAGGTAAACCCGTCGTGAGCTACTTTCGTTGAGTTATGAAGCCGAATTTGATCTTTAGAGCTTTCCATGTTCATATCATACTTCTACACATGTAATCTCTTTTAGCTTACTTCAATGCAATGTAAAGTTACTTTGACATAAGAAACTGTGTTAAGCCGACATAAGGTGCGTCAAAGGTTCGAACACGGTCATTCTTTCCTTAATCTAGAAATTTTGTCTATAGGTGAACCCGTCGTGAGCTACTTTCGTTTGGTTATGAAGCCGAGTTTGATCCTTAGAGCTTTCTATGTTTATATCGTACTTCTACACATGTAATCTCTTTTAGCTTAGTTCAATGCATTGTAAGGTTACTTTGACATAAGAAAGTGTGTTAAGCCGACATAAGGTTGTGTCATAGGTTTAGGTTGAAACACAGTCATTCTTTCCTAATCTAGAAGTTTTGTCTATAGGTAAACCCGTCGTGAGCTAGTTTCGTTGAGTTTTGAAGCCAAGTTTGATCCTTAGAGCTTTCCACGTTCATATCTTACTTCTACACATGTAATCTCTTGTAGCTTACTTCAATGCAATGTAAGTTTACTTTGATATAAGAAAGTGTGTTAAGGCGACATAAGGTGGTGTATAGGTTGGAACACTGTCTTTCCTTCCTTAATTTAGAAGTTTTGTCTATAGGTGAACCTGTCGTGAGCTACTTTCGTTGAGTTATGAAGCCGAGTTTGATCTTTAGAGCTTTCCAAGTTCATATCGTACTTCTACACATGTAATCTCTTTTAGCTTACTTCAATACAATGTAAAGTTACTTTGACATAAGAAAGTGTTTTTAGCCGACATAAGGTGGTGTCAAAGGTTGGAACACGGTCATTCTTTCCTTAATCTAGAAGTTTTGTCTATAGGTGAACCAGTAGTGAGCAACTTTCGCTGAGTTATGAAGCCGAGTTTGATCTTTAGAGCTTTCCATATTCATATCATACTTCTACACATGGAATCTCTTTTAGCATACTTTAATGCAATGTAAAGTTACTTTGACATAAGAAAGTGTGTTAAGCCGACATAAGGTGCGTCAAAGGTTGGAACACGGTCATTCTTTCCTTAATCTAGAAATTTTGTCTATAGGTGAACCCGTCGTAAGCTACTTTCGTTGGGTTATGAAGCCGAGTTAGATCCTTAGAGCTTTCTATGTTCATATCATGCTTCTACACATGTAATCTCTTTTAGCTTAGTTCAATGCAATGTAAGGTTACGTTGAAATAAGAAAGTGTGTTAAGCCGACATAAGGTGGTGTCATAGGTTGGAACACAGTAATTCTTTCCTAATCTCGAAGTTTTGTCTATAGGTGAACCCATCGTAAGCTACTTTCGTTGAGTTATGAAGCCGAGTTTGATCTTTAGAGCTTTCCATGTTCATATCATACTTCTACACATGTAATCTCTTTTAGCTTACTTCAATGCAATGTAAAGTTACTTTGACATAAAAAAGTGTGCTAAGCCGACATAAGGTGCGTCAATGGTTGGAACACGGTTATTCTTTCCTTAATCTAGAAATTTTTTCTATAGGTGAACCCGTCGTGAGCTACTTTCGTTGGGTTATAAAGCCGAGTTTGATCCTAAGAGCTTTCTATGTTCATATCATGCTTCTACACATGTAATCTCTTTTAGCTTAGTTCAATGCAATGTAAGGTTACTTTGACATAAGAAACTGTGTTAAGCCGACATAAGGTGCGTCAAAGGTTCGAACACGGTCATTCTTTCCTTAATCTAGAAATTTTGTCTATAGGTGAACCCGTCGTGAGCTACTTTCGTTTGGTTATGAAGCCGAGTTTGATCCTTAGAGCTTTCTATGTTCATATCGTACTTCTACACATGTAATCTCTTTTAGCTTAGTTCAATGCAATGTAAGGTTACTTTGACATAAGAAAGTGTGTTAAGCCGACATAAGGTTGTGTCATAGGTTTAGGTTGAAACACAGTCATTCTTTCCTAATCTAGAAGTTTTGTCTATAGGTAAACCCGTCGTGAGCTAGTTTCGTTGAGTTTTGAAGCCAAGTTTGATCCTTAGAGCTTTCCACGTTCATATCTTACTTCTACACATGTAATCTCTTTTAGCTTACTTCAATGCAATGTAAGTTTACATTGATATAAGAAAGTGTGTTAAGGCGACATAAGGTGGTGTATAGGTTGGAACACTGTCTTCCCTTTCTTAATTTAGAAGTTTTGTCTATAGGTGAACCTGTCGTGAGCTACTTTCGTTGAGTTATGAAGCCGAGTTTGATCTTTAGAGCTTTCCATGTTCATATTGTACTTCTACACATGTAATCTCTTTTAGCTTACTTTAATGCAATGTAAAATTACTTTGACATAAGAAAGTGCTTTAAGCCGACATAAGGTGGTGTCAAAGGTTGGAACACGGTTATTCTTTCCTTAATCTAGAAATTTTTTCTATAGGTGAACCCGTCGTGAGCTACTTTCGTTGGGTTATGAAGCCGAGTTATATCCTTAGAGCTTTCTATGTTCATATCATGCTTCTACACATGTAATCTCTTTTAGCTTAGTTCAATGCAATGTAAGGTTACGTTGAAATAAGAAAGTGTGTTAAGCCGACATAAGGTGGTGTCATAGGTTGGAACACAGTAATTTTTTCCTAATCTCGAAGTTTTGTCTATAGGTAAACCCGTCGTGAGCTACTTTCGTTGAGTTATGAAGCCGAATTTGATCTTTAGAGCTTTCCATGTTCATATCATACTTCTACACATGTAATCTCTTTTAGCTTACTTCAATGCAATGTAAAGTTACTTTGACATAAGAAACTGTGTTAAGCCGACATAAGGTGCGTCAAAGGTTCGAACACGGTCATTCTTTCCTTAATCTAGAAATTTTGTCTATAGGTGAACCCGTCGTGAGCTACTTTCGTTTGGTTATGAAGCCGAGTTTGATCCTTAGAGCTTTCTATGTTCATATCGTACTTCTACACATGTAATCTCTTTTAGCTTAGTTCAATGCAATGTAAGGTTACGTTGAAATAAGAAAGTGTGTTAAGCCGACATAAGGTGGTGTCATAGGTTGGAACACAGTAATTCTTTCCTAATCTCGAAGTTTTGTCTATAGGTGAACCCATCGTAAGCTACTTTCGTTGAGTTATGAAGCCGAGTTTGATCTTTAGAGCTTTCCATGTTCATATCATACTTCTACACATGTAATCTCTTTTAGCTTACTTCAATGCAATGTAAAGTTACTTTGACATAAAAAAGTGTGCTAAGCCGACATAAGGTGCGTCAATGGTTGGAACACGGTTATTCTTTCCTTAATCTAGAAATTTTTTCTATAGGTGAACCCGTCGTGAGCTACTTTCGTTGGGTTATAAAGCCGAGTTTGATCCTAAGAGCTTTCTATGTTCATATCATGCTTCTACACATGTAATCTCTTTTAGCTTAGTTCAATGCAATGTAAGGTTACTTTGAAATAAGAAAGTGTGTTAAGCCGACATAAGGTGGTGTCATAGGTTTGAACACTGTCATTCTTTCCTAATCTAGAAGTTTTGTTTATAGGTAAACCCGTCGTGAGCTACTTTCGTTGAGTTATGAAGCCGAATTTGATCTTTAGAGCTTTCCATGTTCATATCATACTTCTACACATGTAATCTCTTTTAGCTTACTTCAATGCAATGTAAAGTTACTTTGACATAAGAAACTGTGTTAAGCCGACATAAGGTGCGTCAAAGGTTCGAACATGGTCATTCTTTCCTTAATCTAGAAATTTTGTCTATAGGTGCACCCGTCGTGAGCTACTTTCGTTTGGTTATGAAGCCGAGTTTGATCCTTAGAGCTTTCTATGTTCATATCGTACTTCTACACATGTAATCTCTTTTAGCTTAGTTCAATGCAATGTAAGGTTACTTTGACATAAGAAAGTGTGTTAAGCCGACATAAGGTTGTGTCATAGGTTTAGGTTGAAACACAGTCATTCTTTCCTAATCTAGAAGTTTTGTCTATAGGTAAACCCGTCGTGAGCTAGTTTCATTGAGTTTTGAAGCCAAGTTTGATCCTTAGAGCTTTCCACGTTCATATCTTACTTCTACACATGTAATCTCTTTTAGCTTACTTCAATGCAATGTAAGTTTACTTTGATATAAGAAAGTGTGTTAAGGCGACATAAGGTGGTGTATAGGTTGGAACACTGTCTTTCCTTTCTTAATTTAGAAGTTTTGTCTATAGGTGAACCTGTCGTGAGCTACTTTCGTTGAGTTATGAAGCCGAGTTTGATCTTTAGAGCTTTCCATGTTCATATTGTACTTCTACACATGTAATCTCTTTTAGCTTACTTCAATGCAATGTAAAGTTACTTTGACATAAAAAACTGTGTTAAGCCGACATAAGGTGCGTCAAAGGTTCGAACACGGTCATTCTTTCCTTAATCTAGAAATTTTGTCTATAGGTGAACCCGTCGTGAGCTACTTTCGTTTGGTTATGAAGCCGAGTTTGATCCTTAGAGCTTTCTATGTTCATATCGTACTTCTACACATGTAATCTCTTTTAGCTTAGTTCAATGCAATGTAAGGTTACTTTGACATAAGAAAGTGTGTTAAGCCGACATAAGGTTGTGTCATAGGTTTAGGTTGAAACACAATCATTCTTTCCTAATCTAGAAGTTTTGTCTATAGGTAAACCCGTCGTGAGCTAGTTTCGTTGAGTTTTGAAGCCAAGTTTGATCCTTAGAGCTTTCCACGTTCATATCTTACTTCTACACATGTAATCTCTTTTAGCTTACTTCAATGCAATGTAAGTTTACTTTGATATAAGAAAGTGTGTTAAGGCGACATAAGGTGGTGTATAGGTTGGAACATTGTCTTTCCTTCCTTAATTTAGAAGTTTTATCTATAGGTGAACCTGTCGTGAGCTACTTTCGTTGAGTTATAAAGCCGAGATTGATCTTTAGAGCTTTCCATGTTCATATCGTACTTTTACACATGTAATCTCTTTTAGCTTACTTCAATGCAATGTAAAGTTACTTTGACATAAGAAAGTGTGTTAAGCCGACATAAGGTGCGTCAAAGGTTGGAACACGGTCATTCTTTCCTTAATCTAGAAATTTTGTCTATAGGTGAACCCGTCGTAAGCTACTTTCGTTAGGTTATGAAGCCGAGTTAGATCCTTAGAGCTTTCTATGTTCATATCATGCTTCTACACATGTAATCTCTTTTAGCTTAGTTCAATGCAATGTAAGGTTACGTTGAAATAAGAAAGTGTGTTAAGCCGACATAAGGTGGTGTCATAGGTTGGAACACAGTAATTCTTTCCTAATCTCGAAGTTTTGTCTATAGGTGAACCCATCGTAAGCTACTTTCGTTGAGTTATGAAGCCGAGTTTGATCTTTAGAGCTATCCATGTTCATATCATACTTCTACACATGTAATCTCTTTTAGCTTAGTTCAATGCAATGTAAGGTTACATTGAAATAAGAAAGTGTGTTAAGCCGACATAAGGTGGTGTCATAGGTTGGAACACAGTAATTTTTTCCTAATCTCAAAGTTTTGTCTATAGGTAAACCCGTCGTGAGCTACTTTCGTTGAGTTATGAAGCCGAATTTGATCTTTAGAGCTTTCCATGTTCATATCATACTTCTACACATGTAATCTCTTTTAGCTTACTTCAATGCAATGTAAAGTTACTTTGACATAAGAAACTGTGTTAAGCCGACATAAGGTGCGTCAAAGGTTCGAACACGGTCATTCTTTCCTTAATCTAGAAATTTTGTCTATAGGTGAACCCGTCGTGAGCTACTTTCGTTTGGTTATGAAGCCGAGTTTGATCCTTAGAGCTTTCTATGTTTATATCGTACTTCTACACATGTAATCTCTTTTAGCTTAGTTCAATGCATTGTAAGGTTACTTTGACATAAGAAAGTGTGTTAAGCCGACATAAGGTTGTGTCATAGGATTAGGTTGAAACACAGTCATTCTTTCCTAATCTAGAAGTTTTGTCTATAGGTAAACCCGTCGTGAGCTAGTTTCGTTGAGTTTTGAAGCCAAGTTTGATCCTTAGAGCTTTCCACGTTCATATCTTACTTCTACACATGTAATCTCTTGTAGCTTACTTCAATGCAATGTAAGTTTACTTTGATATAAGAAAGTGTGTTAAGGCGACATAAGGTGGTGTATAGGTTGGAACACTGTCTTTCCTTCCTTAATTTAGAAGTTTTGTCTATAGGTGAACCTGTCGTGAGCTACTTTCGTTGAGTTATGAAGCCGAGTTTGATCTTTAGAGCTTTCCAAGTTCATATCGTACTTCTACACATGTAATCTCTTTTAGCTTACTTCAATACAATGTAAAGTTACTTTGACATAAGAAAGTGTTTTTAGCCGACATAAGGTGGTGTCAAAGGTTGGAACACGGTCATTCTTTCCTTAATCTAGAAGTTTTGTCTATAGGTGAACCAGTAGTGAGCAACTTTCGCTGAGTTATGAAGCCGAGTTTGATCTTTAGAGCTTTCCATATTCATATCATACTTCTACACATGGAATCTCTTTTAGCATACTTTAATGCAATGTAAAGTTACTTTGACATAAGAAAGTGTGTTAAGCCGACATAAGGTGCGTCAAAGGTTGGAACACGGTCATTCTTTCCTTAATCTAGAAATTTTGTCTATAGGTGAACCCGTCGTAAGCTACTTTCGTTGGGTTATGAAGCCGAGTTAGATCCTTAGAGCTTTCTATGTTCATATCATGCTTCTACACATGTAATCTCTTTTAGCTTAGTTCAATGCAATGTAAGGTTACGTTGAAATAAGAAAGTGTGTTAAGCCGACATAAGGTGGTGTCATAGGTTGGAACACAGTAATTCTTTCCTAATCTCGAAGTTTTGTCTATAGGTGAACCCATCGTAAGCTACTTTCGTTGAGTTATGAAGCCGAGTTTGATCTTTAGAGCTTTCCATGTTCATATCATACTTCTACACATGTAATCTCTTTTAGCTTACTTCAATGCAATGTAAAGTTACTTTGACATAAAAAAGTGTGCTAAGCCGACATAAGGTGCGTCAATGGTTGGAACACGGTTATTCTTTCCTTAATCTAGAAATTTTTTCTATAGGTGAACCCGTCGTGAGCTACTTTCGTTGGGTTATAAAGCCGAGTTTGATCCTAAGAGCTTTCTATGTTCATATCATGCTTCTACACATGTAATCTCTTTTAGCTTAGTTCAATGCAATGTAAGGTTACTTTGACATAAGAAACTGTGTTAAGCCGACATAAGGTGCGTCAAAGGTTCGAACACGGTCATTCTTTCCTTAATCTAGAAATTTTGTCTATAGGTGAACCCGTCGTGAGCTACTTTCGTTTGGTTATGAAGCCGAGTTTGATCCTTAGAGCTTTCTATGTTCATATCGTACTTCTACACATGTAATCTCTTTTAGCTTAGTTCAATGCAATGTAAGGTTACTTTGACATAAGAAAGTGTGTTAAGCCGACATAAGGTTGTGTCATAGGTTTAGGTTGAAACACAGTCATTCTTTCCTAATCTAGAAGTTTTGTCTATAGGTAAACCCGTCGTGAGCTAGTTTCGTTGAGTTTTGAAGCCAAGTTTGATCCTTAGAGCTTTCCACGTTCATATCTTACTTCTACACATGTAATCTCTTTTAGCTTACTTCAATGCAATGTAAGTTTACATTGATATAAGAAAGTGTGTTAAGGCGACATAAGGTGGTGTATAGGTTGGAACACTGTCTTCCCTTTCTTAATTTAGAAGTTTTGTCTATAGGTGAACCTGTCGTGAGCTACTTTCGTTGAGTTATGAAGCCGAGTTTGATCTTTAGAGCTTTCCATGTTCATATTGTACTTCTACACATGTAATCTCTTTTAGCTTACTTTAATGCAATGTAAAATTACTTTGACATAAGAAAGTGCTTTAAGCCGACATAAGGTGGTGTCAAAGGTTGGAACACGGTTATTCTTTCCTTAATCTAGAAATTTTTTCTATAGGTGAACCCGTCGTGAGCTACTTTCGTTGGGTTATGAAGCCGAGTTAGATCCTTAGAGCTTTCTATGTTCATATCATGCTTCTACACATGTAATCTCTTTTAGCTTAGTTCAATGCAATGTAAGGTTACGTTGAAATAAGAAAGTGTGTTAAGCCGACATAAGGTGGTGTCATAGGTTGGAACACAGTAATTCTTTCCTAATCTCGAAGTTTTGTCTATAGGTGAACCCATCGTAAGCTACTTTCGTTGAGTTATGAAGCCGAGTTTGATCTTTAGAGCTTTCCATGTTCATATCATACTTCTACACATGTAATCTCTTTTAGCTTAGTTTAATGCAATGTAAGGTTACATTGAAATAAGAAAGTGTGTTAAGCCGACATAAGGTGGTGTCATAGGTTGGAACACAGTAATTTTTTCCTAATCTCGAAGTTTTGTCTATAGGTAAACCCGTCGTGAGCTACTTTCGTTGAGTTATGAAGCCGAATTTGATCTTTAGAGCTTTCCATGTTCATATCATACTTCTACACATGTAATCTCTTTTAGCTTACTTCAATGCAATGTAAAGTTACTTTGACATAAGAAACTGTGTTAAGCCGACATAAGGTGCGTCAAAGGTTCCAACACGGTCATTCTTTCCTTAATCTAGAAATTTTGTCTATAGGTGAACCCGTCGTGAGCTACTTTCGTTTGGTTATGAAGCCGAGTTTGATCCTTAGAGCTTTCTATGTTCATATCGTACTTCTACACATGTAATCTCTTTTAGCTTAGTTCAATGCAATGTAAGGTTACGTTGAAATAAGAAAGTGTGTTAAGCCGACATAAGGTGGTGTCATAGGTTGGAACACAGTAATTCTTTCCTAATCTCGAAGTTTTGTCTATAGGTGAACCCATCGTAAGCTACTTTCGTTGAGTTATGAAGCCGAGTTTGATCTTTAGAGCTTTCCATGTTCATATCATACTTCTACACATGTAATCTCTTTTAGCTTACTTCAATGCAATGTAAAGTTACTTTGACATAAAAAAGTGTGCTAAGCCGACATAAGGTGCGTCAATGGTTGGAACACGGTTATTCTTTCCTTAATCTAGAAATTTTTTCTATAGGTGAACCCGTCGTGAGCTACTTTCGTTGGGTTATAAAGCCGAGTTTGATCCTAAGAGCTTTCTATGTTCATATCATGCTTCTACACATGTAATCTCTTTTAGCTTAGTTCAATGCAATGTAAGGTTACTTTGAAATAAGAAAGTGTGTTAAGCCGACATAAGGTGGTGTCATAGGTTTGAACACTGTCATTCTTTCCTAATCTAGAAGTTTTGTTTATAGGTAAACCCGTCGTGAGCTACTTTCGTTGAGTTATGAAGCCGAATTTGATCTTTAGAGCTTTCCATGTTCATATCATACTTCTACACATGTAATCTCTTTTAGCTTACTTCAATGCAATGTAAAGTTACTTTGACATAAGAAACTGTGTTAAGCCGACATAAGGTGCGTCAAAGGTTCGAACATGGTCATTCTTTCCTTAATCTAGAAATTTTGTCTATAGGTGAACCCGTCGTGAGCTACTTTCGTTTGGTTATGAAGCCGAGTTTGATCCTTAGAGCTTTCTATGTTCATATCGTACTTCTACACATGTAATCTCTTTTAGCTTAGTTCAATGCAATGTAAGGTTACTTTGACATAAGAAAGTGTGTTAAGCCGACATAAGGTTGTGTCATAGGTTTAGGTTGAAACACAGTCATTCTTTCCTAATCTAGAAGTTTTGTCTATAGGTAAACCCGTCGTGAGCTAGTTTCATTGAGTTTTGAAGCCAAGTTTGATCCTTAGAGCTTTCCACGTTCATATCTTACTTCTACACATGTAATCTCTTTTAGCTTACTTCAATGCAATGTAAGTTTACTTTGATATAAGAAAGTGTGTTAAGGCGACATAAGGTGGTGTATAGGTTGGAACACTGTCTTTCCTTTCTTAATTTAGAAGTTTTGTCTATAGGTGAACCTGTCGTGAGCTACTTTCGTTGAGTTATGAAGCCGAGTTTGATCTTTAGAGCTTTCCATGTTCATATTGTACTTCTACACATGTAATCTCTTTTAGCTTACTTTAATGCAATGTAAAATTACTTTGACATAAGAAAGTGCTTTAAGCCGACATAAGGTGGTGTCAAAGGTTGGAACACGGTTATTCTTTCCTTAATCTAGAAATTTTTCTATAGGTGAACCCGTCGTGAGCTACTTTCGTTGGGTTATAAAGCCGAGTTTGATCCTAAGAGCTTTCTATGTTCATATCATGCTTCTAGACATGTAATCTCTTTTAGCTTAGTTCATTGCAATGTAAGGTTACTTTGAAATAAGAAAGTGTGTTAAGCCGACATAAGGTGGTGTCATAGGTTTGAACACTGTCATTCTTTCCTAATCTAGAAGTTTTGTTTATAGGTAAACCCGTCGTGAGCTACTTTCGTTGAGTTATGAAGCCGAATTTGATCTTTAGAGCTTTCCATGTTCATATCATACTTCTACACATGTAATCTCTTTTAACTTACTTCAATGCAATGTAAAGTTACTTTGACATAAAAAACTGTGTTAAGCCGACATAAGGTGCGTCAAAGGTTCGAACACGGTCATTCTTTCCTTAATCTAGAAATTTTGTCTATAGGTGAACCCGTGGTGAGCTACTTTCGTTTGGTTATGAAGCCGAGTTTGATCCTTAGAGCTTTCTATGTTCATATCGTACTTCTACACATGTAATCTCTTTTAGCTTAGTTCAATGCAATGTAAGGTTACTTTGACATAAGAAAGTGTGTTAAGCCGACATAAGGTTGTGTCATAGGTTTAGGTTGAAACACAGTCATTCTTTCCTAATCTAGAAGTTTTGTCTATAGGTAAACCCGTCGAGCTAGTTTCGTTGAGTTTTGAAGCCAAGTTTGATCCTTAGAGCTTT
Source organism: Lepidium didymum (assembly GCA_963920545.1). Classification (NCBI taxonomy): domain Eukaryota; kingdom Viridiplantae; phylum Streptophyta; class Magnoliopsida; order Brassicales; family Brassicaceae; genus Lepidium; species Lepidium didymum. Next base: position 12,172,810 of record OY986992.1, on the reverse strand, counting down.
CCACGTTCATATCTTACTTCTACACATGTAATCTCTTTTAGCTTACTTCAATGCAATGTAAGTTTACTATGATATAAGAAAGTGTGTTAAGGCGACATAATGTGGTGTATAGGTTGGAACATTGTCTTTCCTTCCTTAATTTAGAAGTTTTATCTATAGGTGAACCTGTCGTGAGCTACTTTCGTTGAGTTATGAAGCCGAGTTTGATCTTTAGAGCTTTCCATGTTCATATCGTACTTCTACACATGTAATCTCTTTTAGCTTACTTCAATGCAATACAAAGTTACTTTGACATAAGAAAGTGTGTTAAGCCGACATAAGGTGCGTCAAAGGTTGGAACACGGTCATTCTTTCCTTAATCTAGAAATTTTGTCTATAGGTGAACCCGTCGTAAGCTACTTTCGTTGGGTTATGAAGCCGAGTTAGATCCTTAGAGCTTTCTATGTTCATATCATGCTTCTACACATGTAATCTCTTTTAGCTTAGTTCAATGCAATGTAAGGTTACGTTGAAATAAGAAAGTGTGTTAAGCCGACATAAGGTGGTGTCATAGGTTGGAACACATTAATTCTTTCCTAATCTCGAAGTTTTGTCTATAGGTGAACCCATCGTAAGCTACTTTCGTTGAGTTATGAAGCCGAGTTTGATCTTTAGAGCTTTCCATGTTCATATCATACTTCTACACATGTAATCTCTTTTAGCTTACTTCAATGCAATGTAAAGTTACTTTGACATAAAAAAGTGTGCTAAGCCGACATAAGGTGCGTCAATGGTTGGAACACGGTTATTCTTTCCTTAATCTAGAAATTTTTTCTATAGGTGAACCCGTCGTGAGCTACTTTCGTTGGGTTATAAAGCCGAGTTTGATCCTAAGAGCTTTCTATGTTCATATCATGCTTCTACACATGTAATCTCTTTTAGCTTAGTTCAATGCAATGTAAGGTTACTTTGAAATAAGAAAGTGTGTTAAGCCGACATAAGGTGGTGTCATAGGTTTGAACACTGTCATTCTTTCCTAATCTAGAAGTTTTGTTTATAGGTAAACCCGTCGTGAGCTATTTTCGTTGAGTTATGAAGCCGAATTTGATCTTTAGAGCTTTCCATGTTCATATCATACTTCTACACATGTAATCTCTTTTAGCTTACTTCAATGCAATGTAAAGTTACTTTGACATAAGAAACTGTGTTAAGCCGACATAAGGTTGTGTCATAGGTTTAGGTTGAAACACAGTCATTCTTTCCTAATCTAGAAGTTTTGTCTATAGGTAAACCCGTCGTGAGCTAGTTTCATTGAGTTTTGAAGCCAAGTTTGATCCTTAGAGCTTTCCACGTTCATATCTTACTTCTACACATGTAATCGCTTTTAGCTTACTTCAATGCAATGTAAGTTTACTTTGATATAAGAAAGTGTGTTAAGGCGACATAAGGTGGTGTATAGGTTGGAACACTGTCTTTCCTTTCTTAATTTAGAAGTTTTGTCTATAGGTGAACCTGTCGTGAGCTACTTTCGTTGAGTTATGAAGCCGAGTTTGATCTTTAGAGCTTTCCATGTTCATATCGTACTTCTACACATGTAATCTCTTTTAGCTTACTTCAATGCAATGTAAAGTTACTTTGACATAAGAAAGTGTGTTAAGACAACATAAGGTGGTGTCAAAGGTTGGAACACGGTCATTCTTTCCTTAATGTAGAAGTTTTGTCTATAGGTGAACCCGTCGTGAGCAACTTTCGTTGAGTTATGAAGCCGAGTTTGATCTTTAGAGCTTTCCATGTTCATATCATACTTCTACACATGTAATCTCTTTTAGCTTACTTTAATGCAATGTAAAGTTACTTTGACATAAGAAACTGTGTTAAGCCGACATAAGGTGCGTCAAAGGTTGGAACACGGTCATTCTTTCCTTAATCTAGAAATTTTGTCTATAGGTGAACCCGTCGTAAGCTACTTTCGTTGGGTTATGAAGCCGAGTTAGATCCTTAGAGCTTTCTATGTTCATATCATGCTTCTACACATGTAATCTCTTTTAGCTTACTTCAATGCAGTGTAAAGTTACTTTGACATAAGAAACTGTGTTAAGCCGACATAAGGTGCGTCAAAGGTTCGAACACGGTCATTCTTTCCTTAATCTAGAAATTTTGTCTATAGGTGAACCCGTCGTGAGCTACTTTCGTTTGGTTATGAAGCCGAGTTTGATCCTTAGAGCTTTCTATGTTCATATCGTACTTCTACACATGTAATCTCTTTTAGCTTAGTTCAATGCAATGTAAGGTTACTTTGACATAAGAAAGTGTGTTAAGCCGACATAAGGTTGTGTCATAGGTTTAGGTTGAAACACAGTCATTCTTTCCTAATCTAGAAGTTTTGTCTATAGGTAAACCCGTCGTGAGCTAGTTTCGTTGAGTTTTGAAGCCAAGTTTGATCCTTAGAGCTTTCCACGTTCATATCTTACTTCTACACATGTAATCTCTTTTAGCTTACTTCAATGCAATGTAAGTTTACTTTGATATAAGAAAGTGTGTTAAGGCGACATAAGGTGGTGTATAGGTTGGAACACTGTCTTTCCTTCCTTAATTTAGAAGTTTTATCTATAGGTGAACCTGTCGTGAGCTACTTTCGTTGAGTTATGAAGCCGAGTTTGATCTTTAGAGCTTTCCATGTTCATATCGTACTTCTACACATGTAATCTCTTTTAGCTTACTTCAATGCAATGTAAAGTTACTTTGACATAAGAAAGTGTGTTAAGACAACATAAGGTGGTGTCAAAGGTTGGAACACGGTTATTCTTTCCTTAATGTAGAAGTTTTGTCTATAGGTGAACCCGTCATGAGCAACTTTCGTTGAGTTATGAAGCCGAGTTTGATCTTTAGGGCTTTCCATGTTCATATCATACTTCTACACATGTAATCTCTTTTAGCTTACTTTAATGCAATGTAAAGTTACTTTGACATAAGAAACTGTGTTAAGCCGACATAAGGTGCGTCAAAGGTTGGAACACGGTCATTCTTTCCTTAATCTAGAAATTTTGTCTATAGGTGAACCCGTCGTAAGCTACTTTCGTTGGGTTATGAAGCCGAGTTAGATCGTTAGAGCTTTCTATGTTCATATCATGCTTCTACACATGTAATCTCTTTTAGCTTACTTCAATGCAATGTAAAGTTACTTTGACATAAGAAACTGTGTTAAGCCGACATAAGGTGCGTCAAAGGTTCGAACACGGTCATTCTTTCCTTAATCTAGAAATTTTGTCTATAGGTGAACCCGTCGTGAGCTACTTTCGTTTGGTTATGAAGCCGAGTTTGATCCTTAGAGCTTTCTATGTTCATATCGTACTTCTACACATGTAATCTCTTTTAGCTTAGTTCAATGCAATGTAAGGTTACTTTGACATAAGAAAGTGTGTTAAGCCGACATAAGGTTGTGTCATAGGTTTAGGTTGAAACACAGTCATTCTTTCCTAATCTAGAAGTTTTGTCTATAGGTAAACCCGTCGTGAGCTAGTTTCGTTGAGTTTTGAAGCCAAGTTTGATCCTTAGAGCTTTCCACGTTCATATCTTACTTCTACACATGTAATCTCTTTTCGCTTACTTCAATGCAATGTAAGTTTACTTTGATATAAGAAAGTGTGTTAAGGCGACATAAGGTGGTGTATAGGTTGGAACAGTGTCTTTCCTTCCTTAATTTAGAAGTTTTATCTATAGGTGAACCTGTCGTGAGCTACTTTCGTTGAGTTATGAAGCGGAGTTTGATCTTTAGAGCTTTCCATGTTCATATCGTACTTCTACACATGTAATCTCTTTTAGCTTACTTCAATGCAATGTAAAGTTACTTTGACATAAGAAAGTGTGTTAAGACAACATAAGGTGGTGTCAAAGGTTGGAACACAGTCATTCTTTCCTTAATCTAGAAGTTTTGTCTATAGGTGAACCCGTCGTGAGCAACTTTCGTTGAGTTATGAAGCCGAGTTTGATCTTTAGAGCTTTCCATGTTCATATCATACTTCTACACATGTAATCTCTTTTAGCTTACTTCAATGCAATGTAAAGTTACTTTGACATAAGAAACTGTGTTAAGCCGACATAAGGTGCGTCAAAGGTTCGAACATGGTCATTCTTTCCTTAATCTAGAAATTTTGTCTATAGGTGAACCCGTCGTGAGCTACTTTCGTTTGGTTATGAAGCCGAGTTTGATCCTTAGAGCTTTCTATGTTCATATCGTACTTCTACACATGTAATCTCTTTTAGCTTAGTTCAATGCAATGTAAGGTTACTTTGACATAAGAAAGTGTGTTAAGCCGACATAAGGTTGTGTCATAGGTTTAGGTTGAAACACAGTCATTCTTTCCTAATCTAGAAGTTTTGTCTATAGGTAAACCCGTCGTGAGCTAGTTTCGTTGAGTTTTGAAGCCAAGTTTGATCCTTAGAGCTTTCCACGTTCTTATCTTACTTCTACACATGTAATCTCTTTTAGCTTACTTCAATGCAATGTAAGTTTACTTTGATATAAGAAAGTGTGTTAAGGCGACATAAGGTGGTGTATAGGTTGGAACACTGTCTTTCCTTCCTTAATTTAGAAGTTTTGTCTATAGGTGAACCTGTCGTGAGCTACTTTCGTTGAGTTATGAAGCCGAGTTTGATCTTTAGAGCTTTCCATGTTCATATCGTACTTCTACACATGTAATCTCTTTTAGCTTACTTCAATGCAATGTAAAGTTACTTTGACATAAGAAAGTGTGTTAAGACAACATAAGGTGGTGTCAAAGGTTGGAACACGGTCATTCTTTCCTTAATGTAGAAGTTTTGTCTATAGGTGAACCCGTCGTGAGCAACTTTCGTTGAGTTATGAAGCCGAGTTTGATCTTTAGAGCTTTCCATGTTCATATCATACTTCTACACATGTAATCTCTTTTAGCTTACTTTAATGCAATGTAAAGTTACTTTGACATAAGAAACTGTGTTAAGCCGACATAAGGTGCGTCAAAGGTTGGAACACGGTCATTCTTTCCTTAATCTAGAAATTTTGTCTATAGGTGAACCCGTCGTAAGCTACTTTCGTTGGGTTATGAAGCAGAGTTTGATCCTTAGAGCTTTCTATGTTCATATCGTACTTCTACACATGTAATCTCTTTTAGCTTAGTTCAATGCAATGTAAGGTTACTTTGACATAAGAAAGTGTGTTAAGCCGACATAAGGTTGTGTCATAGGTTTAGGTTGAAACACAGTCATTCTTTCCTAATCTAGAAGTTTTGTCTATAGGTAAACCCGTCGTGAGCTAGTTTCGTTGAGTTTTGAAACCAAGTTTGATCCTTAGAGCTTTCCACGTTCATATCTTACTTCTACACATGTAATCTCTTTTAGCTTACTTCAATGCAATGTAAGTTTACTTTGATATAAGAAAGTGTGTTAAGGCGACATAAGGTGGTGTATAGGTTGGAACACTGTCTTTCCTTCCTTAATTTAGAAGTTTTATCTATAGGTGAACCTGTCGTGAGCTACTTTCGTTGAGTTATGAAGCCGAGTTTGATCTTTAGAGCTTTCCATGTTCATATCGTACTTCTACACATGTAATCTCTTTTAGCTTACTTCAATGCAATGTAAAGTTACTTTGACATAAGAAAGTGTGTTAAGACAACATAAGGTGGTGTCAAAGGTTGGAACACAGTCATTCTTTCCTTAATCTAGAAGTTTTGTCTATAGGTGAACCCGTCGTGAGCAACTTTCGTTGAGTTATGAAGCCGAGTTAGATCCTTAGAGCTTTCTATGTTCATATCATGCTTCTACACATGTAATCTCTTTTAGCTTACTTTAATGCAATGTAAAGTTACTTTGACATAAGAAACTGTGTTAAGCCGACATAAGGTGCGTCAAAGGTTGGAACACGGTCATTCTTTCCTTAATCTAGAAATTTTGTCTATAGGTGAACCCGTCGTAAGCTACTTTCGTTGGTTTATGAAGCCGAGTTAGATCCTTAGAGCTTTCTATGTTCATATCATTCTTCTACACATGTAATCTCTTTTAGCTTAGTTCAATGCAATGTAAGGTTACATTGAAATAAGAAAGTGTGTTAAGCCGACATAAGGTGGTGTCATAGGTTGGAACACAGTAATTCTTTCCTAATCTCGAAGTTTTGTCTATAGGTGAACCCATCGTAAGCTATTTTCGTTGAGTTATGAAGCCGAGTTTGATCTTTAGAGCTTTCCATGTTCATATCATACTTCTACACATGTAATCTCTTTTAGCTTACTTCAATGCAATGTAAAGTTACTTTGACATAAAAAAGTGTGCTAAGCCGACATAAGGTGCATCAAAGGTTGGAACACGGTTATTCTTTCCTTAATCTAGAAATTTTGTCTATAGGTGAACCCGTCGTGAGCAACTTTCGTTGGGTTATGAAGCCGAGTTTGATCCTTAGAGCTTTCTATGTTCATATCATGCTTCTACACATGTAATCTCTTTTAGCTTAGTTCAATGCAATGTAAGGTTACTTTGAAATAAGAAAGTGTGTTAAGCCGACATAAGGTGGTGTCATAGGTTGGAACACAGTAATTCTTTCCTAATCTAGAAATTTTGTCTATAGGTGAACCCGTCGTGAGCTACTTTCGTTGACTTATGAAGCCGAGTTTGATCCTTAGAGCTTTCTATGTTCATATTATGCTTCTACACATGTAATCTCTTTTAGCTTAGTTCAATGCAATGTAAGGTTACTTTGATATAAGAAAGTGTGTTAAGCCGACATAATGTGGTGTCATAGGTTTAGGTTGGAACACAGTGATTTTTTCCTAATCTAGAAGTTTTGTCTATAGGTGAACCTGTCGTGAGCTACTTTCGTTGAGTTTTGAAGCCAAGTTTGATCCTTAGAGCTTTCCACGTTCATATCTTACTTCTACACATGTAATCTCTTTTAGCTTACTTCAATGCAATGTAAGTTTACTTTGACATAAGAAAATATGTTAAGCCGACATAAGGTGGTGTATAGGTTGGAACACTGTCATTCTTTTCTTAATCTAGAAGTTTTGTCTATAGGTGAACCTGTCGTGAGCTACTTTCGTTGAGTTATGAAGCCGAGTTTGATCTTTAGAGCTTTCCATGTTCATATCATACTTCTACACATGTAATCTCTTTTTGCTTACTTTAATGCAATGTAAAGTTACTTTGACATAAGAAACTGTGTTAAGCCGACATAAGGTGCGTCAAAGGGTTGAACACGGTCATTCTTTCCTTAATCTAGAAATTTTATTTATAGGTGAACTCGTCGTAAGCTACTTTCGTTGGGTTATGATGCCGAGTTTGATCCTTAGAGCTTTCTATGTTCATATCATGCTTCTACACATGTAATCTCTTTTAGCTTAGTTCAATGCAATGTAAGGTTACTTTGAAATAAGAAAGTGTGTTAAGCCGACATAAGGTGGTGTCATTGGTTGGAACACAGTCATTGCTTCCTAATCTAGAAGTTTTGTCTATAGGTGAACCCGTCGTGAGCTACTTTCGTTGAGTTATGAAGCCGAGTTTGATCTTTAGAGCTTTCCATGTTCATATCATACTTCTACACATGTAATTTCTTTTAGCTTTCTTCAATGCAATGTAAAGTTACTTTGACATAAGAAAGTGTGTTAAGCCGACATAAGGTGCGTCAAAGGTTGGAACACGGTCATTTTATCCTTAATCTAGAAATTTTGTCTATAGGTGAACCCGTCGTGAGCTACTTTCGTTGGGTTATGAAGCCGAGTTTGATCCTTAGAGCTTTCTATGTTCTTATCATGCTTCTACACATGTAATGCTTAGTTCAATGCAATGTAAGGTTACTTTGAAATAAGAAAGTGTGTTAAGCCGATATAAGGTGGTGTCATAGGTTGGAACACAGTCATTCTTTCCTAATCTAGAAGTTTTGTCTATAGGTGAACCCGTCGTGAGCTACTTTCGTTGAGTTATGAAGCCGAGTTTGATCTTTAGAGCTTTCCATGTTCATATCATACTTCTACACATGTAATCTCTTTTAGCTTAATTCAATGCAATGTAAAGTTACTTTGACATAAGAAAGTGTGTTAAGCCGACATAAGGTGCTTCAAAGGTTGGAACACGGTCATTTTTTCCTTAATCTAGAAATTTTGTGTATAGGTGAATCCGTCGTGAGCTACTTTCGTTGAGTTATAAAGCCGAGTTTGATCCTTAGAGCTTTCTATGTTCATATCATGCTTCTACACATGTAATCTCTTTTAGCTTAGTTCAGTGCAATGTAAGGTTACTTTGAAATAAGAAAGTGTGTTAAGCCGACATAAGGTGGTGTCATAGGTTGGAACACAGTCATTGTTTCCTAATCTAGAAGTTTTGTCTATAGGTGAACCTGTCGTGAGCTACTTTCGTTGAGTTATGAAGCCGAGTTTGATCTTTAGAGCTTTCCATGTTCATATCATACTTCTACACATGTAATCTCTTTTAGCTTACTTCAATGCAATGTAAAGTTACTTTGACATAAGAAAGTGTGTTAAGCCGACATAAGGTGCGTCAAAGGTTGGAACACGGTCATTTTTTCCTTAATCTAGAAATTTTGTCTATAGGTGAACCCGTCGTGAGCTACTTTCGTTGGGTTATGAAGCCGAGTTTGATCCTTAGAGCTTTCTATGTTCTTATCATGCTTCTACACATGTAATCTCTTTTAGCTTAGTTCCATGCAATGTAAGGTTACTTTGAAATAAGAAAGTGTGTTAAGCCGACATAAGGTGGTGTCATAGGTTGGAACACAGTCATTTTATCCTTAATCTAGAAATTTTGTCTATAGGTGAACCCGTCGTGAGCTACTTTCGTTGGGTTATGAAGCCGAGTTTGATCCTTAGAGCTTTCTATGTTCTTATCATGCTTCTACACATGTAATGCTTAGTTCAATGCAATGTAAGGTTACTTTGAAATAAGAAAGTGTGTTAAGCCGATATAAGGTGGTGTCATAGGTTGGAACACAGTCATTCTTTCCTAATCTAGAAGTTTTGTCTATAGGTGAACCCGTCGTGAGCTACTTTCGTTGAGTTATGAAGCCGAGTTTGATCTTTAGAGCTTTCCATGTTCATATCATACTTCTACACATGTAATTTCTTTTAGCTTTCTTCAATGCAATGTAAAGTTACTTTGACATAAGAAAGTGTGTTAAGCCGACATAAGGTGCGTCAAAGGTTGGAACACGGTCATTTTATCCTTAATCTAGAAATTTTGTCTATAGGTGAACCCGTCGTGAGCTACTTTCGTTGGGTTATGAAGCCGAGTTTGATCCTTAGAGCTTTCTATGTTCTTATCATGCTTCTACACATGTAATGCTTAGTTCAATGCAATGTAAGGTTACTTTGAAATAAGAAAGTGTGTTAAGCCGATATAAGGTGGTGTCATAGGTTGGAACACAGTCATTCTTTCCTAATCTAGAAGTTTTGTCTATAGGTGAACCCGTCGTGAGCTACTTTCGTTGAGTTATGAAGCCGAGTTTGATCTTTAGAGCTTTCCATGTTCATATCATACTTCTACACATGTAATCTCTTTTAGCTTAATTCAATGCAATGTAAAGTTACTTTGACATAAGAAAGTGTGTTAAGCCGACATAAGGTGCTTCAAAGGTTGGAACACGGTCATTTTTTCCTTAATCTAGAAGTTTTGTGTATAGGTGAATCCGTCGTGAGCTACTTTCGTTGAGTTATAAAGCCGAGTTTGATCCTTAGAGCTTTCTATGTTCATATCATGCTTCTACACATGTAATCTCTTTTAGCTTAGTTCAATGCAATGTAAGGTTACTTTGAAATAAGAAAGTGTGTTAAGCCGACATAAGGTGGTGTCATAGGTTGGAACACAGTCATTGTTTCCTAATCTAGAAGTTTTGTCTATAGGTGAACCTGTCGTGAGCTACTTTCGTTGAGTTATGAAGCCGAGTTTGATCTTTAGAGCTTTCCATGTTCATATCATACTTCTACACATGTAATCTCTTTTAGCTTACTTCAATGCAATGTAAAGTTACTTTGACATAAGAAAGTGTGTTAAGCCGACATAAGGTGCGTCAAAGGTTGGAACACGGTCATTTTTTCCTTAATCTAGAAATTTTGTCTATAGGTGAACCCGTCGTGAGCTACTTTCGTTGGGTTATGAAGCCGAGTTTGATCCTTAGAGCTTTCTATGTTCTTATCATGCTTCTACACATGTAATCTCTTTTAGCTTAGTTCCATGCAATGTAAGGTTACTTTGAAATAAGAAAGTGTGTTAAGCCGACATAAGGTGGTGTCATAGGTTGGAACACAGTCATTGTTTCCTAATCTAGAAATTTTGTCTATAGGTGAACCCGTCGTGAGCTACTTTCGTTGAGTTATGAAGCCGAGTTTGATCTTTAGAGCTTTCCATGTTCATATCATACTTCTACACATGTAATTTCTTTTAGCTTACTTCAATGCAATGTAAAGTTACTTTGACATAAGAAAGTGTGTTAAGCCGACATAAGGTGCGTCAAAGGTTGGAACACGGTCATTTTTTCCTTAATCTAGAAATTTTGTCTATAGGTGAACCCGTCGTGATCTACTTTCGTGGAGTTATGAAGCCGAATTTGATCTTTAGAGCTTTCCATGTTCATATCATACTTCTACACATGTAATCTCTTTTAGCTTACTTTAATGCAATGTAAGTTTACTTCGACATAAGAAAGTGTGTTAAGCCGACATAAGGTGGTGTATAGGTTGGAACACTGTCTTTCTTTCCTTAATTTAGAAGTTTTGTCTATAGATTAACTTGTTGTGAGCAACTTTTGTTGAGTTATGAAGCCGAGTTTGATCTTTAGAGCTTTCCATGTTCATATCGTACTTCTACACATGTAATCTCTTTTAGCTTACTTCAATGCTATGTAAAATTACTTTGACATAAGAAAGTGTTTTAAGCCGACATAAGGTAGTGTCAAAGATTGGAACACGGTCATTCTTTCCTTAATCTAGAAGTTTTGTCTATAGGTGATTCCGTCGTGAGCTACTTTCGTTGAGTTATAAAGCCGAGTTTGATCCTTAGAGCTTTCTATGTTCATATCATGCTTCTACACATGTAATCTGTTTTAGCTTAGTTCAATGCAATGTAAGGTTACTTTGAAATAAGAAAGTGTGTTAAGCCGACATAAGGTGGTGTCTTAGGTTGGAACACAGTCATTGTTTCCTAATCTAGAAGTTTTGTCTATAGGTGAACCTGTCGTGAGCTACTTTCGTTGAGTTATGAAGCCGAGTTTGATCTTTAGAGCTTTCCATGTTCATATCATACTTCTACACATGTAATTTCTTTTAGCTTACTTCAATGCAATGTAAAGTTACTTTGACATAAGAAAGTGTGTTAAGCCGACATAAGGTGCGTCAAAGTTTGGAACGCGGTCATTCTTTCCTTAATCTAGAAGTTTTGTCTATAGGTGAACCCGTCGTGAGCTAATTTCGTTAGGTTATGCAGCCGAGTTTGATCCTTAGAGCTTTCTATGTTCCTATCATGCTTCTACACATGTAATCTCTTTTAGCTTAGTTCAATGCAACGAAAGGTTACTTTTAAATAAGAAAGTGTGTTAAGCCGACATAAGGTGGTGTCATAGGTTTAGGTTGGAACACAGTCATTCTTTCCTAATCTAGAAGTTTTATCTATAGGCTAACCCGTCATGAGCTACTTTCGTTGAGTTATGAAGCCGAGTTTGATCTTTAGAGCTTTCCATGTTCATATCATACTTCTACACATGTAATCTCTTTTAGCTTACTTCAATGCAATGTAAGTTTACTTCGACATAAGAAAGTGTGTTAAGCCGACATAAGGTGGTGTATAGGTTGGAACACTGTCTTTCTTTCCTTAATTTAGAAGTTTTGTCTATAGATTAACTTGTTGTGAGCAACTTTTGTTGAGTTATGAAGCCGAGTTTGATCTTTAGAGCTTTCCATGTTCATATCGTACTTCTACACATGTAATCTCTTTTAGCTTACTTCAATGCTATGTAAAATTACTTTGACATAAGAAAGTGTTTTAAGCCGACATAAGGTAGTGTCAAAGATTGGAACACGGTCATTCTTTCCTTAATCTAGAAGTTTTGTCTATAGGTGATTCCGTCGTGAGCTACTTTCGTTGAGTTATAAAGCCGAGTTTGATCCTTAGAGCTTTCTATGTTCATATCATGCTTCTACACATGTAATCTGTTTTAGCTTAGTTCAATGCAATGTAAGGTTACTTTGAAATAAGAAAGTGTGTTAAGCCGACATAAGGTGGTGTCATAGGTTGGAACACAGTCATTGTTTCCTAATCTAGAAGTTTTGTCTATAGGTGAACCTGTCGTGAGCTACTTTCGTTGAGTTATGAAGCCGAGTTTGATCTTTAGAGCTTTCCATGTTCATATCATACTTCTACACATGTAATTTCTTTTAGCTTACTTCAATGCAATGTAAAGTTACTTTGACATAAGAAAGTGTGTTAAGCCGACATAAGGTTGTGTCATAGGTTTAGGTTGAAACACAGTCATTCTTTCCTAATCTAGAAGTTTTGTCTATAGGTAAACCCGTCGTGAGCTAGTTTCGTTGAGTTTTGAAGCCAAGTTTGATCCTTAGAGCTTTCCACGTTCTTATCTTACTTCTACACATGTAATCTCTTTTAGCTTACTTCAATGCAATGTAAGTTTACTTTGATATAAGAAAGTGTGTTAAGGCGACATAAGGTGGTGTATAGGTTGGAACACTGTCTTTCCTTCCTTAATTTAGAAGTTTTGTCTATAGGTGAACCTGTCGTGAGCTACTTTCGTTGAGTTATGAAGCCGAGTTTGATCTTTAGAGCTTTCCATGTTCATATCGTACTTCTACACATGTAATCTCTTTTAGCTTACTTCAATGCAATGTAAAGTTACTTTGACATAAGAAAGTGTGTTAAGACAACATAAGGTGGTGTCAAAGGTTGGAACACGGTCATTCTTTCCTTAATGTAGAAGTTTTGTCTATAGGTGAACCCGTCGTGAGCAACTTTCGTTGAGTTATGAAGCCGAGTTTGATCTTTAGAGCTTTCCATGTTCATATCATACTTCTACACATGTAATCTCTTTTAGCTTACTTTAATGCAATGTAAAGTTACTTTGACATAAGAAACTGTGTTAAGCCGACATAAGGTGCGTCAAAGGTTGGAACACGGTCATTCTTTCCTTAATCTAGAAATTTTGTCTATAGGTGAACCCGTCGTAAGCTACTTTCGTTGGGTTATGAAGCAGAGTTTGATCCTTAGAGCTTTCTATGTTCATATCGTACTTCTACACATGTAATCTCTTTTAGCTTAGTTCAATGCAATGTAAGGTTACTTTGACATAAGAAAGTGTGTTAAGCCGACATAAGGTTGTGTCATAGGTTTAGGTTGAAACACAGTCATTCTTTCCTAATCTAGAAGTTTTGTCTATAGGTAAACCCGTCGTGAGCTAGTTTCGTTGAGTTTTGAAGCCAAGTTTGATCCTTAGAGCTTTCCACGTTCATATCTTACTTCTACACATGTAATCTCTTTTAGCTTACTTCAATGCAATGTAAGTTTACTTTGATATAAGAAAGTGTGTTAAGGCGACATAAGGTGGTGTATAGGTTGGAACACTGTCTTTCCTTCCTTAATTTAGAAGTTTTATCTATAGGTGAACCTGTCGTGAGCTACTTTCGTTGAGTTATGAAGCCGAGTTTGATCTTTAGAGCTTTCCATGTTCATATCGTACTTCTACACATGTAATCTCTTTTAGCTTACTTCAATGCAATGTAAAGTTACTTTGACATAAGAAAGTGTGTTAAGACAACATAAGGTGGTGTCAAAGGTTGGAACACGGTCATTCTTTCCTTAATGTAGAAGTTTTGTCTATAGGTGAACCCGTCGTGAGCAACTTTCGTTGAGTTATGAAGCCGAGTTTGATCTTTAGAGCTTTCCATGTTCATATCATACTTCTACACATGTAATCTCTTTTAGCTTACTTTAATGCAATGTAAAGTTACTTTGACATAAGAAACTGTGTTAAGCCGACATAAGGTGCGTCAAAGGTTGGAACACGGTCATTCTTTCCTTAATCTAGAAATTTTGTCTATAGGTGAACCCGTCGTAAGCTACTTTCGTTGGGTTATGAAGCAGAGTTTGATCCTTAGAGCTTTCTATGTTCATATCGTACTTCTACACATGTAATCTCTTTTAGCTTAGTTCAATGCAATGTAAGGTTACTTTGACATAAGAAAGTGTGTTAAGCCGACATAAGGTTGTGTCATAGGTTTAGGTTGAAACACAGTCATTCTTTCCTAATCTAGAAGTTTTGTCTATAGGTAAACCCGTCGTGAGCTAGTTTCGTTGAGTTTTGAAGCCAAGTTTGATCCTTAGAGCTTTCCACGTTCATATCTTACTTCTACACATGTAATCTCTTTTAGCTTACTTCAATGCAATGTAAGTTTACTTTGATATAAGAAAGTGTGTTAAGGCGACATAAGGTGGTGTATAGGTTGGAACACTGTCTTTCCTTCCTTAATTTAGAAGTTTTATCTATAGGTGAACCTGTCGTGAGCTACTTTCGTTGAGTTATGAAGCCGAGTTTGATCTTTAGAGCTTTCCATGTTCATATCGTACTTCTACACATGTAATCTCTTTTAGCTTACTTCAATGCAATGTAAAGTTACTTTGACATAAGAAAGTGTGTTAAGACAACATAAGGTGGTGTCAAAGGTTGGAACACAGTCATTCTTTCCTTAATCTAGAAGTTTTGTCTATAGGTGAACCCGTCGTGAGCAACTTTCGTTGAGTTATGAAGCCGAGTTAGATCCTTAGAGCTTTCTATGTTCATATCATGCTTCTACACATGTAATCTCTTTTAGCTTACTTTAATGCAATGTAAAGTTACTTTGACATAAGAAACTGTGTTAAGCCGACATAAGGTGCGTCAAAGGTTGGAACACGGTCATTCTTTCCTTAATCTAGAAATTTTGTCTATAGGTGAACCCGTCGTAAGCTACTTTCGTTGGTTTATGAAGCCGAGTTAGATCCTTAGAGCTTTCTATGTTCATATCATTCTTCTACACATGTAATCTCTTTTAGCTTAGTTCAATGCAATGTAAGGTTACATTGAAATAAGAAAGTGTGTTAAGCCGACATAAGGTGGTGTCATAGGTTGGAACACAGTAATTCTTTCCTAATCTCGAAGTTTTGTCTATAGGTGAACCCATCGTAAGCTATTTTCGTTGAGTTATGAAGCCGAGTTTGATCTTTAGAGCTTTCCATGTTCATATCATACTTCTACACATGTAATCTCTTTTAGCTTACTTCAATGCAATGTAAAGTTACTTTGACATAAAAAAGTGTGCTAAGCCGACATAAGGTGCATCAAAGGTTGGAACACGGTTATTCTTTCCTTAATCTAGAAATTTTGTCTATAGGTGAACCCGTCGTGAGCAACTTTCGTTGGGTTATGAAGCCGAGTTTGATCCTTAGAGCTTTCTATGTTCATATCATGCTTCTACACATGTAATCTCTTTTAGCTTAGTTCAATGCAATGTAAGGTTACTTTGAAATAAGAAAGTGTGTTAAGCCGACATAAGGTGGTGTCATAGGTTGGAACACAGTAATTCTTTCCTAATCTAGAAATTTTGTCTATAGGTGAACCCGTCGTGAGCTACTTTCGTTGACTTATGAAGCCGAGTTTGATCCTTAGAGCTTTCTATGTTCATATTATGCTTCTACACATGTAATCTCTTTTAGCTTAGTTCAATGCAATGTAAGGTTACTTTGATATAAGAAAGTGTGTTAAGCCGACATAATGTGGTGTCATAGGTTTAGGTTGGAACACAGTGATTTTTTCCTAATCTAGAAGTTTTGTCTATAGGTGAACCTGTCGTGAGCTACTTTCGTTGAGTTTTGAAGCCAAGTTTGATCCTTAGAGCTTTCCACGTTCATATCTTACTTCTACACATGTAATCTCTTTTAGCTTACTTCAATGCAATGTAAGTTTACTTTGACATAAGAAAATATGTTAAGCCGACATAAGGTGGTGTATAGGTTGGAACACTGTCATTCTTTTCTTAATCTAGAAGTTTTGTCTATAGGTGAACCTGTCGTGAGCTACTTTCGTTGAGTTATGAAGCCGAGTTTGATCTTTAGAGCTTTCCATGTTCATATCATACTTCTACACATGTAATCTCTTTTTGCTTACTTTAATGCAATGTAAAGTTACTTTGACATAAGAAACTGTGTTAAGCCGACATAAGGTGCGTCAAAGGGTTGAACACGGTCATTCTTTCCTTAATCTAGAAATTTTATTTATAGGTGAACTCGTCGTAAGCTACTTTCGTTGGGTTATGATGCCGAGTTTGATCCTTAGAGCTTTCTATGTTCATATCATGCTTCTACACATGTAATCTCTTTTAGCTTAGTTCAATGCAATGTAAGGTTACTTTGAAATAAGAAAGTGTGTTAAGCCGACATAAGGTGGTGTCATTGGTTGGAACACAGTCATTGCTTCCTAATCTAGAAGTTTTGTCTATAGGTGAACCCGTCGTGAGCTACTTTCGTTGAGTTATGAAGCCGAGTTTGATCTTTAGAGCTTTCCATGTTCATATCATACTTCTACACATGTAATTTCTTTTAGCTTTCTTCAATGCAATGTAAAGTTACTTTGACATAAGAAAGTGTGTTAAGCCGACATAAGGTGCGTCAAAGGTTGGAACACGGTCATTTTATCCTTAATCTAGAAATTTTGTCTATAGGTGAACCCGTCGTGAGCTACTTTCGTTGGGTTATGAAGCCGAGTTTGATCCTTAGAGCTTTCTATGTTCTTATCATGCTTCTACACATGTAATGCTTAGTTCAATGCAATGTAAGGTTACTTTGAAATAAGAAAGTGTGTTAAGCCGATATAAGGTGGTGTCATAGGTTGGAACACAGTCATTCTTTCCTAATCTAGAAGTTTTGTCTATAGGTGAACCCGTCGTGAGCTACTTTCGTTGAGTTATGAAGCCGAGTTTGATCTTTAGAGCTTTCCATGTTCATATCATACTTCTACACATGTAATCTCTTTTAGCTTAATTCAATGCAATGTAAAGTTACTTTGACATAAGAAAGTGTGTTAAGCCGACATAAGGTGCTTCAAAGGTTGGAACACGGTCATTTTTTCCTTAATCTAGAAATTTTGTGTATAGGTGAATCCGTCGTGAGCTACTTTCGTTGAGTTATAAAGCCGAGTTTGATCCTTAGAGCTTTCTATGTTCATATCATGCTTCTACACATGTAATCTCTTTTAGCTTAGTTCAGTGCAATGTAAGGTTACTTTGAAATAAGAAAGTGTGTTAAGCCGACATAAGGTGGTGTCATAGGTTGGAACACAGTCATTGTTTCCTAATCTAGAAGTTTTGTCTATAGGTGAACCTGTCGTGAGCTACTTTCGTTGAGTTATGAAGCCGAGTTTGATCTTTAGAGCTTTCCATGTTCATATCATACTTCTACACATGTAATCTCTTTTAGCTTACTTCAATGCAATGTAAAGTTACTTTGACATAAGAAAGTGTGTTAAGCCGACATAAGGTGCGTCAAAGGTTGGAACACGGTCATTTTTTCCTTAATCTAGAAATTTTGTCTATAGGTGAACCCGTCGTGAGCTACTTTCGTTGGGTTATGAAGCCGAGTTTGATCCTTAGAGCTTTCTATGTTCTTATCATGCTTCTACACATGTAATCTCTTTTAGCTTAGTTCCATGCAATGTAAGGTTACTTTGAAATAAGAAAGTGTGTTAAGCCGACATAAGGTGGTGTCATAGGTTGGAACACAGTCATTTTATCCTTAATCTAGAAATTTTGTCTATAGGTGAACCCGTCGTGAGCTACTTTCGTTGGGTTATGAAGCCGAGTTTGATCCTTAGAGCTTTCTATGTTCTTATCATGCTTCTACACATGTAATGCTTAGTTCAATGCAATGTAAGGTTACTTTGAAATAAGAAAGTGTGTTAAGCCGATATAAGGTGGTGTCATAGGTTGGAACACAGTCATTCTTTCCTAATCTAGAAGTTTTGTCTATAGGTGAACCCGTCGTGAGCTACTTTCGTTGAGTTATGAAGCCGAGTTTGATCTTTAGAGCTTTCCATGTTCATATCATACTTCTACACATGTAATTTCTTTTAGCTTTCTTCAATGCAATGTAAAGTTACTTTGACATAAGAAAGTGTGTTAAGCCGACATAAGGTGCGTCAAAGGTTGGAACACGGTCATTTTATCCTTAATCTAGAAATTTTGTCTATAGGTGAACCCGTCGTGAGCTACTTTCGTTGGGTTATGAAGCCGAGTTTGATCCTTAGAGCTTTCTATGTTCTTATCATGCTTCTACACATGTAATGCTTAGTTCAATGCAATGTAAGGTTACTTTGAAATAAGAAAGTGTGTTAAGCCGATATAAGGTGGTGTCATAGGTTGGAACACAGTCATTCTTTCCTAATCTAGAAGTTTTGTCTATAGGTGAACCCGTCGTGAGCTACTTTCGTTGAGTTATGAAGCCGAGTTTGATCTTTAGAGCTTTCCATGTTCATATCATACTTCTACACATGTAATCTCTTTTAGCTTAATTCAATGCAATGTAAAGTTACTTTGACATAAGAAAGTGTGTTAAGCCGACATAAGGTGCTTCAAAGGTTGGAACACGGTCATTTTTTCCTTAATCTAGAAGTTTTGTGTATAGGTGAATCCGTCGTGAGCTACTTTCGTTGAGTTATAAAGCCGAGTTTGATCCTTAGAGCTTTCTATGTTCATATCATGCTTCTACACATGTAATCTCTTTTAGCTTAGTTCAATGCAATGTAAGGTTACTTTGAAATAAGAAAGTGTGTTAAGCCGACATAAGGTGGTGTCATAGGTTGGAACACAGTCATTGTTTCCTAATCTAGAAGTTTTGTCTATAGGTGAACCTGTCGTGAGCTACTTTCGTTGAGTTATGAAGCCGAGTTTGATCTTTAGAGCTTTCCATGTTCATATCATACTTCTACACATGTAATCTCTTTTAGCTTACTTCAATGCAATGTAAAGTTACTTTGACATAAGAAAGTGTGTTAAGCCGACATAAGGTGCGTCAAAGGTTGGAACACGGTCATTTTTTCCTTAATCTAGAAATTTTGTCTATAGGTGAACCCGTCGTGAGCTACTTTCGTTGGGTTATGAAGCCGAGTTTGATCCTTAGAGCTTTCTATGTTCTTATCATGCTTCTACACATGTAATCTCTTTTAGCTTAGTTCCATGCAATGTAAGGTTACTTTGAAATAAGAAAGTGTGTTAAGCCGACATAAGGTGGTGTCATAGGTTGGAACACAGTCATTGTTTCCTAATCTAGAAATTTTGTCTATAGGTGAACCCGTCGTGAGCTACTTTCGTTGAGTTATGAAGCCGAGTTTGATCTTTAGAGCTTTCCATGTTCATATCATACTTCTACACATGTAATTTCTTTTAGCTTACTTCAATGCAATGTAAAGTTACTTTGACATAAGAAAGTGTGTTAAGCCGACATAAGGTGCGTCAAAGGTTGGAACACGGTCATTTTTTCCTTAATCTAGAAATTTTGTCTATAGGTGAACCCGTCGTGATCTACTTTCGTGGAGTTATGAAGCCGAATTTGATCTTTAGAGCTTTCCATGTTCATATCATACTTCTACACATGTAATCTCTTTTAGCTTACTTTAATGCAATGTAAGTTTACTTCGACATAAGAAAGTGTGTTAAGCCGACATAAGGTGGTGTATAGGTTGGAACACTGTCTTTCTTTCCTTAATTTAGAAGTTTTGTCTATAGATTAACTTGTTGTGAGCAACTTTTGTTGAGTTATGAAGCCGAGTTTGATCTTTAGAGCTTTCCATGTTCATATCGTACTTCTACACATGTAATCTCTTTTAGCTTACTTCAATGCTATGTAAAATTACTTTGACATAAGAAAGTGTTTTAAGCCGACATAAGGTAGTGTCAAAGATTGGAACACGGTCATTCTTTCCTTAATCTAGAAGTTTTGTCTATAGGTGATTCCGTCGTGAGCTACTTTCGTTGAGTTATAAAGCCGAGTTTGATCCTTAGAGCTTTCTATGTTCATATCATGCTTCTACACATGTAATCTGTTTTAGCTTAGTTCAATGCAATGTAAGGTTACTTTGAAATAAGAAAGTGTGTTAAGCCGACATAAGGTGGTGTCTTAGGTTGGAACACAGTCATTGTTTCCTAATCTAGAAGTTTTGTCTATAGGTGAACCTGTCGTGAGCTACTTTCGTTGAGTTATGAAGCCGAGTTTGATCTTTAGAGCTTTCCATGTTCATATCATACTTCTACACATGTAATTTCTTTTAGCTTACTTCAATGCAATGTAAAGTTACTTTGACATAAGAAAGTGTGTTAAGCCGACATAAGGTGCGTCAAAGTTTGGAACGCGGTCATTCTTTCCTTAATCTAGAAGTTTTGTCTATAGGTGAACCCGTCGTGAGCTAATTTCGTTAGGTTATGCAGCCGAGTTTGATCCTTAGAGCTTTCTATGTTCCTATCATGCTTCTACACATGTAATCTCTTTTAGCTTAGTTCAATGCAACGAAAGGTTACTTTTAAATAAGAAAGTGTGTTAAGCCGACATAAGGTGGTGTCATAGGTTTAGGTTGGAACACAGTCATTCTTTCCTAATCTAGAAGTTTTATCTATAGGCTAACCCGTCATGAGCTACTTTCGTTGAGTTATGAAGCCGAGTTTGATCTTTAGAGCTTTCCATGTTCATATCATACTTCTACACATGTAATCTCTTTTAGCTTACTTCAATGCAATGTAAGTTTACTTCGACATAAGAAAGTGTGTTAAGCCGACATAAGGTGGTGTATAGGTTGGAACACTGTCTTTCTTTCCTTAATTTAGAAGTTTTGTCTATAGATTAACTTGTTGTGAGCAACTTTTGTTGAGTTATGAAGCCGAGTTTGATCTTTAGAGCTTTCCATGTTCATATCGTACTTCTACACATGTAATCTCTTTTAGCTTACTTCAATGCTATGTAAAATTACTTTGACATAAGAAAGTGTTTTAAGCCGACATAAGGTAGTGTCAAAGATTGGAACACGGTCATTCTTTCCTTAATCTAGAAGTTTTGTCTATAGGTGATTCCGTCGTGAGCTACTTTCGTTGAGTTATAAAGCCGAGTTTGATCCTTAGAGCTTTCTATGTTCATATCATGCTTCTACACATGTAATCTGTTTTAGCTTAGTTCAATGCAATGTAAGGTTACTTTGAAATAAGAAAGTGTGTTAAGCCGACATAAGGTGGTGTCATAGGTTGGAACACAGTCATTGTTTCCTAATCTAGAAGTTTTGTCTATAGGTGAACCTGTCGTGAGCTACTTTCGTTGAGTTATGAAGCCGAGTTTGATCTTTAGAGCTTTCCATGTTCATATCATACTTCTACACATGTAATTTCTTTTAGCTTACTTCAATGCAATGTAAAGTTACTTTGACATAAGAAAGTGTGTTAAGCCGACATAAGGTGCGTCAAAGTTTGGAACGCGGTCATTCTTTCCTTAATCTAGAAGTTTTGTCTATAGGTGAACCCGTCGTGAGCTAATTTCGTTAGGTTATGCAGCCGAGTTTGATCCTTAGAGCTTTCTATGTTCCTATCATGCTTCTACACATGTAATCTCTTTTAGCTTAGTTCAATGCAACGAAAGGTTACTTTTAAATAAGAAAGTGTGTTAAGCCGACATAAGGTGGTGTCATAGGTTTAGGTTGGAACACAGTCATTCTTTCCTAATCTAGAAGTTTTATCTATAGGCTAACCCGTCATGAGCTACTTTCGTTGAGTTATGAAGCCGAGTTTGATCTTTAGAGCTTTCCATGTTCATATCATACTTCTACACATGTAATCTCTTTTAGCTTACTTCAATGCAATGTAAGTTTACTTCGACATAAGAAAGTGTGTTAAGCCGACATAAGGTGGTGTATAGGTTGGAACACTGTCTTTCTTTCCTTAATTTAGAAGTTTTGTCTATAGATTAACTTGTTGTGAGCAACTTTTGTTGAGTTATGAAGCCGAGTTTGATCTTTAGAGCTTTCCATGTTCATATCGTACTTCTACACATGTAATCTCTTTTAGCTTACTTCAATGCTATGTAAAATTACTTTGACATAAGAAAGTGTTTTAAGCCGACATAAGGTAGTGTCAAAGATTGGAACACGGTCATTCTTTCCTTAATCTAGAAGTTTTGTCTATAGGTGATTCCGTCGTGAGCTACTTTCGTTGAGTTATAAAGCCGAGTTTGATCCTTAGAGCTTTCTATGTTCATATCATGCTTCTACACATGTAATCTGTTTTAGCTTAGTTCAATGCAATGTAAGGTAACTTTGAAATAAGAAAGTGTGTTAAGCCGACATAAGGTGGTGTCATAGGTTGGAACACAGTCATTGTTTCCTAATCTAGAAGTTTTGTCTATAGGTGAACCTGTCGTGAGCTACTTTCGTTGAGTTATGAAGCCGAGTTTGATCTTTAGAGCTTTCCATGTTCATATCATACTTCTACACATGTAATTTCTTTTAGCTTACTTCAATGCAATGTAAAGTTACTTTGACATAAGAAAGTGTTTTAAGCCGACATAAGGTGGTGTCAAAGATTGGAACACGGTCATTCTTTCCTTAATCTAGAAGTTTTGCCTATAGGTGAATCCGTCGTGAGCTACTTTCGTTGATTTATAAAGCCGAGTTTGATCCTTAGAGCTTTCTATGTTCATATCATGCTTCTACACATGTAATCTCTTTTAGCTTAGTTCAATGCAATGTAAGGTTACTTTGAAATAAGAAAGTGTGTTAAGCCGACATAAGGTGGTGTCATAGGTTTAGGTTGGAACACAGTCATTGTTTCCTAATCTAGAAGTTTTGTCTATAGGTGAACCTGTCGTGAGCTACTTTCGTTGAGTTATGAAGCCGAGTTTGATCTTTAGAGCTTTCCATGTTCATATCATACTTCTACACATGTAATTTCTTTTAGCTTACCTCAATGCAATGTAAAGTTACTTTGACATAAGAAAGTGTGTTAAGCCGACATAAGGTTCGTCAAAGGTTGGAACACGGTCATTTTTTCCTTAATCTAGATATTTTGTCTATAGGTGAACCCGTCGTGAGCTACTTTCGTTGGGTTATGAAGCTGAGTTTGATCCTTAGAGCTTTCTATGTTCTTATCATGCTTCTACACATGTAATCTTTTAGCTTAGTTCAATGCAATGTAAGGTTACTTTGAAATAAAAAAGTGTGTTAAGCCGACATAAGGTGGTGTCATAAGTTAGAACACAGTCATTCTTTCCTAATCTAGAAGTTTTGTCTATAGGTGAACCCGTCGTGAGCTACTTTCGTTGAGTTATGAAGCCGAGTTTGATCTTTAGAGCTTTCCATGTTCATATCATACTTCTACACATGTAATCTCTTTTAGCTTAATTCAATGCAATGTAAAGTTACTTTAACATAAGAAAGTGTGTTAAGCCGACATAAGGTGCTTGAAAGGTTGGAACACGTTCATTCTTTCCTTAATCTAGAAATTTTGTCTACAGGTGAACCCGTCGTGAGCTAATTTCGTTGGGTTATGCAGCCGAGTTTGATCCTTAGAGCTTTCTATGTTCATACCATGCTTCTACACATGTAATCTATTTTAGCTTAGTTCAATGCAACGGAAGGTTACTTTTAAATAAGAAAGTGTGTTAAGCCGACATAAGGTGGTGTCATAGGTTTAGGTTGGAACACAGTCATTCTTTCCTAATCTAGAAGTTTTGTCTATAGGTGAACCCGTCGTGAGCTACTTTCGTTGAGTTATGAAGCCGAGTTTGATCTTTAGAGCTTTCCATGTTCATATCATACTTCTACACATGTAATCTCTTTTAGCTTACTTCAATGCAATGTAAGTTTACTTCGACATAAGAAAGTGTGTTAAGCCGACATAAGGTGGTGTATAGGTTGGAACACTGTCTTTCTTTCCTTAATTTAGAAGTTTTGTCTATATATGAACTTGTTGTGAGCTACTTTTGTTGAGTTATGAAGCTGAGTTTGATCTTTAGAGCTTTCCATGTTCATATCGTACTTCTACACATGTAATCTCTTTTAGCTTACTTCAATGCTATGTAAAATTACTTTGACATAAGAAAGTGTTTTAAGCCGACATAAGGTGGTGTCAAAGATTGGAACACGGTCATTCTTTCCTTAATCTAGAAGTTTTGTCTATAGGTGAATCCGTCGTGAGCTACTTTCGTTGAGTTATAAAGCCGAGTTTGATCCTTAGAGCTTTCTATGTTCATATCATGCTTCTACACATGTAATCTCTTTTAGCTTAGTTCAATGCAATGTAAGGTTACTTTGAAATAAGAAAGTGTGTTAAGCCGACATAAGGTGGTGTCATAGGTTGGAACACAGTCATTGTTTCCTAATCTAGAAGTTTTGTCTATAGGTGAACCTGTCGTGAGCTACTTTCGTTGAGTTATGAAGCCGAGTTTGATCTTTAGAGCTTTCCATGTTCATATCATACTTCTACACATGTAATTTCTTTTAGCTTACCTCAATGCAATGTAAAGTTACTTTGACATAAGAAAGTGTGTTAAGCCGACATAAGGTATGTCAAAGGTTCGAACACGGTCATTTTTTCCTTAATCTAGAAATTTTGTCTATAGGTGAACCCGTCGTGAGCTACTTTCGTTGGGTTATGAAGCTGAGTTTGATCCTTAGAGCTTTCTATGTTCTTATCATGCTTCTACACATGTAATCTCTTTTAGCTTAGTTCAATGCAATGTAAGGTTACTTTGAAATAAAAAAGTGTGTTAAGCCGACATAAGGTGGTGTCATAGGTTGGAACACAGTCATTCTTTCCTAATCTAGAAGTTTTGTCTATAGGTGAACCCGTCGTGAGCTACTTTCGTTGAGTTATGAAGCCGAGTTTGATCTTTAGAGCTTTTCATGTTCATATCATACTTCTACACATGTAATCTCTTTTAGCTTAATTCAATGCAATGTAAAGTTACTTTGACATAAGAAAGTGTGTTAAGCCGACATAAGGTGCTTCAAAGGTTGGAACACGGTCATTCTTTCCTTAATCTAGAAATTTCGTCTACAGGTGAACCCGTCGTGAGCTAATTTCGTTGGGTTATGCAGCCGAGTTTGATCCTTAGAGCTTTCTATGTTCATATCATGCTTCTACACATGTAATCTATTTTAGCTTAGTTCAATGCAACGGAAGGTTACTTTTAAATAAGAAAGTGTGTTAAGCCGACATAAGGTGGTGTCATAGGTTTAGGTTGGAACACAGTCATTCTTTCCTAATCTAGAAGTTTTGTCTATAGGTGAACCCGTCGTGAGCTACTTTCGTTGAGTTATGAAGCCGAGTTTGATCTTTAGAGCTTTCCATGTTCATATCATACTTCTACACATGTAATCTCTTTTAGCTTACTGCAATGCAATGTAAGTTTACTTCGACATAAGAAAGTGTGTTAAGCCGACATAAGGTGGTGTATAGGTTGGAACACTGTCTTTCTTTCCTTAATTTAGAAGTTTTGTCTATATATGAACTTGTTGTGAGCTACTTTTGTTGAGTTATGAAGCTGTGTTTGATCTTTAGAGCTTTCCATGTTCATATCGTACTTCTACACATGTAATCTCTTTTAGCTTACTTCAATGCTATGTAAAATTACTTTGACATAAGAAAGTGTTTTAAGCCGACACAAGGTGCTGTCAAAGATTGGAACACGGTCATTCTTTCCTTAATCTAGAAGTTTTGTCTATAGGTGAATCCGTCGTGAGCTACTTTCGTTGAGTTATAAAGCCGAGTTTGATCCTTAGAGCTTTCTATGTTCATATCATGCTTCTACACATGTAATCTCTTTTAGCTTAGTTCAATGCAATGTAAGGTTACTTTGAAATAAGAAAGTGTGTTAAGCCGACATAAGGTGGTGTCATAGGTTGGAACACAGTCATTGTTTCCTAATCTAGAAGTTTTGTCTATAGGTGAACCTGTCGTGAGCTACTTTCGTTGAGTTATGAAGCCGAGTTTGATCTTTAGAGCTTTCCATGTTCATATCATACTTCTACACATGTAATTTCTTTTAGCTTACCTCAATGCAATGTAAAGTTACTTTGACATAAGAAAGTGTGTTAAGCCGACATAAGGTACGTCAAAGGTTCGAACACGGTCATTTTTTCCTTAATCTAGAAATTTTGTCTATAGGTGAACCCGTCGTGAGCTACTTTCGTTGGGTTATGAAGCTGAGTTTGATCCTTAGAGCTTTCTATGTTCTTATCATGCTTCTACACATGTAATCTCTTTTAGCTTAGTTCAATGCAATGTAAGGTTACTTTGAAATAAAAAAGTGTGTTAAGCCGACATAAGGTGGTGTCATAGGTTGGAACACAGTCATTCTTTCCTAATCTAGAAGTTTTGTCTATAGGTGAACCCGTCGTGAGCTACTTTCGTTGAGTTATGAAGCCGAGTTTGATCTTTAGAGCTTTTCATGTTCATATCATACTTCTACACATGTAATCTCTTTTAGCTTAATTCAATGCAATGTAAAGTTACTTTGACATACGAAAGTGTGTTAAGCCGACATAAGGTGCTTCAAAGGTTGGAACACGGTCATTCTTTCCTTAATCTAGAAATTTCGTCTACAGGTGAACCCGTCGTGAGCTAATTTCGTTGGGTTATGCAGCCGAGTTTGATCCTTAGAGCTTTCTATGTTCATATCATGCTTCTACACATGTAATCTATTTTAGCTTAGTTCAATGCAACGAAAGGTTACTTTTAAATAAGAAAGTGTGTTAAGCCGACATAAGGTGGTGTCATAGGTTTAGGTTGGAACACAGTCATTCTTTCCTAATCTAGAAGTTTTGTCTATAGGTGAACCCGTTGTGAGCTACTTTCGTTGAGTTATGAAGCCGAGTTTGAGCTTTAGAGCTTTCCATGTTCATATCATACTTCTACACATGTAATCTCTTTTAGCTTACTTCAATGCAATGTAAGTTTACTTCGACATAAGAAAGTGTGTTAAGCCGACATAAGGTGGTGTATAGGTTGGAACACTGTCTTTCTTTCCTTAATTTAGAAGTTTTGTCTATATATGAACTTGTTGTGAGCTTCTTTTGTTGAGTTATGAAGCTGAGTTTGATCTTTAGAGCTTTCCATGTTCATATCGTACTTCTACACATGTAATCTCTTTTAGCTTACTTCAATGCTATGTAAAATTACTTTGACATAAGAAAGTGTTTTAAGCCGACATAAGGTGGTGTCAAAGATTGGAACACGGTCATTCTATCCTTAATCTAGAAGTTTTGTCTATAGGTGAATCCGTCGTGAGCTACTTTCGTTGAGTTATAAAGCCGAGTTTGATCCTTAGAGCTTTCTATGTTCATATCATGCTTCTACACATGTAATCTCTTTTAGCTTAGTTCAATGCAATGTAAGGTTACTTTGAAATAAGAAAGTGTGTTAAGCCGACATAAGGTGGTGTCATAGGTTGGAACACAGTCATTGTTTCCTAATCTAGAAGTTTTGTCTATAGGTGAACCTGTCGTGAGCTACTTTCGTTGAGTTATGAAGCCGAGTTTGATCTTTAGAGCTTTCTATGTTCATATCATACTTCTACACATGTAATTTCTTTTAGCTTACCTCAATGCAATGTAAAGTTACTTTGACATAAGAAAGTGTGTTAAGCCGACATAAGGTACGTCAAAGGTTCGAACACGGTCATTTTTTCCTTAATCTAGAAATTTTGTCTATAGGTGAACCCGTCGTGAGCTACTTTCGTTGGGTTATGAAGCTGAGTTTGATCCTTAGAGCTTTCTATGTTCTTATCATGCTTCTACACATGTAATCTCTTTTAGCTTAGTTCAATGCAATGTAAGGTTACTTTGAAATAAGAAAGTGTGTTAAGCCGACATAAGGTGGTGTCATAGGTTGGAACACAATCATTCTTTCCTAATCTAGAAGTTTTGTCTATAGGTGAACCTGTCGTGAGCTACTTTCGTTGAGTTATGAAGCCGAGTTTGATCTTTAGAGCTTTCCAAGTTCATATCATACTTCTACACATGTAATCTCTTTTAGCTTAATTCAATGCAATGTAAAGTTACTTTGACATAAGAAAGTGTGTTAAGCCGACATAAGGTGCTTCAAAGGTTGGAACACGGTCATTCTTTCCTTAATCTAGAAATGTCGTCTACAGGTGAACCCGTCGTGAGCTAATTTCGTTGGGTTATGCAGCCGAGTTTGATCCTTAGAGCTTTCTATGTTCATATCATGCTTCTACACATGTAATCTATTTTAGCTTAGTTCAATGCAACGAAAGGTTACTTTTAAATAAGAAAGTGTGTTAAGCCGACATAAGGTGGTGTATAGGTTGGAACACAGTCATTCTTTCCTAATCTAGAAGTTTTGTCTATAGGTGAACCCGTCGTGAGCTACTTTCGTTGAGTTATGAAGCCGAGTTTGAGCTTTAGAGCTTTCCATGTTCATATCATACTTCTACACATGTAATCTCTTTTAGCTTACTTCAATGCAATGTAAGTTTACTTCGACATAAGAAAGTGTGTTAAGCCGACATAAGGTGGTGTATAGGTTGGAACACTGTCTTTCTTTCCTTAATTTAGAAGTTTTGTCTATATATGAACTTGTTGTGAGCTACTTTTGTTGAGTTATGAAGCTGAGTTTGATCTTTAGAGCTTTCCATGTTCATATCGTACTTCTACACATGTAATCTCTTTTAGCTTACTTCAATGCTATGTAAAATTACTTTGACATAAGAAAGTGTTTTAAGCCGACATAAGGTGGTGTCAAAGATTGGAACACGGTCATTCTTTCCTTAATCTAGAAGTTTTGTCTATAGGTGAATCCGTCGTGAGCTACTTTCGTTGAGTTATAAAGCCGAGTTTGATCCTTAGAGCTTTCTATGTTCATATCATGCTTCTACACATGTAATCTCTTTTAGCTTAGTTCAATGCAATGTAAGGTTACTTTGAAATAAGAAAGTGTGTTAAGCCGACATAAGGTGGTGTCATAGGTTGGAACACAGTCATTGTTTCCTAATCTAGAAGTTTTGTCTATAGGTGAACCTGTCGTGAGCTACTTTCGTTGAGTTATGAAGCCGAGTTTGATCTTTAGAGCTTTCCATGTTCATATCATACTTCTACACATGTAATCTCTTTTAGCTTACTTCAATGCTATGTAAAGTTACTTTGACATAAGAAAGTGTGTTAAGCCGACATAAGGTACGTCAAAGGTTGGAACACGGTCATTTTTTCCTTAATCTAGAAATTTTGTCTATAGGTGAACCCGTCGTGAGCTACTTTCGTTGGGTTATGAAGCTGAGTTTGATCCTTAGAGCTTTCTATGTTCTTATCATTCTTCTACACATGTAATCTCTTTTAGCTTAGTTCAATGCAATGTAAGGTTACTTTAAAATAAAAAAGTGTGTTAAGCCGACATAAGGTGGTGTCATAGGTTGGAACACAATCATTCTTTCCTAATCTAGAAGTTTTGTCTATAGGTGAACCTGTCGTGAGCTACTTTCGTTGAGTTATGAAGCCGAGTTTTATCTTTAGAGCTTTCCAAGTTCATATCATACTTCTACACATGTAATCTCTTTTAGCTTAATTCAATGCAATGTAAAGTTACTTTGACATAAGAAAGTGTGTTAAGCCGACATAAGGTGCTTCAAAGGTTGGAACACGGTCATTCTTTCCTTAATCTAGAAATGTCGTCTACAGGTGAACCCGTCGTGAGCTAATTTCGTTGGGTTATGCAGCCGAGTTTGATCCTTAGAGCTTTCTATGTTCATATCATGCTTCTACACATGTAATCTATTTTAGCTTAGTTCAATGCAACGAAAGGTTACTTTTAAATAAGA
This sequence comes from Lepidium didymum, assembly GCA_963920545.1. NCBI lineage: Eukaryota > Viridiplantae > Streptophyta > Magnoliopsida > Brassicales > Brassicaceae > Lepidium > Lepidium didymum. Next base: position 12,142,960 of record OY986992.1, on the reverse strand, counting down.
AAGTGTGTTAAGCCGACATAAGGTGGTGTCATAGGTTTAGGTTGGAACACAGTCATTCTTTGCTAATCTAGAAGTTTTGTCTATAGGTGAACCCGTCGTGAGCTACTTTCGTTGAGTTATGAAGCCGAGTTTGATCTTTAGAGCTTTCCATGTTCATATCATACTTCTACACATGTAATCTCTTTTAGCTTACTTCAATGCAATGTAAGTTTACTTCGACATAAGAAAGTGTGTTAAGCCGACATAAGGTGGTGTATAGGTTGGAACACTGTCTTTCTTTCCTTAATTTAGAAGTTTTGTCTATATATGAACTTGTTGTGAGCTACTTTTGTTGAGTTATGAAGCTGAGTTTGATCTTTAGAGCTTTCCATGTTCATATCGTACTTCTACACATGTAATCTCTTTTAGCTTACTTCAATGCTATGTAAAATTACTTTGACATAAGAAAGTGTTTTAAGCCGACATAAGGTGGTGTCAAAGATTGGAACACGGTCATTCTTTCCTTAATCTAGAAGTTTTGTCTATAGGTGAATCCGTCGTGAGCTACTTTCGTTGAGTTATAAAGCCGAGTTTGATCCTTAGAGCTTTCTATGTTCATATCATGCTTCTACACATGTAATCTCTTTTAGCTTAGTTCAATGCAATGTAAGGTTACTTTGAAATAAGAAAGTGTGTTAAGCCGACATAAGGTGGTGTCATAGGTTGGAACACAGTCATTGTTTCCTAATCTAGAAGTTTTGTCTATAGGTGAACCTGTCGTGAGCTACTTTCGTTGAGTTATGAAGCCGAGTTTGATCTTTAGAGCTTTCCATGTTCATATCATACTTCTACACATGTAATCTCTTTTAGCTTACCTCAATGCAATGTAAAGTTACTTTGACATAAGAAAGTGTGTTAAGCCGACATAAGGTACGTCAAAGGTTCGAACACGGTCATTTTTTCCTTAATCTAGAAATTTTGTCTATAGGTGAACCCGTCGTGAGCTACTTTCGTTGGGTTATGAAGCTGAGTTTGATCCTTAGAGCTTTCTATGTTCTTATCATGCTTCTACACATGTAATCTCTTTTAGCTTAGTTCAATGCAATGTAAGGTTACTTTGAAATAAGAAAGTGTGTTAAGCCGACATAAGGTGGTGTCATAGGTTGGAACACAGTCATTGTTTCCTAATCTAGAAGTTTTGTCTATAGGTGAACCTGTCGTGAGCTACTTTCGTTGAGTTATGAAGCCGAGTTTGATCTTTAGAGCTTTCCATGTGCATATCATACTTCTACACATGTAATTTCTTTTTCCTTACTTCAATGCAATGTAAAGTTACATTGACATAAAAAAGTGTGTTAAGCCGATATAAGTTGCGTCAAAGGTTGGAACGCGTTCATTCTTTCCTTAATCTAGAAATTTTGTCTATAGTTGAACCCGTTGGGAGCTAATTTCGTTGGGTTATGAAGCTGAGTTTGATCCTTAGAGCTTTCTATGTTCTTATCATTCTTCTACACATGTAATCTCTTTTAGCTTAGTTCAATGCAATGTAAGGTTACTTTAAAATAAAAAAGTGTGTTAAGCCGACATAAGGTGGTGTCATAGGTTGGAACACAGTCATTCTTTCCTAATCTAGAAGTTTTGTCTATAGGTGAACCCGTCGTGAGCTACTTTCGTTGAGTTATGAAGCCGAGTTTGATCTTTAGAGCTTTTCATGTTCATATCATACTTCTACACATGTAATCTCTTTTAGCTTAATTCAATGCAATGTAAAGTTACTTTGACATAAGAAAGTGTGTTAAGCCGACATAAGGTTCTTCAAAGGTTGGAACACGGTCATTCTTTCCTTAATCTAGAAATTTCGTCTACAGGTGAACCCGTCGTGAGCTAATTTCGTTGGGTTATGCAGCCGAGTTTGATCCTTAGAGCTTTCTATGTTCATATCATGCTTCTACACATGTAATCTATTTTAGCTTAGTTCAATGCAACGAAAGGTTACTTTTAAATAAGAAAGTGTGTTAAGCCGACATAAGGTGGTGTCATAGGTTTAGGTTGGAACACAGTCATTCTTTCCTAATCTAGAAGTTTTGTCTATAGGTGAACCCGTCGTGAGCTACTTTCGTTGAGTTATGAAGCCGAGTTTGAGCTTTAGAGCTTTCCATGTTCATATCATACTTCTACACATGTAATCTCTTTTAGCTTACTTCAATGCAATGTAAGTTTACTTCGACATAAGAAAGTGTGTTAAGCCGACATAAGGTGGTGTATAGGTTGGAACACTGTCTTTCTTTCCTTAATTTAGAAGTTTTGTCTATATATGAACTTGTTGTGAGCTACTTTTGTTGAGTTATGAAGCTGAGTTTGATCTTTAGAGCTTTCCATGTTCATATCGTACTTCTACACATGTAATCTCTTTTAGCTTACTTCAATGCTATGTAAAATTACTTTGACATAAGAAAGTGTTTTAAGCCGACATAAGGTGGTGTCAAAGATTGGAACACGGTCATTCTTTCCTTAATCTAGAAGTTTTGTCTATAGGTGAATCCGTCGTGAGCTACTTTCGTTGAGTTATAAAGCCGAGTTTGATCCTTAGAGCTTTCTATGTTCATATCATGCTTCTACACATGTAATCTCTTTTAGCTTAGTTCAATGCAATGTAAGGTTACTTTGAAATAAGAAAGTGTGTTAAGCCGACATAAGGTGGTGTCATAGGTTGGAACACAGTCATTGTTTCCTAATCTAGAAGTTTTGTCTATAGGTGAACCTGTCGTGAGCTACTTTCGTTGAGTTATGAAGCCGAGTTTGATCTTTAGAGCTTTCCATGTTCATATCATACTTCTACACATGTAATCTCTTTTAGCTTACTTCAATGCTATGTAAAGTTACTTTGACATAAGAAAGTGTGTTAAGCCGACATAAGGTACGTCAAAGGTTGGAACACGGTCATTTTTTCCTTAATCTAGAAATTTTGTCTATAGGTGAACCCGTCGTGAGCTACTTTCGTTGGGTTATGAAGCTGAGTTTGATCCTTAGAGCTTTCTATGTTCTTATCATTCTTCTACACATGTAATCTCTTTTAGCTTAGTTCAATGCAATGTAAGGTTACTTTGAAATAAGAAAGTGTGTTAAGCCGACATAAGGTGGTGTCATAGGTTGGAACACAGTCATTGTTTCCTAATCTAGAAGTTTTGTCTATAGGTGAACCTGTCGTGAGCTACTTTCGTTGAGTTATGAAGCCGAGTTTGATCTTTAGAGCTTTCCATGTTCATATCATACTTCTACACATGTAATCTCTTTTAGCTTACTTCAATGCTATGTAAAGTTACTTTGACATAAGAAAGTGTGTTAAGCCGACATAAGGTACGTCAAAGGTTGGAACACGGTCATTTTTTCCTTAATCTAGAAATTTTGTCTATAGGTGAACCCGTCGTGAGCTACTTTCGTTGGGTTATGAAGCTGAGTTTGATCCTTAGAGCTTTCTATGTTCTTATCATTCTTCTACACATGTAATCTCTTTTAGCTTAGTTCAATGCAATGTAAGGTTACTTTAAAATAAAAAAGTGTGTTAAGCCGACATAAGGTGGTGTCATAGGTTGGAACACAATCATTCTTTCCTAATCTAGAAGTTTTGTCTATAGGTGAACCTGTCGTGAGCTACTTTCGTTGAGTTATGAAGCCGAGTTTGATCTTTAGAGCTTTCCATGTTCATATCATACTTCTACACATGTAATCTCTTTTAGCTTAATTCAATGCAATGTAAAGTTACTTTGACATAAGAAAGTGTGTTAAGCCGACATAAGGTGCTTCAAAGGTTGGAACACGGTCATTCTTTCCTTAATCTAGAAATGTCGTCTACAGGTGAACCCGTCGTGAGCTAATTTCGTTGGGTTATGCAGCCGAGTTTGATCCTTAGAGCTTTCTATGTTCATATCATGCTTCTACACATGTAATCTATTTTAGCTTAGTTCAATGCAACGAAAGGTTACTTTTAAATAAGAAAGTGTGTTAAGCCGACATAAGGTGGTGTCATAGGTTTAGGTTGGAACACAGTCATTCTTTCCTAATCTAGAAGTTTTGTCTATAGGTGAACCCGTCGTGAGCTACTTTCGTTGAGTTATGAAGCCGAGTTTGATCTTTAGAGCTTTCCATGTTCATATCATACTTCTACACATGTAATCTCTTTTAGCTTACTTCAATGCAATGTAAGTTTACTTCGACATAAGAAAGTGTGTTAAGCCGACATAAGGTGGTGTATAGGTTGGAACACTGTCTTTCTTTCCTTAATTTAGAAGTTTTGTCTATATATGAACTTGTTGTGAGCTACTTTTGTTGAGTTATGAAGCTTAGTTTGATCTTTAGAGCTTTCCATGTTCATATCGTACTTCTACACATGTAATCTCTTTTAGCTTACTTCAATGCTATGTAAAATTACTTTGACATAAGAAAGTGTTTTAAGCCGACATAAGGTGGTGTCAAAGATTGGAACACGGTCATTCTTTCCTTAATCTAGAAGTTTTGTCTATAGGTGAATCCGTCGTGAGCTACTTTTGTTGAGTTATAAAGCCGAGTTTGATCCTTAGAGCTTTCTATGTTCATATCATGCTTCTACACATGTAATCTCTTTTAGCTTAGTTCAATGCAATGTAAGGTTACTTTGAAATAAGAAAGTGTGTTAAGCCGACATAAGGTGGTGTCATAGGTTGGAACACAGTCATTGTTTCCTAATCTAGAAGTTTTGTCTATAGGTGAACCCGTCGTGAGCTACTTTCGTTGAGTTATGAAGCCGAGTTTGATCTTTAGAGCTTTCCATGTGCATATCATACTTCTACACATGTAATTTCTTTTTCCTTACTTCAATGCAATGTAAAGTTACATTGACATAAAAAAGTGTGTTAAGCCGATATAAGTTGCGTCAAAGGTTGGAACGCGGTCATTCTTTCCTTAATCTAGAAATTTTGTCTATAGTTGAACCCGTTGGGAGCTAATTTCGTTGGGTTATGAAGCTGAGTTTGATCCTTAGAGCTTTCTATGTTCTTATCATTCTTCTACACATGTAATCTCTTTTAGCTTAGTTCAATGCAATGTAAGGTTACTTTAAAATAAAAAAGTGTGTTAAGCCGACATAAGGTGGTGTCATAGGTTGGAACACAATCATTCTTTCCTAATCTAGAAGTTTTGTCTATAGGTGAACCTGTCGTGAGCTACTTTCGTTGAGTTATGAAGCCGAGTTTGATCTTTAGAGCTTTCCATGTTCATATCATACTTCTACACATGTAATCTCTTTTAGCTTAATTCAATGCAATGTAAAGTTACTTTGACAGAAGAAAGTGTGTTAAGCCGACATAAGGTGCTTCAAAGGTTGGAACACGGTCATTCTTTCCTTAATCTAGAAATTTCGTCTATAGGTGAACCCGTCGTGAGCTAATTTCGTTGGGTTATGCAGCCGAGTTTGATCCTTAGAGCTTTCTATGTTCATATCATGCTTCTACACATGTAATCTCTTTTAGCTTAGTTCAATGCAACAGAAGGTTACTTTTAAATAAGAAAGTGTGTTAAGCCGACATAAGGTGGTGTCATAGGTTTAGGTTGGAACACAGTCATTCTTTCCTAATCTAGAAGTTTTGTCTATAGGTGAACCCGTCGTGAGCTACTTTCGTTGAGTTATGAAGCCGAGTTTGATCTTTAGAGCTTTCCATGTTCATATCATACTTCTACACATGTAATCTCTTTTAGCTTACCTCAATGCAATGTAAGTTTACTTCGACATAAGAAAATGTGTTAAGCCGACATAAGGTGGTGTATAGGTTGGAACACTGTCTTTCTTTCCTTAATTTAGAAGTTTTGTCTATAGATGAACTTGTTGTGAGCTACTTTTGTTGAGTTATGAAGCCGAGTTTGATCTTTAGAGCTTTCCATGTTCATATCGTACTTCTACACATGAAATCTCTTTTAGCTTACTTCAATGCAATGTGAAGTTATTTTGACATAAGAAAGTGTGTTAATCGAACATAAGGTGCGTCAAAGGTTGGAACACGGTAATTCTTTCCTAATCTAGAAGTTTTGTCAATAAGTGAACCCGTCGTGAGCTACTTTCGTTGAGTTTTGAAGGCAAGTTTGATCCTTAGAGCTTTCGACGTTCATATCTTACTTCTACACATGTAATCTCTTTTAGCTTACTTTAATGCAATGTAAGTTTACTTCGACATAAGAAAATGTTTTAAGCCGACATAAGGTGGTGTCATAGGTTGGAACACAGTCATTGTTTCCTAATCTAGAAGTTTTGTCTATAGGTGAACCCGTCGTGAGCTACTTTCGTTGAGTTATGAAGCCGAGTTTGATCTTTAGAGCTTTCCATGTTCATATCATACTTCTACACATGTAATCTCTTTTAGCTTAATTCAATGCAATGTAAAGTTACTTTGACATAAGAAAGTGTGTTAAGCCGACATAAGGTGGTGTATAGGTTGGAACACTGTCTTTCTTTCCTTAATTTAGAAGTTTTGTCTATATATGAACTAGTTGTGAGCTACTTTTGTTGAGTTATAAAGCCGAGTTTGATCTTTAGAGCTTTCCATGTTCATATCGTACTTCTACACATGTAATCTCTTTTAGCTTACTTCAAAGCAATGTGAAGTTATTTTGACATAAGAAAGTGTGTTAAGCCAACATAAGGTGGTGTCAAAGGTTGGAACACGGTCATTCTTTCCTTAATCTAGAAGTTTTGTCTATAGGTGAACCCGTCGTGATCTACTTTCGTTGAGTTATGAAGCCGAGTTTTATCCTTAGAGCTTTCTATGTTCATATCATGCTTCTATACATGTAATCTCTTTTAGCCTACTTCAATGCAATGTAAGGTTACTTTGAAACAACAAAGTGTGTTAAGTTGACATACGGTGGTGTCATAGGTTGGAACACAGTCATTCTTTACTAATCTAGAAGTTTTGTCTATAGGTGAACCCGTCGTGAGCTACTTTTGTTGAGTTATGAAGCCGAGTTTGATCTTTAGAGCTTTCTATGTTCATATCATACTTCTACACATGTAATCTCTTTTAGCTTACTTCAATGCAATGTAAAGTTACTTTGACATAAGAAAGTGTGTTAAGTTGACATAAGGTGCGTCAAAGGTTGGAACACGGTCATTCTTTCCTTAATCTAGAAATTTTGTCTATAGGTGAACCCGTCGTAAGCTACTTTCGTTGGGTTATGAAGCCGAGTTTGATCCTTAGAGCTTTCTATGTTCATATAATGCTTCTACACATGTAATCTCTTTTAGCTTAGTTCAATGCAATGTAAGGTTACTTTGAAATAAGAAAGTGTGTTAAGCCGACATAAGGTGGTGTCATAGGTTTAGGTTGGAACACAGTCATTCTTTCCTAATCTAGAAGTTTTGTCTATAGGTGAACCCGTCGTGAGCTACTTTCATTGAGTTATGAAGCCGAGTTTGATCTTTAGAGCTTTCAATGTTCATATCATACTTCTACACATGTAATCTCTTTTAGCTTACTTCAATGCAATGTAAGTTTACTTCGACATAAGAAAGTGTGTTAAGCCGAGATAAGGTGGTGTATAGGTTGGAACACTGTCTTTCTTTCCTTAATTTAGAAGTTTTGTCTATATATGAACTTGTTGTGAGCTACTTTTGTTGAGTTATGAAGCCGAGTTATATCTTTAGAGCTTTCCATGTTCATATCGTACTTCTACACATGTAATCTCTTTTAGCTTACTTCAATGCAATGTGAAGTTATTTTGACATAAGAAATTGTGTTAAGCCAACATAAGGTGGTGTCAAAGGTTGGAACACGGTCATTCTTTCCTTAATCTAGAAGTTTTGTCTATAGGTGAACCCGTCGTGAGCTACTTTTGTTGAGTTATGAAGCCGAGTTTTATCCTTAGAGCTTTCTATGTTCATATCATGCTTCTACACATGTAATCTCTTTTAGCCTACTTCAATGCAATGTAAGGTTTCTTTGAAACAAGAAAGTGTGTTAAGCTGACATACGGTGGTGTCATAGGTTAGAACATAGTCATACTTTACTAATCTAGAAGTTTTGTCTATAGGTGAACCCGTCATGAGCTACTTTTGTTGAGTTATGAAGCCGAGTTTGATCTTTAGAGCTTTCTATGTTCATATCATACTTCTACACATGTAATCTCTTTTAGCTTACTTCAATGCAATGTAAAGTTACTTTGACATAAGAAAGTGTGTTAAGTTGACATAAGGTGCGTCAAAGGTTAGAACACGGTCATTCTTTCCTTAATCTAGAAATTTTGTCTATAGGTGAACCCGTCGTAAGCTACTTTCGTTGGGTTATGAAGCCGAGTTTGATCCTTAGAGCTTTCTATGTTCATAAAATGCTTCTACACATGTAATCTCTTTTAGCTTAGTTCAATGCAATGTAAGGTTACTTTGAAATAAGAAAGTGTGCTAAGCCGACATAAGGTGGTGTCATAGGTTTAGGTTGGAACACAGCCATTCTTTCCTAATCTAGAAGTTTTGTCTATAGGTGAACCCGTCGTGAGCTACTTTCATTGAGTTATGAAGCCGAGTTTGATCTTTAGAGCTTTCCATGTTCATATCATACTTCTACACATGTAATCTCTTTTAGCTTACTTTAATGCAATGTAAGTTTACTTCGACATAAGAAAGTGTGTTAAGCCGACATAAGGTGGTATATAGGTTGGAACACTGTCTTTCTTTCCTTAATTTAGAAGTTTTGTCTATATATGAACTTGTTGTGAGCTACTTTTGTTGAGTTATGAAGCCGAGTTATATCTTTAGAGCTTTCCATGTTCATATCGTACTTCTACACATGTAATCTCTTTTAGCTTACTTCAATGCAATGTGAAGTTATTTTGACATAAGAAAGTGTGTTAAGCCAACATAAGGTGGTGTCAAAGGTTGGAACACGGTCATTCTTTCCTTAATCTAGAAGTTTTGTCTATAGGTGAACCCGTCGTGAGCTACTTTTGTTGAGTTATGAAGCCGAGTTTTATCCTTAGAGCTTTCTATGTTCATATCATGCTTCTACACATGTAATCTCTTTTAGCCTACTTCAATGCAATGTAAGGTTACTTTGAAACAAGAAAGTGTGTTAAGCTGACATACGGTGGTGTCATAGGTTAGAACACAGTCATACTTTACTAATCTAGAAGTTTTGTCTATAGGTGAACCCGTCATGAGCTACTTTTGTTGAGTTATGAAGCCGAGTTTGATCTTTAGAGCTTTCTATGTTCATATCATACTTCTACACATGTAATCTCTTTTAGCTTACTTCAATGCAATGTAAAGTTACTTTGACATAAGAAAGTGTGTTAAGCCGACATAAGGTGCGTCAAAGGTTGGAACACGGTCATTTTTTCCTTAATCTAGAAATTTTGTCTATAGGTGAACCCATCGTGAGCAACTTTCGTTGGGTTATAAAGCCGAGTTAGATCCTTAGAGCTTTCTATGTTCATATCATGCTTCTACACATGTAATCTCATTTAGCTTAGTTCAATGCAATGTAAGGTTACTTTGAAATAAGAAAGTGTGTTAAGCCGACATAAGGTGGTGTATAGGTTATAACATTGTCATTCTTTACTAATCTAGAAGTTTTGTCTATAGGTGAACCCGTCGTGAGCTACTTTCGTTGAGTTATGAAGCCGAGTTTGATCTTTAGAGCTTTCCATGTTTATATCATACTTCTACACATGTAATTTCTTTTACCTTACTTCAATGCAATGTAAAGTTACATTGACATAAAAAAGTGTGTTAAGCCGATATAAGTTGCGTCAAAGGTTGGAACGCGTTCATTCTTTCCTTAATCTAGAAATTTTGTCTATAGGTGAATCCGTCATGAGCTACTTTCGTTGAGTTATAAAGCCGGGTTTGATCCTTAGAGCTTTCTATGTTCATATCATGCTTCTACACATGTAATCTCTTTTAGCTTAGTTCAATGCAATGGAAGGTTACTTTTAAATAAGAAAGTGTGTTAAGCCGACATAAGGTGGTGTCATAGGTTTAGGTTGGAACACAATCATTCTTTCCTAATCTAGAAGTTTTGTCTATAGTTGAACCCGTCGTGATCTACTTTCGTTGAGTTATGAAGCCGAGTTTGATCTTAAGAGCTTTCCATGTTCATATCATACTTCTACACATGTAATCTCTTTTAGCTTACTTCAATGCTATGTAAAATTACTTTGACATAAGAAAGTGTTTTAAGCCGACATAAGGTGGTGTCAAAGATTGGAACACGGTCATTCTTTCCTTAATCTAGAAGTTTTGGCTATAGGTGAATCCGTCGTGAGCTACTTTCGTTGAGTTATAAAGCCGAGTTTGATCCTTAGAGCTTTCTATGTTCATATCATGCTTCTACACATGTAATCTCTTTTAGCTTAGTTCAATGCAATGTAAGGTTACTTTGAAATAAGAAAGTGTGTTAAGCCGACATAAGGTGGTGTCATAGGTTGGAACATAGTCATTGTTTCCTGATCTAGAAGTTTTGTCTATAGGTGAACCCGTCGTGAGCTACTTTCGTTGAGTTATGAAGCCGAGTTTGATCTTTAGAGCTTTCCATGTTCATATCATACTTCTACACATGTAATTTCTTTTAGCTTACTTCAATGCAATGTAAAGTTACTTTGACATAAGAAAGTGTGTTAAGCCGACATAAGATGCGTCAAAGGTTGGAACACGGTCATTTTTTCCTTAATCTAGAAATTTTGTCTATAGGTGAACCCGTCGTGAGCTACTTTCGTTGTGTTATGAAGCCGAGTTTGATCCTTAGAGCTTTCTATGTTCATATCATGCTTCTACACATGTAATATCTTTTAGCTTAGGCCAATGCAATGTAAGGTTACTTTGAAATAAGAAAGTGTGTTTAGCTGACATAAGGTGGTGTCATAGGTTGGAACACAGTCATTGTTTCCTAATCTAGAAGTTTTGTCTATAGGTGAACCCGTCGTGAGCTACTTTCGTTGAGTTATGAAGCCGAGTTTGATCTTTAGAGCTTTCCATGTTCATATCATACTTCTACACATGTAATTTCTTTTTCCTTACTTCAATGCAATGTAAAGTTACATTGACATAAAAAAGTGTCTTAAGCCGATATAAGTTGCGTCAAAGGTTCGAACGCGGTCATTGTTTCCTTAATCTAGAAGTTTTGTCTATAGGTGAACCCGTCGTGAGCTAATTTCGTTGGGTTATGCAGCCGAGTTTGATCCTTAGAGCTTTCTATGTTCATATCATGCTTCTACACATGTAATCTCTTTTAGCTTTGTTCAATGCAATGGAAGGTTACTTTTAAATAAGAAAGTTTGTTAAGCCGACATAAGGTGGTGTCATAGGTTTAGGTTGGAACACAGTCATTCTTTCCTAATCTAGAAGTTTTGTCTATAGGTGAAGCCGTCGTGAGCTACTTTCATTGAGTTTTGAAGGCAAGTTTGATCCTTAGAGCTTTCGACGTTCATATCTTACTTCTACACATGTAATCTCTTTTAGCTTACTTCAATGCTATGTAAAATTACTTTGACATAAGAAAGTGTTTTAAGGCGACATAAGGGGGTGTCAAAGATTGGAACACGGTCATTCTTTCCTTAATCTAGAAGTTTTGTCTATAGGTGAATCCGTCATGAGCTACTTTCGTTGAGTTATAAAGCCGAGTTTGATCCTTAGAGCTTTCTATGTTCATATCATGCTTCTACACATGTAATCTCTTTTAGCTTAGTTCAATGCAATGTAAGGTTACTTTGAAATAAGAAAGTGTGTTAAGCCGACATAAGGTGGTGTATAGGTTGGAACATTGTCATTCTTTACTAATCTAGAAGTTTTGTCTATAGGTGAACCCGTCGTGAGCTACTTTCGTTGAGTTATGAAGCAGAGTTTGATCTTTAGAGCTTTCCATGTTCATATCATACTTCTACACATGTAATTTCTTTTACCTTACTTCAATGCAATGTAAAGTTACATTGACATAAAAAAGTGTGTTAAGCCGATATAAGTTGCGTCAAAGGTTGGAACGCGGTCATTCTTTCCTTAATCTAGAAATTTTGTCTATAGGTGAACCCGTCGTGAGCTAATTTCGTTGGGTTATGCAGCCGGGTTTGATCCTTAGAGCTTTCTATGTTCATATCATGCTTCTACACATGTAATCTCTTTTAGCTTAGTTCAATGCAATGGAAGGTTACTTTTAAATAAGAAAGTGTGTTAAGCCGACATAAGGTGGTGTCATAGGTTTAGGTTGGAACACAATCATTCTTTCCTAATCTAGAAGTTTTGTCTATAGTTGAACCCGTCGTGATCTACTTTCGTTGAGTTATGAAGCCGAGTTTGATCTTTAGAGCTTTCCATGTTCATATCATACTTCTACACATGTAATCTCTTTTAGCTTACTTCAATGCTATGTAAAATTACTTTGACATAAGAAAGTGTTTTAAGCCGACATAAGGTGGTGTCAAAGATTGGAACACGGTCATTCTTTCCTTAATCTAGAAGTTTTGTCTATAGGTGAACCCGTCGTGAGCTACTTTCGTTGAGTTATGAAGCCGAGTTTTATCCTTAGAGCTTTCTATGTTCATATCATGCTTCTCCACATGTAATCTCTTTTAGTTTAGTTCAAAGCAAGGTAAGGTTACTTTGAAACAAGAAAGTGTGTTAAGCTGACATAAGGTGGTGTCATAGGTTGGAACACAGTCATTCTTTACTAATCTAGAAGTTTTGTTTATAGGTGAACCCGTCGTGAGCTACTTTCGTTGAGTTATGAAGCCGAGTTTGATCTTTAGAGCTTTCCATGTTCATATCATACTTCTACACATGTAACTTCTTTTAGCTTACTTCAATGCAATGTAAAGTTACTTTGACATAAGAAAGTGTGTTAAGCCGACATAAGATGCGTCAAAGGTTGGAACACGGTCATTTTTTCCTTAATCTAGAAATTTTGTCTATAGGTGAACCCGTCGTGAGCTACTTTCGTTGGGTTATGAAGCCGAGTTTGATCCTTAGAGCTTTCTATGTTCATATCATGCTTCTACACATGTAATCTCTTTTAGCTTAGGCCAATGCAATGTAAGGTTACTTTGAAATAAGAAAGTGTGTTTAGCTGACATAAGGTGGTGTCATAGGTTGGAACACAGTCATTGTTTCCTAATCTAGAAGTTTTGTCTATAGGTGAACCCGTCGTGAGCTACTTTCGTTGAGTTATGAAGCCGAGTTTGATCTTTAGAGCTTTCCATGTTCATATCATACTTCTACACATGTAATTTCTTTTTCCTTACTTCAATGCAATGTAAAGTTACATTGACATAAAAAAGTGTGTTAAGCCGATATAAGTTGCGTCAAAGGTTGGAACGCGGTCATTGTTTCCTTAATCTAGAAATTTTGTCTATAGGTGAACCCGTCGTGAGCTAATTTCGTTGGGTTATGCAGCCGAGTTTGATCCTTAGAGCTTTCTATGTTCATATCATGCTTCTACACATGTAATCTCTTTTAGCTTAGTTCAATGCAATGGAAGGTTACTTTTAAATAAGAAAGTTTGTTAAGCCGACATAAGGTGGTGTCATAGGTTTAGGTTGGAACACAGTCATTCTTTCCTAATCTAGAAGTTTTGTCTATAGGTGAACCCGTCGTGAGCTACTTTCATTGAGTTTTGAAGGCAAGTTTGATCCTTAGAGCTTTCGACGTTCATATCTTACTTCTACACATGTAATCTCTTTTAGCTTACTTCAATGCTATGTAAAATTACTTTGACATAAGAAAGTGTTTTAAGCCGACATAAGGTGGTGTCAAAGATTGGAACACGGTCATTCTTTCCTTAATCTAGAAGTTTTGTCTATAGGTGAATCCGTCGTGAGCTACTTTCGTTGAGTTATAAAGCCGAGTTTGATCCTTAGAGCTTTCTATGTTCATATCATGCTTCTACACATGTAATCTCTTTTAGCTTAGTTCAATGCAATGTAAGATTACTTTGAAATAAGAAAGTGTGTTAAGCCGACATAAGGTGGTGTATAGGTTGGAACATTGTCATTCTTTACTAATCTAGAAGTTTTGTCTATAGGTGAACCCGTCGTGAGCTACTTTTGTTGAATTATGAAGCCTAATTTGATCTTTAGAGCTTTCTATGTTCATATTATACTTCTACACATGTAATCTCTTTTAGCTTACTTCAATGCAATGTAAAGTTACTTTGACATAAAAAAGTGTGTTAAGCCGACATAAGTGGCGTCAAAGGTTGGAACACGGTTATTCTTTCCTTAATCTAGAAATTTTGTCTATAGGTAAACCCGTCGTGAGCTACTTTCGTTGGGTTATGAAGCCGAGTTTGATGTTTAGAGCTTTCTATGTTCATATCATGCTTCTACACATGTAATCTCTTTTAGCTTACTTCAATGCATTGTGAAGTTATTTTGACATAAGAAAGTGTGTTAAGCCAACATAAGGTGGAGTCAAAGGTTGGAACACGGTCATTCTTTCCTTAATCTAGAAGTTTTGTCTATAGGTGAACCCGTCGTGAGCTACTTTCGTTGAGTTATGAAGCCGAGTTTGATCCTTAGAGCTTTCTATGTTCATATCATGCTTCTACACATGTAATCTCTTTTAGCTTATTTCAATGCAATGTAAGGTTACTTTGAAACAAGAAAGTGTGTTAAGCTGACATACGGTGGTGTCATAGGTTACAACACATTCATTGTTTCCTAATCTAGAAGTTTTGTCTATAGGTGAACCCGTCGTGAGCTACTTTTGTTGAGTTATGAAGCCGAGTTTGATCTTTAGAGCTTTCTATGTTCATATCATACTTCTACACATGTAATCTCTTTTACCTTACTTCAATGCAATGTAAAGTTACTTTGACATAAAAAAGTGTGTTAAGCCGATATAAGTTGCGTCAAAGGTTGGAACGCGATCATTCTTTCCTTAATCTAGAAATTTTGTCTATAGGTGAACCCGTCGTGAGCTACTTTCGTTGGGTTATGAAGCCGAGTTTGATCCTTAGAGCTTTCTATGTTCATATCATGCTTCTACTCATGTAATCTCTTTTAGCTTAGTTCAATGCAATGTAAGGTTACTTTGAAATAAGAAAGTGTGTTAAGCCGACATAAGGTGGTGTCATAGGTTTAGGTTGGAACACATTCATTCTTTCCTAATCTAGAAGTATTGTCTATAGGTGAATGCGTCGTGAGGTCCTTTCGTTGAGTTATGAAGCCGAGTTTGATCTTTAGAGCTTTCCATGTTCATATCATACTTCTACACATGTAATCTCTTTTAGCTTACTTCAATGCAATGTAAGTTTTCTTCGACATAAGAAAGTGTGTTAAGCCGACATAAGGTGGTGTATAGGTTGGAACACTGTCTTTCTTTCCTTAATTTAGAAGTTTTGTCTATATATGAACTTGTTGTGAGGTACTTTTGTTGAGTTATGAAGCCGAGTTTGATCTTTAGAGCTTTCCATGTTTATATCGTACTTCTACATATGTAATCTCTTTTAGCTTACTTCAATGCAATGTGAAGTTATTTTGACATAAGAAAGTGTGTTAAGCCAACATAAGGATGTGTCAAAGGTTGGAACACGGTCATTCTTTCCTTAATCTAGAAGTTTTGTCTATAGGGGAACCCGTCGTGAGCTACTTTCGTTGAGTTATGAAGCCGAGTTTTATCCTTAGAGCTTTCTACGTTCATATCATGCTTCTACACATGTAATCTCTTTTAGCCTACTTCAATGCAATGTAAGGTTACTTTGAAACAAGAAAGTGTGTTAAGCTGACATACGGTGGTGTCATAGGTTAGAACACAGTCATACTTTACTAATCTAGAAGTTTTGTCTATAGGTGAACCCGTCGTGAGCTACTTTTGTTGAGTTATGAAACCGAGTTTGATCTTTAGAGCTTTCTATGTTCATATCATACTTCTACACATGTAATCTCTTTTAGCTTACTTCAATGCAATGTAAAGTTACTTTGACATAAGAAAGTGTGTTAAGCCGACATAAGGTGCGTCAAAGGTTGGAACACGGTCATTCTTTCCTTAATCTAGAAATTTTGTCTATAGGTGAACCCATCGTGAGCAACTTTTGTTGAGTTATAAAGCCGAGTTTGATCCTTAGAGCTTTCTATGTTCATATCATGCTTCTACACATGTAATCTCTTTTAGCTTAGTTCAATGCAATGTAAGGTTACTTTGAAATAAGAAAGTGTGTTAAGCCGACATAAGGTGGTGTCATAGGTTGGAACATAGTCATTGTTTCCTAATCTAGAAGTTTTGTCTATAGGTGAACCCGTCGTGAGCTACCTTCATTGAGTTATAAAGGCGAGTTTAATTTTTAGAGCTTTCCATGTTCATATCATACTTCTACACATGTAATTTCTTTTAGCTTAGTTCAATGCAATGTAAAGTTACTTTGACATAAGAAAGTGTGTTAAGCCGACATAAGGTGCGTCAAAGGTTGGAACACGGTCATTTTTTCCTTAATCTAGAAATTTTGTCTATAGGTGAACCCGTCGTGAGCTAATTTCGTTGAGTTATGCAGCCGAGTTTGATCCTTAGAGCTTTCTATGTTCATATCATGCTTCTACACATGTAATCTCTTTTAGCTTAGTTCAATGCAATGGAAGGTTACTTTTAAATAAGAAAGTGTGTTAAGCCGACATAAGGTGGTGTCATAGGTTTAGGTTGGAACAAAGTCATTCTTTCTTAATCTAGAAGTTTTGTCTATAGGTGAACCCGTCGTGAGCTACTTTTGTTAAGTTATGAAGCCGAGTTTGATCTTTAGAGCTTTCTATGTTCATATCATACTTCTACACATGTAATCTCTTTTAGCTTACTTCAATGCCATGTAAAGTTACTTTGACATAAGAAAGTGTGTTAAGCCGACATAAGGTGGTGTATAGGTTGGAACACTGTCTTTCTTTCCTTAATCTAGAAGTTTTGTCTATAGATGAAGTTGTTGTGAGCTACTTTTGTTGAGTTATGAGGCCGAGTTTGATCTTTAGAGCTTTCCATGTTCATATCGTACTTCTACACATGTAATCTCTTTTAGCTTACTTCAATGCTATGTAAAGTTACTTTGACATAAGAAAGTGTGTTAAGCCGACATAAGGTGCGTCAAAGATTGGAACACGGTCATTCTTTCCTTAATCTAGAAATTTTGTCTATAGGTGAACCCGTCGTGAACTACTTTCGTTGGGTTATGAAGCCGAGTTTGATCCTTAGAGCTTTCTATGTTCATATCATGCTTCTACACATGTAATCTCTTTTAGCTTAGTTCAATGCAATGTAATGTTACTTTGAAATAAGAATGTGTGTTAAGCCGACATAAGGTGGTGTCATAGGTTTAGGTTGGAACACAGTCATTCTTTCCTAATCTAGAAGTTTTGTCTATAGGTGAACACGTCGTGAGCTACTTTCGTTGAGTTATGAAGCCGAGTTTGATCTTTAGAGCTTTCCATGTTCATATCATACTTCTATACATGTAATCTCTTTTAGCTTACTTCAATGCAATGTAAGTTTACTTCGACATAAGAAAGTGTGTTAAGCCGACATAAGGTGGTGTATAGGTTGGAACACTGTCTTTCTTTCCTTAATTTAGAAGTTTTGTCTATATATGAACTTGTTGTGAGCTACTTTTGTTGAGTTATGAAGCCGAGTTTGATCTTTAGAGCTTTCCATGTTCATATCGTACTTCTACACATGTAATCTCTTTTAGCTTACTTCAATGCTATGTAAAATTACTTTGACATAAGAAAGTGTTTTAAGCCGACATAAGATGGTGTCAAAGATTGGAACACGGTCATTCTTTCTTTAATCTAGAAGTTTTGTCTATAGGTGAATCCGTCGTGAGCTACTTTTGTTGAGTTATAAAGCCGAGTTTGATCCTTAGAGCTTTCTATGTTCATATAATGCTTCTACACATGTAATCTCTTTTCGCTTAGTTCAATGCAATGTAAGGTTACTTTGAAATAGGAAAGTGTGTTAAGCCGACATAAGGTGGTGTCATAGGTTGGAACATAGTCATTGTTTCCTAATCTAGAAGTTTTGTCTATAGGTGAATCCGTCGTGAGCTACTTTCGTTGAGTTATGAAGCCGAGTTTGATCTTTAGAGCTTTCCATGTTCATATCATACTTCTACACATGTAATTTCTTTTAGCTTACTTTAATGCAATGTAAAGTTACTTTGACATAAGAAAGTGTGTTAAGCCGACATAAGGTGCGTTAAAGGTTGGAAAACGGTCATTTTTTCTTTAATCTAGAAATTTTGTCTATAGGTGAACCCGTCGTGAGCTACTTTCGTTGGGTTATGAAGCCGAGTTTGATCCTTAGAGCTTTCTATGTTCATATCATGCTTCTACACATGTAATCTCTTTTAGCTTACTTCAATGCAATGTAAGTTTACTTCGACATAAGAAAGTGTGTTAAGCCGACATAAGGTGGTGTATAGGTTGGAACACTGTCTTTCTTTCCTTAATTTAGAAGTTTTGTCTATATATGAACTTGTTGTGAGGTACTTTTGTTGAGTTATGAAGCCGAGTTTGATCTTTAGAGCTTTCCATGTTTATATCGTACTTCTACATATGTAATCTCTTTTAGCTTACTTCAATGCAATGTGAAGTTATTTTGACATAAGAAAGTGTGTTAAGCCAACATAAGGATGTGTCAAAGGTTGGAACACGGTCATTCTTTCCTTAATCTAGAAGTTTTGTCTATAGGGGAACCCGTCGTGAGCTACTTTCGTTGAGTTATGAAGCCGAGTTTTATCCTTAGAGCTTTCTACGTTCATATCATGCTTCTACACATGTAATCTCTTTTAGCCTACTTCAATGCAATGTAAGGTTACTTTGAAACAAGAAAGTGTGTTAAGCTGACATACGGTGGTGTCATAGGTTAGAACACAGTCATACTTTACTAATCTAGAAGTTTTGTCTATAGGTGAACCCGTCGTGAGCTACTTTTGTTGAGTTATGAAGCCGAGTTTGATCTTTAGAGCTTTCTATGTTCATATCATACTTCTACACATGTAATCTCTTTTAGCTTACTTCAATGCAATGTAAAGTTACTTTGACATAAGAAAGTGTGTTAAGCCGACATAAGGTGCGTCAAAGGTTGGAACACGGTCATTCTTTCCTTAATCTAGAAATTTTGTCTATAGGTGAACCCATCGTGAGCAACTTTCGTTGAGTTATAAAGCCGAGTTTGATCCTTAGAGCTTTCTATGTTCATATCATGCTTCTACACATGTAATCTCTTTTAGCTTAGTTCAATGCAATGTAAGGTTACTTTGAAATAAGAAAGTGTGTTAAGCCGACATAAGGTGGTGTCATAGGTTGGAACATAGTCATTGTTTCCTAATCTAGAAGTTTTGTCTATAGGTGAACCCGTCGTGAGCTACCTTCATTGAGTTATAAAGGCGAGTTTAATTTTTAGAGCTTTCCATGTTCATATCATACTTCTACACATGTAATTTCTTTTAGCTTAGTTCAATGCAATGTAAAGTTACTTTGCAATAAGAAAGTGTGTTAAGCCGACATAAGGTGCGTCAAAGGTTGGAACACGGTCATTTTTTCCTTAATCTAGAAATTTTGTCTATAGGTGAACCCGTCGTGAGCTAATTTCGTTGAGTTATGCAGCCGAGTTTGATCCTTAGAGCTTTCTATGTTCATATCATGCTTCTACACATGTAATCTCTTTTAGCTTAGTTCAATGCAATGGAAGGTTACTTTTAAATAAGAAAGTGTGTTAAGCCGACATAAGGTGGTGTCATAGGTTTAGGTTGGAACACAGTCATTCTTTCTTAATCTAGAAGTTTTGTCTATAGGTGAACCCGTCGTGAGCTACTTTTGTTAAGTTATGAAGCCGAGTTTGATCTTTAGAGCTTTCTATGTTCATATCATACTTCTACACATGTAATCTCTTTTAGCTTACTTCAATGCCATGTAAAGTTACTTTGACATAAGAAAGTGTGTTAAGCCGACATAAGGTGGTGTATAGGTTGGAACACTATCTTTCTTTCCTTAATCTAGAAGTTTTGTCTATAGATGAAGTTGTTGTGAGCTACTTTTGTTGAGTTATGAGGCCGAGTTTGATCTTTAGAGCTTTCCATGTTCATATCGTACTTCTACACATGTAATCTCTTTTAGCTTACTTCAATGCTATGTAAAGTTACTTTGACATAAGAAAGTGTGTTAAGCCGACATAAGGTGCGTCAAAGATTGGAACACGGTCATTCTTTCCTTAATCTAGAAATTTTGTCTATAGGTGAACCCGTCGTGAACTACTTTCGTTGGGTTATGAAGCCGAGTTTGATCCTTAGAGCTTTCTATGTTCATATCATGCTTCTACACATGTAATCTCTTTTAGCTTAGTTCAATGCAATGTAATGTTACTTTGAAATAAGAATGTGTGTTAAGCCGACATAAGGTGGTGTCATAGGTTTAGGTTGGAACACAGTCATTCTTTCCTAATCTAGAAGTTTTGTCTATAGGTGAACACGTCGTGAGCTACTTTCGTTGAGTTATGAAGCCGAGTTTGATCTTTAGAGCTTTCCATGTTCATATCATACTTCTATACATGTAATCTCTTTTAGCTTACTTCAATGCAATGTAAGTTTACTTCGACATAAGAAAGTGTGTTAAGCCGACATAAGGTGGTGTATAGGTTGGAACACTGTCTTTCTTTCCTTAATTTAGAAGTTTTGTCTATATATGAACTTGTTGTGAGCTACTTTTGTTGAGTTATGAAGCCGAGTTTGATCTTTAGAGCTTTCCATGTTCATATCGTACTTCTACACATGTAATCTCTTTTAGCTTACTTCAATGCTATGTAAAATTACTTTGACATAAGAAAGTGTTTTAAGCCGACATAAGGTGGTGTCAAAGATTGGAACACGGTCATTCTTTCTTTAATCTAGAAGTTTTGTCTATAGGTGAATCCGTCGTGAGCTACTTTTGTTGAGTTATAAAGCCGAGTTTGATCCTTAGAGCTTTCTATGTTCATATAATGCTTCTACACATGTAATCTCTTTTCGCTTAGTTCAATGCAATGTAAGGTTACTTTGAAATAGGAAAGTGTGTTAAGCCGACATAAGGTGGTGTCATAGGTTGGAACATAGTCATTGTTTCCTAATCTAGAAGTTTTGTCTATAGGTGAATCCGTCGTGAGCTACTTTCGTTGAGTTATGAAGCCGAGTTTGATCTTTAGAGCTTTCCATGTTCATATCATACTTCTACACATGTAATTTCTTTTAGCTTACTTTAATGCAATATAAAGTTACTTTGACATAAGAAAGTGTGTTAAGCCGACATAAGGTGCGTTAAAGGTTGGAAAACGGTCATTTTTTCTTTAATCTAGAAATTTTGTCTATAGGTGAACCCGTCGTGAGCTACTTTCGTTGGGTTATGAAGCCGAGTTTGATCCTTAGAGCTTTCTATGTTCATATCATGCTTCTACACATGTAATCTCTTTTAGCTTAGTTCAATGCAATGTAAGGTTACTTTGAAATAAGAAAGTGTTTTAAGCCAACATAAGGTGGTGTCATAGGTTGGAACACAAT
The DNA here is from genome assembly GCA_963920545.1 of Lepidium didymum. NCBI lineage: Eukaryota > Viridiplantae > Streptophyta > Magnoliopsida > Brassicales > Brassicaceae > Lepidium > Lepidium didymum. Next base: position 12,121,472 of record OY986992.1, on the reverse strand, counting down.
CATTGTTTCCTAATCTAGAAGTTTTGTCTATAGGTGAACCCGTCGTGAGCTACTTTCGTTGAGTTATGATGCCGAGTTTGATCTTTAGAGCTTTCCATGTTCATATCATACTTCTACACATGTAATTTCTTTTACCTTACTTCAATGCAATGTAAAGTTACATTGACATAAAAAAGTGTGTTAAGCCGATATAAGTTGCGTCAAAGGTTGGAACGCAGTCATTCTTTCCTTAATCTAGAAATTTTGTCTATAGGTGAACCCGTCGTGAGCTAATTTCGTTGAGTTATGCAGCCGAGTTTGATCCTTAAAGCTTTCTATGTTCATATCATGCTTCTACACATGTAATCTCTTTTAGCTTAGTTCAATGCAATGTAAGGTTACTTTGAAATAAGAAAGTGTGTTCAGCCGACATAAGGTGGTGTCATAGGTTCGAACACAGTCATTGTTTCCTAATCTAGAAGTTTTGTCTATAGGTGAACCCGTCGTGAGCTAATTTCGTTGAGTTATGCAGCCGAGTTTGATCCTTAGAGCTTTCTATGTTCATATCATGCTTCTACACATGTAATCTCTTTTAACTTAGTTTAATGCAATGTAAGGTTACTTCAACAAAAGAAAGTGTGTTAAGCCGACATAAGGTGGTGTATAGGTTGGAACACTGTCTTTCTTTCCTTAATTTAGAAGTTTTGTCTATAGATGAACTTGTTGTGAGCTACTTTTGTTGAGTTATGAAGCCGAGTTTGATCTTTAGAGCTTTCCATGTTCATATCGTACTTCTACACATGTAATCTCTTTTCGCTTACTTCAATGCAATGTGAAGTTATTTTGACATAAGAAAGTGTGTTAAGCCAACATAAGGTGCGTTAAAGGGTTGAACACGGTCATTTTTTCCTTAATCTAGAAATTTTGTCTATAGGTGAAGCCGTCGTGAGCTACTTTGGTTGGGTTATGAAGCCGAGTTTGATCCTTAGAGCTTTCTATGTTCATATCATGCTTCTACACATGTAATCTCTTTGAGCTTAGTTCAATGCAATGTAAGGTTACTTTGAAATAAGAAAGTGTGTTAAGCCGACATAAGGTGGTGTCATAGGTTGGAACACAGTCATTGTTTCCTAATCTAGAAGTTTTGTCTATAGGTGAACCCGTCGTGAGCTACTTTCGTTGAGTTATGAAGCCGAGTTTGATCTTTAGAGCTTTCCATGTTCATATCATACTTCTACACATGTAATTTCTTTTTCCTTACTTCAATGCAATGTAAAGTTACATTGACATAAAAAAGTGTGTTAAGCCGATATAAGTTGCGTCAAAGGTTGGATCGCGGTCATTCTTTCCTTAATCTAGAAATTTTGTCTATAGGTGAACCCGTCGTGAGCTAATTTCGTTGGGTTATGAAGCCGAGTTTGATCCTTAGAGCTTTCTATGTTCATATCATGCTTCTACACATGTAATCTCTTTGAGCTTAGTTCAATGCAATGTAAGGTTACTTTGAAATAAGAAAGTGTGTTAAGCCGACATAAGGTGGTGTCATAGGTTGGAACACAGTCATTCTTTCCTAATCTAGAAGTTTTGTCTATAGGTGAACCCGTCGTGAGCTACTTTCGTTGAGTTATGAAGCCGAGTTTGATCTTTAGAGCTTTCCATGTTCATATCATACTTCTACACATGTAGTTTCTTTTTCCTTACTTCAATGCAATGTAAAGTTACATTGACATAAAAAAGTGTGTTAAGCCGATATAAGTTGCGTCAAAGGTTGGATCGCGGTCATTCTTTCCTTAATCTAGAAATTTTGTCTATAGGTGAACCCGTCGTGAGCTAATTTCGTTGGGTTATGCAGGCGAGTTTGATCCTTAGAGCTTTCTATGTTCATATCATGCTTCTACACATGTAATCTCATTTAGTTTAGTTCAATGCAATGTAAGGTTACTTTGAAATAAGAAAGTGTGTTAAGCCGACATAAGGTGGTGTCATAGGTTTAGGTTGGAACACAATCATTCTTTCCTAATCTAGAAGTTTTGTCTATAGGTGAACCCGTCGTGAGCTACTTTCGTTGAGTTTTGAAGGCAAGTTTGATCCTTAGAGCTTTCGACGTTCATATCTTACTTCTACACATGTAATCTCTTTTAGCTTACTTTAATGTAATGTAAGTTTACTTTGACACAAGAAAGTGTGTTAACCTGACATACGGTGGTGTCATAGGTTGGAACACAGTCATTATTTCCTAATCTAGAAGTTTTGTCTATAGGTGAACCTGTCGTGAGCTACTTTCGTTGAGTTATTAAGCCGAGTTTGATCTTTAGAGCTTTCCATGTTCATATCATACTTCTACACATGTAATCTCTTTTAGCTTACTTCAATGCAATGTAAGTTTACTTCGACATAAGAAAGTGTGTTAACCCGACATAAGGTGGTGTATAGGTTGGAACACTGTCTTTCTTTCCTTAATTTAGAAGTTTTGTCTATATATGAACTTGTTGTGAGCTATTTTTGTTGAGTTATGAAGCCGAGTTTGATCTTTAGAGCTTTCCATGTTCATATCGTACTTCTACACATGTAATCTGTTTTAGCTTACTTCAATGCAATGTGAAGTTATTTTGACATAAGAAAGTGTGTTAAGCCAACATAAGGTGGTGTCAAAGGTTGGAACACGGTCATTCTTTCCTTAATCTAGAAGTTTTGTCTATAGGTGAACCCGTCGTGAGCTACTTTCGTTGAGTTATAAAGCCGAGTTTTATCCTTAGAGCTTTCTATGTTCATATCATGCTTCTACACATGTAATCTCTTTTAGCCTACTTAAATGCAAGGTAAGGTTACTTTGAAACTAGAAAGTGTGTTAAGTTGACATACGGTGGTGTCATAGGTTGGAACACAGTCATTCTTTACTAATCTAGAAGTTTTGTCTATAGGTGAACCCGTCGTGAGCTGCTTTTGTTGTGTTATGAAGCCGAGTTTGATCTTTAGAGCTTTCTATGTTCATATCATACTTCTACACATGTAATCTCTTTTAGCTTACTTCAATGCAATGTAAAGTTACTTTGACATAAGAAAGTGTGTTAAGCCGACATAAGGTGCGTCAAAGGTTGGGACACGGTCATTCTTTCCTTAATCTAGAAATTTTGTCTATAGGTGAACCCCTCGTGAGCAACTTTCGTTGGGTTATAAAGCCGAGTTTGATCCTTAGAGCTTTCTATGTTCATATCATGCTTCTACACATGTAATCTCATTTAGTTTAGTTCAATGCAATGTAAGGTTACTTTGAAATAAGAAAGTGTGTTAAGCCGACATAAGGTGGTGTCATAGGTTTAGGTTGGAACACAATCATTCTTTCCTAATCTAGAAGTTTTGTCTATAGGTGAACCAGTCGTGAGCTACTTTCGTTGAGTTTTGAAGGCAAGTTTGATCCTTAGAGCTTTCGACGTTCATATCTTACTTCTACACATGTAATCTCTTTTAGCTTACTTTAATGCAATGTAAGTTTACTTTGACACACGAAAGTGTGTTAACCTGACATACGGTGGTGTCATAGGTTTAGGTTGGAACACAGTCATTATTTCCTAATCTAGAAGTTTTGTCTATAGGTGAACCCGTCGTGAGCTACTTTCGTTGAGTTATGAAGCCGAGTTTGATCTTTAGAGCTTTCCATGTTCATATCATACTTCTACACATGTAATCTCTTTTAGCTTACTTCAATGCAATGTAAGTTTACTTCGACATAAGAAAGTGTGTTAACCCGACATAAGGTGGTGTATAGGTTGGAACACTGTTTTTCTTTCCTTAATTTAGAAGTTTTGTCTATATATGAACTTGTTGTGAGCTATTTTTGTTGAGTTATGAAGCCGAGTTTGATCTTTAGAGCTTTCCATGTTCATATCGTACTTCTACACATGTAATCTGTTTTAGCTTACTTCAATGCAATGTGAAGTTATTTTGACATAAGAAAGTGTGTTAAGCCAACATAAGGTGGTGTCAAAGGTTGGAACACGGTCATTCTTTCCTTAATCTAGAAGTTTTGTCTATAGGTGAACCCGTCGTGAGCTACTTTCGTTGAGTTATAAAGCCGAGTTTTATCCTTAGAGCTTTCTATGTTCATATCATGCTTCTACACATGTAATCTCTTTTAGCCTACTTAAATGCAAGGTAAGGTTACTTTGAAACTAGAAAGTGTGTTAAGCTGACATACGGTGGTGTCATAGGTTGGAACACAGTCATTCTTTACTAATCTAGAAGTTTTGTCTATAGGTGAACCCGTCGTGAGCTGCTTTTGTTGTGTTATGAAGCCGAGTTTGATCTTTAGAGCTTTCTATGTTCATATCATACTTCTACACATGTAATCTCTTTTAGCTTACTTCAATGCAATGTAAGTTTACTTCGACATAAGAAAGTGTGTTAAGCCGACATAAGGTGGTGTATAGGTTGGAACACTGTCTTTCTTTCCTTAATTTAGAAGTTTTGTCTATATATGAACTTGTTGTGAGGTACTTTTGTTGAGTTATGAAGCCGAGTTTGATCTTTAGAGCTTTCCATGTTTATATCGTACTTCTACATATGTAATCTCTTTTAGCTTACTTCAATGCAATGTGAAGTTATTTTGACATAAGAAAGTGTGTTAAGCCAACATAAGGATGTGTCAAAGGTTGGAACACGGTCATTCTTTCCTTAATCTAGAAGTTTTGTCTATAGGGGAACCCGTCGTGAGCTACTTTCGTTGAGTTATGAAGCCGAGTTTTATCCTTAGAGCTTTCTACGTTCATATCATGCTTCTACACATGTAATCTCTTTTAGCCTACTTCAATGCAATGTAAGGTTACTTTGAAACAAGAAAGTGTGTTAAGCTGACATACGGTGGTGTCATAGGTTAGAACACAGTCATACTTTACTAATCTAGAAGTTTTGTCTATAGGTGAACCCGTCGTGAGCTACTTTTGTTGAGTTATGAGGCCGAGTTTGATCTTTAGAGCTTTCTATGTTCATATCATACTTCTACACATGTAATCTCTTTTAGCTTACTTCAATGCAATGTAAAGTTACTTTGACATAAGAAAGTGTGTTAAGCCGACATAAGGTGCGTCAAAGGTTGGAACACGGTCATTCTTTCCTTAATCTAGAAATTTTGTCTATAGGTGAACCCATCGTGAGCAACTTTCGTTGAGTTATAAAGCCGAGTTTGATCCTTAGAGCTTTCTATGTTCATATCATGCTTCTACACATGTAATCTCTTTTAGCTTAGTTCAATGCAATGTAAGGTTACTTTGAAATAAGAAAGTGTGTTAAGCCGACATAAGGTGGTGTCATAGGTTGGAACATAGTCATTGTTTCCTAATCTAGAAGTTTTGTCTATAGGTGAACCCGTCGTGAGCTACCTTCATTGAGTTATAAAGGCGAGTTTAATTTTTAGAGCTTTCCATGTTCATATCATACTTCTACACATGTAATTTCTTTTAGCTTAGTTCAATGCAATGTAAAGTTACTTTGACATAAGAAAGTGTGTTAAGCCGACATAAGGTGCGTCAAAGGTTGGAACACGGTCATTTTTTCCTTAATCTAGAAATTTTGTCTATAGGTGAACCCGTCGTGAGCTAATTTCGTTGAGTTATGCAGCCGAGTTTGATCCTTAGAGCTTTCTATGTTCATATCATGCTTCTACACATGTAATCTCTTTTAGCTTAGTTCAATGCAATGGAAGGTTACTTTTAAATAAGAAAGTGTGTTAAGCCGACATAAGGTGGTGTCATAGGTTTAGGTTGGAACACAGTCATTCTTTCTTAATCTAGAAGTTTTGTCTATAGGTGAACCCGTCGTGAGCTACTTTTGTTAAGTTATGAAGCCGAGTTTGATCTTTAGAGCTTTCTATGTTCATATCATACTTCTACACATGTAATCTCTTTTAGCTTACTTCAATGCCATGTAAAGTTACTTTGACATAAGAAAGTGTGTTAAGCCGACATAAGGTGGTGTATAGGTTGGAACACTGTCTTTCTTTCCTTAATCTAGAAGTTTTGTCTATAGATGAAGTTGTTGTGAGCTACTTTTGTTGAGTTATGAGGCCGAGTTTGATCTTTAGAGCTTTCCATGTTCATATCGTACTTCTACACATGTAATCTCTTTTAGCTTACTTCAATGCTATGTAAAGTTACTTTGACATAAGAAAGTGTGTTAAGCCGACATAAGGTGCGTCAAAGATTGGAACACGGTCATTCTTTCCTTAATCTAGAAATTTTGTCTATAGGTGAACCCGTCGTGAACTACTTTCGTTGGGTTATGAAGCCGAGTTTGATCCTTAGAGCTTTCTATGTTCATATCATGCTTCTACACATGTAATCTCTTTTAGCTTAGTTCAATGCAATGTAATGTTACTTTGAAATAAGAATGTGTGTTAAGCCGACATAAGGTGGTGTCATAGGTTTAGGTTGGAACACAGTCATTCTTTCCTAATCTAGAAGTTTTGTCTATAGGTGAACACGTCGTGAGCTACTTTCGTTGAGTTATGAAGCCGAGTTTGATCTTTAGAGCTTTCCATGTTCATATCATACTTCTATACATGTAATCTCTTTTAGCTTACTTCAATGCAATGTAAGTTTACTTCGACATAAGAAAGTGTGTTAAGCCGACATAAGGTGGTGTATAGGTTGGAACACTGTCTTTCTTTCCTTAATTTAGAAGTTTTGTCTATATATGAACTTGTTGTGAGCTACTTTTGTTGAGTTATGAAGCCGAGTTTGATCTTTAGAGCTTTCCATGTTCATATCGTACTTCTACACATGTAATCTCTTTTAGCTTACTTCAATGCTATGTAAAATTACTTTGACATAAGAAAGTGTTTTAAGCCGACATAAGGTGGTGTCAAAGATTGGAACACGGTCATTCTTTCTTTAATCTAGAAGTTTTGTCTATAGGTGAATCCGTCGTGAGCTACTTTTGTTGAGTTATAAAGCCGAGTTTGATCCTTAGAGCTTTCTATGTTCATATAATGCTTCTACACATGTAATCTCTTTTCGCTTAGTTCAATGCAATGTAAGGTTACTTTGAAATAGGAAAGTGTGTTAAGCCGACATAAGGTGGTGTCATAGGTTGGAACATAGTCATTGTTTCCTAATCTAGAAGTTTTGTCTATAGGTGAATCCGTCGTGAGCTACTTTCGTTGAGTTATGAAGCCGAGTTTGATCTTTAGAGCTTTCCATGTTCATATCATACTTCTACACATGTAATTTCTTTTAGCTTACTTTAATGCAATGTAAAGTTACTTTGACATAAGAAAGTGTGTTAAGCCGACATAAGGTGCGTTAAAGGTTGGAAAACGGTCATTTTTTCTTTAATCTAGAAATTTTGTCTATAGGTGAACCCGTCGTGAGCTACTTTCGTTGGGTTATGAAGCCGAGTTTGATCCTTAGAGCTTTCTATGTTCATATCATGCTTCTACACATGTAATCTCTTTTAGCTTAGTTCAATGCAATGTAAGGTTACTTTGAAATAAGAAAGTGTTTTAAGCCAACATAAGGTGGTGTCATAGGTTGGAACACAATCATTGTTTCCTAATCTAGAAGTTTTGTCTATAGGTGAACCCGTCGTGAGCTACTTTCGTTGAGTTATGATGCCGAGTTTGATCTTTAGAGCTTTCCATGTTCATATCATACTTCTACACATGTAATTTCTTTTACCTTACTTCAATGCAATGTAAAGTTACATTGACATAAAAAAGTGTGTTAAGCCGATATAAGTTGCGTCAAAGGTTGGAACGCGGTCATTCTTTCCTTAATCTAGAAATTTTGTCTATAGGTGAACCCGTCGTGAGCTAATTTCGTTGAGTTATGCAGCCGAGTTTGATCCTTAAAGCTTTCTATGTTCATATCATGCTTCTACACATGTAATCTCTTTTAGCTTAGTTCAATGCAATGTAAGGTTACTTTGAAATAAGAAAGTGTGTTCAGCCGACATAAGGTGGTGTCATAGGTTCGAACACAGTCATTGTTTCCTAATCTAGAAGTTTTGTCTATAGGTGAACCCGTCGTGAGCTAATTTCGTTGAGTTATGCAGCCGAGTTTGATCCTTAGAGCTTTCTATGTTCATATCATGCTTCTACACATGTAATCTCTTTTAACTTAGTTTAATGCAATGTAAGGTTACTTCAACAAAAGAAAGTGTGTTAAGCCGACATAAGGTGGTGTATAGGTTGGAACACTGTCTTTCTTTCCTTAATTTAGAAGTTTTGTCTATAGATGAACTTGTTGTGAGCTACTTTTGTTGAGTTATGAAGCCGAGTTTGATCTTTAGAGCTTTCCATGTTCATATCGTACTTCTACACATGTAATCTCTTTTCGCTTACTTCAATGCAATGTGAAGTTATTTTGACATAAGAAAGTGTGTTAAGCCAACATAAGGTGCGTTAAAGGGTTGAACACGGTCATTTTTTCCTTAATCTAGAAATTTTGTCTATAGGTGAAGCCGTCGTGAGCTACTTTGGTTGGGTTATGAAGCCGAGTTTGATCCTTAGAGCTTTCTATGTTCATATCATGCTTCTACACATGTAATCTCTTTGAGCTTAGTTCAATGCAATGTAAGGTTACTTTGAAATAAGAAAGTGTGTTAAGCCGACATAAGGTGGTGTCATAGGTTGGAACACAGTCATTGTTTCCTAATCTAGAAGTTTTGTCTATAGGTGAACCCGTCGTGAGCTACTTTCGTTGAGTTATGATGCCGAGTTTGATCTTTAGAGCTTTCCATGTTCATATCATACTTCTACACATGTAATTTCTTTTACCTTACTTCAATGCAATGTAAAGTTACATTGACATAAAAAAGTGTGTTAAGCCGATATAAGTTGCGTCAAAGGTTGGAACGCGGTCATTCTTTCCTTAATCTAGAAATTTTGTCTATAGGTGAACCCGTCGTGAGCTAATTTCGTTGAGTTATGCAGCCGAGTTTGATCCTTAAAGCTTTCTATGTTCATATCATGCTTCTACACATGTAATCTCTTTTAGCTTAGTTCAATGCAATGTAAGGTTACTTTGAAATAAGAAAGTGTGTTCAGCCGACATAAGGTGGTGTCATAGGTTCGAACACAGTCATTGTTTCCTAATCTAGAAGTTTTGTCTATAGGTGAACCCGTCGTGAGCTACTTTCGTTGAGTTATGAAGCCGAGTTTGATCTTTAGAGCTTTCCATGTTCATATCATACTTCTACACATGTAATTTCTTTTTCCTTACTTCAATGCAATGTAAAGTTACATTGACATAAAAAAGTGTGTTAAGCCGATATAAGTTGCGTCAAAGGTTGGATCGCGGTCATTCTTTCCTTAATCTAGAAATTTTGTCTATAGGTGAACCCGTCGTGAGCTAATTTCGTTGGGTTATGCAGGCGAGTTTGATCCTTAGAGCTTTCTATGTTCATATCATGCTTCTACACATGTAATCTCATTTAGTTTAGTTCAATGCAATGTAAGGTTACTTTGAAATAAGAAAGTGTGTTAAGCCGACATAAGGTGGTGTCATAGGTTTAGGTTGGAACACAATCATTCTTTCCTAATCTAGAAGTTTTGTCTATAAGTGAACCCGTCGTGAGCTACTTTCGTTGAGTTTTGAAGGCAAGTTTGATCCTTAGAGCTTTCGACGTTCATATCTTACTTCTACACATGTAATCTCTTTTAGCTTACTTTAATGTAATGTAAGTTTACTTTGACACAAGAAAGTGTGTTAACCTGACATACGGTGGTGTCATAGGTTAGAACACAGTCATTATTTCCTAATCTAGAAGTTTTGTCTATAGGTGAACCTGTCGTGAGCTACTTTCGTTGAGTTATTAAGCCGAGTTTGATCTTTAGAGCTTTCCATGTTCATATCATACTTCTACACATGTAATCTCTTTTAGCTTACTTCAATGCAATGTAAGTTTACTTCGACATAAGAAAGTGTGTTAACCCGACATAAGGTGGTGTATAGGTTGGAACACTGTCTTTCTTTCCTTAATTTAGAAGTTTTGTCTATATATGAACTTGTTGTGAGCTATTTTTGTTGAGTTATGAAGCCGAGTTTGATCTTTAGAGCTTTCCATGTTCATATCGTACTTCTACACATGTAATCTGTTTTAGCTTACTTCAATGCAATGTGAAGTTATTTTGACATAAGAAAGTGTGTTAAGCCAACATAAGGTGGTGTCAAAGGTTGGAACACGGTCATTCTTTCCTTAATCTAGAAGTTTTGTCTATAGGTGAACCCGTCGTGAGCTACTTTCGTTGAGTTATAAAGCCGAGTTTTATCCTTAGAGCTTTCTATGTTCATATCATGCTTCTACACATGTAATCTCTTTTAGCCTACTTAAATGCAAGGTAAGGTTACTTTGAAACTAGAAAGTGTGTTAAACTGACATACGGTGGTGTCATAGGTTGGAACACAGTCATTCTTTACTAATCTAGAAGTTTTGTCTATAGGTGAACCCGTCGTGAGCTGCTTTTGTTGTGTTATGAAGCCGAGTTTGATCTTTAGAGCTTTCTATGTTCATATCATACTTCTACACATGTAATCTCTTTTAGCTTACTTCAATGCAATGTAAAGTTACTTTGACATAAGAAAGTGTGTTAAGCCGACATAAGGTGCGTCAAAGGTTGGGACACGGTCATTCTTTCCTTAATCTAGAAATTTTGTCTATAGGTGAACCCCTCGTGAGCAACTTTCGTTGGGTTATAAAGCCGAGTTTGATCCTTAGAGCTTTCTATGTTCATATCATGCTTCTACACATGTAATCTCATTTAGTTTAGTTCAATGCAATGTAAGGTTACTTTGAAATAAGAAAGTGTGTTAAGCCGACATAAGGTGGTGTCATAGGTTTAGGTTGGAACACAATCATTCTTTCCTAATCTAGAAGTTTTGTCTATAGGTGAACCCGTCGTGCGCTACTTTCGTTGAGTTTTGAAGGCAAGTTTGATCCTTAGAGCTTTCGACGTTCATATCTTACTTCTACACATGTAATCTCTTTTAGCTTACTTTAATGCAATGTAAGTTTACTTTGACACACGAAAGTGTGTTAACCTGACATACGGTGGTGTCATAGGTTTAGGTTGGAACACAGTCATTATTTTCTAATCTAGAAGTTTTGTCTATAGGGGAACCTGTCGTGAGCTACTTTCGTTGAGTTATGAAGCCGAGTTTGATCTTTAGAGCTTTCCATGTTCATATCATACTTCTACACATGTAATCTCTTTTAGCTTACTTCAATGCAATGTAAGTTTACTTCGACATAAGAAAGTGTGTTAACCCGACATAAGGTGGTGTATAGGTTGGAACACTGTCTTTCTTTCCTTAATTTAGAAGTTTTGTCTATATATGAACTTGTTGTGAGCTATTTTTGTTGAGTTATGAAGCCGAGTTTGATCTTTAGAGCTTTCCATGTTCATATCGTACTTCTACACATGTAATCTGTTTTAGCTTACTTCAATGCAATGTGAAGTTATTTTGACATAAGAAAGTGTGTTAAGCCAACATAAGGTGGTGTCAAAGGTTGGAACACGGTCATTCTTTCCTTAATCTAGAAGTTTTGTCTATAGGTGAACCCGTCGTGAGCTACTTTCGTTGAGTTATAAAGCCGAGTTTTATCCTTAGAGCTTTCTATGTTCATATCATGCTTCTACACATGTAATCTCTTTTAGCCTACTTAAATGCAAGGTAAGGTTACTTTGAAACTAGAAAGTGTGTTAAGCTGACATACGGTGGTGTCATAGGTTGGAACACAGTCATTCTTTACTAATCTAGAAGTTTTGTCTATAGGTGAACCCGTCGTGAGCTGCTTTTGTTGTGTTATGAAGCCGAGTTTGATCTTTACAGCTTTCTATGTTCATATCATACTTCTACACATGTAATCTCTTTTAGCTTACTTCAATGCAATGTAAGGTTACTTTGACATAAGAAAGTGTGTTAAGCCGACATAAGGTGCGTCAAAGGTTGGAACACGGTCATTCTTTCCTTAATCTAGAAATTTTGTCTATAGGTGAACCCATCGTGAGCTACTTTCGTTGGGTTATGAAGCCGAGTTTGATCCTTAGAGCTTTCTATGTTCATATCATGCTTCTACACATGTAATCTCTTTTAGCTTAGTTCAATGCAATGTAAGGTTACTTTGAAATAAGAAAGTGTGTTAAGCCGACATAAGGTGGTGTCATAGGTTTAGGTTGGAACACAGTCATTATTTCCTAATCTAGAAGTTTTGTCTATAGGTGAACCTGTCGTGAGCTACTTTCGTTGAGTTATGAAGCCGAGTTTGATCTTTAGAGCTTTCCATGTTCATATCATACTTCTACACATGTAATCTCTTTTAGCTTACTTCAATGCAATGTAAGTTTACTTCGACATAAGAAAGTGTGTTAACCCGACATAAGGTGGTGTATAGGTTGGAACACTGTCTTTCTTTCCTTAATTTAGAAGTTTTCTCTATATATGAACTTGTTGTGAGCTATTTTTGTTGAGTTATGAAGCCGAGTTTGATCTTTAGAGCTTTCCATGTTTATATCGTACTTCTACACATGTAATCTGTTTTAGCTTACTTCAATGCAATGTGAAGTTATTTTGACATAAGAAAGTGTGTTAAGCCAACATAAGGTGGTGTCAGAGGTTGGAACACGGTCATTCTTTCTTTAATCTAGAAGTTTTGTCTATAGGTGAACCCGTCGTGAGCTACTTTCGTTGAGTTATGAAGCCGAGTTTTATCCTTAGAGCTTTCTATGTTCATATCATGCTTCTACACATGTAATCTCTTTTAGCCTACTTAAATGCAAGGTAAGGTTACTTTGAAACTAGAAAGTGTGTTAAGCTGACATACGGTGGTGTCATAGGTTGGAACACAGTCATTCTTTACTAATCTAGAAGTTTTGTCTATAGGTGAACCCGTCGTGAGCTGCTTTTGTTGTGTTATGAAGCCGAGTTTGATCTTTAGAGCTTTCTATGTTCATATCATACTTCTACACATGTAATCTCTTTTAGCTTACTTCAATGCAATGTAAAGTTACTTTGACATAAGAAAGTGTGTTAAGCCGACATAAGGTGCGTCAAAGGTTGGGACACGGTCATTCTTTCCTTAATCTAGAAATTTTGTCTATAGGTGAACCCCTCATGAGCAACTTTCGTTGGGTTATAAAGCCGAGTTTGATCCTTAGAGCTTTCTATGTTCATATCATGCTTCTACACATGTAATCTCATTTAGCTTAGTTCAATGCAATGTAAGGTTACTTTGAAATAAGAAAGTGTGTTAAAGCCGACATAAGGTGGTGTCATAGGTTTAGGTTGGAACACAATCATTCTTTCCTAATCTAGAAGTTTTGTCTATAGGTGAACCCGTCGTGAGCTACTTTCGTTGAGTTATGAAGCCGAGTTTGATCTTTAGAGATTTCTATGTTCATATCATGCTTCTACACATGTAATCTCTTTTAGCTTCCTTCAATGCAATGTAAGTTTACTTCGACATAAGAAAGTGTGTTAAGCCGACATAAGGTGGTGTATAGGTTGGAACACTGTCTTTCTTTCCTTAATTTAGAAGTTTTGTCTATAGATGAACTTGTTGTGAGCTACTTTTGTTGAGTTATGAAGCCGAGTTTGATCTTTAGAGCTTTCCATGTTCATATCGTACTTCTACACAAGTAATCTTTTTTAGCTTACTTCAATGCTATGTAAAATTACTTTGACATAAGAAAGTGTTTTAAGCCGACATAAGGTGGTGTTAAAGATTGGAACACGGTCATTCTTTCCTTAATCTAGAAGTTTTGTCTATAGGTGAATCCGTCGTGATCTACTTTCGTTGAGTTATAAAGCCGAGTTTGATCCTTAGAGCTTTCTATGTTCATATCATGCTTCTACACATGTAATCTCTTTTAGCTTAGTTCAATGCAATGTAAGGTTACTTTGAAATAAGAAAGTGTGTTAAGCCGACATAAGGTGGTGTCATAGGTTGGAACACTGTCATTATTTCCTAATCTAGAAGTTTTGTCTATAGGTGAACCCGTCTTGAGCTACTTTCGTTGTGTTACGAAGCCGAATTTGATCTTTAGAGCTTTCTATGTTCATATCATACTTCTACACATGTAATCTCTTTTAGCTTACTTCAATGCAATGTAAGTTTACTTCGACATAAGAAAGTGTGTTAACCCGACATAAGGTGGTGTATAGGTTGGAACACTGTCTTTCTTTCCTTAATTTAGAAGTTTTCTCTATATATGAACTTGTTGTGAGCTATTTTTGTTGAGTTATGAAGCCGAGTTTGATCTTTAGAGCTTTCCATGTTTATATCGTACTTCTACACATGTAATCTGTTTTAGCTTACTTCAATGCAATGTGAAGTTATTTTGACATAAGAAAGTGTGTTAAGCCAACATAAGGTGGTGTCAGAGGTTGGAACACGGTCATTCTTTCTTTAATCTAGAAGTTTTGTCTATAGGTGAACCCGTCGTGAGCTACTTTCGTTGAGTTATGAAGCCGAGTTTTATCCTTAGAGCTTTCTATGTTCATATCATGCTTCTACACATGTAATCTCTTTTAGCCTACTTAAATGCAAGGTAAGGTTACTTTGAAACTAGAAAGTGTGTTAAGCTGACATACGGTGGTGTCATAGGTTGGAACACAGTCATTCTTTACTAATCTAGAAGTTTTGTCTATAGGTGAACCCGTCGTGAGCTGCTTTTGTTGTGTTATGAAGCCGAGTTTGATCTTTAGAGCTTTCTATGTTCATATCATACTTCTACACATGTAATCTCTTTTAGCTTACTTCAATGCAATGTAAAGTTACTTTGACATAAGAAAGTGTGTTAAGCCGACATAAGGTGCGTCAAAGGTTGGGACACGGTCATTCTTTCCTTAATCTAGAAATTTTGTCTATAGGTGAACCCCTCATGAGCAACTTTCGTTGGGTTATAAAGCCGAGTTTGATCCTTAGAGCTTTCTATGTTCATATCATGCTTCTACACATGTAATCTCATTTAGCTTAGTTCAATGCAATGTAAGGTTACTTTGAAATAAGAAAGTGTGTTAAAGCCGACATAAGGTGGTGTCATAGGTTTAGGTTGGAACACAATCATTCTTTCCTAATCTAGAAGTTTTGTCTATAGGTGAACCCGTCGTGAGCTACTTTCGTTGAGTTATGAAGCCGAGTTTGATCTTTAGAGATTTCTATGTTCATATCATGCTTCTACACATGTAATCTCTTTTAGCTTCCTTCAATGCAATGTAAGTTTACTTCGACATAAGAAAGTGTGTTAAGCCGACATAAGGTGGTGTATAGGTTGGAACACTGTCTTTCTTTCCTTAATTTAGAAGTTTTGTCTATAGATGAACTTGTTGTGAGCTACTTTTGTTGAGTTATGAAGCCGAGTTTGATCTTTAGAGCTTTCCATGTTCATATCGTACTTCTACACAAGTAATCTTTTTTAGCTTACTTCAATGCTATGTAAAATTACTTTGACATAAGAAAGTGTTTTAAGCCGACATAAGGTGGTGTTAAAGATTGGAACACGGTCATTCTTTCCTTAATCTAGAAGTTTTGTCTATAGGTGAATCCGTCGTGATCTACTTTCGTTGAGTTATAAAGCCGAGTTTGATCCTTAGAGCTTTCTATGTTCATATCATGCTTCTACACATGTAATCTCTTTTAGCTTAGTTCAATGCAATGTAAGGTTACTTTGAAATAAGAAAGTGTGTTAAGCCGACATAAGGTGGTGTCATAGGTTGGAACACTGTCATTATTTCCTAATCTAGAAGTTTTGTCTATAGGTGAACCCGTCTTGAGCTACTTTCGTTGTGTTACGAAGCCGAATTTGATCTTTAGAGCTTTCTATGTTCATATCATACTTCTACACATGTAATCTCTTTTAGCTTACTTCAATGCAATGTAAAGTTATTTTGACATAAGAAAGTGTGTTAAGCCGACATAAGGTGCATCAAAGGTTGGAACACGGTCATTTTTTCCTTAATCTAGAAATTTTGTCTATAGGTGAACCCGTCGTGAGATACTTTCGTTGAGTTTTGAAGGCAAGTTTGACCCTTAGAGCTTTCGACGTTCATATCTTACTTCTACACATGTAATCTCTTTTAGCTTACTTTAATGCAATGTAAGTTTACTTTGACATAAGAAAATATTTTAAGCCGACATAAGGTGGTGTATAGGTTGGAACATTGTCATTCTTTTCTTAATCTAGAAGTTTTGTCTATAGGTGAACCCGTCGTGAGCTATTTTCGTTGAGTTTTTAAGGCAAGTTTGATCCTTAGAGCTTTCGACGTTCATATCTTACTTCTACACATGTAATCTCTTTTAACTTACTTTAATGCAATGTAAGTTTACTTCGACATAAGAAAGTGTGTTAAGCCGACATAAGGTGGTGTATAGGTTGGAACACTGTCTTTCTTTCCTTAATGTAGAAGTTTTGTCTATATATGAACTTGTTGTGAGCTACTTTTGTTGAGTTATGAAGCCGAGTTTTATCTTTAGAGCTTTCCATGTTCATATCGTACTTCTACACATGTAATCTCTTTTAGCTTACTTCAATGCAATGTGGAGTTATTATGACATAAGAAAGTGTGTTAAGCCAACATAAGGTGGTGTCAAAGGTTGTAACACGGTCATTCTTCCCTTAATCTAGAAGTTTTGTCTATAGGTGAACCCGTCGTGAGCTACTTTCGTTGAGTTATGAAGCCGAGTTTTATCCTTAGAGCTTTCTATGTTCATATCATGCTTCTACACATGTAATCTCTTTTAGCCTACTTCAATGCAATGTAAGGTTACTTTGAAACAAGAAAGTATGTTAAGCTGACATACGGTGGTGTCATAGGTTGGAACACAGTCATTCTTTACTAATCTAGAAGTTTTGTCTATAGGTGAACCCGTCGTGAGCTACTTTTGTTGAGTTATGAAGCCGAGTTTGATCTTTAGAGCTTTCTATGTTCATATCATACTTCTACACATGTAATCTCTTTTAGCTTACTTCAATGCAATATAAGGTTACTTTGAAATAAGAAAGTGTGTTAAGCCGACATAAGGTGGTGTCATAGGTTTAGGTTGGAACACAGTCATTATTTCCTAATCTAGAAATTTTGTCTATAGGTGAACACGTCGTGAGCTACTTTCGTTGAGTTATGAAGCCGAGTTTGATCTTTAGAGCTTTCCATGTTCATATCATACTTCTACACATGTAATCTCTTTTAGCTTACTTCAATGCAATTGAAGTTTACTTCGACATAAGAAAGTGTGTTAAGCCGACATAAGGTGGTGTATAGGTTGGAACACTGTCTTTCTTTCCTTAATTTAGAAGTTTTGTCTATAGATGAACTTGTTGTGAGCTACTTTTGTTGAGTTATGAAGCCGAGTTTGATCTTTAGAGCTTTCCATGTTCATATCGTACTTCTACACAAGTAATCTTTTTTAGCTTACTTCAATGCTATGTAAAATTACTTTGACATAAGAAAGTGTTTTAAGCCGACATAAGGTGGTGTTAAAGATTGGAACACGGTCATTCTTTCCTTAATCTAGAAGTTTTGTCTATAGGTGAATCCGTCGTGAGCTACTTTCGTTGAGTTATAAAGCCGAGTTTGATCCTTAGAGCTTTCTATGTTCATATCATGCTTCTACACATGTAATCTCTTTTAGCTTAGTTCAATGCAATGTAAGGTTACTTTGAAATAAGAAAGTGTGTTAAGCCGACATAAGGTGGTGTCATAGGTTGGAACACTGTCATTATTTCCTAATCTAGAAGTTTTGTCTATAGGTGAACCCGTCTTGAGCTACTTTCGTTGTGTTATGAAGCCGAGTTTGATCTTTAGAGCTTTCTATGTTCATATCATACTTCTACACATGTAATCTCTTTTAGCTTACTTCAATGCAATGTAAAGTTACTTTGACATAAGAAAGTGTGTTAAGCCGACATAAGGTGCATCAAAGGTTGGAACACGGTCATTTTTACCTTAATCTAGAAATTTTGTCTATAGGTGAACCCGTCGTGAGCTACTTTCGTTGAGTTTTGAAGGCAAGTTTGACCCTTAGAGCTTTCGACGTTCATATCTTACTTCTACACATGTAATCTCTTTTAGCTTACTTTAATGCAATGTAAGTTTACTTTGACATAAGAAAATGTTTTAAGCCGACATAAGGTGGTGTATAGGTTGGAACATTGTCATTCTTTTCTTAATCTAGAAGTTTTGTCTATAGGTGAACCCGTCGTGAGCTATTTTCGTTGAGTTTTTAAGGCAAGTTTGATCCTTAGAGCTTTCGACGTTCATATCTTACTTCTACACATGTAATCTCTTTTAACTTACTTTAATGCAATGTAAGTTTACTTCGACATAAGAAAGTGTGTTAAGCCGACATAAGGTGGTGTATAGGTTGGAACACTGTCTTTCTTTCCTTAATTTAGAAGTTTTGTCAATATATGAACTTGTTGTGAGCTACTTTTGTTGAGTTATGAAGCCGAGTTTGATCTTTAGAGCTTTCCATGTTCATATCATACTTCTACACATGTAATCTGTTTTAGCTTACTTCAATGCAATGTGAAGTTATTTTGACAGAAGAGAGTGTGTTAAGCCAACATAAGGTGGTGTCAAAGGTTGGAACACGGTCATTCTTTCCTTAATCTAGAAGTTTTGTCTATAGGTGAACCCGTCGTGAGCTACTTTCGTTGAGTTATGAAGCCGAGTTTTATCCTTAGAGCTTTCTATGTTCATATCATGCTTCTACACATGTAATCTCTTTTAGCCTACTTAAATGCAAGGTTAGGTTACTTTGAAACTAGAAAGTGTGTTGAGCTGACATACGGTGGTGTCATAGGTTGGAACACAGTCATTCTTTACTAATCTAGAAGTTTTGTCTATAGGTGAACCCGTCGTGAGCTGCTTTTGTTGTGTTATGAAGCCGAGTTTGATCTTTAGAGCTTTCTATGTTCATATCATACTTCTACACATGTAATCTCTTTTAGCTTACTTCAATGCAATGTAAAGTTACTTTGACATAAGAAAGTGTGTTAAGCCGACATAAGGTGCGTCAAAGGTTGGGACACGGTCATTCTTTCCTTAATCTAGAAATTTTGTCTATAGGTGAACCCCTCGTGAGCAACTTTCGTTGGGTTATAAAGTCGAGTTTGATCCTTAGAGCTTTCTATGTTCATATCATGCTTCTACACATGTAATCTCATTTAGCTTAGTTCAATGCAATGTAAGGTTACTTTGAAATAAGAAAGTGTGTTAAGCCGACATAAGGTGGTGTCATAGGTTGGAACACTGTCATTATTTCCTAATCTAGAAGTTTTGTCTATAGGTGAACCCGTCTTGAGCTACTTTCGTTGTGTTACGAAGCCGAATTTGATCTTTAGAGCTTTCTATGTTCATATCATACTTCTACACATGTAATCTCTTTTAGCTTACTTCAATGCAATGTAAAGTTATTTTGACATAAGAAAGTGTGTTAAGCCGACATAAGGTGCATCAAAGGTTGGAACACGGTCATTTTTTCCTTAATCTAGATATTTTGTCTATAGGTGAACCCGTCGTGAGATACTTTCGTTGAGTTTTGAAGGCAAGTTTGACCCTTAGAGCTTTCGACGTTCATATCTTACTTCTACACATGTAATCTCTTTTAGCTTACTTTAATGCAATGTAAGTTTACTTTGACATAAGAAAATGTTTTAAGCCGACATAAGGTGGTGTATAGGTTGGAACATTGTCATTCTTTTCTTAATCTAGAAGTTTTGTCTATAGGTGAACCCGTCGTGAGCTATTTTCGTTGAGTTTTTAAGGCAAGTTTGATCCTTAGAGCTTTCGACGTTCATATCTTACTTCTACACATGTAATCTCTTTTAACTTACTTTAATGCAATGTAAGTTTACTTCGACATAAGAAAGTGTGTTAAGCCGACATAAGGTGGTGTATAGGTTGGAACACTGTCTTTCTTTCCTTAATGTAGAAGTTTTGTCTATATATGAACTTGTTGTGAGCTACTTTTGTTGAGTTATGAAGCCGAGTTTTATCTTTAGAGCTTTCCATGTTCATATCGTACTTCTACACATGTAATCTCTTTTAGCTTACTTCAATGCAATGTGGAGTTATTATGACATAAGAAAGTGTGTTAAGCCAACATAAGGTGGTGTCAAAGGTTGTAACACGGTCATTCTTCCCTTAATCTAGAAGTTTTGTCTATAGGTGAACCCGTCGTGAGCTACTTTCGTTGAGTTATGAAGCCGAGTTTTATCCTTAGAGCTTTCTATGTTCATATCATGCTTCTACACATGTAATCTCTTTTAGCCTACTTCAATGCAATGTAAGGTTACTTTGAAACAAGAAAGTATGTTAAGCTGACATACGGTGGTGTCATAGGTTGGAACACAGTCATTCTTTACTAATCTAGAAGTTTTGTCTATAGGTGAACCCGTCGTGAGCTACTTTTGTTGAGTTATGAAGCCGAGTTTGATCTTTAGAGCTTTCTATGTTCATATCATACTTCTACACATGTAATCTCTTTTAGCTTACTTCAATGCAATATAAGGTTACTTTGAAATAAGAAAGTGTGTTAAGCCGACATAAGGTGGTGTCATAGGTTTAGGTTGGAACACAGTCATTATTTCCTAATCTAGAAATTTTGTCTATAGGTGAACACGTCGTGAGCTACTTTCGTTGAGTTATGAAGCCGAGTTTGATCTTTAGAGCTTTCCATGTTCATATCATACTTCTACACATGTAATCTCTTTTAGCTTACTTCAATGCAATTGAAGTTTACTTCGACATAAGAAAGTGTGTTAAGCCGACATAAGGTGGTGTATAGGTTGGAACACTGTCTTTCTTTCCTTAATTTAGAAGTTTTGTCTATAGATGAACTTGTTGTGAGCTACTTTTGTTGAGTTATGAAGCCGAGTTTGATCTTTAGAGCTTTCCATGTTCATATCGTACTTCTACACAAGTAATCTTTTTTAGCTTACTTCAATGCTATGTAAAATTACTTTGACATAAGAAAGTGTTTTAAGCCGACATAAGGTGGTGTTAAAGATTGGAAAACGGTCATTCTTTCCTTAATCTAGAAGTTTTGTCTATAGGTGAATCCGTCGTGAGCTACTTTCGTTGAGTTATAAAGCCGAGTTTGATCCTTAGAGCTTTCTATGTTCATATCATGCTTCTACACATGTAATCTCTTTTAGCTTAGTTCAATGCAATGTAAGGTTACTTTGAAATAAGAAAGTGTGTTAAGCCGACATAAGGTGGTGTCATAGGTTGGAACACTGTCATTATTTCCTAATCTAGAAGTTTTGTCTATAGGTGAACCCGTCTTGAGCTACTTTCGTTGTGTTATGAAGCCGAGTTTGATCTTTAGAGCTTTCTATGTTCATATCATACTTCTACACATGTAATCTCTTTTAGCTTACTTCAATGCAATGTAAAGTTACTTTGACATAAGAAAGTGTGTTAAGCCGACATAAGGTGCATCAAAGGTTGGAACACGGTCATTTTTTCCTTAATCTAGAAATTTTGTCTATAGGTGAACCCGTCGTGAGCTACTTTCGTTGAGTTTTGAAGGCAAGTTTGACCCTTAGAGCTTTCGACGTTCATATCTTACTTCTACACATGTAATCTCTTTTAGCTTACTTTAATGCAATGTAAGTTTACTTTGACATAAGAAAATGTTTTAAGCCGACATAAGGTGGTGTATAGGTTGGAACATTGTCATTCTTTTCTTAATCTAGAAGTTTTGTCTATAGGTGAACCCGTCGTGAGCTATTTTCGTTGAGTTTTTAAGGCAAGTTTGATCCTTAGAGCTTTCGACGTTCATATCTTACTTCTACACATGTAATCTCTTTTAACTTACTTTAATGCAATGTAAGTTTACTTCGACATAAGAAAGTGTGTTAAGCCGACATAAGGTGGTGTATAGGTTGGAACACTGTCTTTCTTTCCTTAATTTAGAAGTTTTGTCAATATATGAACTTGTTGTGAGCTACTTTTGTTGAGTTATGAAGCCGAGTTTGATCTTTAGAGCTTTCCATGTTCATATCGTACTTCTACACATGTAATCTGTTTTAGCTTACTTCAATGCAATGTGAAGTTATTTTGACAGAAGAGAGTGTGTTAAGCCAACATAAGGTGGTGTCAAAGGTTGGAACACGGTCATTCTTTCCTTAATCTAGAAGTTTTGTCTATAGGTGAACCCGTCGTGAGCTACTTTCGTTGAGTTATGAAGCCGAGTTTTATCCTTAGAGCTTTCTATGTTCATATCATGCTTCTACACATGTAATCTCTTTTAGCCTACTTAAATGCAAGGTTAGGTTACTTTGAAACTAGAAAGTGTGTTGAGCTGACATACGGTGGTGTCATAGGTTGGAACACAGTCATTCTTTACTAATCTAGAAGTTTTGTCTATAGGTGAACCCGTCGTGAGCTGCTTTTGTTGTGTTATGAAGCCGAGTTTGATCTTTAGAGCTTTCTATGTTCATATCATACTTCTACACATGTAATCTCTTTTAGCTTACTTCAATGCAATGTAAAGTTACTTTGACATAAGAAAGTGTGTTAAGCCGACATAAGGTGCGTCAAAGGTTGGGACACGGTCATTCTTTCCTTAATCTAGAAATTTTGTCTATAGGTGAACCCCTCGTGAGCAACTTTCGTTGGGTTATAAAGTCGAGTTTGATCCTTAGAGCTTTCTATGTTCATATCATGCTTCTACACATGTAATCTCATTTAGCTTAGTTCAATGCAATGTAAGGTTACTTTGAAATAAGAAAGTGTGTTAAGCCGACATAAGGTGGTGTCATAGGTTTAGGTTGGAACACAATCATTCTTTCCTAATCTAGAAGTTTTGTCTATAGGTGAACACGTCGTGAGCTACTTTCGTTGAGTTATGAAGCCGAGTTTGATCTTTAGAGATTTCTATGTTCATATCATGCTTCTACACATGTAATCTCTTTTAGCTTCCTTCAATGCAATGTAAGTTTACTTCGACATAAGAAAGTGTGTTAAGCCGACATAAGGTGGTGTATAGGTTGGAACACTGTCTTTCTTTCCTTAATTTAGAAGTTTTGTCTATAGATGAACTTGTTGTGAGCTACTTTTGTTGAGTTATGAAGCCGAGTTTGATCTTTAGAGCTTTCCATGTTCATATCGTACTTCTACACAAGTAATCTTTTTTAGCTTACTTCAATGCTATGTAAAATTACTTTGACATAAGAAAGTGTTTTAAGCCGACATAAGGTGGTGTTAAAGATTGGAACACGGTCATTCTTTCCTTAATCTAGAAGTTTTGTTTATAGGTGAATCCGTCGTGAGCTACTTTCGTTGAGTTATAAAGCCGAGTTTGATCCTTAGAGCTTTCTATGTTCATATCATGCTTCTACACATGTAATCTCTTTTAGCTTAGTTCAATGCAATGTAAGGTTACTTTGAAATAAGAAAGTGTGTTAAGCCGACATAAGGTGGTGTCATAGGTTGGAACACTGTCATTATTTCCTAATCTAGAAGTTTTGTCTATAGGTGAACCCGTCTTGAGCTACTTTCGTTGTGTTACGAAGCCGAGTTTGATCTTTAGAGCTTTCTATGTTCATATCATACTTCTACACATGTAATCTCTTTTAGCTTACTTCAATGCAATGTAAAGTTACTTTGACATAAGAAAGTGTGTTAAGCCGACATAAGGTGCATCAAAGGTTGGAACACGGTCATTTTTTCCTTAATCTAGAAATTTTGTCTATAGGTGAACCCGTCGTGAGCTACTTTCGTTGAGTTTTGAAGGCAAGTTTGACCCTTAGAGCTTTCGACGTTCATATCTTCCTTCTACACATGTAATCTCTTTTAGCTTACTTTAATGCAATGTAAGTTTACTTTGACATAATAAAATGTTTTAAGCCGACATAAGGTGGTGTATAGGTTGGAACACTGTCTTTCTTTTCTTAATTTAGAAGTTTTGTCTATATATGAACTTGTTGTGAGCTACTTTTGTTGAGTTATGAAGCCGAGTTTGATCTTTAGAGCTTTCCATGTTCATATCGTACTTCTACACATGTAATCTCTTTTAGCTTACTTCAATGCAATGTGGAGTTATTATGACATAAGAAAGTGTGTTAAGCCAACATAAGGTGGTGTCAAAGGTTGTAACACGGTCATTCTTCCCTTAATCTAGAAGTTTTGTCTATAGGTGAACCCGTCGTGAGCTACTTTCGTTGAGTTATGAAGCCGAGTTTTATCCTTAGAGCTTTCTATGTTCATATCATGCTTCTACACATGTAATCTCTTTTAGCCTACTTCAATGCAATGTAAGGTTACTTTGAAACAAGAAAGTGTGTTAAGCTGACATACGGTGGTGTCATAGGTTGGAACACAGTCATTCTTTACTAATCTAGAAGTTTTGTCTATAGGTGAACCCGTCGTGAGCTACTTTGGTTGAGTTATGAAGCCGAGTTTGATCTTTAGAGCTTTCTATGTTCATATCATACTTCTACACATGTAATCTCTTTTAGCTTACTTCAATGCAATGTAAAGTTACTTTGACATAAGAAAGTGTGTTAAGCCGACATAAGGTGCGTCAAAGGTTGGAACACGGTCATTCTTTCCTTAATCTAGAAATTTTGTCTATAGGTGAACCCGTCGTGAGCTACTTTCGTTGGGTTATGAAGCCGAGTTTGATCCTTAGAGCTTTCTATGTTCATATCATGCTTCTACACATGTAATCTCTTTTAGCTTAGTTCAATGCAATGTAAGGCACTTTGAAATAAGAAAGTGTGTTAAGCCGACATAAGGTGGTTTCATAGGTTTAGGTTGGAACACAGTCATTATTTCCTAATCTAGAAGTTTTGTCTATAGGTGAACACGTCGTGAGCTACTTTCGTTGAGTTATGAAGCCGAGTTTGATCTTTAGAGCTTTCCATGTTCATATCATACTTCTACACATGTAATCTCTTTTAGCTTACTTCAATGCAATGTAAGTTTACTTCGACATAAGAAATTGTGTTAAGCCGACATAAGGTGGTGTATAGGTTGGAACACTGTCTTTCTTTCCTTACTTTAGAAGTTTTGTCTATAGATGAACTTGTTGTGAGCTACTTTTGTTGAGTTATGAAGCCGAGTTTGATCTTTAGAGCTTTCCATGTTCATATCGTACTTCTACACAAGTAATCTTTTTTAGCTTACTTCAATGCTATGTAAAATTACTTTGACATAAGAAAGTGTTTTAAGCCGACATAAGGTGGTGTTAAAGATTGGAACACGGTCATTCTTTCCTTAATCTAGAAGTTTTGTTTATAGGTGAATCCGTCGTGAGCTACTTTCGTTGAGTTATAAAGCCGAGTTTGATCCTTAGAGCTTTCTATGTTCATATCATGCTTCTACACATGTAATCTCTTTTAGCTTAGTTCAATGCAATGTAAGGTTACTTTGAAATAAGAAAGTGTGTTAAGCCGACATAAGGTGGTGTCATAGGTTTAGGTTGGAACACAGTCATTCTTTACTAATCTAGAAGTTTTGTCTATAGGTGAACACGTCGTGAGCTACTTTCGTTGAGTTATGAAGCCGAGTTTGATCTTTAGAGCTTTCTATGTTCATATCATACTTCTACACATGTAATCTCTTTTAGCTTACTTCAATGCAATGTAAAGTTACTTTGACATAAGAAAGTGTGTTAAGCCGACATAAGGTGCGTCAAAGGTTGGAACACGGTCATTCTTTCCTTAATCTAGAAATTTTGTCTATAGGTGAACCCGTCGTGAGCTACTTTCGTTGGGTTATGAAGCCGAGTTTGATCCTTAGAGCTTTCTATGTTCATATCATGCTTCTACACATGTAATCTCTTTTAGCTTAGTTCAATGCAATGTAAGGCACTTTGAAATAAGAAAGTGTGTTAAGCCGACATAAGGTGGTTTCATAGGTTTAGGTTGGAACACAGTCATTATTTCCTAATCTAGAAGTTTTGTCTATAGGTGAACACGTCGTGAGCTACTTTCGTTGAGTTATGAAGCCGAGTTTGATCTTTAGAGCTTTCCATGTTCATATCATACTTCTACACATGTAATCTCTTTTAGCTTACTTCAATGCAATGTAAGTTTACTTCGACATAAGAAATTGTGTTAAGCCGACATAAGGTGGTGTATAGGTTGGAACACTGTCTTTCTTTCCTTAATTTAGAAGTTTTGTCTATAGATGAACTTGTTGTGAGCTACTTTTGTTGAGTTATGAAGCCGAGTTTGATCTTTAGAGCTTTCCATGTTCATATCGTACTTCTACACAAGTAATCTTTTTTAGCTTACTTCAATGCTATGTAAAATTACTTTGACATAAGAAAGTGTTTTAAGCCGACATAAGGTGGTGTTAAAGATTGGAACACGGTCATTCTTTCCTTAATCTAGAAGTTTTGTCTATAGGTGAATCCGTCGTGAGCTACTTTCGTTGAGTTATAAAGCCGAGTTTGATCCTTAGAGCTTTCTATGTTCATATCATGCTTCTACACATGTAATCTCTTTTAGCTTAGTTCAATGCAATGTAAGGTTACTTTGAAATAAGAAAGTGTGTTAAGCCGACATAAGGTGGTGTCATAGGTTAGAACACTGTCATTATTTCCTAATCTAGAAGTTTTGTCTATAGGTGAACCCGTCTTGAGCTACTTTCGTTGTGTTACGAAGCCGAGTTTGATCTTTAGAGCTTTCTATGTTCATATCATACTTCTACACATGTAATCTCTTTTAGCTTACTTCAATGCAATGTAAAGTTACTTTGACATAAGAAAGTGTGTTAAGTCGACATAAGGTGCATCAAAGGTTGGAACACGGTCATTTTTTCCTTAATCTAGAAATTTTGTCTATAGGTGAACCCGTCGTGAGGTACTTTCGTCGAGTTTTGAAGGCAAGTTTGACCCTTAGAGCTTTCGACGTTCATATCTTACTTCTACACATGTAATCTCTTTTAGCTTACTTTAATGCAATGTAAGTTTACTTTGACATAAGAAAATGTTTTAAGCCGACATAAGGTGGTGTATAGGTTGGAACATTGTCATTCTTTTCTTAATCTAGAAGTTTTGTCTATAGGTGAACCCGTCGTGAGCTATTTTCGTTAAGTTTTGAAGCCAAGTTTGATCCTTAGAGCTTTCGACGTTCATATCTTACTTCTACACATGTAATCTTTTTTAGCTTACTTTAATGCAATGTAAGTTTACTTCGACATAAGAAAGTGTGTTAAGCCGACATAAGGTGGTGTATAGGTTGGAACACTGTCTTTCTTTCCTTAATTTAGAAGTTTTGTCTATATATGAACTTGTTGTGAGCTACTTTTGTTGAGTTATGAAGCCGAGTTTGATCTTTAGAGCTTTCCATGTTCATATCGTACTTCTACACATATAATCTCTTTTAGCTTACTTCAATGCAATGTGGAGTTATTTTGACATAAGAAAGTGTGTTAAGCCAACATAAGGTGGTGTCAAAGGTTGTAACACGGTCATTCTTCCCTTAATCTAGAAGTTTTGTCTATAGGTGAACCCGTCGTGAGCTACTTTCGTTGAGTTATGAAGCCGAGTTTTATCCTTAGAGCTTTCTATGTTCATATCATGCTTCTACACATGTAATCTCTTTTAGCCTACTTCAATGCAATGTAAGGTTACTTTGAAACAAGAAAGTGTGTTAAGCTGACATACGGTGGTGTCATAGGTTGGAACACAGTCATTCTTTACTAATCTAGAAGTTTTGTATATAGGTGAACCCGTCGTGAGCTACTTTTGTTGAGTTATGAAGTCGAGTTTGATCTTTAGAGCTTTCCATGTTCATATCATACTTCTACACATGTAATCTCTTTTATCTTACTTCAATGCAATGTAAAGTTACTTTGACATAAGAAAGTGTGTTAAGCCGACATAACGTGCGTCAAAGGTTGGAACACGGTCATTCTTTCCTTAATCTAGAAATTTTGTCTATAGGTGAACCCGTCGTGAGCTACTTTCGTTGGGTTATGAAGCCGAGTTTGATCCTTAGAGCTTTCTTTGTTCATATCATGATTCTACACATGTAATCTCTTTTAGCTTAGTTCAATGCAATGTAAGGTTACATTGAAATAAGAAAGTGTGTTAAGCCGACATAAGGTGGTGTCATAGGTTTAGGGTTGAACACAGTCATTATTTCCTAATCTAGAAGTTTTGTCTATAGGTGAACACGTCGTGAGCTACTTTCGTTGAGTTATGAAGCCGAGTTTGATCTTTAGAGCTTTCCATGTTCATATCATACTTCTACACATGTAATCTCTTTTAGCTTACTTCAATGCAATGTAAGTTTACTTCGACATAAGAAAGTGTGTTAACCCGACATAAGGTGGTGTATTGGTTGGAACACTGTCTTTCTTTCCTTAATTTAGAAGTTTTGTCTATATATGAACTTGTTGTGAGCTATTTTTGTTGAGTTATGAAGCCGAGTTTGATCTTTAGAGCTTTCTATGTTCATATCGTACTTCTACACATGTAATCTGTTTTAGCTTACTTCAATGCAATGTGAAGTTATTTTGACATAAGAAAGTGTGTTAAGCCAACATAAGGTGGTGTCAAAGGTTGGAACACGGTCATTCTTTCCTTAATCTAGAAGTTTTGTCTATAGGTGAACCCGTCGTGAGCTACTTTCGTTGAGTTATGAAGCCGAGTTTTATCCTTAGAGCTTTCTATGTTCATATCATGCTTCTACACATGTAATCTCTTTTAGCCTACTTCAATGCAATGTAAGGTTACTTTGAAACAAGAAAGTGTGTTAAGCTGACATACGGTGGTGTCATAGGTTGGAACACAGTCATTCTTTACTAATCTAGAAGTTTTGTCTATAGGTGAACCCGTCGTGAGCTACTTTTGTTGAGTTATGAAGCCGAGTTTGATCTTTAGAGCTTTCTATGTTCATATCATACTTCTACACATATAATCTCTCTTAGCTTACTTCAATGCAATGTAAAGTTACTTTGACATAAGAAAGTGTGTTAAGCCGATATAAGGTGCGTCAAAGGTTGGAACACGGTCATTCTTTCCTTAATCTAGAAATTTTGTCTATAGGTGAACCCGTCGTGAGCTACTTTCGTTGGGTTATGAAGCCGAGTTTGATCCTTAGAGCTTTCTATGTTCATATCATGCTTCTACACATGTAATCTCTTTTAGCTTAGTTCAATGCAATGTAAGGTTACTTTGAAATAAGAAAGTGTGTTAAGCCGACATAAGGTGGTGTCATAGGTTTAGGTTGGAACACAGTCATTATTTCCTAATCTAGAAGTTTTGTCTATAGGTGAACACGTCGTGAGCTACTTTCGTTGAGTTATGAAGCCGAGTTTGATCTTTAGAGCTTTCCATGTTCATATCATACTTCTACACATGTAATCTCTTTTAGCCTACTTCAATGCAATGTAAGGTTACTTTGGAACAAGAAAGTGTGTTAAGCTGACATACGGTGGTGTCATAGGTTGGAACACAGTCATTCTTTACTAATCTAGAAGTTTTGTCTATAGGTGAACCCGTCGTGAGCTTCTTTTGTTGAGTTATGAAGCCGAGTTTGATCTTTAGAGCTTTCTATGTTCATATCATACTTCTACACATGTAATCTCTTTTAGCTTACTTCAATGCAATGTAAAGTTACTTTGACATAAGAAAGTGTGTTAAGCCGACATAAGGTGCGTCAAAGGTTGGAACACGGTCATTCTTTCCTTAATCTAGAAATTTTGCCTATAGGTGAACCCGTCGT
The DNA here is from genome assembly GCA_963920545.1 of Lepidium didymum. Taxonomy (NCBI): domain Eukaryota; kingdom Viridiplantae; phylum Streptophyta; class Magnoliopsida; order Brassicales; family Brassicaceae; genus Lepidium; species Lepidium didymum. The sequence goes on along the minus strand of OY986992.1, from coordinate 12,091,810 downwards.
GAGCTACTTTCGTTGGGTTATAAAGCTGAGTTTGATCCTTAGAGCTTTCTATGTTCATATCATGCTTCTACACATGTAATCTCTTTTAGCTTAGTTCAATGCAATGTAAGGTTACTTTGAAATAAGAAAGTGTGTTAAGCCGACATAAGGTGGTGTCATAGGTTTAGGTTGGAACACAGTCATTATTTCCTAATCTAGAAGTTTTGTCTATAGGTGAACACGTCGTGAGCTACTTTCGTTGAGTTATGAAGCTGAGTTTGATCTTTAGAGCTTTCCATGTTCATATCATACTTTTACACATGTAATCTCTTTTAGCTTACTTCAATGCAATGTAAGTTTACTTCGACATAAGAAAGTGTGTTAAGCCGACATAAGGTGGTGTATAGGTTGGAACACTGTCTTTCTTTCCTTAATTTAGAAGTTTTGTCTATATATGAACTTGTTGTGAGCTATTTTTGTTGAGTTATGAAGCCGAGTTTGATCTTTAGAGCTTTCCATGTTCATATCGTACTTCTACACATGTAATCTGTTTTAGCTTACTTCAATGCAATGTGAAGTTATTTTGACATAAGAAAGTGTGTTAAGCCAACATAAGGTGGTGTCAAAGGTTGGAACACGGTCATTCTTTCCTTAATCTAGAAGTTTTGTCTATAGGGGAACCCGTCGTGAGCTACTTTCGTTGAGTTATGAAGCCGAGTTTTATCCTTAGAGCTTTCTACGTTCATATCATGCTTCTACACATGTAATCTCTTTTAGCCTACTTCAATGCAATGTAAGGTTACTTTGAAACAAGAAAGTGTGTTAAGCTGACATACGGTGGTGTCATAGGTTGGAACACAGTCATTCTTTACTAATCTAGAAGTTTTGCCTATAGGTGAACCCGTCGTGAGCTGCTTTTGTTGTGTTATGAAGCCGAGTTTGAACTTTAGAGCTTTCTATGTTCATATCATACTTCTACACATGTAATCTCTTTTACCTTACTTCAATGCAATGTAAAGTTACTTTGACATAAGAAAGTGTGTTAAGCCGACATAAGGTGCGTCAAAGGTTGGGACACGGTCATTCTTTCCTTAATCTAGAAATTTTGTCTATAGGTGAACCCGTCGTGAGCAACTTTCGTTGGGTTATAAAGTCGAGTTTGATCCTTAGAGCTTTCTATATTCATATCATGCTTCTACACATGTAATCTCATTTAGCTTAGTTCAATGCAATGTAAGGTTACTTTGAAATAAGAAAGTGTGTTAAGCCGACATAAGGTGGTGTCATAGGTTTAGGTTGGAACACAATCATTCTTTCCTAATCTAGAAGTTTTGTCTATAGGTGAACCCGTCGTGAGCTACTTTCGTTGAGTTATGAAGCCGAGTTTGATCTTTAGAGATTTCTATGTTCATATCATGCTTCTACACATGTAATCTCTTTTAGCTTACTTCAATGCAATATTAGTTTACTTCGACAAAAGAAAGTGTGTTAAGCCGACATAAGGTGGTGTATAGGTTGGAACACTGTCTTTCTTTCCTTAATTTAGAAGTTTTATCTATATATGAACTTGTTCTGAGCTACTTTTGTTGAGTTATAAAGCCTAGTTATATCTTTAGAGCTTTCCATGTTCATATCGTACTTCTGCACATGTAATTCTCTTTTAGCTTACTTCAATGCAATGTGAAGTTATTTTGACATAAGAAAGTGTGTTAAACCAAAATAAGGTGGTGTCAAAGGTTGGAACACGGTCATTCTTTCCTTAATCTAGAAGTTTTGTCTATAGGTGAACCCGTCGTGAGCTACTTTCGTTGAGTTATGAAGCCGAGATTTATCCTTAGAGCTTTCTATGTTCATATCATGCTTCTACACATGTAATCTCTTTTAGCCTACTTCAATGCAATGTAAGGTTACTTTGAAACAAGAAAGTGTGTTAAGCTGACATACGGTGGTGTCATAGGTTAGAACACAGTCATACTTTACTAATCTAGAAGTTTTGTCTATAGGTGAACCCGTCGTGAGCTGCTTTTGTTGTGTTATGAAGCCGAGTTTGATCTTTAGAGCTTTCTATGTTCATATCATACTTCTACACATGTAATCTCTTTTAGCTTACTTCAATGCAATGTAAAGTTACTTTGACATAAGAAAGTGTGTTAAGCCGACATAAGGTGCGTCAAAGGTTGGGACACGGTCATTCTTTCCTTAATCTAGAAATTTTGTCTATAGGTGAACCCGTCGTGAGCAACTTTCGTTGGGTTATAAAGTCGAGTTTGATCCTTAGAGCTTTCTATGTTCATATCATGCTTCTACACATGTAATCTCATTTAGCTTAGTTCAATGCAATGTAAGTTTACTTTGAAATAAGAAAGTGTGTTAAGCCGACATAAGGTGGTGTCATAGGTTTAGGTTGGAACACAATCATTCTTTCCTAATCTAGAAGTTTTGTCTATAGGTGAACCCGTCGTGAGCTACTTTCGTTGAGTTATGAAGCCGAGTTTGATCTTTAGAGATTTCTATGTTCATATCATGCTTCTACACATGTAATCTCTTTTAGCTTACTTCAATGCAATATTAGTTTACTTCGACATAAGAAAGTGTGTTAAGCCGACATAAGGTGGTGTATAGGTTGGAACACTGTCTTTCTTTTCTTAATTTAGAAGTTTTGTCTATATATGAACTTGTTGTGAGCTACTTTTGTTGAGTTATGAAGCCGAGTTTGATCTTTAGAGCTTTCCATGTTCATATCGTACTTCTACACATGTAATCTCTTTTAGCTTACTTCAATGCAATGTGGAGTTATTATGACATAAGAAAGTGTGTTAAGCCAACATAAGGTGGTGTCAAAGGTTGTAACACGGTCATTCTTCCCTTAATCTAGAAGTTTTGTCTATAGGTGAACCCGTCGTGAGCTACTTTCGTTGAGTTATGAAGCCGAGTTTTATCCTTAGAGCTTTCTATGTTCATATCATGCTTCTACACATGTAATCTCTTTTAGCCTACTTCAATGCAATGTAAGGTTACTTTGAAACAAGAAAGTGTGTTAAGCTGACATACGGTGGTGTCATAGGTTGGAACACAGTCATTCTTTACTAATCTAGAAGTTTTGTCTATAGGTGAACCCGTCGTGAGCTACTTTGGTTGAGTTATGAAGCCGAGTTTGATCTTTAGAGCTTTCTATGTTCATATCATACTTCTACACATGTAATCTCTTTTAGCTTATTTCAATGCAATGTAAAGTTACTTTGACATAAGAAAGTGTGTTAAGCCGACATAAGGTGCGTCAAAGGTTGGAACACGGTCATTCTTTCCTTAATCTAGAAATTTTGTCTATAGGTGAACCCATCGTGAGCAACTTTCGTTGGGTTATAAAGCCGAGTTAGATCCTTAGAGCTTTCTATGTTCATATCATGCTTCTACACATGTAATCTCATTTAGCTTAGTTCAATGCAATGTAAGGTTACTTTGAAATAAGAAAGTGTGTTAAGCCGACATAAGGTGGTGTCATAGGTTTAGGTTGGAACACAGTCATTGTTTCCTAATCTAGAAGTTTTGTCTATAGGTGAACCCGTTGTGAGCTACTTTCGTTGAGTTATGAAGCCGAGTTTGATCTTTAGAGCTATCCATGTTCATATCATACTTCTACACATGTAATCTCTTTTAGCTTACTTCAATGCAATGTAAGTTTACTTCGACATAAGAAAGTGTGTTAAGCCGACATAAGGTGGTGTATAGGTTGGAACACTGTCTTTCTTTCCTTAATTTAGAAGTTTTGTCTATATATGAACTTATTGTGAGCTATTTTTGTTGAGTTATGAAGCCGAGTTTGATCTTTAGAGCTTTCCATGTTCATATCGTACTTCTACACATGTAATCTGTTTTAGCTTACTTCAATGCAATGTGAAGTTATTTTGACATAAGAAAGTGTGTTAAGCCAACATAAGGTTGTGTCAAAGGTTGGAACACGGTCATTCTTTCCTTAATCTAGAAGTTTTGTCTATAGGTGAACCCGTCGTGAGCTACTTTCGTTGATTTATGAAGCCGAGTTTTATCCTTAGAGCTTTCTATGTTCATATCATGCTTCTACACATGTAATCTCTTTTAGCCTACTTCAATGCAATGTAAGGTTACTTTGAAACTAGAAAGTGTGTTAAGCTGACATACGGTGGTGTCATAGGTTGGAACACAGTCATTCTTTACTAATCTAGAAGTTTTACCTATAGGTGAACCCGTCGTGAGCTGCTTTTGTTGTGTTATGAAGCCGAGTTTGATCTTTAGAGCTTTCTATGTTCATATCATACTTCTACACATGTAATCTCTTTTACCTTACTTCAATGCAATGTAAAGTTACTTTCACATAAGAAAGTGTGTTAAGCCGACATAAGATACGTCAAAGGTTGGGACACGGTCATTCTTTCCTTAATCTAGAAATTTTGTCTATAGGTGAACCCGTCGTGAGCAACTTTCGTTGGGTTATAAAGTCGAGTTTGATCCTTAAAGCTTTCTATGTTCATATCATGCTTCTACACATGTAATCTCATTTAGCTTAGTTCAATGCAATGTAAGGTTACTTTGAAATAAGAAAGTGTGTTAAACCGACATAAGGTGGTGTCATAGGTTTAGGTTGGAACACAATCATTCTTTCCTAATCTAGAAGTTTTGTCTATAGGTAAACCCGTCGTGAGCTACTTTCGTTGAGTTATGAAGCCGAGTTTGATCTTTAGAGATTTCTATGTTCATATCATGCTTCTACACATGTAATCTCTTTTAGCTTACTTCAATGCAATATTAGTTTACTTCGACATAAGAAAGTGTGTTAAGCCGACATAAGGTGGTGTATAGGTTGGAACACTGTCTTTCTTTCCTTAATTTAGAAGTTTTATCTATATATGAACTTGTTCTGAGCTACTTTTGTTGAGTTATAAAGCCGAGTTATATCTTTAGAGCTTTCCATGTTCATATCGTACTTCTGCACATGTAATATCTTTTAGCTTACTTCAATGCAATGTGAAGTTATTTTGACATAAGAAAGTGTGTTAAGCCAACATAAGGTGGTGTCAAAGGTTGGAACACGGTCATTCTTTCCTTAATCTAGAAGTTTTGTCTATAGGTGAACCTGTCGTGAGCTACTTTCGTTGAGTTATGAAGCCGAGATTTATCCTTAGAGCTTTCTATGTTCATATCATGCTTCTACACATGTAATCTCTTTTAGCCTACTTCAATGCAATGTAAGGTTACTTTGAAACAAGAAAGTGTGTTAAGCTGACATACGGTGGTGTCATAGGTTAGAACACAGTCATACTTTACTAATCTAGAAGTTTTGTCTATAGGTGAACCCGTCGTGAGCTACTTTTGTTGAGTTATGAAGCCGAGTTTCATCTTTAGAGCTTTCTATGTTCATATCATACTTCTACACATGTAATCTCTTTTAGCTTATTTCAATGGAATGTAAAGTTACTTTGACATAAGAAAGTGTGTTAAGCCGACATAAGGTGCGTCAAAGGTTGGAACACGGTCATTCTTTCCTTAATCTAGAAATTTTGTCTATAGGTGAACCCATCGTGAGCAACTTTCGTTGGGTTATAAAGCCGAGTTAGATCCTTAGAGCTTTCTATGTTCATATCATGCTTCTACACATGTAATCTCATTTAGCTTAGTTCAATGCAATGTAAGGTTACTTTGAAATAAGAAAGTGTGTTAAGCCGACATAAGGTGGTGTCATAGGTTTAGGTTGGAACACAGTCATTGTTTCCTAATCTAGAAGTTTTGTCTATAGGTGAACCCGTTGTGAGCTACTTTCGTTGGGTTATGAAGCCGAGTTTGATCCTTAGAGCTTTCTATGTTCATATCATGCTTCTACCCATATAATCTCTTTTAGCTTACTTTAATGCAATGTAAGTTTACTTTGTCATAAGAAAATGTTTTAAGCCGACATAAGGTGGTGTATAGGTTGGAACATTGTCATTCTTTCCTTAATCTAGAAGTTTTGTGTATAGGTGAACCTGTAGTGAGCTACTTTCGTTGAGTTATAAAGCCGAGTTTATTCTTTAGAGCTTTCCATGTTCATATCGTACTTCAACACATGTAATCTCTTTTAGCGTACTTCAATGCAATGTGAAATTTTTTTGACATAAGAAAGTGTGTTAAGCCAACATAAGGTGGTGTCAAAGGTTGGAACACGGTCATTCTTTCCTTAATCTAGAAGTTTTGTCTATAGGTGAACCTGTCGTGAGCTACTTTCGTTGAGTTATGAAGCCGAGATTTATCCTTAGAGCTTTCTATGTTCATATCATGCTTCTACACATGTAATCTCTTTTAGCCTACTTCAATGCAATGTAAGGTTACTTTGAAACAAGAAAGTGTGTTAAGCTGACATACGGTGGTGTCATAGGTTAGAACACAGTCATACTTTACTAATCTAGAAGTTTTGTCTATAGGTGAACCCGTCGTGAGCTACTTTTGTTGAGTTATGAAGCCGAGTTTCATCTTTAGAGCTTTCTATGTTCATATCATACTTCTACACATGTAATCTCTTTTAGCTTATTTCAATGGAATGTAAAGTTACTTTGACATAAGAAAGTGTGTTAAGCCGACATAAGGTGCGTCAAAGGTTGGAACACGGTCATTCTTTCCTTAATCTAGAAATTTTGTCTATAGGTGAACCCATCGTGAGCAACTTTCGTTGGGTTATAAAGCCGAGTTAGATCCTTAGAGCTTTCTATGTTCATATCATGCTTCTACACATGTAATCTCATTTAGCTTAGTTCAATGCAATGTAAGGTTACTTTGAAATAAGAAAGTGTGTTAAGCCGACATAAGGTGGTGTCATAGGTTTAGGTTGGAACACAGTCATTGTTTCCTAATCTAGAAGTTTTGTCTATAGGTGAACCCGTTGTGAGCTACTTTCGTTGGGTTATAAAGCCGAGTTAGATCCTTAGAGCTTTCTATGTTCATATCATGCTTCTACACATGTAATCTCATTTAGCTTAGTTCAATGCAATGTAAGGTTACATTGAAATAAGAAAGTGTGTTAAGCCGACATAAGGTGGTGTCATAGGTTTAGGTTGGAACACAGTCATTGTTTCCTAATCTAGAAGTTTTGTCTATAGGTGAACCCGTTGTGAGCTACTTTCGTTGGGTTATGAAGCCGAGTTTGATCCTTAGAGCTTTCTATGTTCATATCATGCTTCTACCCATATAATCTCTTTTAGCTTACTTTAATGCAATGTAAGTTTACTTTGTCATAAGAAAATGTTTTAAGCCGACATAAGGTGGTGTATAGGTTGGAACATTGTCATTCTTTCCTTAATCTAGAAGTTTTGTGTATAGGTGAACCTGTAGTGAGCTACTTTCGTTGAGTTATAAAGCCGAGTTTATTCTTTAGAGCTTTCCATGTTCATATCGTACTTCAACACATGTAATCTCTTTTAGCGTACTTCAATGCAATGTGAAGTTACTTTGACATAAGAAAGTGTGTTAAGCCAACATAAGGTGGTGTCAAAGGTTGGAACACGGTCATACTTTCCTTAATCTAGAAGTTTTGTCTATAGGTGAACCCGTCGTGAGCTACTTTCGTTGGGTTATAAAGCCGAGTTTGATCCTTAGAGCTTTCTATGTTCATATCATGCTTCTACACATGTAATCTCTTTTAGCTTAGTTAATTCAATGTAAGGTTACTTTGAAACAAGAAAGTGTGTTAATCTGACATAAGGTGGTGTCATAGGTTGGAACACAGTCATTCTTTACTAATCTAGAAGTTTTGTCTATAGATGAACCCGTCGTGAGCTACTTTTGTTGAGTTATGAAGCCGAATTTGATCTTTAGAGCTTTCCATGTTCATATCATACTTCTACACATGTAATCTCTTTGAACTTACTTCAATGCAATGTAAAGTTACTTTAACATAAGAAAGTGTGTTAAGTCGACATAAGTTGCGTCAAAGGTTGGAACACGGTCATTCTTTCCTTAATCTAGAAATTTTGTCTATAGGTGAACCCGTCGTGACCTACTTTCGTTCGGTTATGAAGTCGAGTTTGATCCTTAGAGCTTTCTGTGTTCATATCATGCTTCTACACATGTAATATCTTTTAGCTTAGTTCAATGCAATGTAAGGTTACTTTGACATAAGAAAGTGTGTTAAGCCGACATAAGGTGGTGTCAAAGGTTGGAACACGGTCATTCTTTCCTTAATCTAGAAATATTATATATAGGTGAACCCGTCTTGACCTACTTTCGTTGATTAATGGAGCCTAGTTTGATCCTTAGAGCTTTCCATGTTCATATCATGCTCCTACACATGTAATCTCTTTTAGCTTAGTTCAATACACACTACAAGAAAACATGCCATTTGAGACTGCACAATCAGTCTCAAATCAGTCTCAAATACATAAACTGGGACTGAAGTGAGACTGAATCAATCAGTCGCAAAGTCTTAGTCGCTGCTCCATTCAGTCGCAGATCAGTCACAAAATCTGCGACTGATTAAAGACTGAACCCATCAGTCTCAGATTAGTCTCAACAATTCAGTCGCAGATCAGTCCCTAATTTCAGTCGCAGATCAGTCCCTAATTTCAGTCACAAATCAGTCCCTAATTTCAGTCACAAATCAGTCCCTAATTTCAGTCACAATTCAGTCCCTAATTTCAGTCACAATTCAGTCCCTAATTTCAGTCACAAATCAGTCCCTAATTTCAGTCACAATTCAGTCCCTAATTTCAGTCACAATTCAGTCCCTAATTTCAGTCACAAATCAGTCCCTAAATTCAGTCACAAATTAGTCCCTAATTTCAGTCACAATTCAGTCCCTAATTTCAGTCACAAATCAGTCCCTAATTTCAGTCACAAATCAGTCCCTAAATTCAGTCACAAATCAGTCCCTAATGTCAGTCACAAAACTTTTTTTTTATTTTTTTAAAAATTTCTTTGATTAATCATTTTCCAAAAATATAAATATTAGTTTAATTTTTTTTTTAAATTGAAAATTTAAATAAAACGTAAAAATATTTAATACAGAATTGTTTTGAATCCGAAATCCGAAAACATAAAATATATAAGCTAAAATACAACGTAAAGATAATCAATGTTGGTCGGGGAAGTCGTCGGTAGGTCGGGTTGCTGAAGAAGATCCCGAACCATCGTGCCGTGAAGGAGGAGCAGGAGGAGCCATCGAAGTCAAGTGTGTAGGGAAAGACGGGAGCGCCGTCTGAAGGTACTGAAGCAAAGCCTGATTCTGCTGCGTCAGATAAGCGATGTTATCCTTGTAACTCGCCATCTCTTGTTGCACATCTTGCCTGTAAGAAGCTAGCTCCTGCTGCAAATGAGAAATTGTGTCCGTGACAGAAGATTCGGCGACCCCTTTGTTCTTCCCGGAGCGAAACTTCCTGCTGAGATTTCCTAATCCGTATACGTTCCCGTTGCGGTCAGGCAATGTAGACTGAAAACAAAAATAAATGTAGAAATTAGTAATAAATTATAAGAAAATGCAATTTAATTTAATATTTTCATATACCTGAAGGAAAAGCTCGTTTTCCTGATCCGGCGTGAGCTGTACCGATTGAGAAGCACCGTCTGATATGTCGGTGTTACTGTCCATCTGAGACATCATGAACTCGCTTTTCTTCTGCTCATAAGTCTCTGAAACTTTCTTTGCCTTCAGGTCTACGAAGCTCCCATCCGATGAATTGGTATGCGTCTTCTTGAACACATCACTAATCGTAGGAGCTCGACCTAATTCTTCTTCCTACAAAAAAAATATGTAATGTAATTATAAATAAATAAAAATAGTAATTCGAAATACTTACAAGTTCACACTGAACACGGTAGTAACTCTTCTGTCCCGCGACATGCTTATGCGGTCCGCAGCCGTCACGATCTGAGTTACGAGCCGCCCGGGTTTTCTGGCTCTTCGACTGTGCCTCCTGAGTAGCCCAATGCTCGCAGAGCTTGACGTAAACAGCTCCATTCATCCAACCCGGACATTTCCCCTCATTCTTAATCTGAGTGGTGATTCCCTTCATACGCTTGATACCGACTTTATCAAACTCTTCTCGAACGGTATGTGTAATAGCCGGATTCCAGTAATAAATTTGCTACAAAAAATAAAAAATAATTATTATGTGTTAGTTCATAGAAACATATATAAAAAAGAGTTTAAAAAAACAAAATCATACCGCAAATTTCACGAAAAACTGATCGCGCACTTCTGGAGGAGTTTTGGTCCAACTCAAATATACGCCATCATACCCGGCCCTGATGATCTTCGAGATATGTCTCGAAATTTGGCTCTCTCGGTCTCGGTCGAACCTAAAATAATAAATCGAAGGAAAATAATTACAAAATTTAAAAACTTTTTAAAAATCATAAAAAAAATCCGAAAATCGTAAAAAAAATTAAAAGATCATAAAATCTTTTCATAAATCAAAACAAGTTATAAAATTTTATAAAATATTAACAAATCTAAAATATTTTTTTAAATTCACAAATATTTTAAAAAATTATAAAAAATTCTAAAAAATCATATAAACCTATAAATATTCCAAAAATATATAAAAATATTCCTAAAATTATAAAAACAATTAAGAAAACACATTTATAATTAAAAACATTCATTCCAATATGCATAAAAATTCCTAAAAATTCTTATATATCCATAAAAATTCTCAAAAATTCATATATAGCAATACAAATTTTTAATGTACCAAATATAAATTCTATCAACCTAATCCAAGTAAATTAATACCAATTCAATCAATATTTTCCATAAAATTGAAAAAAAAAACGAAGAACAAAATTTATACCATATGGTTCCTTCGGCTGGAAACGGATCCAACTTAGGAAGCTCTCGTGCTCTATCTTCATCCGCTAGGAGGTCCTCGAGAGTGAATTGAGCCGATTGATTTCCTTGTTGTGAAGAAAATCCCTCATCAAATTGTTGAAGATTTGGAGAATTCTCATGGTAAGAATCGAAATTGGGTTGGCGTGGATGACAAGAAGAACCACCGCCGTGAGGTCGGACCACCGGAAGCCGCGCCGCCGTGCTAGTCGGAGTCACCGGAGAAGAGGAAGGCTCACCACTTGCTTGAAAACTTCTCCCGGATCTTCCTCCTCCTCTCCCTAATCGAGATCTACAAGATTGAGACATGAAAGTGGGTTTGAGTTGTTGAAAACTAGAGAAAAAATGGAGAGGAAATCGGCCAAAATCGGAGGTATTGAGAGATGAATCCCGTGGAATCGCGGGGAAGAAGAAAGGGGAAGATATAAGGTAATTAAACTGAGACTGAAAAATCAGTCTCAGTTCAGTCTCAGTTTAATTAATTTGCAAAAAAGAGCAAGGCAGGACTCGAACCTGTGACCTTGCGTGTTAATGTTTTTGTAGTAGTCCGATAACCACTAGGCTACCAGACTCTTTCGTTAATTGTTTACATGCTCTAATATATATTACCTATTTGTTATATGTTCGGTTTTAGAAGTTTTCCCCGGAAATTTGCGGGTTTAAATAATTGACGAAATGATAAGCATTTGAATATGTTGTTGTTAATGAATACAACAACAAACATAGTTTCAACAAAATAAATAAACGATAGTAGAATATTTCGATTTTCGATAAAACATGTTAGTGTAATGTAATATCGTTTAAGAAGAACAATAACATCAACGTCAATGTGATTTCATATAAATCGATAAAACATTATTTTTAATCATTCCTTAATGTATAGTATGATGCGTAAACATCATATAACAATGTAAATTACAATTTCGGAACAATTCTATTCGACTACGTTGGAAAAAACCGATCAATATAAAAATCAGTCACAGTTCAGTCACAAAATCTGAGACTGATTAGGGACTGAATTTGAATTTTTTAAAATTTTTCGAAATTTTTTCGAATTTTTTTGAATTTTTCCAAAAATTTTTTAAAATGTTTTAAAAATTTTTGAATCCCTAAACCCTAAACCGCTAATCAGTCCCTAATCAGTCTCAAATTAATTTGAGACTGATCTGAGACTGAACTATTTTGAGACTGATCTGAGACTGAACAGCTAATCAGTCCCTAATCAGTCCCAGTTTTAATAAGTTTAAAAACACGGACCACGGATTCGAACCCGTGACCGCGAGGGAGTTTGCAGGATTTTGTAGTTATTAAGAACCGCTGGGCTAGTAGATTACTTCGTCAATTGTTTACGTGCTCTAATATATATTACATATTTGTTATATGTTCGGTTTTGGAAATTTTCCCCGGAAATTTGCGGGTTTAGATAATTGACGAAATGATAAGCATTTGAATGTGTTGTTGTTAATGAATACAACAACAAACATAGTTTCAACAAAATAAATAAACGATAGTAGAATATTTCGATTTTCGATAAAACATGTTAGTGTAATGTAATATCGTTTACGAAGAACAATAACATCAACGTCAATGTGATTTCATATAAATCGATAAAACATTATTTTTAATCATTCCTTAATGTATAGTATGATGCGTAAACATCATATAACAATGTAAATTACAATTTCGGAACAATTCTATTCGACTACGTTGGAAAAAACCGATCAATATAAAAATCAGTCACAGTTCAGTCACAAAATCTGAGACTGATTAGGGACTGAATTTGAATTTTTTAAAATTTTTCGAAATTTTTTCGAATTTTTTTGAATTTTTCCAAAATTTTTTTAAAATGTTTTAAAAATTTTTGAATCCCTAAACCCTAAACCGCTAATCAGTCCCTAATCAGTCTCAAATTAATTTGAGACTGATCTGAGACTGAACTATTTTGAGACTGATCTGAGACTGAACAGCTAATCAGTCCCTAATCAGTCCCAGTTTTAATAAGTTTAAAAACACGGACCACGGATTCGAACCCGTGACCGCGAGGGAGTTTGCAGGATTTTGTAGTTATTAAGAACCGCTGGGCTAGTAGATTACTTCGTTAATTGTTTACGTGCTCTAATATATATTACATATTTGTTATATGTTCGGTTTTGGAAATTTTCCCCGGAAATTTGCGGGTTTAGATAATTGACGAAATGATAAGCATTTGAATGTGTTGTTGTTAATGAATACAACAACAAACATAGTTTCAACAAAATAAATAAACGATAGTAGAATATTTTGATTTTCGATAAAACATGTTAGTGTAATGTAATATCGTTTAAGAAGAACTATAACATAAACGTCAATGTGATTTCATATAAATCGATAAAACATTATTTTTAATCATTCCTTAATGTATAGTATGATGCGTAAACATCATATAACAATGTAAATTGCAATTTCGGAACAATTCTATTCGACTACGTTGGAAAAAACCGATCAATATAAAAATCAGTCACAGTTCAGTCACAAAATCTGAGACTGATTAGGGACTGAATTTGAATTTTTTAAAATTTTTCGAAATTTTTTCGAATTTTTTTGAATTTTTCCAAAATTTTTTTAAAATGTTTTAAAAATTTTTGAATCCCTAAACCCTAAACCGCTAATCAGTCCCTAATCAGTCTCAAATTAATTTGAGACTGATCTGAGACTGAACTATTTTGAGACTGATCTGAGACTGAACAGCTAATCAGTCCCTAATCAGTCCCAGTTTTAATAAGTTTAAAAACACGGACCACGGATTCGAACCCGTGACCGCAAGGGAGTTTGCAGGATTTTGTAGTTATTAAGAACCGCTGGGCTAGTAGATTACTTCGTTAATTGTTTACGTGCTCTAATATATATTACATATTTGTTATATGTTCGGTTTTGGAAATTTTCCCCGGAAATTTGCGGGTTTAGATAATTGACGAAATGATAAGCATTCAAAATTTTTCCCGGAAATTTGCGGGTATAGATAATTGATGAAATTATAAGCATTTACATAAACGTCAATGTGATTTCATATAAATCGATAAAACATCAAATTTATTGTGCGTGTACATCATTCTCTTCATCATCATCTGAAGACGAGATATTACATTGAAATTCGTCTTCTTCTTCAGCATCTCTAACTTCAGTATCAATTTCTTCGCCATCGTGTGTTGATAGAGACAAATTTTCAATCACGATATCTTCAACTACGGTCATTAACACATCATCATCGTTATCTTGTTGTAGCAAAGGTGGTTCCCGAACTCTATAGTTTCCAGAGATATGTGCCCTCGGATTGACTTTACAAACATTCAACCACAAATGCCTTGGTTGGGTTGTATAGGGATAGGGAATATAACAAACTTGATCCGCTTGCGATGCTACACAATAACACATTAAAATAATTTATATAATATTGCAATTTATTAGAATTATCACTAAGTAATTATTATTGCACTTACCTAATATGAATGGTTCGTACGAGTGATATTTCCCCCTTGCTAATACGTCAACTCCACCAGCTGTGTTCTTTCTAGTTCCTTTCCCGATAGTAGGGTCGTACCACTCACATTTAAATAGTGTTATTTTCAAATTAATTAGTCCAGAGTATTTAAATGCAATGATATCTGTTATGTTTCCGTAAAAATCAGCTTCATCAGATGCTTCTGAATAATTTGCCCCCTTTACACATACGCCGTAATTGCATGTCTTCCTTAAGCGTCCGTGGTCTCGTGTATGAAACAAATAACCTCGAGTAAAGTACATCGGCCACATTGTCACCTCCTTGTCTGGCCCTCTAACTAGCTCGCGAACCCATGTTGGCCAGGTGATTGCAGGATTCGGTAAACTAACCTGTAGATGCGACATTTAATTCAAACATACATAAATACAGTACTTACTATGCCACATATATAATAATTATACTTACGTAATCTCTGACCCATGTAGCAAAATCTGCATCTTTCTTCCAAAGGACTTGGTCCTCTGATAGTTCGGGATGACATTGACGAATGTAGTTTTCACACAGGCTGAGCCATATAAAAAATATAATTACATTATCATATGGAGCACATATACATATATATAGAATTATCTCATAATTTTACAATACCTCTCTAATGGTCGAAAGTAGTCACAATTTCGCAATATATATGCGTGTGCCGTTAATTGGTCTACGTCATTTATATATATTTTTTTACTTTTTCCACTTGGTCGACCAACATGTTTAAACATATCTGGTATTCCTTCAGTCGGATATACAGGAGCGTCCCCCTCGTCATATCTCGATGCCCTTTGTGAAAAAAGTGGTTATATTAGTGATAATTACTACTATATAATGTTAATAAAGTCATATAAACACATATTTACCTTTTTTTGGTTTGTACGTGCGAAGATAAAAACCACTCTGAAAAGTAAGAAATCTCGTCGTTCAAATATGATTGCACAATCGATCCAGCTGCATATCTTTTATTTTTTGCTTTGCTTTTTAACTTTTTAAAAAACCGTTCAAATGGATACATCCACCGGTATTGCACAGGCCCGCCCAGTTCAGCTTCATACGGTAGATGCACAGGTAGATGTACCATTACATCAAACACAGCAGGTGGAAAAATCTTCTCTAAATTACATAATATTAAAACAATGTTTTCCTTCATAATTTGAACACGACTTTCCCGCAACGTTTTACTGCACAAATCTCGAAAAAACCCTCCAAGTGCTACACAAGCATAGAAAAATACACTATTAGCATATATATGTGTGGTTACCTATAAAATATTCAAAATGAGGTACGTAATTAAGTACCTGATAGTGCTAGATGCACGTTACGCGGTAAGAGTTCGGCAAATATGAATGGAAACAAACGTTCCATGAAAACATGACAATCATGACTCTTCATGCCTGCAAATTTTCCGCCTTCTATATCGGCACAAGTCGCTAAATCTGAAGCGTACCCATCTGGAAATTTAATATCATGTTTGACGCATGATAGTAAACGCTCTTTCGCTGTTGCACTCAGTCTGAATATAGGAACAGGAGCTCATCCACGACTATCTAGATGTAACTCTTTCCTCGAGCAAAACTGTGCTATATCTAATCTTGCTTTAATTGTGTCTTTCGATTTGTCTTTAACGTTCATGACAGTATTTAAGAACGCATCAAGAACATTCTTCTCTATATGCATCGGATCAAGACAATGTCGTAGATTGAGATCTGTCCAATATGGTAATTCCCAGAATATGCTTTCTTTGTGCCAATTATGCCACTTCCCATATCCATCAACTTTCTCCTCATGTCCGTTTCCGCCACAATCAGATGTTTTTGCTGGATTTACCTCCCTTATGCGCTGATTGTATACTTCATCACCAGTCAGTGTTGGAGGTGGATATTGATTTATAGCATCTTTTCCTTTTAAAAAATTTCTTTTATTCCTTCTTAAAGGATTATCTAGAGGGAGAAACCTTCTGTGACAATCAAACCAACATGTCTTCCGACCATTTGGTAATTGAAATGCCCTGGTATCGTCCATGCATACTGGACAAGCTAATCGCCCATGCGTTGTCCACCCTGATAACATGCCGTAAGCAGGGAAATCACTAATCGTCCACATTAAAACAGCTTTTACATTGAAATTTTGATTATTCAACTTATCATACGCCTCAACTCCAGTCGTCCATAACTCTTTCAATTCATCAATCAGAGGGCGAAGGAATATATCAAGACTTGCTCGTGGATGATGTGGACCTGAATTCAAAATAGTAAGCCACAAGTATTCTTCTTTCATACACATGCCCGGGGGTAAATTATATGGAGTCATGATCACAGGCCACAATGAGTGATTACGAGACATTCCAAAAGGATTGAACCCGTCAGTGCATAATCCTAAGTATACATTGCGAGGCTCACTGGCAAATCCAGGGTACAACTGCTGAAAATTCTTCCACTCTTTTGCATCAGATGGATGAGACATCTCTCCTTCGTTTGATACATGCTCTTTGTGCCATCTCATCGCCTCTGCATTGTGGGCACTCTGGTATAATCTTTTAATCCTATCGGCAATTGGTAAATACCACATACGACTAAATGGTATTTTGGTTCGACCACAACTCTCTTTGTATCTTGCTGCTCCGCAAAATGTACACTTATCCAATTTTTCGTCCTCTTTCCAAAAGATCATACAATTATGCATACACACATCAATTGTATAGTAAGGGAGCCCTAAATTTCGCATCAATTTCTCAGTTTCATAATACGACGTAGTGCACTGATTATCCTTAGGTAGATACTCTGAAATGAGTTCTGCCCACTGGTCTAGTTCACGTTCAGATTCATTAAAATTAGTTTTCATGTGCATTAACCGCGAAGCTAATGATAATTGCGAGTGACCTTCCTCACAACCATCATATAAAGGATTGTTAGCAGCTTCTAACATGGTATAAAAATTTTGAGCCTCATTATTAGGTACTTCAACTGTATTTTGATAATCATATTCATGCTCGCCTTGATTATTACTAGTTTGATCATAACTTGTGTTATTCTGAGCAGGAAATGCATCATTCACCATCTCTACATATGTATCTTCTACATGATTTAGATTTTCTTGATTTTCACTTCTGCCATAACTTGCACTACAACTTCCTAAATCAACATTCAAATCTTCCCCATGCATGTACCATACATAATACTGAGGCATGAATCCACGACTAAATAGATGATTTGCAATTTTTCTTCCCGGCAGAATTTTATTATTTTGACAAGAAACACAGGGACAATAAAACTTACCCCTATTGTTGAGTGAAAACGGCTGATTACCCGCAAAGTTAATAAACTCGTCCACTCCAACAGCAAATTCTGCCGAGATGTTACTTGTTTCTTCATCAATTCTTCTATACATCCACTCCCGAAAATTTGTATAATTAAAATTTCCTCCCATATTTTTCCCCCTCCAATTTTTTTTTCGCTCTATAACAGTTTTTTTTTTTTAGTGTATTGGAGAAGTGAAACTAGTTGTGTATATATAGAATAACTTTGTGACTGATTTGCAACTAAACTGCGACTGATATTTGCGACTGAATTTTCAGTCTCAATCATGTCGGCCAATTTAGGTACAACACACATAAAACGTGCACACCTAACAAGTTGGGACTGAATTGGGACTGAATTGAGAGACTGATTTATCAGTCGCAAATCAGTCTCTCATATTGCGACTGATTAGGGACTTCCGCTTCCAGTCTCTAATCAGTCTCTAAATAGTAACACTTTAGCGACTGATGTAAGACTGAATTTTACAGTCTCATATTTGCGACTGATGTGAGACTGATTTTTTCAGTCTCACTTCAGTCCTAATTCAGTCTCAAATTAGTATCACATTTTGTGACTGATTTTTCAGTCACACTTTTCAGTCACAAATTGTGTGTTTTCTTGTAGTGACAATGTAAGGTTACTTTGACATAAGAATGTGTGTTAAACTGACATAAGGTGGTGTCATAGGTTGGAAAATGGTCATTCCTCTCTTAATCTAGAAGTTTTGTCTATTGGTGAACCTGTCGTAAGCTACTTTCGTTGGGTTACGAAGCTGAGTTTGATCCTTATAGTTATCCATGTTCATATCATACTTCTACACATGTAATATATTTTAGCTTACTTCAATGCAATGTAAGGTTACTTTGAAATAAGAAAGTGTGTTAAGCCGACATAAGGTGGTGTCATAGGTTGCAACACAGTCATTCTTTCCTAATCTAGAAGTTTTGTCTATAGGTGAACCCGTCGTGAGCTACTTTCGTTGAGTTATGAAGCCGAGTTTGATCCTTAGAGTTTTCTATGTTCATATCATGCTTCTACACATGTAATCTCTTTTAACTTAGTTCAATGCAATGTAAGGTTACTTTGAAATAAGAAAGTGTGTTAAGCCGACTTAAGGTGGTGTCATAGGTTGGAACACATTCATTCTTTTCTAATCTAGAAGTTTTGTCTATAGGTGAACCCGTCGTGAGCTACTTTCGTTGAGTTTTGAAGCCAAGTGTGATCCTTAGAGCTATCTATGTTCATATCATACATGTAATATATTTTAGCTTAGTTCAATGCAATGTAAGGTTACTTTGACATAAGAAAGTGTGTTAAGCCGACATAAGGTGTGTCATAGGTTGGAAAACCGTCATTTTACTCTTAATCTAGAAGTTTTGTCTATAGGTAAACCCGTCGTGAGCAACTTTTGTTGAGTTATGAAGCCGAGTTTGATCTTTAGAGCTTTCCATGTTCATATCATACTTCTACACATGTAATCTCTTTTACCTTAGTTCAATGCAATGTAAGGTTACTTTGAAATAAGAAAGTATGTTAAGCCGACATAAGGTGGTGTCAAAGGTTGGAACACGGTCATTCTTTCCTTAATCTAGAAGTTTTGTCTATAGGTGAACCCGTCGTGAGCTACTTTCGTTAAGTTATGAAGCTGAGTTTGATCCTTCGAGCTATCCATGTTCATATCATACTTTTACACATGTAATCTATTTTAGCTTACTTCAATGCAATGTAAATTTACTTTAACATAAGAAAGTGTGTTAAGCCGACATAAGGTGGTGTCAAAGGTTGGAACACGGTCATTCTTTCCTTAATCTAAAAGTTTTGTCTATAGGTGAACCCGTCGTGAGCTACTTTCGTTGAGTTATGAAGCCGAGTTTGATCCTTAGAGCTTTCTATGTTCATATCATGCTTCTACACATGAAATCTCTTTTAGCTTAATTCAATGCAATGTAAGGTTACTTTGAAATAAGAAAGTGTCTTAAGCCAACATAAGGTGGTGTCATAGGTTGGAACACTGTCATTATTTCCTAATCTAGAAGTTTTGTCTATAGGTGAAACCGTCTTGAGCTACTTTTGTTGTGTTATGAAGCCGAGTTTGATCTTTAGAGCTTTCTATGTTCATATCATACTTCTACTCATGTAATCTCTTTTAGCTTACTTCAATGCAATGTAAAGTTACTTTGACATAAGAAAGTGTGTTAAGTCGACATAAGGTGCGTCAAAGGTTGGAACACGGTCATTCTTTCCTTAATCTAGAAATTTTTTCTATAGGTGAACCCGTCGTGAGCTACTTTCGTTGGGTTATAAAGCCGAGTTTGATCCTTAGAGATTTCTATGTTCATATCATGCTTCTACACATGTAATCTCTTTTAGCTTAGTTAATTCAATGTAAGGTTACTTTGAAATAAGAAAGTGTGTTAAGCCGACATAAGGTGGTGTCATAGGTTGGAACACAGTCATTGTTTCTTAATCTAGAAGTTTTGTCTATAGGTGAACCCGTCGTGAGCTACTTTCGTTGAGTTATGAAGCCGAGTTTGATCTTTAGAGCTTTCCATGTTCATATCATACTTCTACACATGTAATCTCTTTTAGCTTACTTCAATGCAATGTAAAGTTACATTGACATAAAAATGTGTGTTAAGCCGATATAAGTTGCGTCAAAGGTTGGAACGCGGTCATTCTTTCCTTAATCTAGAAATTTTGTCTATAGGTGAACCCGTCGTGAGCTACTTTCGTTGAGTTATGCCGCCGAGTTTTATCCTTATAGCTTTCTATGTTCATATCATGCTTCTACACATGTAATCTCTTTTAGCTTAGTTCAATGCAATGTAAGGTTACTTTGAAACAAGAAAGTGTGTTAAGCTGACAGAAGGTGGTGTCATAGGTTGGAACACAGTCATTCTTTACTAATCTAGAAGTTTTGTCTATAGGTGAACCCGTCGTGAGCGACTTTTGTTGAGTTATGAAGCCGAGTTTGATCTTTAGAGCTTTCCATGTTCATATCATACTTCTACACATGTAATCTCTTTTAGCTTACTTCAATGCAATGTAAAGTTACTTTAACATAAGAAAGTGTGTTAAGCCGACATAAGTTGCGTCAAAGGTTGGAACACGGTCATTCTTTCCTTAATCTAGAAATTTTGTCTATAGGTGAACCCGTCGTGACCTACTTTCGTTGGGTTATGAAGTCGAGTTTGATCCTTAGAGCTTTCTGTGTTCATATCATGCTTCTACATATGTAATATCTTTTAGCTTAGTTCAATGCAATGTAAGGTTACTTTGACATAAGAAAGTGTGTTAAGCCGACATAAGGTGTGTCATAGGTTGGAAAACCGTCATTTTTCTCTTAATCTAGAAGTTTTGTCTATAGGTAAACCCGTCGTGAGCAACTTTTGTTGAGTTATGAAGCCGAGTTTGATCTTTAGAGCTTTCCATGTTCATATCATACTTCTACACATGTAATCTCTTTTACCTTAGTTCAATGCAATGTAAGGTTACTTTGACATAAGAAAGTATGTTAAGCCGACATAAGGTGGTGTCAAAGGTTGGAACACGGTCATTCTTTCCTTAATCTAAAAGTTTTGTCTATAGGTGAACCCGTCGTGAGCTACTTTCGTTGAGTTATGAAGCCGAGTTTGATCCTTAGAGCTTTCTATGTTCATATCATGCTTCTACACATGTAATCTCTTTTAGCTTACTTCAATGCAATGTAAGGTTACTTTGAAACAAGAAAGTGTGTTAAGCTGACAGAAGGTGGTGTCATAGGTTGGAACACAGTCATTCTTTACTAATCTAGAAGTTTTGTATATAGGTGAACCCGTCGTGAGGTACTTTTGTTGAGTTATGAAGCCGAGTTTGATCTTTAGAGCTTTCCATGTTCATATCATACTTCTACACATGTAATCTCTTTTAGCTTACTTCAATGCAATGTAAAGTTACTTTAACATAAGAAAGTGTGTTAAGCCGACATAAGTTGCGTCAAAGGTTGGAACACGGTCATTCTTTCCTTAATCTAGAAATTTTGTCTATAGGTGAACCCGTCGTGACCTACTTTCGTTGGGTTATGAAGTCGAGTTTGATCCTTAGAGCTTTCTGTGTTCATATCATGCTTCTACATATGTAATATCTTTTAGCTTAGTTCAATGCAATGTAAGGTTACTTTGACATAAGAAAGTGTGTTAAGCCGACATAAGGTGTGTCATAGGTTGGAAAACCGTCATTTTTCTCTTAATCTAGAAGTTTTGTCTATAGGTAAACCCGTCGTGAGCAACTTTTGTTGAGTTATGAAGCCGAGTTTGATCTTTAGAGCTTTCCATGTTCATATCATACTTCTACACATGTAATCTCTTTTACCTTAGTTCAATGCAATGTAAGGTTACTTTGACATAAGAAAGTATGTTAAGCCGACATAAGGTGGTGTCAAAGGTTGGAACACGGTCATTCTTTCCTTAATCTAAAAGTTTTGTCTATAGGTGAACCCGTCGTGAGCTACTTTCGTTGAGTTATGAAGCCGAGTTTGATCCTTAGAGCTTTCTATGTTCATATCATGCTTCTACACATGTAATCTCTTTTAGCTTACTTCAATGCAATGTAAGGTTACTTTGAAATAAGAAAGTGTCTTAAGCCAACATAAGGCGGTGTCATAGGTTGGAACACTGTCATTATTTCCTAATCTAGAAGTTTTGTCTATAGGTGAACCCGTCTTGAGCTACTTTCGTTGTGTTACGAAGCCGAGTTTGATCTTTAGAGCTTTCTATGTTCATATCATACTTCTACTCATGTAATCTCTTTTAGCTTACATCAATGCAATGTAAAGTTACTTTGACATAAGAAAGTGTGTTAAGCCGACATAAGGTGCGTTAAAGGTTGGAACACGGTCATTCATTCCTTAATCTAGAAATTTTGTCTATAGGTGAACCCGTCGTGAGCTACTTTCGTTGGGTTATGAAGTCGAGTTTGATCCTTAGAGATTTCTGTGTTCATATCATGCTTCTACACATGTAATATCTTTTAGCTTAGTTCAATGCAATGTAAGGTTACTTTGACATAAGAAAGTGTGTTAAGCCGACATAAGGTGGTGTGATAGGTTGGAACACATTCATTCTTTTCTAATCTAGAAATTTTGTCTATAGGTGAACCCGTCGTGAGCTACTTTCGTTGAGTTTTGAAGCCGAGTGTGATCCTTAGAGCTATCCATGTTCATATCATACATGTAATATATTTTAGCTTAGTTCAATGCAATGTAAGGTTACTTTGACATAAGAAAGTGCGTTAAGCCGACATAAGGTGTGTCATAGGTTGGAAAACCGTCATTTTTCTCTTAATCTATAAGTGTTGTCTATAGGTAAACCTGTCGTGAGCAACTTTCGTTGAGTTATGAAGCCGAGTTTGATCTTTAGAGCTTTCCATGTTCATATCATACTTCTACACATGTAATCTCTTTTAGCTTACTTCAATGCAATGTAAAGTTTCTTTGACATAAGAAAGTGTGTTAAGCCGACATAAGGTGGTGTCAAAGGTTGGAACACGGTCATTCTTTCCTTAATCTAGAAATATTATATATAGGTGAACCCGTCTTGACCTACTTTCGTTGATTAATGGAGCCTAGTTTGATCCTTAGAGCTTTCCATGTTCATATCATGCTTCTACACATGTAATCTCTTTTAGCTTAGTTCAATGCAATGTAAGGTTACTTTGACATAAGAAAGTGTGTTAAGCTGACATAAGGTGGTGTCATAGGTTGGAAAACGGTTATTCCTCTCTTAATCTAGAAGTTTTGTCTATTGGTGAACCTGTCGTGAGCTACTTTCGTGGGGTTACGAAGCCGAGTTTGATCCTTATAGTTATCTATGTTCATATCATACTTCTACACATGTAATCTCTTTTAGCTTACTTCAATGCAATGTAAGGTTACTTTGAAATAAGAAAGTGTGTTAATCCGACATAAGGTGGTGTCATAGGTTGGAACACTGTCATTCTTTCCTAATCTAGAAGTTTTGTCTATAGATGAACCCGTCGTGAGCTACTTTCGTTGAGTTATGAAGCCGAGTTTTATCCTTAGAGCTTTCTATGTTCATATCATGCTTCCACACATGTAATCTCTTTTAGCTTAGTTCAATGCAATGTAAGGTTACTTTGAAACAAGAAAGTGTGTTAAGCTGACATAAGGTGGTTTCATAGGTTGGAAGACAGTCATTCTTTACTAATCTAGAAGTTTTGTCTATAGGTGAACCCGTCGTGAGCTACTTTCGTTAAATTTTTAAGCCAAGTTTGATCCTTAGAGTTTTCCACGTTCATATCTTACTTCTACACATGTAATCTCTTTTAGCTTACTTCAATGCAATGTAAGTTTACTTTGACATAAGAAAGTGTGTTAAGCCGACATAAGGTGGTGTCAAATGTTGGAACACGGTCATTCTTTTCTTAATCTAGAAATTTTGTCTATAGGTGAACCCGTCGTGAGCTACTTTCGTTGGGTTATGAAGTCGAGTTTGATCCTTAGAGCTTTCTGTGTTCATATCATGCTTCTACACATGTAATATCTTTTAGCTTAGTTCAATGCAATGTAAGGTTACTTTGACATAAGAAAGTGTGTTAAGCCGACATAAGGTGGTGTCAAAGGTTGGAACACGGTCATTCTTTCCTTAATCTAGAAATGTTATATATAGGTGAACCCGTCTTGACCTACTTTCGTTGATTAATGGAGCCTAGTTTGATCCTTAGAGCTTTCCATGTTCATATCATGCTTCTACACATGTAATCTCTTTTAGCTTAATTCAATGCAATGTAAGGTTACTTTGACATAAGAAAGTGTGTTAAGCTGACATAAGGTGGTGTCATAGGTTGGAAAACGGTTATTCCTCTCTTAATCTAGAAGTTTTGTCTATTGGTGAACCTGTCGTGAGCTACTTTCGTTGGGTTACGAAGCCGAGTTTGATCCTTATAGTTATCCATGTTCATATCATACTTCTACACATGTAATCTCTTTTAGCTTACTTCAATGCAATGTAAGGTTACTTTGAAATAAGAAAGTGTGTTAATCCGACATAAGGTGGTGTCATAGGTTGGAACACTGTCATTCTTTCCTAATCTAGATGTTTTGTCTATAGATGAACCCGTCGTGAGCTACTTTCGTTGAGTTATGAAGCCGAGTTTTATCCTTAGAGCTTTCTATGTTCATATCATGGTTCCACACATGTAATCTCTTTTAGCTTAGTTCAATGCAATGTAAGGTTACTTTGAAACAAGAAAGTGTGTTAAGCTGACATAAGGTGGTTTCATAGGTTGGAAGACAGTCATTCTTTACTAATCTAGAAGTTTTGTCTATAGGTGAACCCGTCGTGAGCTACTTTCGTTAAATTTTTAAGCCAAGTTTGATCCTTAGAGTTTTCCACGTTCATATCTTACTTCTACACATGTAATCTCTTTTAGCTTACTTCAATGCAATGTAAGTTTACTTTGACATAAGAAAGTGTGTTAAGCCGACATAAGGTGGTGTCAAAGGTTGGAACACGGTCATTCTTTCCTTAATCTAGAAATTTTGTCTATAGGTGAACCCGTCGTGAGCTACTTTCGTTGGGTTATGAAGTCGAGTTTGATCCTTAGAGCTTTCTGTGTTCATATCATGCTTCTACACATGTAATATCTTTTAGCTTAGTTCAATGCAATGTAAGGTTACTTTGACATAAGAAAGTGTGTTAAGCCGACATAAGGTGGTGTCAAAGGTTGGAACACGGTCATTCTTTCCTTAATCTAGAAATATTATATATAGGTGAACCCGTCTTGACCTACTTTCGTTGATTAATGGAGCCTAGTTTGATTCTTAGAGCTTTCCATGTTCATATCATGCTTCTACACATGTAATCTCTTTTAGCTTAGTTATATGCAATGTAAGGTTACTTTGACATAAGAAAGTGTGTTAAGCTGACATAAGGTGGTGTCATAGGTTGGAAAACGGTTATTCCTCTCTTAATCTAGAAGTTTTGTCTATTGGTGAACCTGTCGTGAGCTACTTTCGTTGGGTTACAAAACCGAGTTTGATCCTTATAGTTATCCATGTTCATATCATACTTCTACACATGTAATCTCTTTTAGCTTACTTCAATGCAATGTAAGGTTACTTTGAAATAAGAAAGTGTGTTAATCCGACATAAGGTGGTGTCATAGGTTGGAACACTGTCATTCTTTCCTAATCTAGAAGTTTTGTCTATAGATGAACCCGTCGTGAGCTACTTTCGTTGAGTTATGAAGCCGAGTTTTATCCTTAGAGCTTTCTATGTTCATATCATGCTTCCACACATGTAATCTCTTTTAGCTTAGTTCAATGCAATATAAGGTTACTTTGAAACAAGAAAGTGTGTTAAGCTGACATAAGGTGGTTTCATAGGTTGGAAGACAGTCATTCTTTACTAATCTAGAAGTTTTGTCTATAGGTGAACCCGTCGTGAGCTACTTTCGTTAAATTTTGAAGCCAAGTGTGATCCTTAGAGCTATCCATGTTCATATCATACATGTAATATATTTTAGCTTAGTTCAATGCAATGTAAGGTTACTTTGACATAAGAAAGTGCGTTAAGCCGACATAAGGTGTGTCATAGGTTGGAAAACCGTCATTTTTCTCTTAATCTAGAAGTGTTGTCTATAGGTAAACCCGTCGTGAGCAACTTTCGTTGAGTTATGAAGCCGAGTTTGATCTTTAGAGCTTTTCATGTTCATATCATACTTCTACACATGTAATCTCTTTTAGCTTACTTCAATGCAATGTAAAGTTACTTTGACATAAGAAAGTGTGTTAAGCCGACATAAGGTGGTGTCAAAGGTTGGAACACGGTCATTCTTTCCTTAATCTAGAAATATTATATATAGGTGAACCCGTCTTGACCTACTTTCGTTGATTAATGAAGCCTAGTTTGATCGTTATAGCTTTCCATATTCATATCATGCTTCTACACATGTAATCTCTTTTAGCTTAGTTCAATGCAATGTAAGGTTACTTTGACATAAGAAAGTGTGTTAAGCTGACATAAGGTGGTGTCATAGGTTGGAAAACGGTTATTCCTCTCTTAATCTAGAAGTTTTGTCTATTGGTGAACCTGTCGTGAGCTACTTTCGTTGGGTTACGAAGCCGAGTTTAATCCTTATAGTTATCCATGTTCATATCATACTTCTACACATGTAATCTCTTTTAGCTTACTTCAATGCAATGTAAGGTTACTTTGAAATAAGAAAGTGTGTTAATCCGACATAAGGTGGTGTCATAGGTTGGAACATTGTCATTCTTTCCTAATCTAGAAGTTTTGTCTATAAATGAACCCGTCGTGAGCTACTTTCGTTGAGTTATGAAGCCGAGTTTTATCCTTAGAGCTTTCTATGTTCATATCATGGTTCCACACATGTAATCTCTTTTAGCTTAGTTCAATGCAATGTAAGGTTACTTTGAAACAAGAAAGTGTGTTAAGCTGACATAAGGTGGTTTCATAGGTTGGAAGACAGTCATTCTTTACTAATCTAGAAGTTTTGTCTATAGGTGAACCCGTCGTGAGCAACTTTCGTTGAGTTATGAAGCCGAGTTTGATCTTTAGAGCTTTCCATGTTCATATCATACTTCTACACATGTAATCTCTTTTAGCTTACTTCAATGCAATGTAAAGTTACTTTGACATAAGAAAGTGTGTTAAGCCGACATAAGGTGGTGTCAAAGGTTGGAACACGGTCATTCTTTCCTTAATCTAGAAGTTTTGTCTATAGGTGAACCCGTCGTGAGCTACTTTTGTTGAGTTATGAAGCCGAGTTTAATCCTTAGAGTTTTCTATGTTCATATCATGCTTCTACGCATGTAATCTCTTTTAGCTTAGTTCAATGCAATGTAAGGTTACTTTAAAATAAGAAAGTGTGTTAAGCCGACATAAGGTGGTGTCATAGGTTGGAACACATTCATTCTTTTCTAATCTAGAAGTTTTGTCTATAGGTGAACCCGTCGTGAGCTACTTTCGTTGAGTTTTGAAGCCGAGTGTGATCCTTAGAGCTATCCATGTTCATATCATACATGTAATATATTTTAGCTTAGTTCAATGCAATGTAAGGTTACTTTGACATAAGAAAGTGCGTTAAGCCGACATAAGGTGTGTCATAGGTTGGAAAACCGTCATTTTTCTCTTAATCTAGAAGTGTTGTCTATAGGTAAACCCGTCGTGAGCAACTTTCGTTGAGTTATGAAGCCGAGTTTGATCTTTAGAGCTTTCCATGTTCATATCATACTTCTACACATGTAATCTCTTTTAGCTTACTTCAATGCAATGTAAAGTTACTTTGACATAAGAAAGTGTGTTAAGCCGACATAAGGTGGTGTCAAAGGTTGGAACACGGTCATTCTTTCCTTAATCTAGAAGTTTTGTCTATAGGTGAACCCGTCGTGAGCTACTTTCGTTAAGTTATGAAGCTGAGTTTGATCCTTCGAGCTATCCATGTTCATATCATACTTTTACACATGTAATATATTTTAGCTTACTTCAATGCAATGTAAATTTACTTTGACATAAGAAAGTGTGTTAAGCCGACATAAGGTGGTGTCAAAGGTTGGAACACGGTCATTCTTTCCTTAATCTAGAAATATTATATATAGGTGAACCCGTCTTGACCTACTTTCGTTGATTAATGGAGCCTAGTTTGATCCTTAGAGCTTTCCATGTTCATATCATGCTTCTACACATGTAATCTCTTTTAGCTTAGTTATATGCAATGTAAGGTTACTTTGACATAAGAAAGTGTGTTAAGCTGACATAAGGTGGTGTCATAGGTTGGAAAACGGTCATTCCTCTCTTAATCTAGAAGTTTTGTCTATTGGTGAACCTGTCGTGAGCTACTTTCGTTGGGTTACGAAGCCGAGTTTGATCCTTATAGTTATCCATGTTCATATCATACTTCTACACATGTAATCTCTTTTAGCTTACTTCAATGCAATGTAAGGTTACTTTGAAATAAGAAAGTGTGTTAAGCCGACATAAGGTGGTGTCATAGGTTGCAACACAGTCATTCTTTCCTAATCTAGAAGTTTTGTCTATAGGTGAACCCGTCGTGAGCTACTTTTGTTGAGTTATGAAGCCGAGTTTTATCCTTAGAGCTTTCTATGTTCATATCATGCTTCCACACATGTAATCTCTTTTAGCTTAGTTCAATGCAATGTAAGGTTACTTTGAAACAAGAAAGTGTGTTAAGCTGACATAAGGTGGTTTCATAGGTTGGAAGACAGTCATTCTTTACTAATCTAGAAGTTTTGTCTATAGGTGAACCCGTCGTGAGCTACTTTCGTTAAATTTTGAAGCCAAGTTTGATCCTTAGAGTCTTCCACGTTCATATCTTACTTCTACACATGTAATCTCTTTTAGCTTATTTCAATGCAATGTAAGTTTACTTTGACAAAAGAAAGTGTGTTAAGCCGACATAAGGTGGTGTCAAAGGTTGGAACACGGTCATTCTTTCCTTAATCTAGAAGTTTTGTCTATAGGTGAACCCGTCGTGAGCTACTTTTGTTGAGTTATGAAGCCGAGTTTAATCCTTAGAGTTTTCTATGTTCATATCATGCTTCTACGCATGTAATCTCTTTTAGCTTAGTTCAATGCAATGTAAGGTTACTTTAAAATAAGAAAGTGTGTTAAGCCGACATAAGGTGGTGTCATAGGTTGGAACACATTCATTCTTTTCTAATCTAGAAGTTTTGTCTATAGGTGAACCCGTCGTGAGCTACTTTCGTTGAGTTTTGAAGCCGAGTGTGATCCTTAGAGCTATCCATGTTCATATCATACATGTAATATATTTTAGCTTAGTTCAATGCAATGTAAGGTTACTTTGACATAAGAAAGTGCGTTAAGCCGACATAAGGTGTGTCATAGGTTGGAAAACCGTCATTTTTCTCTTAATCTAGAAGTGTTGTCTATAGGTAAACCCGTCGTGAGCAACTTTCGTTGAGTTATGAAGCCGAGTTTGATCTTTAGAGCTTTCCATGTTCATATCATACTTCTACACATGTAATCTCTTTTAGCTTACTTCAATGCAATGTAAAGTTACTTTGACATAAGAAAGTGTGTTAAGCCGACATAAGGTGGTGTCAAAGGTTGGAACACGGTCATTCTTTCCTTAATCTAGAAGTTTTGTCTATAGGTGAACCCGTCGTGAGCTACTTTCGTTAAGTTATGAAGCTGAGTTTGATCCTTCGAGCTATCCATGTTCATATCATACTTTTACACATGTAATATATTTTAGCTTACTTCAATGCAATGTAAATTTACTTTGACATAAGAAAGTGTGTTAAGCCGACATAAGGTGGTGTCAAAGGTTGGAACACGGTCATTCTTTCCTTAATCTAGAAATATTATATATAGGTGAACCCGTCTTGACCTACTTTCGTTGATTAATGGAGCCTAGTTTGATCCTTAAAGCTTTCCATGTTCATATCATGCTTCTACACATGTAATCTCTTTTAGCTTAGTTATATGCAATGTAAGGTTACTTTGACATAAGAAAGTGTGTTAAGCTGACATAAGGTGGTGTCATAGGTTGGAAAACGGTCATTCCTCTCTTAATCTAGAAGTTTTGTCTATTGGTGAACCTGTCGTGAGCTACTTTCGTTGGGTTACGAAGCCGAGTTTGATCCTTATAGTTATCCATGTTCATATCATACTTCTACACATGTAATCTCTTTTAGCTTACTTCAATGCAATGTAAGGTTACTTTGAAATAAGAAAGTGTGTTAAGCCGACATAAGGTGGTGTCATAGGTTGCAACACAGTCATTCTTTCCTAATCTAGAAGTTTTGTCTATAGGTGAACCCGTCGTGAGCTACTTTTGTTGAGTTATGAAGCCGAGTTTTATCCTTAGAGCTTTCTATGTTCATATCATGCTTCCACACATGTAATCTCTTTTAGCTTAGTTCAATGCAATGTAAGGTTACTTTGAAACAAGAAAGTGTGTTAAGCTGACATAAGGTGGTTTCATAGGTTGGAAGACAGTCATTCTTTACTAATCTATAAGTTTTGTCTATAGGTGAACCCGTCGTGAGCTACTTTCGTTAAATTTTGAAGCCAAGTTTGATCCTTAGAGTTTTCCACGTTCATATCTTACTTCTACACATGTAATCTCTTTTAGCTTACTTCAATGCAATCTAAGTTTACTTTGACATAAGAAAGTGTGTTAAGCCGACATAAGGTGGTGTCAAAGGTTGGAACACGGTCATTCTTTCCTTAATCTAGAAGTTTTGTCTATAGGTGAACCCGTCGTGAGCTACTTTTGTTGAGTTATGAAGCCGAGTTTGATCCTTAGAGTTTTCTATGTTCATATCATGCTTCTACACATGTAATCTCTTTTAGCTTAGTTCAATGCAATGTAAGGTTACTTTTAAATAAGAAAGTGTGTTAAGCCGACATAAGGTGGTGTCATAGGTTGGAACACATTCATTCTTTTCTAATCTAGAAGTTTTGTCTATGGTGAACCCGTCGTGAGCTACTTTCGTTGAGTTTTGAAGCCGAGTGTGATCCTTAGAGCTATCCATGTTCATATCATACATGTAATATATTTTAGCTTAGTTCAATGCAATGTAAGGTTACTTTGACATAAGAAAGTGCGTTAAGCCGACATAAGGTGTGTCATTGGTTGGAAAACCGTCATTTTTCTCTTAATCTAGAAGTGTTGTCTATAGGTAAACCCGTCGTGAGCAACTTTCGTTGAGTTATGAAGCCGAGTTTGATCTTTAGAGCTTTCCATGTTCATATCATACTTCTACACATGTAATCTCTTTTAGCTTACTTCAATGCAATGTAAAGTTACTTTGACATAAGAAAGTGTGTTAAGCCGACATAAGGTGGTGTCAAAGGTTGGAACACGGTCATTCTTTCCTTAATCTAGAAGTTTTGTCTATAGGTGAACCCGTCGTGAGCTACTTTCGTTAAGTTATGAAGCTGAGTTTGATCCTTAGAGTTTTCTATGTTCATATCATGCTTCTACACATGTAATCTCTTTTAGCTTAGTTCAATGCAATGTAAGGTTACTTTGATATAAGAAAGTGTGTTAAGCTGACATAAGGTGGTGTCATAGGTTGGAAAACGGTCGTTCCTCTCTTAATCTAAAAGTTTTGGCTATTGGTGAACCTGTCGTGAGCTACTTTCGTTGGGTTACGAAGCCGAGTTTGATCCTTATAGTTATCCATGTTCATATCATACTTCTACACATGTAATCTCTTTTAGCTTACTTCAATGCAATGTAAGGTTACTTTGAAATAAGAAAGTGTGTTAAGCCGACATAAGGTGGTGTCATAGGTTGCAACACAGTCATTCTTTCCTAATCTAGAAGTTTTGTCTATAGGTGAACCCGTCGTGAGCTACTTTTGTTGAGTTATGAAGCCGAGTTTGATCCTTAGAGTTTTCTATGTTCATATCATGCTTCTACACATGTAATCTCTTTTAGCTTAGTTCAATGCAATGTAAGGTTACTTTGACATAAGAAAGTGTGTTAAGCTGACATAAGGTGGTGTCATAGGTTGGATAACGGTCGTTCCTCTCTTAATCTAGAAGTTTTGTCTATTGGTGAACCTGTCGTGAGCTACTTTCGTTGGGTTACGAAACCGAGTTTGATCCTTATAGTTATCCATGTTCATATCATACTTCTACACATGTAATCTCTTTTAGCTTACTTCAATGCAATGTAAGGTTACTTTGAAATAAGAAAATGTGTTAAGCCGACATAAGGTGGTGTCATAGGTTGCAACACTGTCATTCTTTCCTAATCTAGAAGTTTTGTCTATAGGTGAACCCGTCGTGAGCTACTTTCGTTGAGTTATGAAGCCGTGTTTGATCCTTAGAGTTTTCTATGTTCATATCATGCTTCTACACATGTAATCTCTTTTAGCTTAGTTCAATGCAATGTAAGGTTACTTTTAAATAAGAAAGTGTGTTAAGCCGACATAAGGTGGTGTCATAGGTTGGAACACATTCATTCTTTTCTAATCTAGAAGTTTTGTCTATAGGTGGACCCGTCGTGAGCTACTATCGTTGAGTTTTGAAGCCGAGTGTAATCCTTAGAGCTATCCATGTTCATATCATACATGTAATATATTTTAGCTTAGTTCAATGCAATGTAAGGTTACTTTGACATAAGAAAGTGTGTTAAGCCGACATAAGGTGTGTCATAGGTTGGAAAACCGTCATTTTTCTCTTAATCTAGAAGTTTTGTCTATAGGTAAACCCGTCGTGAGCAACTTTTGTTGAGTTATGAAGCCGAGTTTGATCTTTAGAGCTTTCCATGTTCATATCATACTTCTACACATGTAATCTCTTTTACCTTAGTTCAATGCAATGTTGCAATGTAAGGTTACTTTGACATAAGAAAGTGTGTTAAGCCGACATAAGGTGCTTCAAAGGTTGGAACACGGTCATTCTTTCCTTAATCTAGAAATTTTGTCTATAGGTGAACCCGTCGTGAGCTACTTTCGTTGGGTTATGAAGTCGAGTTTGATCCTTTGAGCTTTCTGTGTTCATATCATGCTTCTGCACATGTAATATCATTTAGCTTAGTTCAATGCAATGTAAGGTTACTTTGACATAAGAAAGTGTGTTAAGCCGACATAAGGTGGTGTCAAAGGTTGGAACACGGTCATTCTTTCCTTAATCTAGAAATATTATATATAGGTGAACCCGTCTTGACCTACTTTCGTTGATTAATGGAGCCTAGTTTGATCCTTAAAGCTTTCCATGTTCATATCATGCTTCTACACATGTAATCTCTTTTAGCTTAGTTCAATGCAATGTAAGGTTACTTTGACATAAGAAAGTGTGTTAAGCTGACATAAGGTGGCGTCATAGGTTGGAAAACGGTCATTCCTCTCTTAATCTAGAAGTTTTGTCTATTGGTGAACCTGTCGTGAGCTACTTTCGTTGGGTTACGAAGCCGAGTTTGATCCTTATAGTTATCCATGTTTATATCATACTTCTACACATGTAATCTCTTTTAGCTTACTTCAATGCAATGTAAGGTTACTTTGAAATAAGAAAGTGTGTTAAGCCGACATAAGGTGGTGTCATAGGTTGCAACACAGTCATTCTTTCCTAATCTAGAAGTTTTGTCAATAAGTGAACCCGTCGTGAGCTACTTTTGTTGAGTTATGAAGCCGAGTTTGATCCTTAGAGTTTTCTATGTTCATATCATGCTTCTACACATGTAATCTCTTTTAGCTTAGTTCAATGCAATGTAAGGTTACTTTTAAATAAGAAAGTGTGTTAAGCCGACATAAGGTGGTGTCATAGGTTGGAACACATTCATTCTTTTCTAATCTAGAAGTTTTGTCTATAGGTGAACCCGTCGTGAGCTACTATCGTTGAGTTTTGAAGCCGAGTGTAATCCTTAGAGCTATCCATGTTCATATCATACATGTAATATATTTTAGCTTAGTTCAATGCAATGTAAGGTTACTTTGACATAAGAAAGTGTGTTAAGCCGACATAAGGTGTGTCATAGGTTGGAAAACCGTCATTTTTCTCTTAATCTAGAAGTTTTGTCTATAGGTAAACCCGTCGTGAGCAACTTTTGTTGAGTTATGAAGCCGAGTTTGATCTTTAGAGCTTTCCATGTTCATATCATACTTCTACACATGTAATCTCTTTTACCTTAGTTCAATGCAATGTTGCAATGTAAGGTTACTTTGACATAAGAAAGTGTGTTAAGCCGACATAAGGTGGTGTCAAAGGTTGGAACACGGTCATTCTTTCCTTAATCTAGAAGTTTTGTCTATAGGTGAACCCGTCGTGAGCTACTTTCGTTTAGTTATGAAGCCGAGTTTGATCCTTAGAGCTTTCTATGTTCATATCATGCTTCTACACATGTAATCTCTTTTAGCTTATTTCAATGCAATGTAAGCTTACTTTGACATAAGAAAGTGTGTTAAGCCGACATAAGGTGCTTCAAAGGTTGGAACACGGTCATTCTTTCCTTAATCTAGAAATTTTGTCTATAGGTGAACCCGTCGTGAGCTACTTTCGTTGGGTTATGAAGTCGAGTTTGATCCTTAGAGCTTTCTGTGTTCATATCATGCTTCTGCACATGTAATATCATTTAGCTTAGTTCAATGCAATGTAAGGTTACTTTGACATAAGAAAGTGTGTTAAGCCGACATAAGGTGGTGTCAAAGGTTGGAACACGGTCATTCTTTCCTTAATCTAGAAATATTATATATAGGTGAACCCGTCTTGACCTACTTTCGTTGATTAATGGAGCCTAGTTTGATCCTTAAAGCTTTCCATGTTCATATCATGCTTCTACACATGTAATCTCTTTTAGCTTAGTTCAATGCAATGTAAGGTTACTTTGACATAAGA
Organism: Lepidium didymum; assembly: GCA_963920545.1. NCBI lineage: Eukaryota > Viridiplantae > Streptophyta > Magnoliopsida > Brassicales > Brassicaceae > Lepidium > Lepidium didymum. Next base: position 12,056,836 of record OY986992.1, on the reverse strand, counting down.
AAGTGTGTTCAGCTGACATAAGGTGGCGTCATAGGTTGGAAAACGGTCATTTCTCTCTTAATCTAGAAGTTTTGTCTATTGGTGAACCTGTCGTGAGCTACTTTCGTTGGGTTACGAAGCCGAGTTTGATCCTTATAGTTATCCATGTTTATATCATACTTCTACACATGTAATCTCTTTTAGCTTACTTCAATGCAATGTAAGGTTACTTTGAAATAAGAAAGTGTGTTAAGCCGACATAAGGTGGTGTCATAGGTTGCAACACAGTCATTCTTTCCTAATCTAGAAGTTTTGTCAATAGGTGAACCCGTCGTGAGCTACTTTTGTTGAGTTATGAAGCCGAGTTTGATCCTTAGAGTTTTCTATGTACATATCATGCTTCTACACATGTAATCTCTTTTAGCTTAGTTCAATGCAATGTAAGGTTACTTTTAAATTAGAAAGTGTGTTAAGCCGACATAAAGTGGTGTCATAGGTTGGAACACATTCATTCTTTTCTAATTTAGAAGTTTTGTCTATAGGTGAACCCGTCGTGAGCTACTTTCGTTGAGTTTTGAAGCCGAGTGTGATCCTTAGAGCTATCTATGTTCATATCATACATGTAATATATTTTAGCTTAGTTCAATGCAATGTAAGGTTACTTTGACATAAGAAAGTGCGTTAAGCCGACATAAGGTGTGTCATAGGTTGGAAAACCGTCATTTTTCTCTTAATCTAGAAGTGTTGTCTATAGGTAAACCCGTCGTGAGCAAGTTTCGTTGAGTTATGAAGCCGAGTTTGATCTTTAGAGCTTTCCATGTTCATATCATACTTCTACACATGTAATCTCTTTTAGCTTACTTCAATGCAATGTAAAGTTACTTTGACATAAGAAAGTGTGTTAAGCCGACATAAGGTGGTGTCAAAGGTTGGAACACGGTCATTCTTTCCTTAATCTAGAAGTTTTGTCTATAGGTGAACCCGTCGTGAGCTACTTTCGTTAAAGTTATGAAGCTGACTTTGATCCTTCGAGCTATCCATGTTCATATCATACTTTTACACATGTAATCTATTTTAGCTTACTTCAATGCAATGTAAATTTACTTTGACATAAGAAAGTGTGTTAAGCCGACATAAGGTGGTGTCAAAGGTTGGAACACGGTCATTCTTTCCTTAATCTAAAAGTTTTGTCTATAGGTGAACCCGTCGTGAGCTACTTTCGTTGACTTATGAAGCCGAGTTTGATCCTTAGAGCTTTCTATGTTCATATCATGCTTCTACACATGTAATCTCTTTTAATTCAATGCAATGTAAGGTTACTTTGAAATAAGAAAGTGTCTTAAGCCAACATAAGGTGGTGTCATAGGTTGGAACACTGTCATTATTTCCTAATCTAGAAGTTTTGTCTATAGGTGAACCCGTCTTGAGCTACTTTCGTTGTGTTACGAAGCCGAGTTTGATCTTTAGAGCTTTCTATGTTCATATCATACTTCTACTCATGTAATCTCTTTTAGCTTACTTCAATGCAATGTAAAGGTACTTTAACATAAGAAAGTTTGTTAAGCCAACATAAGGTGCGTCAAAGGTTGGAACACGGTCATTCTTTCCTTAATCTAGAAATTTTGTCTATAAGTGAACCCGTCGTGAGCTACTTTCGTTGGGTTATGAAGTCGAGTTTGATCCTTAGAGGTTTTTGTGTTCATATCATGCTTCTACACATGTAATATCTTTTAGCTTAGTTCAATGCAATGTAAGGTTACTTTGACATAAGAAAGTGTGTTAAGCCGACATAAGGTGGTGTCAAAGGTTGGAACACGGTCATTCTTTCCTTAATCTAGAAATATTATATATAGGTGAACCCGTCTTGACCTACTTTCGTTGATTAATGGAGCCTAGTTTGATCCTTAAAGCTTTCCATGTTCATATCATGCTTCTACACACGTAATCTCTTTTAGCTTAGTTCAATGCAATCCAAGGTTACTTTGACATAAGAAAGTGTGTTAAGCTGACATAAGGTGGTGTCATAGGTTGGAAAACGGTCATTCCTCTCTTAATCTAGAAGTTTTGTCTATTGGTGAACCTGTCGTGAGCTACTTTCGTTGGGTTACGAAGCCGAGTTTGATCCTTATAGTTATCCATGTTCATATCATACTTCTACACATGTAATCTCTTTCAGCTTACTTCAATGCAATGTAAGGTTACTTTGAAATAAGAAAATGTGTTAAGCCGACATAAGGTGGTGTCATAGGTTGCAACACAGTCATTCTTTCCTAATCTAGAAGTTTTGTCTATAGGTGAACCCGTCGTGAGCTACTTTCGTTGAGTTATGAAGCCGAGTTTGATCCTTAGAGTTTTCTATGTTCATATCATGCTTCTACACATGTAATCTCTTTTACCTTAGTTCAATGCAATGTAAGGTTACTTTTAAATAAGAAAGTGTTTTAAGCCGACATAAGGTGGTGTCATAGGTTGGAACACATTCATTCTTTTCTAATCTAGAAGTTTTGTCTATAGGTGAACCCGTCGTGAGCTACTTTCGTTGAGTTTTGAAGCCGAGTATGATCCTTAGAGCTATCCATTTTCATATCATACATGTAATATATTTTAGCTTAGTTCAATGTAATGTAAGGTTACTTTGACATAAGAAAGTGTGTTAAGCCGACATAAGGTGTGTCATAGGTTGGAAAACCGTCATTTTTCTCTTAATCTAGAAGTTTTGTTTATAGGTAAACCCGTCGTGAGCAACTTTTGTTGAGTTATGAAGCCGAGTTTGATCTTTAGAGCTTTCCATGTTCATATCATACTTCTACACTTGTAATCTCTTTTACCTTAGTTCAATGCAATGTAAGGTTACTTTGACATAAGAAAGTGTGTTAAGCCGACATAAGGTGGTGTCAAAGGTTGGAACACGGTCATTCTTTCCTTAATCTAGAAGTTTTGTCTGTAGGTGAACCCGTCGTGAGCTACTTTCGTTGAGTTATGAAGCCGAGTTTGATCCTTAGAGTTTTCTATGTTCATATCATGCTTCTACACATGTAATCTCTTTTAGCTTAGTTCAATGCAATGTAAGGTTACTTTTAAATAAGAAAGTGTGTTAAGCCGACATAAGGTGGTGTCATAGGTTGGAACACATTCATTCTTTTCTAATCTAGAAGTTTTGTCTATAGGTGAACCCGTCATGAGCTACTTTCGTTGAGTTTTGAAGCCGAGTGTGATCCTTAGAGCTATCCATGTTCATATCATACATGTAATATATTTTAGCTTAGTTCAATGCAATGTAAGGTTACTTTGACATAAGAAAGTGTGTTAAGCCGACATAAGGTGTGTCATAGGTTGGAAAACCGTCATTTTTCTCTTAATCTAGAAGTTTTGTTTATAGGTAAACCCGTCGTGAGCAACTTTTGTTGAGTTATGAAGCCGAGTTTGATCTTTAGAGCTTTCCATGTTCATATCATACTTCTACACTTGTAATCTCTTTTACCTTAGTTCAATGCAATGTAAGGTTACTTTGACATAAGAAAGTGTGTTAAGCCGACATAAGGTGCTTCAAAGGTTGGAACACGGTCATTCTTTCCTTAATCTAGAAATTTTGTCTATAGGTGAACCCGTCGTGAGCTACTTTCGTTGGGTTATGAAGTCGAGTTTGATCCTTAGAGCTTTCTGTGTTCATATCATGCTTCTACACATGTAATATCTTTTAGCTTAGTTCAATGCAATGTAAGGTTACTTTGACATAAGAAAGTTTGTTAAGCCGACATAAGGTGGTGTCAAAGGTTGGAACACGGTCATTCTTTCCTTAATCTAGAAATATTATATATAGGTGAACCCGTCTTGACCTACTTTCGTTGATTAATGGAGCCTAGTTTGATCCTTAAAGCTTTCCATGTTCATATCATGCTTCTACACATGTAATCTCTTTTAGCTTAGTTCAATGCAATGTAAGGTTACTTTGACATAAGAAAGTGTGTTAAGCTGACATAAGGTGGTGTCATAGGTTGGAAAACGGTCATTCCTCTCTTAATCTAGAAGTTTTGTCTATTGGTGAACCTGTCGTGAGCTACTTTCGTTGGGTTACGAAGCCGAGTTTGATCCTTATAGTTATCCATGTTCATATCATACTTCTACACATGTAATCTCTTTTAGCTTACTTCAATGCAATGTAAGGTTACTTTGAAATAAGAAAATGTGTTAAGCCGACATAAGGTGGTGTCATAGGTTGCAACACAGTCATTCTTTCCTAATCTAGAAGTTTTGTCTATAGGTGAACCCGTCGTGAGCTACTTTCGTTGGGTTATGAAGTCGAGTTTGATCCTTAGAGGTTTTTGTGTTCATATCATGCTTCTACACATGTAATATCTTTTAGCTTAGTTCAATGCAATGTAAGGTTACTTTTAAATAAGAAAGTGTGTTAAGCCGACATAAGGTGGTGTCATAGGTTGGAACACATTCATTCTTTTCTAATCTAGAAGTTTTGTCTATAGGTGAACCCGTCGTGAGCTACTTTCGTTGAGTTTTGAAGCCGAGTGTGATCCTTAGAGCTATCCATGTTCATATCATACATGTAATATATTTTAGCTTAGTTCAATGTAATGTAAGGTTACTTTGACATAAGAAAGTGTGTTAAGCCGACATAAGGTGTGTCATAGGTTGGAAAACCGTCATTTTTCTCTTAATCTAGAAGTTTTGTTTATAGGTAAACCCGTCGTGAGCAACTTTTGTTGAGTTATGAAGCCGAGTTTGATCTTTAGAGCTTTCCATGTTCATATCATACTTCTACACATGTAATCTCTTTTACCTTAGTTCAATGCAATGTAAGGTTACTTTGACATAAGAAAGTGTGTTAAGCCGACATAAGGTGGTGTCAAAGGTTGGAAAACGGTCATTCTTTCCTTAATCTAGAAGTGTTGTCTATAGGTGAACCCGTCGTGAGCTACTTTCGTTGAGTTATGAAGCCGAGTTTGATCCTTAGAGCTTTCTATGTTCATATCATTCTTCTACACATGTAATCTCTTTTAGGTTAATTCAATGCAATGTAAAGTTACTTTGACATAAGAAAGTGTGTTAAGCCGACATAAGGTGCTTCAAAGGTTGGAACACGATCATTCTTTCCTTAATCTAGAAATTTTGTCTATAAGTGAACCCGTCGTGAGCTACTTTCGTTGGGTTATGAAGTCGAGTTTGATCCTTAGAGCTTTCTGTGTTCATATCATGCTTCTACACATGTAATATCTTTTAGCTTAGTTCAATGCAATGTAAGGTTACTTTGACATAAGAAAGTGTGTTAAGCCGACATAAGGTGGTGTCAAAGGTTGGAACACGGTCATTCTTTCCTTAATCTAGAAATATTATATATAGGTGAACCCGTCTTGACCTACTTTCGTTGATTAATGGAGCCTAGTTTGATCCTTAAAGCTTTCCATGTTCATATCATGCTTCTACACATGTAATCTCTCTTAGCTTAGTTCAATGCAATGTAAGGTTACTTTGACATAAGAAAGTGTGTTAAGCTGACATAAGGTGGTGTCATAGGTTGGAAAACGGTCATTCCTCTCTTAATCTAGAAGTTTTGTCTATTGGTGAACCTGTCGTGAGCTACTTTCGTTGGGTTACGAAGCCGAGTTTGATCCTTATAGTTATCCATGTTCATATCATAATTCTACACATGTAATCTCTTTTAGCTTACTTCAATGCAATGTAAGGTTACTTTGAAATAAGAAAATGTGTTAAGCCGACATAAGGTGGTGTCATAGGTTGCAACACAGTCATTCTTTCCTAATCTAGAAGTTTTGTCTATAGGTGAACCCATCGTGAGCTACTTTCGTTGAGTTATGAAGCCGAGTTTGATCCTTAGAGTTTTCTATGTTCATATCATGCGTCTACACATGTAATCTCTTTTAGCTTAGTTCAATGCAATGTAAGGTTACTTTTAAATAAGAAAGTGTGTTAAGCCGACATAAGGTGGTGTCATAGGTTGGAACACATTCATTCTTTTCTAATCTAGAAGTTTTGTCTATAGGTGAACCCGTCGTGAGCTACTTTCGTTGATTTTGAAGCCGAGTATGATCCTTAGAGCTATCCATGTTCATATCATACATGTAATATATTTTAGCTTAGTTCAATGTAATGTAAGGTTACTTTGACATAAGAAAGTGTGTTAAGCCGACATAAGGTGTGTCATAGGTTGGAAAACCGTCATTTTTCTCTTAATCTAGAAGTTTTGTTTATAGGTAAACCCGTCGTGAGCAACTTTTGTTGAGTTATGAAGCCGAGTTTGATCTTTAGAGCTTTCCATGTTCATATCATACTTCTACACTTGTAATCTCTTTTACCTTAGTTCAATGCAATGTAAGGTTACTTTGACATAAGAAAGTGTGTTAAGCCGACATAAGGTGGTGTCAAAGGTTGGAACACGGTAATTCTTTCCTTAATCTAGAAATATTATATATAGGTGAACCCGTCTTGACCTACTTTCGTTGATGAATGGAGCCTAGTTTGATCCTTAGAGCTTTCCATGTTCATATCATGCTTCTACACATGTAATCTCTTTTAGCTTAGTTCAATGCAATGTAAAGTTACTTTGACATAAGAAAGTGTGTTAAGCCGACATAAGGTGGTGTCAAAGGTTGGAACACGGTCATTCTTTCCTTAATCTAGAAGTTTTGTCTATAGGTGAACCCGTCGTGAGCTACTTTCGTTGAGTTATGAAGCCGAGTTTGATCCTTAGAGTTTTCTATGTTCATATCATGCTTCTACACATGTAATCTCTTTTAGCTTAGTTCAATGCAATGTAAGGTTACTTTTAAATAAGAAAGTGTGTTAAGCCGACATAAGGTGGTGTCATAGGTTGGAACACATTCATTCTTTTCTAATCTAGAAGTTTTGTCTATAGGTGAACCCGTCGTGAGCTACTTTCGTTGAGTTTTGAAGCCGAGTGTGATCCTTAGAGCTATCCATGTTCATATCATACATGTAATATATTTTAGCTTAGTTCAATGCAATGTAAGGTTACTTTGACATAAGAAAGTGTGTTAAGCCGACATAAGGTGTGTCATAGGTTGGAAAACCGTCATTTTTCTCTTAATCTAGAAGTTTTGTTTATAGGTAAACCCGTCGTGAGCAACTTTTGTTGAGTTATGAAGCCGAGTTTGATCTTTAGAGCTTTCCATGTTCATATCATACTTCTACACTTGTAATCTCTTTTACCTTAGTTCAATGCAATGTAAGGTTACTTTGACATAAGAAAGTGTGTTAAGCCGACATAAGGTGGTGTCAAAGGTTGGAACACGGTCATTCTTTCCTTAATCTAGAAGTTTTGTCTATAGGTGAACCCGTCGTGAGCTACTTTCGTTAAGTTATGAAGCCGAGTTTGATCCTTAGAGCTTTCTATGTTCATATCATGCTTCTACACATGTAATCTCTTTTAGGTTAATTCAATGCAATGTAAAGTTACTTTGACATAAGAAAGTGTGTTAAGCCGACATAAGGTGCTTCAAAGGTTGGAACACGGTCATTCTTTCCTTAATCTAGAAATTTTGTCTACAGGTGAACCCGTCGTGAGCTACTTTCGTTGGGTTATGAAGTCGAGTTTGATCCTTAGAGCTTTCTGTGTTCATATCATGCTTCTACACATGTAATATCTTTTAGCTTAGTTCAATGCAATGTAAGGTTACTTTGACATAAGAAAGTGTGTTAAGCCGACATAAGGTTGTGTCAAAGGTTGGAACACGGTCATTCTTTCCTTAATCTAGAAATATTATATATAGGTGAACCCGTCTTGACCTACTTTCGTTGATTAATGGAGCCTAGTTTGATCCTTAAAGCTTTCCATGTTCATATCATGCTTCTACACATGTAATCTCTTTTAGCTTAGTTCAATGCAATGTAAGGTTACTTTGACATAAGAAAGTGTGTTAAGCTGACATAAGGTGGTGTCATAGGTTGGAAAACGGTCATTCCTCTCTTAATCTAGAAGTTTTGTCTATTGGTGAACCTGTCGTGAGCTACTTTCGTTGGGTTACGAAGCCGAGTTTGATCCTTATAGTTATCCATGTTCATATCATACTTCTACACATGTAATCTCTTTTAGCTTACTTCAATGCAATGTAAGGTTACTTTGAAATAAGAAAATGTGTTAAGCCGACATAAGGTGGTGTCATAGGTTGCAACACAGTCATTCTTTCCTAATCTAGAAGTTTTGTCTATAGGTGAACCCGTCGTGAGCTACTTTCGTTGGGTTATGAAGTCGAGTTTGATCCTTAGAGGTTTTTGTGTTCATATCATGCTTCTACACATGTAATATCTTTTAGCTTAGTTCAATGCAATGTAAGGTTACTTTTAAATAAGAAAGTGTGTTAAGCCGACATAAGGTGGTGTCATAGGTTGGAACACATTCATTCTTTTCTAATCTAGAAGTTTTGTCTATAGGTGAACCCGTCGTGAGCTACTTTCGTTGAGTTTTGAAGCCGAGTGTGATCCTTAGAGCTATCCATGTTCATATCATACATGTAATATATTTTAGCTTAGTTCAATGTAATGTAAGGTTACTTTGACATAAGAAAGTGTGTTAAGCCGACATAAGGTGTGTCATAGGTTGGAAAACCGTCATTTTTCTCTTAATCTAGAAGTTTTGTTTATAGGTAAACCCGTCGTGAGCAACTTTTGTTGAGTTATGAAGCCGAGTTTGATCTTTAGAGCTTTCCATGTTCATATCATACTTCTACACATGTAATCTCTTTTACCTTAGTTCAATGCAATGTAAGGTTACTTTGACATAAGAAAGTGTGTTAAGCCGACATAAGGTGGTGTCAAAGGTTGGAAAACGGTCATTCTTTCCTTAATCTAGAAGTTTTGTCTATAGGTGAACCCGTCGTGAGCTACTTTCGTTGAGTTATGAAGCCGAGTTTGATCCTTAGAGCTTTCTATGTTCATATCATTCTTCTACACATGTAATCTCTTTTAGGTTAATTCAATGCAATGTAAAGTTACTTTGACATAAGAAAGTGTGTTAAGCCGACATAAGGTGCTTCAAAGGTTGGAACACGGTCATTCTTTCCTTAATCTAGAAATTTTGTCTATAAGTGAACCCGTCGTGAGCTACTTTCGTTGGGTTATGAAGTCGAGTTTGATCCTTAGAGCTTTCTGTGTTCATATCATGCTTCTACACATGTAATATCTTTTAGCTTAGTTCAATGCAATGTAAGGTTACTTTGACATAAGAAAGTGTGTTAAGCCGACATAAGGTGGTGTCAAAGGTTGGAACACGGTCATTCTTTCCTTAATCTAGAAATATTATATATAGGTGAACCCGTCTTGACCTACTTTCGTTGATTAATGGAGCCTAGTTTGATCCTTAAAGCTTTCCATGTTCATATCATGCTTCTACACATGTAATCTCTCTTAGCTTAGTTCAATGCAATGTAAGGTTACTTTGACATAAGAAAGTGTGTTAAGCTGACATAAGGTGGTGTCATAGGTTGGAAAACGGTCATTCCTCTCTTAATCTAGAAGTTTTGTCTATTGGTGAACCTGTCGTGAGCTACTTTCGTTGGGTTACGAAGCCGAGTTTGATCCTTATAGTTATCCATGTTCATATCATAATTCTACACATGTAATCTCTTTTAGCTTACTTCAATGCAATGTAAGGTTACTTTGAAATAAGAAAATGTGTTAAGCCGACATAAGGTGGTGTCATAGGTTGCAACACAGTCATTCTTTCCTAATCTAGAAGTTTTGTCTATAGGTGAACCCGTCGTGAGCTACTTTCGTTGAGTTATGAAGCCGAGTTTGATCCTTAGAGTTTTCTATGTTCATATCATGCGTCTACACATGTAATCTCTTTTAGCTTAGTTCAATGCAATGTAAGGTTACTTTTAAATAAGAAAGTGTGTTAAGCCGACATAAGGTGGTGTCATAGGTTGGAACACATTCATTCTTTTCTAATCTAGAAGTTTTGTCTATAGGTGAACCCGTCGTGAGCTACTTTCGTTGAGTTTTGAAGCCGAGTATGATCCTTAGAGCTATCCATGTTCATATCATACATGTAATATATTTTAGCTTAGTTCAATGTAATGTAAGGTTACTTTGACATAAGAAAGTGTGTTAAGCCGACATAAGGTGTGTCATAGGTTGGAAAACCGTCATTTTTCTCTTAATCTAGAAGTTTTGTTTATAGGTAAACCCGTCGTGAGCAACTTTTGTTGAGTTATGAAGCCGAGTTTGATCTTTAGAGCTTTCCATGTTCATATCATACTTCTACACTTGTAATCTCTTTTACCTTAGTTCAATGCAATGTAAGGTTACTTTGACATAAGAAAGTGTGTTAAGCCGACATAAGGTGGTGTCAAAGGTTGGAACACGGTAATTCTTTCCTTAATCTAGAAATATTATATATAGGTGAACCCGTCTTGACCTACTTTCGTTGATGAATGGAGCCTAGTTTGATCCTTCGAGCTATCCATGTTCATATCATACTTTTACACATGTAATCTATTTTAGCTTACTTCAATGCAATGTAAATTTACTTTGACATAAGAAAGTGTGTTAAGTCGACATAAGATAATGTCAAAGGTTGGAACACGGTCATTCTTTCCTTAATCTAAAAGTTTTGTCTATAGGTGAACCTGTCGTGAGCTACTTTCGTTGAGTTATGAAGCCGAGTTTGATCCTTAGAGCTTTCTATGTTCATATCATGCTTCTACACATGTAATCTCTTTTAGCTTAATTCAATGCAATGTAAAGTTACTTTGACATAAGAAAGTGTGTTAAGCCGACATAAGTTGCGTCAAAGGTTGGAACACGGTCATTCTTTCCTTAATCTAGAAATTTTGTCTATAGGTGAAACCGTCGTGAGCTACTTTCGTTGGGTTATGAAGTCGAGTTTGATCCTTAGAGCTTTCTGTGTTCATTTCATGCTTCTACACATGTAATATCTTTTAGCTTAGTTCAATGCAATGTAAGGTTACTTTGACATAAGAAAGTGTGTTAAGCCGACATAAGGTGGTGTCAAAGGTTGGAACACGGTCATTCTTTCCTTAATCTAGAAATATTATATATAGGTGAACCCGTCTTGACCTACTTTCGTTGATTAATGGAGCCTAGTTTGATCCTTAGAGCTTTCCATGTTCATATCATGCTTCTACACATGTAAACTCTTTTAGCTTAGTTCAATGCAATGTAAGGTTACTTTGACATAAGAAAGTGTGTTAAGCTGACATAAGGTGGTGTCATAGGTTGGAAAACGGTCATTCCTCTCTTAATCTAGAAGGTTTGGCTATTGGTGAACCTGTCGTGAGCTACTTTCGTTGGGTTACGAAGCCGAGTTTGATCCTTATAGTTATCCATGTTCATATCATACTTCTACACATGTAATATATTTTAGCTTACTTCAATGCAATGTAAGGTTACTTTGAAATAAGAAAGTGTGTTAAGCTGACATAAGGTGGTGTCATAGGTTGCAACACAGTCATTCTTTCCTAATCTAGAAGTTTTGTCTATAGGTGAACCCGTCGTGAGCTACTTTCGTTGAGTTATGAAGCCGAGTTTGATCCTTAGAGTTTTCTGGGTTCATATCATGCTTCTACACATGTAATCTCTTTTAGCTTAGTTCAATGCATTGTAAGGTTACTTTTAAATAAGAAAGTGTGTTAAGCCGACATAAGTTGCGTCAAAAGTTGGAACACGGTCATTCTTTCCTTAATCTAGAAATTTTGTCTATAGGTGAAACCGTCGTGAGCTACTTTCGTTGGGTTATGAAGTCGAGTTTGATCCTTAGAGCTTTCTGTGTTCATATCATGCTTCTACACATGTAATATCTTTTAGCTTAGTTCAATGCAATGTAAGGTTACTTTGACATAAGAAAGTGTGTTAAGCCGACATAAGGTGGTGTCAAAGGTTGGAACACGGTCATTCTTTCCTTAATCTAGAAATATTATATATAGGTGAACCCTTCTTGACCTACTTTCGTTGATTAATGGAGCCTAGTTTGATCCTTAGAGCTTTCCATGTTCATATCATGCTTCTACACATGTAATCTCTTTTAGCTTAGTTCAATGCAATGTAAGGCTACTTTGACATAAGAAAGTGTGTTAAGCTGACATAAGGTGGTGTCATAGGTTGGAAAACGGTCATTCCTCTCTTAATCTAGAAGTTTTGTCTATTGGTGAACCTGTCGTGAGCTACTTTCGTTGGGTTACGAAGCCGAGTTTGATCCTTATAGTTATCCATGTTCATATCATACTTCGACACATGTAATCTATTTTAGCTTACTTCAATGCAATGTAAGGTTACTTTGAAATAAGAAAGTGTGTTAAGCCGACATAAGGTGGTGTCATAGGTTGCAACACAGTCATTCTTTCCTAATCTAGAAGTTTTGTCTATAGGTGAACCCGTCGTGAGCTACTTTTGTTGAGTTATGAAGCCGAGTTTGATCCTTAGAGTTTTCTATGTTCATATCATGCTTCTACACATGTAATCTCTTTTAGCTTAGTTCAATGCAATGTAAAGTTACTTTGACATAAGAAAGTGTGTTAAGCCGACATAAGTTGCGTCAAAGGTTGGAACACGGTCATTCTTTCCTTAATCTAGAAATTTTGTCTATAGGTGAAACCGTCGTGAGCTACTTTCGTTGGGTTATGAAGTCGAGTTTGATCCTTAGAGCTTTCTGTGTTCATATCATGCTTCTACACATGTAATATCTTTTAGCTTAGTTCAATGCAATGTAAGGTTACTTTGACATAAGAAAGTGTGTTAAGCCGACATAAGGTGGTGTCAAAGGTTGGAACACGGTCATTCTTTCCTTAATCTAGAAATATTATATATAGGTGAACCCGTCTTGACCTACTTTCGTTGATTAATGGAGCCTAGTTTGATCCTTAGAGCTTTCCATGTTCATATCATGCTTCTACACATGTAATCTCTTTTAGCTTAGTTCAATGCAATGTAAGGTTACTTTGACATAAGAAAGTGTGTTAAGCTGACATAAGGTGGTGTCATAGGTTGGAAAACGATCATTCCTCTCTTAATCTAGAAGTTTTGTCTATTGGTGAACCTGTCGTGAGCTACTTTCGTTGGGTTACGAAGCCGAGTTTGATCCTTATAGTTATCCATGTTCATATCATACTTCTACACATGTAAACTATTTTAGCTTACTTCAATGCAATGTAAGGTTACTTTGAAATAAGAAAGTGTGTTAAGCTGACATAAGGTGGTGTCATAGGTTGCAACACAGTCATTCTTTCCTAATCTAGAAGTTTTGTCTATAGGTGAACCCGTCGTGAGCTACTTTCGTTGAGTTATGAAGCCGAGTTTGATCCTTAGAGTTTTCTAGGTTCATATCATGCTTCTACACATGTAATCTCTTTTAGCTTAGTTCAATGCATTGTAAGGTTACTTTTAAATAAGAAAGTGTGTTAAGCCGACATAAGTTGCGTCAAAGGTTGGAACACGGTCATTCTTTCCTTAATCTAGAAATTTTGTCTATAGGTGAAACCGTCGTGAGCTACTTTCGTTGGGTTATGAAGTCGAGTTTGATCCTTAGAGCTTTCTGTGTTCATATCATGCTTCTACACATGTAATATCTTTTAGCTTAGTTCAATGCAATGTAAGGTTACTTTGACATAAGAAAGTGTGTTAAGCCGACATAAGGTGGTGTCAAAGGTTGGAACACGGTCATTCTTTCCTTAATCTAGAAATATTATATATAGGTGAACCCGTCTTGACCTACTTTCGTTGATTAATGGAGCCGAGTTTGATCCTTAGAGCTTTCCATGTTCATATCATGCTTCTACACATGTAATCTCTTTTAGCTTAGTTCAATGCAATGTAAGGTTACTTTGACATAAGAAAGTGTGTTAAGCTGACATAAGGTGGTGTCATAGGTTGGAAAACGGTCGTTCCTCTCTTAATCTACAACTTTTGGCTATTGGTGAACCTGTCGTGAGCTACTTTCGTTGGGTTACGAAGCCGAGTTTGATCCTTATAGTTATCCATGTTCATATCATACTTCTACACATGTAATCTATTTTAGCTTACTTCAATGCAATGTAAGGTTACTTTGAAATAAGAAAGTGTGTTAAGCTGACATAAGGTGGTGTCATAGGTTGCAACACAGTCATTCTTTCCTAATCTAGAAGTTTTGTCTATAGGTGAACCCGTCGTGAGCTACTTTCGTTGAGTTATGAAGCCGAGTTTGATCCTTAGAGCTTTCTATGTTCATATCATGCTTCTACACATGTAATCTCTTTTAGCTTAATTCAATGCAATGTAAAGTTACTTTGACATAAGAAAGTGTGTTAAGCCGACATAAGGTGCTTCAAAGGTTGGAACACAGTCATTCTTTCCTTAATCTAGAAATTTTGTCTATAGGTGAACCCGTCGTGAGCTACTTTCGTTGGGTTATGAAGTCGAGTTTGATCCTTAGAGCTTTCTGTGTTCATATCATGCTTCTACATATGTAATATCTTTTAGCTTAGTTCAATGCAATGTAAGGTTACTTTGACATAAGAAAGTGTGTTAAGCCGACATAAGGTGGTGTCAAAGGTTGGAACACAGTCATTCTTTCCTTAATCTAGAAATATTATATATAGGTGAACCCGTCTTGACCTACTTTCGTTGATTAATGGAGCCTAGTTTGATCCTTAGAGCTTTCCATGTTCATATCAAGCTTCTACACATGTAATCTCTTTTAGCTTAGTTCAATGCAATGTAAGGTTACTTTGACATAAGAAAGTGTGTTAAGCTGACATAAGGTGGTGTCATAGGTTGGAAAACGATCATTCCTCTCTTAATCTAGAAGTTTTGTCTATTGGTGAACCTGTCGTGAGCTACTTTCGTTGGGTTACGAAGCCGAGTTTGATCCTTATAGTTATCCATGTTCATATCATACTTATACACATGTAATCTATTTTAGCTTACTTCAATGCAATGTAAGGTTACTTTGAAATAAGAAAGTGTGTTAAGCCGACATAAGGTGGTGTCATAGCTTGCAACACAGTCATTCTTTCCTAATCTAGAAGTTTTGTCTATAGGTGAACCCGTCGTGAGCTACTTTCGTTGGGTTATGAAGTCGAGTTTGATCCTTAGAGCTTTCTGTGTTCATATCATGCTTCTACATATGTAATATCTTTTAGCTTAGTTCAATGCAATGTAAGGTTACTTTGACATAAGAAAGTGTGTTAAGCCGACATAAGGTGGTGTCAAAGGTTGGAACACAGTCATTCTTTCCTTAATCTAGAAATATTATATATAGGTGAACCCGTCTTGACCTACTTTCGTTGATTAATGGAGCCTAGTTTGATCCTTAGAGCTTTCCATGTTCATATCATGCTTCTACACATGTAATCTCTTTTAGCTTAGTTCAATGCAATGTAAGGTTACTTTGACATAAGAAAGTGTGTTAAGCTGACATAAGGTGGTGTCATAGGTTGGAAAACGATCATTCCTCTCTTAATCTAGAAGTTTTGTCTATTGGTGAACCTGTCGTGAGCTACTTTCGTTGGGTTACGAAGCCGAGTTTGATCCTTATAGTTATCCATGTTCATATCATACTTCTACACATGTAATCTATTTTAGCTTACTTCAATGCAATGTAAGGTTACTTTGAAATAAGAAAGTGTGTTAAGCCGACATAAGGTGGTGTCATAGGTTGCAACACGGTCATTCTTTCCTAATCTAGAAGTTTTGTCTATAGGTGAACCCGTCGTGAGCTACTTTTGTTGAGTTATGAAGCCGAGTTTGATCCTTAGAGTTTTCTATGTTCATATCATGCTTCTACACATGTAATCTCTTTAAGCTTAGTTCAATGCAATGTAAAGTTACTTTGACATAAGAAAGTGTGTTAAGGCGACATAAGTTGCGTCAAAGGTTGGAACACGGTCATTCTTTCCTTAATCTAGAAATTTTGTCTATAGGTGAAACCGTCGTGAGCTACTTTCGTTGGGTTATGAAGTCGAGTTTGATCCTTAGAGCTTTCTGTGTTCATATCATGCTTCTACACATGTAATATCTTTTAGCTTAGTTCAATGCAATGTAAGGTTACTTTGACATAAGAAAGTGTGTTAAGCCGACATAAGGTGGTGTTAAAGGTTGGAACACGGTCATTTTTTCCTTAATCTAGAAATATTATATATAGGTGAACCCGTCTTGACCTACTTTCGTTGATTAATGGAGACGAGTTTGATCCTTAGAGCTTTCCATGTTCATATCATGCTTCTACACATGTAATCTCTTTTAGCTTAGTTCAATGCAATGTAAGGTTACTTTGATATAAGAAAGTGTGTTAAGCTGACATAAGGTGGTGTCATAGGTTGGAAAACGGTCGTTCCTCTCTTAATCTACAAGTTTTGGCTATTGGTGAACCTGTCGTGAGCTACTTTCGTTGGGTTACGAAGCCGAGTTTGATCCTTATAGTTATCCATGTTCATATCATACTTCTACACAAGTAATCTATTTTAGCTTACTTCAATGCAATGTAAGGTTACTTTGAAATAAGAAAGTGTGTTAAGCTGACATAAGGTGGTGTCATAGGTTGCAACACAGTCATTCTTTCCTAATCTAGAAGTTTTGTCTATAGGTGAACCCGTCGTGAGCTACTTTCGTTGAGTTATGAAGCCGAGTTTGATCCTTAGAGTTTTCTGGGTTCATATCATGCTTCTACACATGTAATCTCTTTTAGCTTAGTTCAATGCATTGTAAGGTTACTTTTAAATAAGAAAGTGTGTTAAGCCGACATAAGTTGCGTCAAAGGTTGGAACACGGTCATTCTTTCCTTAATCTAGAAATTTTGTCTATAGGTGAAACCGTCGTGAGCTACTTTCGTTGGGTTATGAAGTCGAGTTTGATCCTTAGAGCTTTCTGTGTTCATATCATGCTTCTACACATGTAATATCTTTTAGCTTAGTTCAATGCAATGTAAGGTTACTTTGACATAAGAAAGTGTGTTAAGCCGACATAAGGTGGTGTCAAAGGTTGGAACACGGTCATTCTTTCCTTAATCTAGAAATATTATATATAGGTGAACCCGTCTTGACCTACTTTCGTTGATTAATGGAGCCGAGTTTGATCCTTAGAGCTTTCCATGTTCATATCATGCTTCTACACATGTAATCTCTTTTAGCTTAGTTCAATGCAATGTAAGGTTACTTTGACATAAGAAAGTGTGTTAAGCTGACATAAGGTGGTGTCATAGGTTGGAAAACGGTCGTTCCTCTCTTAATCTACAAGTTTTGGCTATTGGTGAACCTGTCGTGAGCTACTTTCGTTGGGTTACGAAGCCGAGTTTGATCCTTATAGTTATCCATGTTCATATCATACTTCTACACATGTAATCTATTTTAGCTTACTTCAATGCAATGTAAGGTTACTTTGAAATAAGAAAGTGTGTTAAGCTGACATAAGGTGGTGTCATAGGTTGCAACACAGTCATTCTTTCCTAATCTAGAAGTTTTGTCTATAGGTGAACCCGTCGTGAGCTACTTTCGTTGAGTTATGAAGCCGAGTTTGATCCTTAGAGTTTTCTGGGTTCATATCATGCTTCTACACATGTAATCTCTTTTAGCTTAGTTCAATGCATTGTAAGGTTACTTTTAAATAAGAAAGTGTGTTAAGCCGACATAAGGTGGTGTCATAGGTTGGAACACATTCATTTTTTTCTAATCTAGAAGTTTTGTCTATAGGTGAACCCGTCGTTAGCTACTTTCGTTGAGTTTTGAAGCCGAGTGTGATCCTTAGAGCTATCCATGTTCATATCATACATGTAATATATTTTAGCTTAGTTCAATGCAATGTAAGGTTACTTTGACATAAGAAAGTGTGTTAAGCCGACATAAAGTGTGTCATAGGTTGGAAAACCGTCATTTTTCTCTTAATCTAGAAGTTTTGTCTATAGGTAAACCCGTCGTGAGCAACTTTTGTTGAGTTATGAAGCCGAGTTTGATCTTTAGAGCTTTCCATGTTCATATCATACTTCTACACATGTAATCTCTTTTACCTTAGATCAATGCAATGTAAGGTTACTTTGACATAAGAAAGTGTGTTAAGCCGACATAAGGTGCTGTCAAAGGTTGGAACACGGTCATTCTTTCTTTAATCTAGAAGTTTTGTCTATAGGTGAACCCGTCGTGAGCTACTTTCATTAAGTTATGAAGCTGAGTTTGATCCTTCGAGCTTTCCATGTTCATATCATACTTTTACACATGTAATCTATTTTAGCTTCCTTCAATGCAATGTAAATTTACTTTGACATAAGAAAGTGTGTTAAGCCGACATAAGGTGGTGTCAAAGGTTGGAACACGGTCATTCTTTCCTTAATCTAGAAATATTATATATAGGTGAACCCGTCTTGACCTACTTTCGTTGATTAATGGAGCCTAGTTTGATCCTTAGAGCTTTCCATGTTCATATCATGCTTCTACTTATGTAATCTCTTTTAGCTTAGTTCAATGCAATGTAAGGTTACTTTGACATAAGAAAGTGTGTTAAGCTGACATAAGGTGGTGTCATAGGTTGGAAAACGGTCATTCCCCTCTTAATCTAGAAGTTTTGTCTATTGGTGAACCTGTCGTGAGCTACTTTCGTTGGGTAACGAAGCCGAGTTTGATCCTAATAGTTATCCATGTCCATATCATACTTCTACACATGTAATCTATTTTAGCTTACTTCAATGCAATGTAAGGTTACTTTGAAATAAGAAAGTGTGTTAAGCCGACATAAGGTGGTGTCATAGGTTGCAACACAGTCATTCTTTCCTAATCTAGAAGTTTTGTCTATAGGTGAACCCGTCGTGAGCTACTTTCGTTGAGTTATGAAGCCGAGTTTGATCCTTAGAGTTTTCTATGTTCATATCATGCTTCTATACATGTAATCTCTTTTAGCTTAGTTCAATGCATTGTAAGGTTACTTTTAAATAAGAAAGTGTGTTAAGCCGACATAAGGTGGTGTCATAGGTTGGAACACATTCATTCTTTTCTAATCTAGAAGTTTTGTCTATAGGTGAACCCGTCGTGAGCTACTTTCGTTGAGTTTTGAAGCCGAGTGTGATCCTTAGAGCTATCCATGTTCATATCATACATGTAATATATTTTAGCTTAGTTCAATGCAATGTAAGGTTACTTTGACATAAGAAAGTGTGTTAAGCCGACATAAGGTGTGTCATAGGTTGGAAAACCGTCATTTTTCTCTTAATCTAGAAGTTTTGTCTATAGGTAAACCCGTCGTAAGCAACTTTTGTTGAGTTATGAAGCCGAGTTTGATCTTTAGAGCTTTCCATGTTCATATCATACTTCTACACATGTAATCTCTTTTACCTTAGTTCAATGCAATGTAAGGTTACTTTGACATAAGAAAGTGTGTTAAGCCGACATAAGGTGGTGTCAAAGGTTGGAACACGGTCATTCTTTCCTTAATCTAGAAGTTTTGTCTATAGGTGAACCCGTCGTGAGCTACTTTCGTTAAGTTATGAAGCTGAGTTTGATTTTTCGAGCTTACCATGTTCATATCATACTTTTACACATGTAATCTATTTTAGCTTACTTCAATGCAATGTAAATTTACTTTGACATAAGAAAGTGTGTTAAGCCGACATAAGGTGGTGTCAAAGGTTGGAACACGGTCATTCTTTCCCTAATCTAGAAATACTATATATAGGTGAACCCGTCTTGACCTACTTTCGTTGATTAATGGAGCCTAGTTTGATCCTTAGAGCTTTCCATGTTCATATCATGCTTCTACACACGTATTCTCTTTTAGCTTACTTCAATGCAATGTAAGGTTACTTTGACATAAGAAAGTGTGTTAAGCTGACATAAGGTGGTGTCATAGGTTGGAAAACGGTCATTCCTCTCTTAATCTAGAAGTTTTGTCTATTGGTGAACCTGTCGTGAGCTACTTTCGTTGGGAAACGAAGCCGAGTTTGATCCTTATAGTTATCCATGTTCATATCATACTTCTACACATGTAATCTATTTTAGCTTACTTCAATGCAATGTAAGGTTACTTTGACATAAGAAAGTGTGTTAAGCCGACATAAGGTGTGTCATAGGTTGCAACACAGTCATTCTTTCTTAATCTAGAAGTTTTGTCTATAGGTAAACCCGTCGTGAACAACTTTTGTTGAGTTATGAACCCGAGTTTGATCTTTAGAGCTTTCCATGTTCATATCATACTTCTACACATGTAATCTCTTTTACCTTAGTTCAATGCAATGTAAGGTTACTTTGACATAAGAAAGTGTGTTAAGCCGACATAAGGTGGTGTCAAAGGTTGGAACACGGTCATTCTTTCCTTAATCTAGAAGTTTTGTCTATAGGTGAACCCGTCGTGAGCTACTTTCGTTAAGTTATGAAGCTGAGTTTGATTTTTCGAGCTTACCATGTTCATATCATACTTTTACACATGTAATCTATTTTAGCTTACTTCAATGCAATGTAAATTTACTTTGACATAAGAAAGTGTGTTAAGCCGACATAAGGTGGTGTCAAAGGTTGGAACACGGTCATTCTTTCCTTAATCTAGAAATATTATATATAGGTGAACCCGACTTGACCTACTTTCGTTGATTAATGGAGCCTAGTTTGATCCTTAGAGCTTTCCATGTTCATATCATGCTTCTACACATGTAATCTCTTTTAGCTTAGTTCAATGCAATGTAAGGTTACTTTGACATAAGAAAGTGTGTTAAGCTGACATAAGGTGGTGTTATAGGTTGGAAAACGGTCATTCCTCTCTTAATCTACAAGTTTTGGCTATTGGTGAACCTGTCGTGAGCTACTTTCGTTGGGTTACGAAGCCGAGTTTGATCCTTATAGTTATCCATGTTCATATCATACTTCTACACATGTAATCTATTTTAGCTTACTTCAATGCAATGTAAGGTTACTTTGAAATAAGAAAGTGTGTTAAGCCGACATAAGGTGGTGTCATAGGTTGCAACACAGTCATTCTTTCCTAATCTAGAAGTTTTGTCTATAGGTGAACCCGTCGTGAGCTACTTTCGTTGAGTTATGAAGCCGAGTTTGATCCTTAGAGTTTTCCATGTTCATATCATGCTTCTACACATGTAATCTCTTTTAGCTTAGTTCAATGCATTGTAAGGTTACTTTTAAATAAGAAAGTGTGTTAAGCCGACATAAGGTGGTGTCATAGGTGGGAACACATTTATTCTTTTCTAATCTAGAAGTTTTATCTATAGGTGAACCCGTCGTGAGCTACTTTCGTTGAGTTTTGAAGCCGAGTGTGATCCTTAGAGCTATCCATGTTCATATCATACATGTAATATATTTTAGCTTAGTTCAATGCAATCTAAGGTTACTTTGACATAAGAAAGTGTGTTAAGCCGACATAAGGTGTGTCATAGGTTGGAAAACCGTCATTATTCTCTTAATCTAGAAGTTTTGTCTATAGGTAAACCCGTCGTGAGCAACTTTTGTTGAGTTATGAAGCCGAGTTTGATCTTTAGAGCTTTCCATGTTCATATCATACTTCTACACATGTAATCTCTTTTACCTTAGTTCAATGCAATGTAAGGTTACTTTGACATAAGAAAGTGTGTTAAGCCGACATAAGGTGGTGTCAAAGGTTGGAACACGGTCATTCTTTCCTTAATCTAGAAGTTTTGTCTATAGGTGAACCCGTCGTGAGCTACTTTCGTTAAGTTATGAAGCTGAGTTTGATTTTTCGAGCTTACCATGTTCATATCATACTTTTACACATGTAATCTATTTTAGCTTACTTCAATGCAATGTAAATTTACTTTGACATAAGAAAGTGTGTTAAGCCGACATAAGGTGGTGTCAAAGGTTGGAACACGGTCATTCTTTCCCTAATCTAGAAATACTATATATAGGTGAACCCGTCTTGACCTACTTTCGTTGATTAATGGAGCCTAGTTTGATCCTTAGAGCTTTCCATGTTCATATCATGCTTCTACACACGTAATCTCTTTTAGCTTACTTCAATGCAATGTAAGGTTACTTTGACATAAGAAAGTGTGTTAAGCTGTCATAAGGTGGTGTCATAGGTTGGAAAACGGTCATTCCTCTCTTAATCTAGAAGTTTTGTCTATTGGTGAACCTGTCGTGAGCTACTTTCGTTGGGTAACGAAGCCGAGTTTGATCCTAATAGTTATCCATGTTCATATCATACTTCTACACATGTAATCTATTTTAGCTTACTTCAATGCAATGTAAGGTTACTTTGAAATAAGAAAGTGTGTTAAGCCGACATAAGGTGGTGTCATAGGTTGCAACACAGTCATTCTTTCCTAATCTAGAAGTTTTGTCTATAAGTGAACCCGTCGTGAGCTACTTTCGTTGAGTTATGAAGCCGAGTTTGATCCTTAGAGTTTTCTATGTTCATATCATGCTTCTATACATGTAATCTCTTTTAGCTTAGTTCAATGCATTGTAAGGTTACTTTTAAATAAGAAAGTGTGTTAAGCCGACATAAGGTGGTGTCATAGGTTGGAACACATTCATTCTTTTCTAATCTAGAAGTTTTGTCTATAGGTGAACCCGTCGTGAGCTACTTTCGTTGAGTTTTGAAGCCGAGTGTGATCCTTAGAGCTATCCATGTTCATATCATACATGTAATATATTTTAGCTTAGTTCAATGCAATGTAAGGTTACTTTGACATAAGAAAGTGTGTTAAGCCGACATAAGGTGTGTCATAGGTTGGAAAACCGTCATTTTTCTCTTAATCTAGAAGTTTTGTCTATAGGTAAACCCGTCGTAAGCAACTTTTGTTGAGTTATGAAGCCGAGTTTGATCTTTAGAGCTTTCCATGTTCATATCATACTTCTACACATGTAATCTCTTTTACCTTAGTTCAATGCAATGTAAGGTTACTTTGACATAAGAAAGTGTGTTAAGCCGACATAAGGTGGTGTCAAAGGTTGGAACACGGTCATTCTTTCCTTAATCTAGAAGTTTTGTCTATAGGTGAACCCGTCGTGAGCTACTTTCGTTAAGTTATGAAGCTGAGTTTGATTTTTCGAGCTTACCATGTTCATATCATACTTTTACACATGTAATCTATTTTAGCTTACTTCAATGCAATGTAAATTTACTTTGACATAAGAAAGTGTGTTAAGCCGACATAAGGTGGTGTCAAAGGTTGGAACACGGTCATTCTTTCCCTAATCTAGAAATACTATATATAGGTGAACCCGTCTTGACCTACTTTCGTTGATTAATGGAGCCTAGTTTGATCCTTAGAGCTTTCCATGTTCATATCATGCTTCTACACACGTATTCTCTTTTAGCTTACTTCAATGCAATGTAAGGTTACTTTGACATAAGAAAGTGTGTTAAGCTGACATAAGGTGGTGTCATAGGTTGGAAAACGGTCATTCCTCTCTTAATCTAGAAGTTTTGTCTATTGGTGAACCTGTCGTGAGCTACTTTCGTTGGGAAACGAAGCCGAGTTTGATCCTTATAGTTATCCATGTTCATATCATACTTCTACACATGTAATCTATTTTAGCTTACTTCAATGCAATGTAAGGTTACTTTGACATAAGAAAGTGTGTTAAGCCGACATAAGGTGTGTCATAGGTTGCAACACAGTCATTCTTTCTTAATCTAGAAGTTTTGTCTATAGGTAAACCCGTCGTGAACAACTTTTGTTGAGTTATGAACCCGAGTTTGATCTTTAGAGCTTTCCATGTTCATATCATACTTCTACACATGTAATCTCTTTTACCTTAGTTCAATGCAATGTAAGGTTACTTTGACATAAGAAAGTGTGTTAAGCCGACATAAGGTGGTGTCAAAGGTTGGAACACGGTCATTCTTTCCTTAATCTAGAAGTTTTGTCTATAGGTGAACCCGTCGTGAGCTACTTTCGTTAAGTTATGAAGCTGAGTTTGATTTTTCGAGCTTACCATGTTCATATCATACTTTTACACATGTAATCTATTTTAGCTTACTTCAATGCAATGTAAATTTACTTTGACATAAGAAAGTGTGTTAAGCCGACATAAGGTGGTGTCAAAGGTTGGAACACGGTCATTCTTTCCTTAATCTAGAAGTTTTGTCTATAGGTGAACCCGTCGTGAGCTACTTTCGTTAAGTTATGAAGCTGAGTTTGATTTTTCGAGCTTACCATGTTCATATCATACTTTTACACATGTAATCTATTTTAGCTTACTTCAATGCAATGTAAATTTACTTTGACATAAGAAAGTGTGTTAAGCCGACATAAGGTGGTGTCAAAGGTTGGAACACGGTCATTCTTTCCTTAATCTAGAAATATTATATATAGGTGAACCCGACTTGACCTACTTTCGTTGATTAATGGAGCCTAGTTTGATCCTTAGAGCTTTCCATGTTCATATCATGCTTCTACACATGTAATCTCTTTTAGCTTAGTTCAATGCAATGTAAGGTTACTTTGACATAAGAAAGTGTGTTAAGCTGACATAAGGTGGTGTTATAGGTTGGAAAACGGTCATTCCTCTCTTAATCTAGAAGTTTTGTCTATAGGTGAACCCGTCGTGAGCTACTTTCGTTAAGTTATGAAGCTGAGTTTGATCCTTCGAGCTATCCATGTTCATATCATACTTTTACACATGTAATCTATTTTAGCTTACTTTAATGCAATGTAAATTTACTTTGACATAAGAAAGTGTGTTAAGCCGACATAAGGTGGTGTCAAAGGTTGGAACACGGTCATTCTTTCCTTAATCTTAAAGTTTTGTCTATAGGTGAACCCGTCGTGAGCTACTTTCGTTGAGTTATGAAGCCGAGTTTGATCCTTAGAGTTTTCCATGTTCATATCATGCTTCTACACATGTAATCTCTTTTAGCTTAGTTCAATGCATTGTAAGGTTACTTTTAAATAAGAAAGTGTGTTAAGCCGACATAAGGTGGTGTCATAGGTTGGAACACATTTATTCTTTTCTAATCTAGAAGTTTTATCTATAGGTGAACCCGTCGTGAGCTACTTTCGTTGAGTTTTGAAGCCGAGTGTGATCCTTAGAGCTATCCATGTTCATATCATACATGTAATATATTTTAGCTTAGTTCAATGCAATCTAAGGTTACTTTGACATAAGAAAGTGTGTTAAGCCGACATAAGGTGTGTCATAGGTTGGAAAACCGTCATTATTCTCTTAATCTAGAAGTTTTGTCTATAGGTAAACCCGTCGTGAGCAACTTTTGTTGAGTTATGAAGCCGAGTTTGATCTTTAGAGCTTTCCATGTTCATATCATACTTCTACACATGTAATCTCTTTTACCTTAGTTCAATGCAATGTAAGGTTACTTTGACATAAGAAAGTGTGTTAAGCCGACATAAGGTGGTGTCAAAGGTTGGAACACGGTCATTCTTTCCTTAATCTAGAAGTTTTGTCTATAGGTGAACCCGTCGTGAGCTACTTTCGTTAAGTTATGAAGCTGAGTTTGATTTTTCGAGCTTACCATGTTCATATCATACTTTTACACATGTAATCTATTTTAGCTTACTTCAATGCAATGTAAATTTACTTTGACATAAGAAAGTGTGTTAAGCCGACATAAGGTGGTGTCAAAGGTTGGAACACGGTCATTCTTTCCCTAATCTAGAAATACTATATATAGGTGAACCCGTCTTGACCTACTTTCGTTGATTAATGGAGCCTAGTTTGATCCTTAGAGCTTTCCATGTTCATATCATGCTTCTACACACGTAATCTCTTTTAGCTTACTTCAATGCAATGTAAGGTTACTTTGACATAAGAAAGTGTGTTAAGCTGTCATAAGGTGGTGTCATAGGTTGGAAAACGGTCATTCCTCTCTTAATCTAGAAGTTTTGTCTATTGGTGAACCTGTCGTGAGCTACTTTCGTTGGGAAACGAAGCCGAGTTTGATCCTTATAGTTATCCATGTTCATATCATACTTCTACACATGTAATCTATTTTAGCTTACTTCAATGCAATGTAAGGTTACTTTGAAATAAGAAAGTGTGTTAAGCCTACATAAGGTGGTGTCATAGGTTGCAACACAGTCATTCTTTCCTAATCTAGAAGTTTTTTCTATAGGTGAACCCGTCGTGAGCTACTTTCGTTGAGTTATGAAGCCGAGTTTGATCCTTAGAGTTTTCTATGTTCATATCATGCTTCTATACATGTAATCTCTTTTAGCTTAGTTCAATGCATTGTAAGGTTACTTTTAAATAAGAAAGTGTGTTAAGCCGACATAAGGTGGTGTCATAGGTTGGAACACATTCATTCTTTTCTAATCTAGAAGTTTTGTCTATAGGTGAACCCGTCGTGAGCTACTTTCGTTGAGTTTTGAAGCCGAGTGTGATCCTTAGAGCTATCCATGTTCATATCATACATGTAATATATTTTAGCTTAGTTCAATGCAATGTAAGGTTACTTTGACATAAGAAAGTGTGTTAAGCCGACATAAGGTGTGTCATAGGTTGGAAAACCGTCATTTTTCTCTTAATCTAGAAGTTTTGTCTATAGGTAAACCCGTCGTGAGCAACTTTTGTTGAGTTATGAAGCCGAGTTTGATCTTTAGAGCTTTCCATGTTCATATCATACTTCTACACATGTAATCTCTTTTACCTTAGTTCAATGCAATGTAAGGTTACTTTGACATAAGAAAGTGTGTTAAGCCGACATAAAGTGGTGTCAAAGGTTGGAACACGGTCATTCTTTCCTTAATCTAGAAGTTTTGTCTATAGGTGAACCCGTCGTGAGCTACTTTCGTTAAGTAATGAAGCTGAGTTTGATTTTTCGAGCTTACCATGTTCATATCATACTTTTACACATGTAATCTATTTTAGCTTACTTCAATGCAATGTAAATTTACTTTGACATAAGAAAGTGTGTTAAGCCGACATAAGGTGGTGTCAAAGGTTGGAACACGGTCATTCTTTCCTTAATCTAAAAGTTTTGTCTATAGGTGAACCCGTCGTGAGCTACTTTCGTTGAGTTATGAAGCCGAGTTTGATCCTTAGAGCTTTCTATGTTCATATCATGCTTCTACACATGTAATCTCTTTTAGCTTAATTCAATGCAATGTAAGGTTACTTTGAAATAAGAAAGTGTGTTAAGCCGACATAAGGTGGTGTCATAGGTTGGAACACAGTCATTCTTTCCTAATCTAGAAGTTTTGTCTATAGGTGAACCCGTCGTGAGCTACTTTCGTTGAGTTATGAAGCCGAGTTTGATCCTTAGAGTTTTCTATGTTCATATCATGCTTCTATACATGTAATCTCTTTTAGCTTAGTTCAATGCATTGTAAGGTTACTTTTAAATAAGAAAGTGTGTTAAGCCGACATAAGGTGGTGTCATAGGTTGGAACACATTCATTCTTTTCTAATCTAGAAGTTTTGTCTATAGGTGAACCCGTCGTGAGCTACTTTCGTTGAGTTTTGAAGCCGAGTGTGATCCTTAGAGCTATCCGTGTTCATATCATACATGTAATATATTTTAGCTTAGTTCAATGCAATGTAAGGTTACTTTGACATAAGAAAGTGTGTTAAGCAGACATAAGGTGTGTCATAGGTTGGAAAACCGTCATTTTTCTCTTAATCTAGAAGTTTTGTCTATAGGTAAACCCGTCGTGAGCAACTTTTGTTGAGTTATGAAGCCGAGTTTGATCTGTAGAGTTTTCCATGTTCATATCATACTTCTACACATGTAATCTCTTTTACCTTAGTTCAGTGCAATGTAACGTTACTTTGACATACGAAAGTGTGTTAAGCCGACATAAGGTGGTGTCAAAGGTTGGAACACGGTCATTCATTCCTTAATCTAGAAGTTTTGTCTATAGGTGAACCCGTCGTGAGCTACTTTCGTTAAGTTATGAAGCTGAGTTTGATCCTTCGAGCTATCCATGTTCATATCATACTTTTACACATGTAATCTATTTTAGCTTACTTTAATGCAATGTAAATTTACTTTGACATAAGAAAGTGTGTTAAGCCGACATAAGGTGGTGTCAAAGGTTGGAACACGGTCATTCTTTCCTTAATCTTAAAGTTTTGTCTATAGGTGAACCCGTCGTGAGCTACTTTCGTTGAGTTATGAAGCCGAGTTTGATCCTTAGAGTTTTCTATGTTCATATCATGCTTCTACACATGTAATCTCTTTTAGCTTAGTTCAATGCAATGTAAGGTTACTTTTAAATAAGAAAGTGTGTTAAGCCGACATAAGGTGGTGTCATAGGTTGGAACACATTCATTCTTTTCTAATCTAGAAGTTTTGTCTATAGGTGAACCCGGCGTGAGCTACTTTTGTTGAGTTATGAAGCCGAGTTTGATCTTTAGAGCTTTCCATGTTCATATCATACTTCTACACATGTAATCTCTTTTAGCTTACTTCAATGCAATGTAAAGTTACTTTGACATAAGAAAGTGTGTTAAGCCGACATAAGGTGGTGTCAAAGGTTGGAACACGGCCATTCTTTCCTTAATCTTAAAGTTTTGTCTATAGGTGAACCCGTCGTGAGCTACTTTCGTTGGGTTATGAAGTCGAGTTTGATCCTTAGAGCTTTCTGTGTTCATATCATCTTCTACATATGTAATATCTTTTAGCTTAGTTCAATGCAATGTAAGGTTACTTTGACATAAGAAAGTGTGTTAAGCCGACATAAGGTGGTGTCAAAGGTTGGAACACGGTCATTCTTTCCTTAATCTAGAAATATTATATATAGGTGAACCCGTCTTGACCTACTTTCGTTGATTAATGGAACCTAGTTTGATCCTTAGAGCTTTCCATGTTCATATCATGCTTCTACACATGTAATCTCTTTTAGCTTAGTTCAATGCAATGTAAGGTTACTTTGACATAAGAAAGTGTGTTAAGCTGACATAAGGTGGTGTCATAGGTTGGAAAACGGTCATTCCTCTCTTAATCTAGAAGTTTTGTCTATTGGTGAACCTGTCGTGAGCTACTTTCGTTGGGTTACGAAGCCGAGTTTGATCCTTATAGTTATCCATGTTCATATCATACTTCTACACATGTAATCTATTTTAGCTTACTTCAATGCAATGTAAGGTTACTTTGAAATAAGAAAGTGTGTTAAGCCGACATAAGGTGGTGTCATAGGTTGCAACACAGTCATTCTTTCCTAATCTAGAAGTTTTGTCTATAGGTGAACCCGTCGTGAGCTACTTTCATTTGGTTATGAAGCCGAGTTTGATCCTTAGAGTTTTCGATGTTCATATCATGCTTCTACACATGTAATCTCTTTTAGCTTAGTTCAATGCATTGTAAGGTTACTTTTAAATAAGAAAGTGTTTTAAGCCGACATAAGGTGGTATCATAGGTTGGAACACATTCATTCTTTTCTAATCTAGAAGTTTTGTCTATAGGTGAACCCGTCGTGAGCTACTTTCGTTGAGTTTTGAAGCCGAGTGTTATCCTTAGAGCTATCCATGTTCATATCATACATGTAATATATTTTAGCTTAGTTCAATGCGTTACTTTGACATAAGAAAGTGTGTTAAGCCGACATAAGGTGTGTCATAGGTTGGAAAGTCGTCATTTTTCTCTTAATCTAGAAGTTTTGTCTATAGGTAAACCCGTCGTGAGCAACTTTTGTTGAGTTATGAAGCCGAATTTGATCTTTAGAGCTTTTCATGTTCATATCATACTTCTACACATGTAATCTCTTTTACCTTAGTTCAAAGCAATGTAAGGTTACTTTGACATAAGAAAGTGTGTTAAGCCGACATAAGGTGGTGTCAAAGGTTGGAACACGGTCATTCTTTCCTTAATCTAGAAGTTTTGTCTATAGGTGAACCCATCGTGAGCTACTTTCGTTAAGTTATGAAGCTGAGTTTGATCCTTCGAGCTATCCATGTTCATATCATACTTTTACACATGTAATCTATTTTAGCTTACTTTAATGCAATGTAAATTTACTTTGACATAAGAAAGTGTGTTAAGCCGACATAAGGTGGTGTCAAAGGTTGGAACACGGTCATTCTTTCCTTAATCTTAAAGTTTTGTCTATAGGTGAACCCGTCGTGAGCTACTTTCGTTGAGTTATGAAGCCGAGTTTGATCCTTAGAGTTTTCTATGTTCATATCATGCTTCTACACATGTAATCTCTTTTAGCTTAGTTCAATGCAATGTAAGGTTACTTTTAAATAAGAAAGTGTGTTAAGCCGACATAAGGTGGTGTCATAGGTTGGAACACATTCATTCTTTTCTAATCTAGAAGTTTTGTCTATAGGTGAACCCGGCGTGAGCTACTTTTGTTGAGTTATGAAGCCGAGTTTGATCTTTAGAGCTTTCCATGTTCATATCATACTTCTACACATGTAATCTCTTTTAGCTTACTTCAATGCAATGTAAAGTTACTTTGACATAAGAAAGTGTGTTAAGCCGATATAAGGTGGTGTCAAAGGTTGGAACACGGTCATTCTTTCCTTAATCTTAAAGTTTTGTCTATAGGTGAACCCGTCGTGAGCTACTTTCGTTGGGTTATGAAGTCGAGTTTGATCCTTAGAGCTTTCTGTGTTCATATCATCTTCTACATATGTAATATCTTTTAGCTTAGTTCAATGCAATGTAAGGTTACTTTGACATAAGAAAGTGTGTTAAGCCGACATAAGGTGGTGTCAAAGGTTGGAACACGGTCATTCTTTCCTTAATCTAGAAATATTATATATAGGTGAACCCGTCTTGACCTACTTTCGTTGATTAATGGAGCCTAGTTTGATCCTTAGAGCTTTCCATGTTCATATCATGCTTCTACACATGTAATCTCTTTTAGCTTAGTTCAATGCAATGTAAGGTTACTTTGACATAAGAAAGTGTGTTAAGCTGACATAAGGTGGTGTCATAGGTTGGAAAACGGTCATTCCTCTCTTAATCTAGAAGTTTTGTCTATTGGTGAACCTGTCGTGAGCTACTTTCGTTGGGTAACGAAGCCGAGTTTGATCCTTATAGTTATCCATGTTCATATCATACTTCTACACATGTAATCTATTTTAGCTTACTTCAATGCAATGTAAGGTTACTTTGAAATAAGAAAGTGTGTTAAGCCGACATAAGGTGGTGTCATAGGTTGCAACACAGTCATTCTTTCCTAATCTAGAAGTTTTGTCTATAGGTGAACCCGTCGTGAGCTACTTTCATTGGGTTATGAAGCCGAGTTTGATCCTTAGAGTTTTCTATGTTCATATCATGCTTCTATACATGTAATCTCTTTTAGCTTAGTTCAATGCATTGTAAGGTTACTTTTAAATAAGAAAGTGTGTTAAGCCGACATAAGGTGGTGTCATAGGTTGGAACACATTCATTCTTTTCTAATCTAGAAGTTTTGTCTATAGGTGAACCCGTCGTGAGCTACTTTCGTTGAGTTTTGAAGCCGAGTGTGATCCTTAGAGCTATCCATGTTCATATCATACATGTAATATATTTTAGCTTAGTTCAATGCAATGTAAGGTTACTTTGACATAAGAAAGTGTGTTAAGCAGACATAAGGTGTGTCATAGGTTGGAAAACCGTCATTTTTCTCTTAATCTAGAAGTTTTGTCTATAGGTAAACCCGTCGTGAGCAACTTTTGTTGAGTTATGAAGCCGAGTTTGATCTGTAGAGTTTTCCATGTTCATATCATACTTCTACACATGTAATCTCTTTTACCTTAGTTCAGTGCAATGTAACGTTACTTTGACATAAGAAAGTGTGTTAAGCCGACATAAGGTGGTGTCAAAGGTTGGAACACGGTCATTCTTTCCTTAATCTAGAAGTTTTGTCTATAGGTGAACCCGTCGTGAGCTACTTTCGTTAAGTTATGAAGCTGAGTTTGATTTTTCGAGCTTACCATGTTCATATCATACTTTTACACATGTAATCTATTTTAGCTTACTTCAATGCAATGTAAATTTACTTTGACATAAGAAAGTGTGTTAAGCCGACATAAGGTGGTGTCAAAGGTTGGAACACGGTCATTCTTTCCCTAATCTAGAAATACTATATATAGGTGAACCCGTCTTGACCTACTTTCGTTGATTAATGGAGCCTAGTTTGATCCTTAGAGCTTTCCATGTTCATATCATGCTTCTACACACGTAATCTCTTTTAGCTTACTTCAATGCAATGTAAGGTTACTTTGACATAAGAAAGTGTGTTAAGCTGTCATAAGGTGTGTCATAGGTTGGAAAACCGTCATTTTTCTCTTAATCTAGAAGTTTTGTCTATAGGTAAACCCGTCGTGAGCAACTTTTGTTGAGTTATGAAGCCGAGTTTGATCTGTAGAGTTTTCCATGTTCATATCATACTTCTACACATGTAATCTCTTTTAGCTTAGTTCAATGCAATGTAAGGTTACTTTTAAATAAGAAAGTGTGTTAAGCCGACATAAGGTGGTGTCATAGGTTGGAACACATTCATTCTTTTCTAATCTAGAAGTTTTGTCTATAGGTGAACCCGGCGTGAGCTACTTTTGTTGAGTTATGAAGCCGAGTTTGATCTTTAGAGCTTTCCATGTTCATATCATACTTCTACACATGTAATCTCTTTTAGCTTACTTCAATGCAATGTAAAGTTACTTTGACATAAGAAAGTGTGTTAAGCCAATATAAGGTGGTGTCAAAGGTTGGAACACGGTCATTCTTTCCTTAATCTTAAAGTTTTGTCTATAGGTGAACCCGTCGTGAGCTACTTTCGTTGGGTTATGAAGTCGAGTTTGATCCTTAGAGCTTTCTGTGTTCATATCATCTTCTACATATGTAATATCTTTTAGCTTAGTTCAATGCAATGTAAGGTTACTTTGACATAAGAAAGTGTGTTAAGCCGACATAAGGTGGTGTCAAAGGTTGGAACACGGTCATTCTTTCCTTAATCTAGAAATATTATATATAGGTGAACCCGTCTTGACCTACTTTCGTTGATTAATGGAGCCTAGTTTGATCCTTAGAGCTTTCCATGTTCATATCATGCTTCTACACATGTAATCTCTTTTAGCTTAGTTCAATGCAATGTAAGGTTACTTTGACATAAGAATGTGTGTTAAGCTGACATAAGGTGGTGTCATAGGTTGGAAAACGGTCATTCCTCTCTTAATCTAGAAGTTTTGTCTATTGGTGAACCTGTCGTGAGCTACTTTCGTTGGGTAACGAAGCCGAGTTTGATCCTTATAGTTATCCATGTTCATATCATACTTCTACACATGTAATCTATTTTAGCTTACTTCAATGCAATGTAAGGTTACTTTTAAATAAGAAAGTGTGTTAAGCCGACATAAGGTGGTGTCATAGGTTGCAACACAGTCATTCTTTCCTAATCTAGAAGTTTTGTCTATAGGTGAACCCGTCGTGAGCTACTTTCATTGGGTTATGAAGCCGAGTTTGATCCTTAGAGTTTTCTATGTTCATATCATGCTTCTATACATGTAATCTCTTTTAGCTTAGTTCAATGCATTGTAAGGTTACTTTTAAATAAGAAAGTGTGTTAAGCCGACATAAGGTGGTGTCATAGGTTGGAACACATTCATTCTTTTCTAATCTAGAAGTTTTGTCTATAGGTGAACCCGTCGTGAGCTACTTTCGTTGAGTTTTGAAGCCGAGTGTGATCCTTAGAGCTATCCATGTTCATATCATACATGTAATATATTTTAGCTTAGTTCAATGCAATGTAAGGTTACTTTGACATAAGAAAGTGTGTTAAGCAGACATAAGGTGTGTCATAGGTTGGAAAACCGTCATTTTTCTCTTAATCTAGAAGTTTTGTCTATAGGTAAACCCGTCGTGAGCAACTTTTGTTGAGTTATGAAGCCGAGTTTGATCTGTAGAGTTTTCCATGTTCATATCATACTTCTACACATGTAATCTCTTTTACCTTAGTTCAGTGCAATGTAACGTTACTTTGACATAAGAAAGTGTGTTAAGCCGACATAAGGTGGTGTCAAAGGTTGGAACACGGTCATTCTTTCCTTAATCTAGAAGTTTTGTCTATAGGTGAACCCGTCGTGAGCTACTTTCGTTAAGTTATGAAGCTGAGTTTGATTTTTCGAGCTTACCATGTTCATATCATACTTTTACACATGTAATCTATTTTAGCTTACTTCAATGCAATGTAAATTTACTTTGACATAAGAAAGTGTGTTAAGCCGACATAAGGTGGTGTCAAAGGTTGGAACACGGTCATTCTTTCCCTAATCTAGAAATACTATATATAGGTGAACCCGTCTTGACCTACTTTCGTTGATTAATGGAGCCTAGTTTGATCCTTAGAGCTTTCCATGTTCATATCATGCTTCTACACACGTAATCTCTTTTAGCTTACTTCAATGCAATGTAAGGTTACTTTGACATAAGAAAGTGTGTTAAGCTGTCATAAGGTGGTGTCATAGGTTGGAAAACGGTCATTCCTCTCTTAATCTAGAAGTTTTGTCTATTGGTGAACCTGTCGTGAGCTACTTTCGTTGGGAAACGAAGCCGAGTT
Organism: Lepidium didymum; assembly: GCA_963920545.1. Taxonomy (NCBI): domain Eukaryota; kingdom Viridiplantae; phylum Streptophyta; class Magnoliopsida; order Brassicales; family Brassicaceae; genus Lepidium; species Lepidium didymum. The sequence goes on along the minus strand of OY986992.1, from coordinate 12,022,473 downwards.
TGATCCTTATAGTTATCCATGTTCATATCATACTTCTACACATGTAATCTATTTTAGCTTACTTCAATGCAATGTAAGGTTACTTTGAAATAAGAAAGTGTGTTAAGCCTACATAAGGTGGTGTCATAGGTTGCAACACAGTCATTCTTTCCTAATCTAGAAGTTTTTTCTATAGGTGAACCCGTCGTGAGCTACTTTCGTTGAGTTATGAAGCCGAGTTTGATCCTTAGAGTTTTCTATGTTCATATCATGCTTCTATACATGTAATCTCTTTTAGCTTAGTTCAATGCATTGTAAGGTTACTTTTAAATAAGAAAGTGTGTTAAGCCGACATAAGGTGGTGTCATAGGTTGGAACACATTCATTCTTTTCTAATCTAGAAGTTTTGTCTATAGGTGAACCCGTCGTGAGCTACTTTCGTTGAGTTTTGAAGCCGAGTGTGATCCTTAGAGCTATCCATGTTCATATCATACATGTAATATATTTTAGCTTAGTTCAATGCAATGTAAGGTTACTTTGACATAAGAATGTGTGTTAAGCCGACATAAGGTGTGTCATAGGTTGGAAAACCGTCATTTTTCTCTTAATCTAGAAGTTTTGTCTATAGGTAAACCCGTCGTGAGCAACTTTTGTTGAGTTATGAAGCCGAGTTTGATCTTTAGAGCTTTCCATGTTCATATCATACTTCTACACATGTAATCTCTTTTACCTTAGTTCAATGCAATGTAAGGTTACTTTGACATAAGAAAGTGTGTTAAGCCGACATAAAGTGGTGTCAAAGGTTGGAACACGGTCATTCTTTCCTTAATCTAGAAGTTTTGTCTATAGGTGAACCCGTCGTGAGCTACTTTCGTTAAGTTATGAAGCTGAGTTTGATTTTTCGAGCTTACCATGTTCATATCATACTTTTACACATGTAATCTATTTTAGCTTACTTCAATGCAATGTAAATTTACTTTGACATAAGAAAGTGTGTTAAGCCGACATAAGGTGGTGTCAAAGGTTGGAACACGGTCATTCTTTCCTTAATCTAAAAGTTTTGTCTATAGGTGAACCCGTCGTGAGCTACTTTCGTTGAGTTATGAAGCCGAGTTTGATCCTTAGAGCTTTCTATGTTCATATCATGCTTCTACACATGTAATCTCTTTTAGCTTAATTCAATGCAATGTAAGGTTACTTTGAAATAAGAAAGTGTGTTAAGCCGACATAAGGTGGTGTCATAGGTTGGAACACAGTCATTCTTTCCTAATCTAGAAGTTTTGTCTATAGGTGAACCCGTCGTGAGCTACTTTCGTTGAGTTATAAAGCCGAGTTTGATCCTTAGAGTTTTCTATGTTCATATCATGCTTCTATACATGTAATCTCTTTTAGCTTAGTTCAATGCATTGTAAGGTTACTTTTAAATAAGAAAGTGTGTTAAGCCGACATAAGGTGGTGTCATAGGTTGGAACACATTCATTCTTTTCTAATCTAGAAGTTTTGTCTATAGGTGAACCCGTCGTGAGCTACATTCGTTGAGTTTTGAAGCCGAGTGTGATCCTTAGAGCTATCCATGTTCATATCATACATGTAATATATTTTAGCTTAGTTCAATGCAATGTAAGGTTACTTTGACATAAGAAAGTGTGTTAAGCAGACATAAGGTGTGTCATAGGTTGGAAAACCGTCATTTTTCTCTTAATCTAGAAGTTTTGTCTATAGGTAAACCCGTCGTGAGCAACTTTTGTTGAGTTATGAAGCCGAGTTTGATCTGTAGAGTTTTCCATGTTCATATCATACTTCTACACATGTAATCTCTTTTACCTTAGTTCAGTGCAATGTAACGTTACTTTGACATAAGAAAGTGTGTTAAGCCGACATAAGGTGGTGTCAAAGGTTGGAACACGGTCATTCATTCCTTCATCTAGAAGTTTTGTCTATAGGTGAACCCGTCGTGAGCTACTTTCGTTAAGTTATGAAGCTGAGTTTGATCCTTCGAGCTATCCATGTTCATATCATACTTTTACACATGTAATCTATTTTAGCTTACTTTAATGCAATGTAAATTTACTTTGACATAAGAAAGTGTGTTAAGCCGACATAAGGTGGTGTCAAAGGTTGGAACACGGTCATTCTTTCCTTAATCTTAAAGTTTTGTCTATAGGTGAACCCGTCGTGAGCTACTTTCGTTGAGTTATGAAGCCGAGTTTGATCCTTAGAGTTTTCTATGTTCATATCATGCTTCTACACATGTAATCTCTTTTAGCTTAGTTCAATGCAATGTAAGGTTACTTTTAAATAAGAAAGTGTGTTAAGCCGACATAAGGTGGTGTCATAGGTTGGAACACATTCATTCTTTTCTAATCTAGAAGTTTTGTCTATAGGTGAACCCGGCGTGAGCTACTTTTGTTGAGTTATGAAGCCGAGTTTGATCTTTAGAGCTTTCCATGTTCATATCATACTTCTACACATGTAATCTCTTTTAGCTTACTTCAATGCAATGTAAAGTTACTTTGACATAAGAAAGTGTGTTAAGCCGACATAAGGTGGTGTCAAAGGTTGGAACACGGTCATTCTTTCCTTAATCTTAAAGTTTTGTCTATAGGTGAACCCGTCGTGAGCTACTTTCGTTGGGTTATGAAGTCGAGTTTGATCCTTAGAGCTTTCTGTGTTCATATCATCTTCTACATATGTAATATCTTTTAGCTTAGTTCAATGCAATGTAAGGTTACTTTGACATAAGAAAGTGTGTTAAGCCGACATAAGGTGGTGTCAAAGGTTGGAACACGGTCATTCTTTCCTTAATCTAGAAATATTATATATAGGTGAACCCGTCTTGACCTACTTTCGTTGATTAATGGAACCTAGTTTGATCCTTAGAGTTTTCGATGTTCATATCATGCTTCTACACATGTAATCTCTTTTAGCTTAGTTCAATGCATTGTAAGGTTACTTTTAAATAAGAAAGTGTTTTAAGCCGACATAAGGTGGTATCATAGGTTGGAACACATTCATTCTTTTCTAATCTAGAAGTTTTGTCTATAGGTGAACCCGTCGTGAGCTACTTTCGTTGAGTTTTGAAGCCGAGTGTTATCCTTAGAGCTATCCATGTTCATATCATACATGTAATATATTTTAGCTTAGTTCAATGCGTTACTTTGACATAAGAAAGTGTGTTAAGCCGATATAAGGTGTGTCATAGGTTGGAAAGTCGTCATTTTTCTCTTAATCTAGAAGTTTTGTCTATAGGTAAACCCGTCGTGAGCAACTTTTGTTGAGTTATGAAGCCGAGTTTGATCTTTAGAGCTTTTCATGTTCATATCATACTTCTACACATGTAATCTCTTTTACCTTAGTTCAAAGCAATGTAAGGTTACTTTGACATAAGAAAGTGTGTTAAGCCGACATAAGGTGGTGTCAAAGGTTGGAATACGGTCATTCTTTCCTTAATCTAGAAGTTTTGTCTATAGGTGAACCCATCGTGAGCTACTTTCGTTAAGTTATGAAGCTGAGTTTGATCCTTCGAGCTATCCATGTTCATATCATACTTTTACACATGTAATCTATTTTAGCTTACTTTAATGCAATGTAAATTTACTTTGACATAAGAAAGTGTGTTAAGCCGACATAAGGTGGTGTCAAAGGTTGGAACACGGTCATTCTTTCCTTAATCTTAAAGTTTTGTCTATAGGTGAACCCGTCGTGAGCTACTTTCGTTGAGTTATGAAGCCGAGTTTGATCCTTAGAGTTTTCTATGTTCATATCATGCTTCTACACATGTAATCTCTTTTAGCTTAGTTCAATGCAATGTAAGGTTACTTTTAAATAAGAAAGTGTGTTAAGCCGACATAAGGTGGTGTCATAGGTTGGAACACATTCATTCTTTTCTAATCTAGAAGTTTTGTCTATAGGTGAACCCGGCGTGAGCTACTTTTGTTGAGTTATGAAGCCGAGTTTGATCTTTAGAGCTTTCCATGTTCATATCATACTTCTACACATGTAATCTCTTTTAGCTTACTTCAATGCAATGTAAAGTTACTTTGACATAAGAAAGTGTGTTAAGCCGATATAAGGTGGTGTCAAAGGTTGGAACACGGTCATTCTTTCCTTAATCTTAAAGTTTTGTCTATAGGTGAACCCGTCGTGAGCTACTTTCGTTGGGTTATGAAGTCGAGTTTGATCCTTAGAGCTTTCTGTGTTCATATCATCTTCTACATATGTAATATCTTTTAGCTTAGTTCAATGCAATGTAAGGTTACTTTGACATAAGAAAGTGTGTTAAGCCGACATAAGGTGGTGTCAAAGGTTGGAACACGGTCATTCTTTCCTTAATCTAGAAATATTATATATAGGTGAACCCGTCTTGACCTACTTTCGTTGATTAATGGAGCCTAGTTTGATCCTTAGAGCTTTCCATGTTCATATCATGCTTCTACACATGTAATCTCTTTTAGCTTAGTTCAATGCAATGTAAGGTTACTTTGACATAAGAAAGTGTGTTAAGCTGACATAAGGTGGTGTCATAGGTTGGAAAACGGTCATTCCTCTCTTAATCTAGAAGTTTTGTCTATTGGTGAACCTGTCGTGAGCTACTTTCGTTGGGTAACGAAGCCGAGTTTGATCCTTATAGTTATCCATGTTCATATCATACTTCTACACATGTAATCTATTTTAGCTTACTTCAATGCAATGTAAGGTTACTTTGAAATAAGAAAGTGTGTTAAGCCGACATAAGGTGGTGTCATAGGTTGCAACACAGTCATTCTTTCCTAATCTAGAAGTTTTGTCTATAGGTGAACCCGTCGTGAGCTACTTTCATTGGGTTATGAAGCCGAGTTTGATCCTTAGAGTTTTCTATGTTCATATCATGCTTCTATACATGTAATCTCTTTTAGCTTAGTTCAATGCATTGTAAGGTTACTTTTAAATAAGAAAGTGTGTTAAGCCGACATAAGGTGGTGTCATAGGTTGGAACACATTCATTCTTTTCTAATCTAGAAGTTTTGTCTATAGGTGAACCCGTCGTGAGCTACTTTCGTTGAGTTTTGAAGCCGAGTGTGATCCTTAGAGCTATCCATGTTCATATCATACATGTAATATATTTTAGCTTAGTTCAATGCAATGTAAGGTTACTTTGACATAAGAAAGTGTGTTAAGCAGACATAAGGTGTGTCATAGGTTGGAAAACCGTCATTTTTCTCTTAATCTAGAAGTTTTGTCTATAGGTAAACCCGTCGTGAGCAACTTTTGTTGAGTTATGAAGCCGAGTTTGATCTGTAGAGTTTTCCATGTTCATATCATACTTCTACACATGTAATCTCTTTTACCTTAGTTCAGTGCAATGTAACGTTACTTTGACATAAGAAAGTGTGTTAAGCCGACATAAGGTGGTGTCAAAGGTTGGAACACGGTCATTCATTCCTTAATCTAGAAGTTTTGTCTATAGGTGAACCCGTCGTGAGCTACTTTCGTTAAGTTATGAAGCTGAGTTTGATCCTTCGAGCTATCCATGTTCATATCATACTTTTACACATGTAATCTATTTTAGCTTACTTCAATGCAATGTAAAGTTACTTTGACATAAGAAAGTGTATTAAGCCGACATAAGTTGCGTCAAAGGTTGGAACACGGTCATTCTTTCCTTAATCTAGAAATTTTGTCTATAGGTGAACCTGTCGTGAGCTACTTTCGTTGGGTTATGAAGTCGAGTTTGATCCTTAGACCTTTCTGTGTTCATATAATGCTTCTACACATGTAATATCTTTTAGCTTAGTTCAATGCAATGTAAGGTTACTTTGACATAAAAAAGTGTGTTAAGCCGACATAAGGTGGTGTCAAAGGTTGGAACACGGTCATTCTTTCCTTAATCTAGAAATATTATATATAGGTGAACCCGTCTTGACCTACTTTCGTTGATTAATGGAGCCTAGTTTGATCCTTAGAGCTTTCCATATTCATATCATGCTTCTACACATGTAATCTCTTTTAGCTTAGTTCAATGCAATGTAAGGTTACTTTGACATAAAAAAGTGTGTTAAGCTGACATAAGGTGGTGTCATAGGTTGGAAAACGGTCATTCCTCTCTTAATCTAGAAGTTTTGTCTATTGGTGAACCTGTCGTGAGCTACTTTCGTTGGGTAACGAAGCCGAGTTTGATCCTTATAGTTATCCATGTTCATATCATACTTCTACACATGTAATCAATTTTAGCTTACTTCAATGCAATGTAAGGTTACTTTGAAATAAGAAAGTGTGTTAAGCCGACATAAGGTGGTGTCATAGGTTGCAACACAGTCATTCTTTCCTAATCTAGAAGTTTTGTCTATAGGTGAACCCGTCGTGAGCTACTTTCATTGAGTTATGAAGCCGAGTTTGATCCTTAGAGTTTTCTATGTTCATATCATGCTTCTATACATGTAATCTCTTTTAGCTTAGTTCAATGCATTGTAAGGTTACCTTTAAATAAGAAAGTGTGTTAAGCCGACATAAGGTGGTGTCATAGGTTGGAACACATTCATTCTTTTCTAATCTAGAAGTTTTGTCTATAGGTGAACCCGTCGTGAGCTACTTTCGTTGAGTTTTGAAGCCGAGTGTGATCCTTAGAGCTATCCATGTTCATATCATACATGTAATATATTTTAGCTTAGTTCAATGCAATGTAAGGTTACTTTGAAATAAGAAAGTGTGTTAAGCCGACATAAGGTGTGTCATAGGTTGGAAAACCGTCATTTTTCTCTTAATCTAGAAGTTTTGTCTATAGGTAAACCCGTCGTGAGCAACTTTTGTTGAGTTATGAAGCCGAGTTTGATCTGTAGAGTTTTCCATGTTCATATCATACTTCTACACATGTAATCTCTTTTACCTTAGTTCAGTGCAATGTAACGTTACTTTGACATAAGAAAGTGTGTTAAGCCGACATAAGGTGGTGTCAAAGGTTGGAACACGGTCATTCTTTCCTTAATCTAGAAGTTTTGTCTATAGGTGAACCCGTCGTGAGCTACTTTCGTTAAGTTATGAAGCTGAGTTTGATCCTTCGAGCTATCCATGTTCATATCATACTTTTACACATGTAATCTATTTTAGCTTACTTCAATGCAATGTAAATTTACTTTGACATAAGAAAGTGTGTTAAGCCGACATAAGGTGGTGTCAAAGGTTGGAACACGGTCATTCTTTCCTTAATTTAAAAGTTTTGTCTATAGGTGAACCCGTCGTGAGCTACTTTCGTTGAGTTATGAAGCCGAGTTTGATCCTTAGAGCTTTCTATATTCATATCATTCTTCTACACATATAATCTCTTTTAGCTTAGTTCAATGCAATGTAAGGTTACTTTGACATAAGAAAGTGTGTTAAGCTGACATAAGGTGGTGTCATAGGTTGGAAAACGGTCATTCCTCTCTTAATCTAGAAGTTTTGTCTATAGGTGAACCCGTCTTGAGCTACTTTCGTTGTGTTACGAAGCCGAGTTTGATCTTAAGAGCTTTCTATGTTCATATCATACTTCTACTCATGTAATCTCTTTTAGCTTACTTCAATGCAATCTAAAGTTACTTTGACATAAGAAAGTGTGTTAAGCCGACATAAGGTGCGTCAATGGTTGGAACACGGTCATTCTTTCCTTAATCTAAAAATTTTGTCTATAGGTGAACCCGTCGTGAGCTACTTTCGTTGGGTTATGAAGTCGAGTTTGATCCTTAGAGCTTTCTGTGTTCATATGATGCTTCTACACATGTAATATCTTTTAGCTTAGTTCAATGCAATGTAAGGTTACTTTGACATAAGAAAGTGTGTTAAGCCGACATAAGGTGGTGTCAAAGGTTGGAACACGGTCATTCTTTCCTTAATCTAAAAGTTTTTTCTATAGGTGAACCCGTCGTGAGCTACTTTCGTTGAGTTATGAAGAGGAGTTTGATCCTTAGAGCTATCCATGTTCATATCATTCTTCTACACATGTAATCTCTTTTAGCTTAGTTCAATGTAATGTAAGGTTACTTTGAAATAAGAAAGTGTGTTAAGCCGACATAAGGTGGTGTCATAGGTTGGAACACATTCATTTTTTTCTAATCTAGAAGTTTTGTCTATAGGTGAACCCGTCGTGAGCTACTTTCGTTGAGTTTTGAAGCCGAGTGTGATCCTTAGAGCTATCCATGTTCATATCATACATGTAATATATTTTAGCTTAGTTCAATGCAATGTAAGGTTACTTTGACATAAGAAAGTGTGTTAAGCCGACATAAGGTGTGTCATAGGTTGGAAAACCGTCATTTTTCTCTTAATCGAGAAGTTTTGTCTATAGGTAAACCCGTCGTGAGCAACTTTTGTTGAGTTATGAAGCCGAGTTTGATCTTTAGAGCTTTCCATGTTCATATCATACTTCTACACATGTAATCTCTTTTACCTTAGTTCAATGCAATGTAAGGTTACTTTGACATAAGAAAGTGTGTTAAGCCTACATAAGGTGGTGTCAAAGGTTGGAACACGGTCATTCTTTCCTTAATCTAGAAGTTTTGTCTATAGGTGAACCCGTCGTGAGCTACTTTCGTTAAGTTATGAAGCTGAGTTTGATCCTTCGAGCTATCCATGTTCATATCATACTTTTACACATGTAATCTATTTTAGCTTACTTCAATGCAATGTAAATTTACTTTGACATAAGAAAGTGTGTTAAGCCGACATAAGGTGGTGTCAAAGGTTGGAACACGGTCATTCTTTTCTTAATCTAGAAATTTTGTCTATAGGTGAACCCGTCTTGACCTACTTTCGTTGATTAATGGAGCCTAGTTTGATCCTTAGAGCTTTCCATGTTCATATCATGCTTCTACTTATGTAATCTCTTTTAGCTTACTTCAATGCAATGTAAGGTTACTTTGACATAAGAAAGTGTGTTAAGTTGACATAAGGTGGTGTCATAGGTTGGAAAACGGTCATTCCTCTCTTAATCTAGAAGTTTTGTCTATTGGTGAACCTGTCGTGAGCTACTTTCGTTGGAAAACGAAGCCGAGTTTGATCCTTATAGTTATCCGTGTTCATATCATAATTTTACACATGTAATCTATTTTAGCTTATTTCAATGCAATGTAAATTTATTTTGACATAAGAAATTGTGTTAAGCCGACATAAGGTGGTGTCAAAGGTTGGAACACGGTCATTCTTTCCTTAATCTAAAAGTTTTGTCTATAGGTGAACCCGTCGTGAGCTACTTTCGTTGAGTTATGAAGCCGAGTTTGATCCTTAGAGCTTTCTATGTTCATATCATGCTTCTACACATGTAATCTCTTTTAGCTTAATTCAATACAATGTAAGGTTACTTTGAAATAAGAAAGTGTGTTAAGCCGACATAAGGTGGTGTCATAGGTTGGAACACAGTCATTATTTCCTAATCTAGAAGTTTTGTCTATAGGTGAACCCGTCTTGAGCTACTTTCGTTGTGTTACGAAGCCGAGTTTGATCTTTAAAGCTTTCTATGTTCATATCATACTTCTACTCATGTAATCTCTTTTAGCTTACTTCAATGCAATGTAAAGTTACTTTGACATAAGAAAGTGTGTTAAGCCGACATAAGGTGCGTCAATGGTTGGAACACGGTCATTCTTTCCTTAATCTAGAAATTTTGTCTATAGGTGAACCCGTCGTGAGCTACTTTCGTTAAGTTATGAAGCTGAGTTTGATCCTTCGAGCTATTCATGTTCATATCATACTTTTACACATGTAATCTATTTTAGCTTACTTCAATGCAATGTAAATTTACTTTGACATAAGAAAGTGTGTTAAGCCGACATAAGGTGGTGTCAAAGGTTGGAACACGGTCATTCTTTCCTTAATCTAGAAATATTATATATAGGTGAACCCGTTTTGACCTACTTTCGTTGATTAATGGAGCCTAGTTTGATCCTTAGAGCTTTCCATGTTCATATCATGCTTCTACACATGTAATCTCTTTTAGCTTAGTTCAATGCAATGTAAGGTTACTTTGACATAAGAAAGTGTGTTAAGCTGACATAAGGTGGTGTCATAGGTTGGAAAACGGTCATTCCTCTCTTAATCTAGAAGTTTTGTCTATTGGTGAACCTGTCGTGAGCTACTTTCGTTGGGTTACGAAGCCGAGTTTGATCCTTATAGTTATCCATGTTCATATCATACTTCTACACTTGTAATCTCTTTTAGCTTAGTTCAATGCAATGTAAGGTTACTTTTAAATAAGAAAGTGTGTTAAGCCGACATAAGGTGGTGTCATAGGTTGGAACACATTCATTCTTTTCTAATCTAGAAGTTTTGTCTATAGGTGAACCCGTCGTGAGCTACTTTCGTTGAGTTTTGAAGCCGAGTGTGATCCTTAGAGCTATCCATGTTTATATCATACATGTATAATATTTTAGCTTAGTTCAATGCAATGTAAGGTTACTTTGACATAAGAAAGTGTGTTAAGCCGACATAAGGTGTGTCATAGGTTAGAAAACCGTCATTTTTCTGTTAATCTAGAAGTTTTGTCTATAGGTAAACCCGTCGTGAGCACCTTTCGTTGTGTTACGAAGCCGAGTTTGATATTTAGAGCTTTCTATGTTCATATCATACTTCTACTCATGTAATCTCTTTTAGCTTACTTCAATGCAATGTAAAGTTACTTTGACATAAGAAAATGTGTTAAGCCGACATAAGGTGCGTCAATGGTTGGAACACGGTCATTCTTTCCTTAATCTAGAAATTTTGTCTATAGGTGAACCCGTCGTGAGCTACTTTCGTTGGGTTATGAAGTCGAGTTTGATCCTTAGAGCTTTCTGTGTTCATATCATGCTTCTACACATGTAATATCTTTTAGCTTAGTTCAATGCAATGTAAGGTTACTTTGACATAAGAAAGTGTGTTAAGCCGACATAAGGTGGTGGCAAAGGTTGGAACACGGTCATTCTTTCCTTAATCTAGAAATATTATATATAGGTGAACCTGTCTTGACCTACTTTCGTTGATTAATGGAGCCTAGTTTGATCCTTAGAGCTTTCTATGTTCATATTATGCTTCTACACATGTAATCTCTTTTAGCTTAGTTCAATGCAATGTAAGGTTACTTTTAAATAAGAAAGTGTGTTAAGCCGATATAAGGTGGTGTCATAGGTTGGAACACATTCATTCTTTTCTAATCTAGAAGTTTTGTCTATAGGTGAACCCGTCGTGAGCTACTTTCGTTGAGTTTTGAAGCCGAGTGTGATCCTTAGAGCTATCCATGTTCATATCATATATGTAATATATTTTAGCTTAGTTCAATGCAATGTAAGGTTACTTTGACATAAGAAAGTGTGTTAAGCCGACATAAGGTGTGTCATAGGTTGGAAAACCGTCATTTTTCTCTTAATCTAGAAGTTTTGTCTATAGGTAAACCCGTCGTGAGCAACTTTTGTTGAGTTATGAAGCCGAGTTTGATCTGTAGAGTTTTCCATGTTCATATCATACTTCTACACATGTAATCTCTTTTACCTTAGTTCAGTGCAATGTAACGTTACTTTGACATAAGAAAGTGTGTTAAGCCGACATAAGGTGGTGTCAAAGGTTGGAACACGGTCATTCTTTCCTTAATCTAGAAGTTTTGTCTATAGGTGAACCCGTCGTGAGCTACTTTCGTTAAGTTATGAAGCTGAGTTTGATCCTTCGAGCTATCCATGTTCATATCATACTTTTACACATGTAATCTATTTTAGCTTACTTCAATGCAATGTAAATTTACTTTGACATAAGAAAGTGTGTTAAGCCGACATAAGGTGGTGTCAAAGGTTGGAACACGGTCATTCTTTCCTTAATTTAAAAGTTTTGTCTATAGGTGAACCCGTCGTGAGCTACTTTCGTTGAGTTATGAAGCCGAGTTTGATCCTTAGAGCTTTCTATATTCATATCATTCTTCTACACATATAATCTCTTTTAGCTTAGTTCAATGCAATGTAAGGTTACTTTGACATAAGAAAGTGTGTTAAGCTGACATAAGGTGGTGTCATAGGTTGGAAAACGGTCATTCCTCTCTTAATCTAGAAGTTTTGTCTATAGGTGAACCCGTCTTGAGCTACTTTCGTTGTGTTACGAAGCCGAGTTTGATCTTAAGAGCTTTCTATGTTCGTATCATACTTCTACTCATGTAATCTCTTTTAGCTTACTTCAATGCAATCTAAAGTTACTTTGACATAAGAAAGTGTGTTAAGCCGACATAAGGTGCGTCAATGGTTGGAACACGGTCATTCTTTCCTTAATCTAAAAATTTTGTCTATAGGTGAACCCGTCGTGAGCTACTTTCGTTGGGTTATGAAGTCGAGTTTGATCCTTAGAGCTTTCTGTGTTCATATGATGCTTCTACACATGTAATATCTTTTAGCTTAGTTCAATGCAATGTAAGGTTACTTTGACATAAGAAAGTGTGTTAAGCCGACATAAGGTGGTGTCAAAGGTTGGAACACGGTCATTCTTTCCTTAATCTAAAAGTTTTTTCTATAGGTGAACCCGTCGTGAGCTACTTTCGTTGAGTTATGAAGAGGAGTTTGATCCTTAGAGCTATCCATGTTCATATCATTCTTCTACACATGTAATCTCTTTTAGCTTAGTTCAATGTAATGTAAGGTTACTTTGAAATAAGAAAGTGTGTTAAGCCGACATAAGGTGGTGTCATAGGTTGGAACACATTCATTTTTTTCTAATCTAGAAGTTTTGTCTATAGGTGAACCCGTCGTGAGCTACTTTCGTTGAGTTTTGAAGCCGAGTGTGATCCTTAGAGCTATCCATGTTCATATCATACATTTAATATATTTTAGCTTAGTTCAATGCAATGTAAGGTTACTTTGACATAAGAAAGTGTGTTAAGCCGACATAAGGTGTGTCATAGGTTGGAAAACCGTCATTTTTCTCTTAATCGAGAAGTTTTGTCTATAGGTAAACCCGTCGTGAGCAACTTTTGTTGAGTTATGAAGCCGAGTTTGATCTTTAGAGCTTTCCATGTTCATATCATACTTCTACACATGTAATCTCTTTTACCTTAGTTCAATGCAATGTAAGGTTACTTTGACATAAGAAAGTGTGTTAAGCCGACATAAGGTGGTGTCAAAGGTTGGAACACGGTCATTCTTTCCTTAATCTAGAAGTTTTGTCTATAGGTGAACCCGTCGTGAGCTACTTTCGTTAAGTTATGAAGCTGAGTTTGATCCTTCGAGCTATCCATGTTCATATCATACTTTTACACATGTAATCTATTTTAGCTTACTTCAATGCAATGTAAATTTACTTTGACATAAGAAAGTGTGTTAAGCCGACATAAGGTGGTGTCAAAGGTTGGAACACGGTCATTCTTTCCTTAATCTAGAAGTTTTGTCTATAGGTGAACCCGTCGTGAGCTACTTTCGTTAAGTTATGAAGCTGAGTTTGATCCTTCGAGCTATCCATGTTCATATCATACTTTTACACATGTAATCTATTTTAGCTTACTTCAATGCAATGTAAATTTACTTTGACATAAGAAAGTGTGTTAAGCCGACATAAGGTGGTGTCAAAGGTTGGAACACGGTCATTCTTTTCTTAATCTAGAAATTTTGTCTATAGGTGAACCCGTCTTGACCTACTTTCGTTGATTAATGGAGCCTAGTTTGATCCTTAGAGCTTTCCATGTTCATATCATGCTTCTACTTATGTAATCTCTTTTAGCTTACTTCAATGCAATGTAAGGTTACTTTGACATAAGAAAGTGTGTTAAGTTGACATAAGGTGGTGTCATAGGTTGGAAAACGGTCATTCCTCTCTTAATCTAGAAGTTTTGTCTATTGGTGAACCTGTCGTGAGCTACTTTCGTTGGGTAACGAAGCCGAGTTTGATCCTTATAGTTATCCGTGTTCATATCATAATTTTACACATGTAATCTATTTTAGCTTATTTCAATGCAATGTAAATTTACTTTGACATAAGAAATTGTGTTAAGCCGACATAAGGTGGTGTCAAAGGTTGGAACACGGTCATTCTTTCCTTAATCTAAAAGTTTTGTCTATAGGTGAACCCGTCGTGAGCTACTTTCGTTGAGTTATGAAGCCGAGTTTGATCCTTAGAGCTTTCTATGTTCATATCATGCTTCTACACATGTAATCTCTTTTAGCTTAATTCAATACAATGTAAGGTTACTTTGAAATAAGAAAGTGTGTTAAGCCGACATAAGGTGGTGTCATAGGTTGGAACACAGTCATTATTTCCTAATCTAGAAGTTTTGTCTATAGGTGAACCCGTCTTGAGCTACTTTCGTTGTGTTACGAAGCCGAGTTTGATCTTTAAAGCTTTCTATGTTCATATCATACTTCTACTCATGTAATCTCTTTTAGCTTACTTCAATGCAATGTAAAGTTACTTTGACATAAGAAAGTGTGTTAAGCCGACATAAGGTGCGTCAATGGTTGGAACACGGTCATTCTTTCCTTAATCTAGAAATTTTGTCTATAGGTGAACCCGTCGTGAGCTACTTTCGTTAAGTTATGAAGCTGAGTTTGATCCTTCGAGCTATTCATGTTCATATCATACTTTTACACATGTAATCTATTTTAGCTTACTTCAATGCAATGTAAATTTACTTTGACATAAGAAAGTGTGTTAAGCCGACATAAGGTGGTGTCAAAGGTTGGAACACGGTCATTCTTTCCTTAATCTAGAAATATTATATATAGGTGAACCCGTTTTGACCTACTTTCGTTGATTAATGGAGCCTAGTTTGATCCTTAGAGCTTTCCATGTTCATATCATGCTTCTACACATGTAATCTCTTTTAACTTAGTTCAATGCAATGTAAGGTTACTTTGACATAAGAAAGTGTGTTAAGCTGACATAAGGTGGTGTCATAGGTTGGAAAACGGTCATTCCTCTCTTAATCTAGAAGTTTTGTCTATTGGTGAACCTGTCGTGAGCTACTTTCGTTGGGTTACGAAGCCGAGTTTGATCCTTATAGTTATCCATGTTCATATCATACTTCTACACATGTAATCTCTTTTAGCTTAGTTCAATGCAATGTAAGGTTACTTTTAAATAAGAAAGTGTGTTAAGCCGACATAAGGTGGTGTCATAGGTTGGAACACATTCATTCTTTTCTAATCTAGAAGTTTTGTCTATAGGTGAACCCGTCGTGAGCTACTTTCGTTGAGTTTTGAAGCCGAGTGTGATCCTTAGAGCTATCCATGTTTATATCATACATGTATAATATTTTAGCTTAGTTCAATGCAATGTAAGGTTACTTTGACATAAGAAAGTGTGTTAAGCCGACATAAGGTGTGTCATAGGTTAGAAAACCGTCATTTTTCTGTTAATCTAGAAGTTTTGTCTATAGGTAAACCCGTCGTGAGCACCTTTCGTTGTGTTACGAAGCCGAGTTTGATATTTAGAGCTTTCTATGTTCATATCATACTTCTACTCATGTAATCTCTTTTAGCTTACTTCAATGCAATGTAAAGTTACTTTGACATAAGAAAATGTGTTAAGCCGACATAAGGTGCGTCAATGGTTGGAACACGGTCATTCTTTCCTTAATCTAGAAATTTTGTCTATAGGTGAACCCGTCGTGAGCTACTTTCGTTGGGTTATGAAGTCGAGTTTGATCCTTAGAGCTTTCTGTGTTCATATCATGCTTCTACACATGTAATATCTTTTAGCTTAGTTCAATGCAATGTAAGGTTACTTTGACATAAGAAAGTGTGTTAAGCCGACATAAGGTGGTGGCAAAGGTTGGAACACGGTCATTCTTTCCTTAATCTAGAAATATTATATATAGGTGAACCTGTCTTGACCTACTTTCGTTGATTAATGGAGCCTAGTTTGATCCTTAGAGCTTTCTATGTTCATATTATGCTTCTACACATGTAATCTCTTTTAGCTTAGTTCAATGCAATGTAAGGTTACTTTTAAATAAGAAAGTGTGTTAAGCCGATATAAGGTGGTGTCATAGGTTGGAACACATTCATTCTTTTCTAATCTAGAAGTTTTGTCTATAGGTGAACCCGTCGTGAGCTACTTTCGTTGAGTTTTGAAGCCGAGTGTGATCCTTAGAGCTATCCATGTTCATATCATATATGTAATATATTTTAGCTTAGTTCAATGCAATGTAAGGTTACTTTGACATAAGAAAGTGTGTTAAGCCGACATAAGGTGTGTCATAGGTTGGAAAACCGTCATTTTTCTCTTAATCTAGAAGTTTTGTCTAAAGGTAAACCCGTCGTGAGCAACTTTTGTTGAGTTATGAAGCCGAGTTTGATCTTTAGAGCTTTCCATGTTCATATCATACTTCTACACCTGTAATCTCTTTTAGCTTACTTCAATATAATGTAAAGTTACATTGACATAAAAAAGTGTGTTAAGCCGATATAAGTTGCGTCAAAGGTTGGAACGCGGTCATTCTTTCCTTAATCTAGAAATTTTGTCTATAGGTGAACCCGTCGTGAGCTACTTTCGTTGGGTTATGAAGCCGAGTTTTATCCTTAGAGCTTTCTATGTTCATATCATGCTTCTACACATGTAATCTCTGTTAGCTTAGTTCAATGCAATGTAAGGTTACTTTGAAACAAGAAAGTGTGTTAAGCTGACATAAGGTGGTGTCATAGGTTGGAACATAGTCATTCTTTACTAATCTAGAAGTTTTGTCTATAGGTGAACCCGTCTTGAGCTACTTTCGTTGTGTTACGAAGCCGAGTTTGATCTTTAGAGCTTTCTATGTTCATATCATACTTCTACTCATGTAATCTCTTTTAGCTTACTTCAATGCAATGTAAAGTTACTTTGACATAAGAAAGTGTGTTAAGCCGACATAAGGTGCGTCAAAGGTTGGAACACGGTAATTCTTTCCTTAATCTAGAAATTTTGTCTATAGGTGAACCCGTCGTGAGCTACTTTCGTTGGGTTATGAAGTCGAGTTTGATCCTTAGAGCTTTCTGTGTTCATATCATGCTTCTACACATGTAATATCTTTTAGCTTAGTTCAATGCAATGTAAGGTTACTTATACATAAGAAAGTGTGTTAAGCCGACATAAGGTGGTGTCAAAGGTTGGAAAACGGTCATTCCTCTCTTAATCTAAAAGTTTTGTCTATTGGTGAACCTGTCGTGAGCTACTTTCGTTGGGTTACGAAGCCGAGTTTGATCCTTATAATTATCCATGTTCATATCATATTTCTACACATGTAATCTATTTTAGCTTACTTCAATGCAATGTAAGGTTACTTTGAAATAAGAAAGTGTGTTAAGCCGACATAAGGTGGTGTCAAAGGTTGCAACACAGTCATTCTTTCCTAATCTAGAAGTTTTGTCTATAGGTGAACCCGTCGTGAGCTACTTTCGTTGAGTTTTGAAGCCGAGTGTGATCCTTAGAGCTATCCATGTTCATATCCTACATGTAATATATTTTAGCTTAGTTCAATGCAATGTAAGGTTACTTTGACATAAGAAAGTGTGTTAAGCCGACATAAGGTGTGTCATAGGTTGGAAAACCGTCATTTTTCTCTTAATTTAGAAGTTTTGTCTATAGGTAAACCCGTCGTGAGCAACTTTTGTTGAGTTATGAAGCCGAGTTTGATCTTTAGAGCTTTCCTTGTTCATATCATACTTCTACACATGTAATCTCTTTTACCTTAGTTCAATGCAATGTAAGGTTACTTTGACATAAGAAAGTGTGTTAAGCCGACATAAGGTGGTGTCACAGATTGGAACACGGTCATTCTTTCCTTAATCTAGAAGTTTTGTCTATAAGTGAACCCGTCGTGAGCTACTTTCGTTAAGTTATGAAGCTGAGTTTGATCCTTCGAGCTATCCATGTTCATATCATACTTTTACACATGTAATCTATTTTAGCTTACTTCAATGCAATGTAAATTTACTTTGACATAAGAAAGTGTGTTAAGCCGACATAAGGTGGTGTCAAAGGTTGGAACACAGTCATTCTTTCCTTAATCTAAAAGTTTTGTCTATAGGTGAACCCGTCGTGAGCTACTTTCGTTGAGTTATGAAGCCGAGTTTGATCCTTAGAGCTTTCTATGTTCATATCATTCTTCTACACATGTAATCTCTTTTAGCTTAGTTCAATGCATTGTAAGGTTACTTTTAAATAAGAAAGTGTGTTAAGCCGATATAAGGTGGTGTCATAGGTTGGAACACATTCATTTTTTTCTAATCTAGAAGTTTTGTCTATAGGTGAACCCGTCGTGAGCTACTTTCGTTGAGTTTTGAAGCCGAGTGTGATCCTTAGAGCTATCCATGTTCATATCATACATGTAATATATTTTAGCTTAGTTCAATACAATGTAAGGTTACTTTGACATAAGAAAGTGTGTTAAGCCGACATAAGGTGTGTCATAGGTTGGAAAACCGTCATTTTTCTCTTAATCTAGAAGTTTTGTCTATAGGTAAACCCGTCGTGAGCAACTTTTATTGAGTTATGAAGCCGAGTTTGATCTTTAGAGCTTTCCATGTTCATATCATACTTCTACACATGTATTTTCTTTTAGCTTAGTTCAATGCAATGTAAGTTTACTTTGACATAAGAAAATGTTTTAAGCCGACATAAGGTGGTGTCAAAGGTTGGAACATTGTCATTTTTTCCTTAATCTAGAAGTTTTGTCTATAGGTGAACCTGTCGTGAGGTACTTTCGTTGAGTTATGAAGCCGAGTTTGATCTTTAGAGCTTTCCATGTTCATATCGTACTTCTACACATGTAATCTCTTTTACCTTACTTCAATGCAATGTGAAGTTACTTTGACATAAGAAAGTGTGTTAAGCCAACATAAGGTGGTGTCAAAGGTTGGAACACGGTCATTCTTTCCTTAATCTAGAAGTTTTGTCTATAGGTGAACCCGTCGTGAGCTACTTTCGTTGAGTTATGAAGCAGAGTATTATCCTTAGAGCTTTCTATGTTCATATCATGCTTCTACACATGTAATCTCTTTTAGCTTAGTTCAATGAAATGTAAGGTTACTTTGAAACAAGAAAGTGTGTTAAGCTGACATAAGGTGGTGTCATAGGTTGGAACACAGTCATTCTTTACTAATCTAGAAGTTTTGTCTTTAGGTGAACCTGTCATGAGCTACTTTTGTTGAGTTATGAAGCCGAGTTTGATCTTTAGAGCTTTCCATGTTCATATCATACTTCTACACATGTAATCTCTTTTAGCTTACTTCAATGCAATGTAAAGTTACTTTGACATAAGAAAGTGTGTTAAGCCGACATAAGGTGCGTCAATGGTTGGAACACGGTCATTCTTTCCTTAATCTAGAAATTTTGTCTATAGGTGAACCCGTCGTGAGCTACTTTCGTTAGGTTATGAAGTCGAGTTTGATCCTTAAAGCTTTCTGTGTTCATATCATGCTTCTACACATGTAATCTCTTTTAGCTTAGTTCAATGCAGTGTAAGGTTACTTTGACATAAGAAAGTGTGTTAAGCTGACATAAGGTGGTGTCATAGGTTGGAAAACGGTCATTCCTCTCTTAATCTAGAAGTTTTGTTTATTGGTGAACCTGTCGTGAGCTACTTTCGTTGGGTTACGAAGCCGAGTTTGATCCTTATAGTTATCCATGTTGATATCATACTTCTACACATGTAATCTCTTTTAGCTTACTTCAATGCAATGTAAGGTTACTTTGAAATAAGAAAGTGTGTTAAGCCGACATAAGGTGGTGTCATAGGTTGCAACACAGTCATTCTTTCCTAATCTAGAAGTTTTGTCTATTAGTGAACCCGTCGTGAGCTACTTTCGTTGAGTTATGAAGCCGAGTTTGATCCTTAGAGTTTTCTATGTTCATATCATGCTTCTACACATGTAATCTCTTTTACCTTAGTTCAATGCAATGTAAGGTTACTTTGACATAAGAAAGTGTGTTAAGCCGACATAAGGTGGTGTCACAGATTGGAACACGGTCATTCTTTCCTTAATCTAGAAGTTTTGTCTATAAGTGAACCCGTCGTGAGCTACTTTCGTTAAGTTATGAAGCTGAGTTTGATCCTTCGAGCTATCCATGTTCATATCATACTTTTACACATGTAATCTATTTTAGCTTACTTCAATGCAATGTAAATTTACTTTGACATAAGAAAGTGTGTTAAGCCGACATAAGGTGGTGTCAAAGTTTGGAACACAGTCATTCTTTCCTTAATCTAAAAGTTTTGTCTATAGGTGAACCCGTCGTGAGCTACTTTCGTTGAGTTATGAAGCCGAGTTTGATCCTTAGAGCTTTCTATGTTCATATCATTCTTCTACACATGTAATCTCTTTTAGCTTAGTTCAATGCATTGTAAGGTTACTTTTAAATAAGAAAGTGTGTTAAGCCGATATAAGGTGGTGTCATAGGTTGGAACACATTCATTTTTTTCTAATCTAGAAGTTTTGTCTATAGGTGAACCCGTCGTGAGCTACTTTCGTTGAGTTTTGAAGCCGAGTGTGATCCTTAGAGCTATCCATGTTCATATCATACATGTAATATATTTTAGCTTAGTTCAATACAATGTAAGGTTACTTTGACATAAGAAAGTGTGTTAAGCCGACATAAGGTGTGTCATAGGTTGGAAAACCGTCATTTTTCTCTTAATCTAGAAGTTTTGTCTATAGGTAAACCCGTCGTGAGCAACTTTTATTGAGTTATGAAGCCGAGTTTGATCTTTAGAGCTTTCCATGTTCATATCATACTTCTACACATGTATTTTCTTTTAGCTTAGTTCAATGCAATGTAAGTTTACTTTGACATAAGAAAATGTTTTAAGCCGACATAAGGTGGTGTCAAAGGTTGGAACATTGTCATTTTTTCCTTAATCTAGAAGTTTTGTCTATAGGTGAACCTGTCGTGAGGTACTTTCGTTGAGTTATGAAGCCGAGTTTGATCTTTAGAGCTTTCCATGTTCATATCGTACTTCTACACATGTAATCTCTTTTACCTTACTTCAATGCAATGTGAAGTTACTTTGACATAAGAAAGTGTGTTAAGCCAACATAAGGTGGTGTCAAAGGTTGGAACACGGTCATTCTTTCCTTAATCTAGAAGTTTTGTCTATAGGTGAACCCGTCGTGAGCTACTTTCGTTGAGTTATGAAGCAGAGTATTATCCTTAGAGCTTTCTATGTTCATATCATGCTTCTACACATGTAATCTCTTTTAGCTTAGTTCAATGAAATGTAAGGTTACTTTGAAACAAGAAAGTGTGTTAAGCTGACATAAGGTGGTGTCATAGGTTGGAACACAGTCATTCTTTACTAATCTAGAAGTTTTGTCTTTAGGTGAACCTGTCATGAGCTACTTTTGTTGAGTTATGAAGCCGAGTTTGATCTTTAGAGCTTTCCATGTTCATATCATACTTCTACACATGTAATCTCTTTTAGCTTACTTCAATGCAATGTAAAGTTACTTTGACATAAGAAAGTGTGTTAAGCCGACATAAGGTGCGTCAATGGTTGGAACACGGTCATTCTTTCCTTAATCTAGAAATTTTGTCTATAGGTGAACCCGTCGTGAGCTACTTTCGTTAGGTTATGAAGTCGAGTTTGATCCTTAAAGCTTTCTGTGTTCATATCATGCTTCTACACATGTAATCTCTTTTAGCTTAGTTCAATGCAGTGTAAGGTTACTTTGACATAAGAAAGTGTGTTAAGCTGACATAAGGTGGTGTCATAGGTTGGAAAACGGTCATTCCTCTCTTAATCTAGAAGTTTTGTTTATTGGTGAACCTGTCGTGAGCTACTTTCGTTGGGTTACGAAGCCGAGTTTGATCCTTATAGTTATCCATGTTGATATCATACTTCTACACATGTAATCTCTTTTAGCTTACTTCAATGCAATGTAAGGTTACTTTGAAATAAGAAAGTGTGTTAAGCCGACATAAGGTGGTGTCATAGGTTGCAACACAGTCATTCTTTCCTAATCTAGAAGTTTTGTCTATTAGTGAACCCGTCGTGAGCTACTTTCGTTGAGTTATGAAGCCGAGTTTGATCCTTAGAGTTTTCTATGTTCATATCATGCTTCTACACATGTAATCTCTTTTAGCTTAGTTCAATGCAATGTAAGGTTACTTTGACATAAGAAAGTGTGTTAAGCCGACATAAGGTGGTGGCAAAGGTTGGAACACGGTCATTCTTTCCTTAATCTAGAAATATTATATATAGGTGAACCTGTCTTGACCTACTTTCGTTGATTAATGGAGCCTAGTTTGATCCTTAGAGCTTTCCATGTTCATATCATGCTTCTACACATGTAATCTCTTTTAGCTTAGTTCAATGCAGTGTAAGGTTACTTTGACATAAGGATGTGTGTTAAGCTGACATAAGGTGGTGTCATAGGTTGGAAAACGGTCATTCCTCTCTTAATCTAGAAGTTTTGTTTATTGGTGAACCTGTCGTGAGCTACTTTCGTTGGGTTACGAAGCCGAGTTTGATCCTTATAGTTATCCATGTTGAAATCATACTTCTACACATGTAATCTCTTTTAGCTTACTTCAATGCAATGTAAGGTTACTTTGAAATAAGAAAGTGTGTTAAGCCGACATAAGGTGGTGTCATAGGTTGCAACACAGTCATTCTTTCCTAATCTAGAAGTTTTGTCTATAAGTGAACCCGTCGTGAGCTACTTTCGTTGAGTTATGAAGCCGAGTTTGATCCTTAGAGTTTTCTATGTTCATATCATGCTTCTACACATGTAATCTCTTTTAGCTTAGTTCAATGCAATGTAAGGTTATTTTTAAATAATAAAGTGTGTTAAGCCGACATAAGGTGGTGTCATAGGTTGGAACACATTCATTCTTTTCTAATCTAGAAGTTTTGTCTATAGGTGAACCCGTCGTGAGCTACTTTCGTTGAGTTTTGAAGCCGAGTGTGATCCTTAGAGCTATCCATGTTCATATCATACATGTAATATATTTTAGCTTAGTTCAATGCAATGTAAGGTTACTTTGACATAAGAAAGTGTGTTAAGCCGACATAAGGTGTGTCATAGGTTGGAAAACCGTCATTTTTCTCTTAATCTAGAAGTTTTGTCTCTAGGTAAATCCGTCGTGAGCACCTTTTGTTGAGTTATGAAGCCGAGTTTGATCTGTAGAGTTTTCCATGTTCATATCATACTTCTACACATGTAATCTCATTTACCTTAGTTCAATGCAATGTAAGGTTACTTTGACATAAGAAAGTGTGTTAAGCCGACATAAGGTAGTGTCAAAGGTTGGAACACGGTCATTCTTTCCTTAATCTAGAAGTTTTGTCTATAGGTGAACCCGTCGTGAGCTACTTTCGTTGAGTTATGACGCCGAGTTTGGTCCTTAGAGCTTTCTATGTTCATATCATGCTTCTACGCATGTAATCTCTTTTAGCTTAATTCAATGCAATGTAAGGTTACTTTGAAATAAGAAAGTGGGTTAAGCCGACATAAGGTGGTGTCATAGGTTGGAACACAGTCATTGTTTCCTAATCTAGAAGTTTTGTCTATAGGTGAACCCGTCGTGAGCTACTTTCGTTGAGTTATGAAGCCGAGTTTGATCTTTAGAGCTTTCCATGTTCATATCATACTTCTACACATGTAATATCTTTTAGCTTACTTCAATGCAATGTAAAGTTACATTGACATAAAAAAGTGTGTTAAGCCGATATAAGTTGCGTTAAAGGTTGGAACGCGGTCATTCTTTCCTTAATCTAGAAATTTTGTCTATAGGTGAACCCGTCGTGAGCTACTTTCGTTGAGTTATGAAGCCGAGTTTGGTCCTTAGAGCTTTCTATGTTCATATCATGCTTCTACGCATGTAATCTCTTTTAGCTTAATTCAATGCAATGTAAGGTTACTTTGAAATAAGAAAGTGGGTTAAGCCGACATAAGGTGGTGTCATAGGTTGGAACACAGTCATTGTTTCCTAAACTAGAAGTTTTGTCTATAGGTGAACCCGTCGTGAGCTACTTTCGTTGAGTTATGAAGCCGAGTTTGATCTTTAGAGCTTTCCATGTTCATATCATACTTCTACACATGTAATATCTTTTAGCTTACTTCAATGCAATGTAAGTATTGATCAAGCTATTATCAAGCTTGAAGTTACTTTGGGCCAGAAACTGAATAAGGAAGCCAAATGGATCAGATGTGTGTTAACACTTTGGAGGAAGTTGGGCTGAGGTTATAAAGGCCCATGAATGTCTTCTAGAAGGAAAGAAGACTCCAAATGGTTCAATATAATCGTTGGAGGCTGAGAGAAGGTTAGGGAAGACATGTGACTCTGTTTGAACAAAAGAGGAAAGAGGCTCCATCTCTTTTTGTCTCAGCAGATTTTGCTGATCCATTTTAGGCAATTCTTGTCTCTTTGTGTTTGTCTTGTAGAATCTAGGGCAACCAATTGTATGCCTATATAAACCATGTAGCAACCATTTGTAATGTTAAGTGAGTGAATACACACTCTTCTTCTTCTTCATTCTCGCCCCCATTCTCTCTCTCTCTCTATGAGCTTTCTTCCATTAATTCTTCCATTCTTACATGGTATCAGAGCATTCTAAGATCCTAATCTCTCCTATTCTCTGTCATTTCTAAGCATTCTTCACCTATATTCTCCAACTCTAATTCCTTATTCTCTGTTCCAAGGCCATTCTCTGTTCTAAAACTCATCTCTTATTCTCTGTTTTGAACTTCATTCTCTCGGATTTAAACTCACACCATGGAGAACTCAAAGAATATGCTGATTCCTGTGATGTTGAAAGGTCCAAATTACTTGATGTGGGCCAGAGCAGCAAGGATGATTCTCTGTAGCAAGGGAATGTGGAGGCACATAGTCTCATCTCGACCTGAAGAAGATGATGAAGCTGAGAGAGGAATGGTGTTGGCGGAAGACAGCAAGTGGTTTCAAGAGGACCAGACTGTTTTAGCCATTCTCACAAGCTCCCTTGATGCTCACCTCATTGAGTTTTACTCATTCTGTGACACAGCCAAAGATCTATAGGAAACTCTCAAAAAGGTTTTTGGGAATGTCTCTAATCTTACTCGAGTGTATGAAGTCAAGAAGGCTATCACATCCTTGAACCAAGAAGAAATGGAGTTCTCTGCCTACTTTGGAAAGCTCAGTTCTTTGTGGGCTGAACTAGATATGCTAAGGCCAGGAACTAATGATCCGTTGGTGATCAAGGAAAGACAAGAACAAGATAAGGTGTTCAAGCTGCTTGGTGGACTCAACTCAAACTTCAACGACCTCACTAAACATATTCTAAGGCAAGACAGAATCCCTAGTGTTGATGAGGTGTGCTCCCAAATCCTCAAAGAACAAGGCTCACACGGCTTGGTTAATAAAGGTGAGCTAGTCTCAGCAAATCAGGTGGAGCACGTCTCAGCTCATAGGGCATCTCTCACATATGAGGAAAGAAGGCGGTTGGTCTGTGAGCACTGCAAGAAGAAGGGGCATAGCAAGGACAAGTGCTGGATTCTTCATCCACACCTTAAACCAAACAAGTTTAAGGACCCAAAAGCAAACATCTCTCAGTCTGTGGCAGAAGGAGACCAAGCAGGGACGTCTAAACAAAGTGAAGGCGTGGCTATGACGGCTGTACCTGTGGATGATGTCATGAGAAAGTCAGATGTTGAAAAGCTTCTCAAGTCCATTGCCTCCCTAAAAGATTTCGGTATCACTTATTACTCTCAAAAACCGGTTGAATCTCTTATTATTGACTCAGGTGCTTCTCACCACATGATTAGCAATCCTAGGTTAATAGAGAATGTAGAACCGGCAGTAGGTAATGTTGTGATAGCCAATGGTACAAGAGTACCAATACAAGGTGTAGGAGACTTGAAGTTATTTGAGAAAACATCTAAAGCATTCTACATGCCTAAGTTTACTTCTAATTTGCTCTCGGTGAAGAAAGCAACCACTGATCTTGATTGTTTGGCTATATTTGGATCTGACAATGTTCATTTTCAGGATATTAAGAGTGGAAAGATCCTTGGAGAAGGTGGAACCAAGGATGGGCTCTATGTGTTAGGAGATGCTGAACCAAGTTCTTTAGATTCACCCTCTTTTACTTCTAATGTTGTAGTTGCTTTAAATTATGTTTGGCATGCTAGATTAGGTCATCCTCATGCTCGTGTTATTGAACACATGTTGCCTAATATTAAGTTTGATCATTCTGTTTGTGAAGCTTGTATCTTGGGTAAACATTGTAAGAGTGTGTTTCCAAATTCATCTACAATCTATGATAATTGCTTTGATTTAGTTCACTCAGATGTTTGGACTTCTCCATGCGTTTCTAGGGATAATCTCAAGTATTTTGTGACATTCATAGATGAAAAATCAAAGTACACTTGGATTACATTACTTCCCTCTAAGGATCGTGTGTTTGATGCATTCTTAAACTTCCAAAACTATGTGACTAATCAATTCAATGCTAAAATTAAGGTACTAAGATCAGACAATGGTGGAGAATATACAAGCACCGAGTTCAAAGAGCACTTAGCAAAACACGGCATAATTCACCAAACAAGCTGCCCTTATACTCCACAACAAAATGGAGTGGCTGAGAGGAAGAACAGACATCTTATGGAAGTTGCACGATCAATGATGTTCCATGCAAATGTTCCAAGGAGATTTTGGGGAGATGCGGTTATGACAGCTTGTTACTTGATCAACCGAACCCCAACAAAAGTTCTCAAGGACCTTTCTCCATTTGAGGTACTAAACGGCATTAAGCCATCACTTGAACATCTAAAAGTTTTTGGATGTGTGTGTTTTGTGTTGGTTCCAGGTGAGTTGAGGAACAAGTTGGATCCAAAGAGCAATAGGTGTATGTTTATTGGGTATTCTACATCGCAAAAAGGATACAAGTGCATTGATCCCAACAATGGGAAAACATATGTTTCTCGAGATGTAAGGTTCATTGAAGAGAAGGGCTATTATGATAAGATAGAGTGGGAAGACTTGAAAGACTTGGCTCACTCAACCTCGGATAGATCGGCAAGTTTAAAGCAACTCTTAGAGAACCTTGGACTTGGTCAGGAGAAAGAGGCATCACGTACTCACCCAACTCCTCCGGATTCCTCCAAAGTAACACAACACCTGAGTCACATGGGGAACCACAAGGCAACATTGAACCACAAGGTGAGGAGGAAGGTGAGCCGGCCATGTCTAATGAGGTCTCGGATGATCAACCCACCGAGGAAACTCTAAACCGGGCTGATAATGAGGGGGAGATTGCTGCCGCTCCACCCCTAAGAAGAAGTACTAGGCTACGCAAGGATCCTTCCAATTGGATCAACACAAGAGTCTACTACAACAATCAAGTTGTTGCTCATCCTATTCAAGCTGTGTGTTCGATCGCCCTTTTGCCATCAGATCATCAAGCTTTCCTTGGAAAGATTGAGGTGCACTCCATTCCGAACACCTATGAAGAAGCTAAGGACATCAAAGAATGGTGTGAGGCTATTGGTGCAGAAGTTAGTGCAATGGAAAAGAACCATACATGGGAAGAAGTTGAACTACCTAATGGAAAAAAAGCGGTCAGTTCCAAGTGGGTCTTCACCATTAAGTACCACAACAATGGAGATATAGAGCGATACAAAGCCAGGCTGGTTGCTAGAGGGTTTACACAAACTTATGGAGAGGACTATACAGACACATTTGCTCCGGTTGCTAAGCTTCATACGGTAAGAGTCATTTTATCCTTAGCTACTAGCCTATCTTGGGAGCTATGGCAGATGGATGTGAAAAACGCTTTCCTCCAAGGGGAATTAGATGAAGACGTCTATATGTATCCTCCTCCTGGTTTGGAAGCCTCCATTGTACCGGGAAAGGTACTCAAGTTGCGCAAGGCGATTTATGGACTCAAGCAGTCACCTAGAGCTTGGTACCATAAGCTTAGCTCAACTCTCAAAACCAGAGGATTTAGGAAATCCGAGGCTGATCACACACTCTTCACATTGCAAAGTTCCAGAGGTATTATCGTTGTGCTCATTTATGTTGATGATTTGATCATTTCTGGTAGTGACAAATCAGGTATTGCTGAAACTAAAGCTTTCCTTAAGAGTGTGTTTGATATCAAAGACCTTGGAGAACTTAAGTACTTCCTTGGAATAGAAGTGTGCCGCTCCTCGCATGGTCTCTTTCTATCCCAAAGGAAGTACGTGCTTGATCTTTTGAATGAGACAGGAAAGCTTGGAGCAAAGCCGACCAAGACTCCCCTCGAAGATGGCTACAAGGTCGCTCGAAAGGGGGAGAAAGATGATACACCTTATGAAGATCCAGCTCAATACCGTCGTCTGGTTGGTAAGCTTATATACTTAACCATCACACGCCCTGACTTGTGTTTTGCTGTGAACCAGGTCAGTCAGCATATGCAGACCCCTACGGTGTACCATTGGAGTATGGTAGAACGGATTCTTCGATATCTCTAAGGAAGCCTAGGTTGTGGCATTTGGATGGGAAAGAATGAGAACACTGAGATCGTGGGTTACTGTGACGCAGACTGGGCTGGGGATAGGAATGACCGAAAATCCACAACAGGCTATTGCACATTCATTGGAGGAAACTTAGTCACGTGGAAAACAAAGAAGCAGAAGGTTGTATCTTGTTCGAGTGCGGAAGCGGAGTATAGGTCCATGAGGAAGCTAACTAATGAGTTAACATAGCTGAAGGCTCTTCTAAAAGACCTCGGCATAGAGTCTCCAAGACCAATTACTATGCATTGTGACAACCAAGCTGCCATTCACATTGCATCCAACTCAGTATTTCATGAGAGGACTAAGCATATTGAGATGGATTGTCACAAAGTACGTGAGAAGATCGAGGAAGGAGTAACCCTTCCATGCTATACAAAGAGTGAAGACCAGTTGGCGGACATCTTCACCAAAGCTGCAAGTCTCAAGGTGTGCGAACACATCAACAGCAAGTTGGGACTTGTAGACTTAACTCGCCCTTGATCTCATGTCCTCTAATCCGTGAGCTTCACACTCTTTTTCCCTTAACACTCTTTTCTCCCATGTGGTTTTTGGGTGGTAAGGTTTTTAATGAGGTGATGTCTTGCGGATTCCAAGCTTAGCTTTACTCCATATAGCTAAGCTTGAGGGGGAGTATTGATCAAGCTATTATCAAGCTTGAAGTTACTTTGAGCCAGAAACTGAATAAGGAAGCCAAATGGATCAGATGTGTGTTAACACTTTGGAGGAAGTTGGGCTGAGGTTATAAAGGCCCATGAATGTCTTCTAGAAGGAAAGAAGACTCCAAATGGTTCAATATAATCGTTGGAGGCTGAGAGAAGGTTAGGGAAGACATGTGACTCTGTTTGAACAAAAGAGGAAAGAGGCTCCATCTCCTTTTGTCTTAGCAGATTTTGCTGATCCATTTTAGGCAATTCTTGTCTCTTTGTGTTTGTCTTGTAGAATCTAGGGCAAACAATTGTATGCCTATATAAACCATGTAGCAACCATTTGTAATGTTAAGTGAGTGAATACACACTCTTCTTCTTCTTCATTCTCGCCCCCATTCTCTCTCTCTCTCTATGAGCTTTCTTCCATTAATTCTTCCATTCTTACAATAAGGTGCGTCAAAGGTTGGAACACGGTCATTCTTTCCTTAATCTAGAAATTTTGTCTATAGGTAAATCCGTCGTGAGCTACTTTCATTGGGTTATGAAGTCGAGTTTGATCCTTAGAGCTTTCTATGTTCATATCATGCTTCTACACATGTAATATCTTTTAGCTTAGTTCAATGCAATGTAATGTTACTTTGATATAAGAAAGTGTGTTAAGCCGACATAAGGTGGTGTCATAGGTTTAGGTTGGAACACAGTCATTCTTTCTTAATCAAGAAGTTTTGTCAATAGGTGTACCCGTCGTGAGCTAATTTCATAAAGTTTTGAGAGCAAGTTTGATCCTTAGAGCTTTCGACGTTCATATCTTACTTCTACACATGTAATCTGTTTTAGCTTACTTTAATGCAATGTAAGTTTACTTTGACATAAGAAAATGTTTTAAGCCGACATAAGGTGGAGTATAGGTTGGAACACGGTCATTCTTTCCTTAATCTAGAAATTTTGTCTATAGGTGAATCCGTCGTGATCTACTTTCGTTGGGTTATGAAGTCGAGTTTGATCCTTAGAGCTTTCTATGTTCATATCATGCTTCTACACATGTAATATCTTTTAGCTTAGTTCAATGCAATGGAAGGTTACTTTTAAATAAGAAAGTGTGCTAAGCCGACATAAGGTGGTGTCATAGGTTTAGGTTGGAACACAGTCATTCTTTCCTAATCTAGAAGTTTTGTCTATAGGTGAACCCGTCGTGAGCTACTTTCGTTGAGTTTTGAAGGCAAGTTTAATCCTTAGAGCTTTCGACGTTCATATCTTACTTCTACACATGTAATCTCTTTTAGCTTACTTTAATGCAATGTAAGTTTACTTTGACATAAGAAAATGTTTTAAGCCGACATAAGGTGGTGTATAGGTTGGAACATTGTCATTTTTTCCTTAATCTAGAAGTTTTGTCTATAGGTGAACCTGTCGTGAGCTACTTTCGTTGAGTTATGAAGCCGAGTTTGATCTTTAGAGCTTTCCATGTTCATATCGTACTTCTACACATGTAATCTCTATTAGCTTACTTCAATGCAATGTGAAGTTACTTTGACATAAGAAAGAGTGTTAAGCCAACATAAGGTAGTGTCAAAGGTTGGTACACGGTCATTCTTTCCTTAATCTAGAAGTTTTGTCTATAGATGAAACCGTCGTGAGCTACTTTCGTTGAGTTATGAAGCAGAGTTTTATCCTTAGAGCTTTCTATGTTCATATCATGCTTCTACACATCTAATCTCTTTTAGCTTAGTTCAATGAAATGTAAGGTTACTTTGAAACAAGAAAGTGTGTTAAGCTGACATAAGGTGGTGTCATAGGTTGGAACACAGTCATTCTTTACTAATCTAGAAGTTTTGTCTATAGGTGAACCCGTCGTGAGCTACTTTCCTTGACATATAAAGCCGAGTTTGATCTTTAGAGCTTTCCATGTTCATATCATACTTCTACACATGTAATCTCTTTTAGCTTACTTCAATGCAATGTAAAGTTACTTTGACATAAGAAAGTGTGTTAAGCCGACATAAGTTGCATCAAAGGTTGGAACACGGTCATTCTTTCCTTAATCTAGAAATTTTGTCTATAGGTGAACCCGTCGTGAGCTACTTTCGTTGGGTTATGAAGTCGAGTTTGATCCTTAGAGCTTTCTGTGTTCATATCATGCTTCTACACATGTAATATCTTTTAGCTTAGTTCAATGCAATGTAAGGTTACTTTGACATAAGAAAGTGTGTTAAGCCGACATAAGGTGGTGTCAAAGGTTGGAACGCGGTCATTCTTTCCTTAACCTAGAAATATTATATATAGGTGAACCCGTCTTGACCTACTTTCGTTGATTAATGGAGCCTAGTTTGATCCTTAGAGCTTTCCATGTTCATATCATGCTTCTACACATGTAATCTCTTTTAGCTTAGTTCAATGCAATGTAAGGTTACTTTGACATAAGAAAGTGTGTTAAGCTGACATAAGGTGGTGTCATAGGTTGGAAAACGGTCATTCCTCTCTTAATCTAGAAGTTTTGTTTATTGGTGAACCTGTCGTGAGCTACCTTCGTTGGGTTACGAAGCCGAGTTTGATCCTTAGAGTTATCCATGTTCATATCATACTTCTACACATGTAATCTATTTTAGCTTACTTCAATGCAATGTAAGGTTACTTTGAAATAAGAAAGTGTGTTAAGCCGACATAAGGTGGTGTCATAGGTTGCAACACAGTCATTCTTTCCTAATCTAGAAGTTTTGTCTATAGGTGAACCCGTCGTGAGCTACTTTGGTTGAGTTACGAAGCCGAGTTTTATCCTTATAGTTATCCATGTTCATATCATACTTCTACACATGTAATCTCTTTTAGCTTACTTCAATGCAATGTAAGGTTACTTTGAAATAAGAAAGTGTGTTAAGCCGACATAAGGTGCGCCAATGGTTGGAACACGGTCATTCTTTCCTTAATCTAGAAATTTTGTCTATAGGTGAACCCGTCGTGAGCTACTTTCGTTGGGTTATGAAGTCGAGTTTGATCCTTAGAGCTTTCTGTGTTCATATCATGCTTCTACACATGTAATATCTTTTAGCTTAGTTCAATGCAATGTAAGGTTACTTTGACATAAGAAAGTGTGTTAAGCCGACATAAGGTGGTGTCAAAGGTTGGAACACGGTCATTCTTTCCTTAATATAGAAATATTATATATAGGTGAACCCGTCTTGACCTACTTTCGTTGATTAATGGAGCCTAGTTTGATCCTTAGAGCTTTCCATGTTCATATCATGCTTCTACACATGTAATCTCTTTTAGCTTAGTTCAATGCAATGTAAGGTTACTTTGACATAAGAAAGTGTGTTAAGCTGACATAAGGTAGTGTCATAGGTTGGAAAAAGGTCATTCCTCTCTTAATCTAGAAGTTTTGTCTATTGGTGAACCTGTCGTGAGCTACTTTCGTTGGGTTACAAAGCCGAGTTTGATCCTTATAGTTATCCATGTTCATATCATACTTCTACACATGTAATCTCTTTTAGCTTACTTCAATGCAATGTAAGGTTACTTTGAAATAAGAAAGTGTGTTAAGCCGACATAAGGTGGTGTCATAGGTTGCAACACAGTCATTCTTTCCTAATCTAGAATTTTTGTCTATACGTGAATCCGTCGTGAGCTACTTTCGTTGAGTTATGAAGCCGAGTTTTATCCTTAGAGTTTTCTATGTTCATATCATGCTTCTACACATGTAATCTCTTTTAGTTTAGTTCAATGCAATGTAAGGTTACTTTTAAATAAGAAAGTGTGTTAAGCCGACATAAGGTGGTGTCAAAGGTTGGAACACGGTCATTCTTTCCTTAATCTAGAAGTTTTGTCTATAGGTGAACCCGTCGTGAGCTACTTTCGTTAAGTTATGAAGCTGAGTTTGATCCTTCGAGCTATCCATGTTCATATCATACTTCTACACATGTAATCTCATTTACCTTAGTTCAATGCAATGTAAGGTTACTTTGACATAAGAAAGTGTGTTAAGCCGACATAAGGTAGTGTCAAAGGTTGGAACACGGTCATTCTTTCCTTAATCTACAAGTTTTGTCTATAGGTGAACCCGTCGTGAGCTACTTTCGTTGAGTTATGAAGCCGAGTTTGGTCCTTAGAGCTTTCTATGTTCATATCATGCTTCTACGCATGTAATCTCTTTTAGCTTAATTCAATGCAATGTAAGGTTACTTTGAAATAAGAAAGTGGGTTAAGCCGACATAAGGTGGTGTCATAGGTTGGAACACAGTCATTGTTTCCTAATCTAGAAGTTTTGTCTATAGGTGAACTCGTCGTGAGCTACTTTCGTTGAGTTATGAAGCCGAGTTTGATCTTTACAGCTTTCCATGTTCATATCATACTTCTACACATGTAATCTTTTTTAGCTTACTTCAATGCAATGTAAAGTTACATTGACATAAAAAAGTATGTTAAGCCGATATAAGTTGCGTCAAAGGTTGGAACGCGGTCATTCTTTCCTTAATCTAGAAATTTTGTCTATAGGTGAACCCGTCGTGAGCTACTTTCATTGGGTTATGAAGCCGAGTTTGATCCTTAGAGCTTTCTATGTTCATATCATGCTTCTACACATGTAATCTCTTTTAGCTTAGTTCAATGCAATGGAAGGTTACTTTTAAATAAGAAAGTGTGTTAAGCAGACATAAGGTGGTCTCATAGGTTTAGGTTGGAACACAGTCATTCTTTCCTAATCTAGAAGTTTTGTCTATAGGTGAACCCGTCGTGAGCTACTTTCGTTGAGTTTTGAAGCCAAGTTTGATCCTTAGAGCTTTCGACGTTCATATCTTACTTCTACACATGTAATCTCTTTTAGCTTACTTTAATGCAATGTAAGGTTACTTTGACATAAGAAAATGTTTTAAGCCGAAATAAGGTGGTGTATAGGTTGGAACATTGTCATTCTTTCCTTAATCTAGAAGTTTTATCTATAGGTGAACCTGTCGTGAGCTACTTTCGTTGAGTTATGAAGCCAAGTTTAATCTTTAGAGCTTTCCATGTTCATATCGCACTTCTACACATGTAATCTCTTTTAGCTTACTTCAATGCAATGTAAAGTTACTTTGACATAAGAAAGTGTGTTAAGCCAACATAAGGTGGTGTCAAAGGTTGGAACACGGTCAGTCTTTCTTTAATCTAGAAGTTTTTTCTATAGGTGAACCCGTCGTGAGCTACTTTCGTTGAGTTATGAAGCCGAGTTTTATCCTTAGAGCTTTCTATGTTCATATCATGCGTCTACATATGTAATCTCTTTTAGCTTAGTTCAATGCAATGTAAGGTTACTTTGAAACAAGAAAGTGTGTTAAGCTGACATAAGGTGGTGTCATAGGTTGGAACACAATAATTCTTTACTAATCTAGAAGTTTTGTCTATAGGTGAACCCGTCGTCAGCTACTTTTGTTTAGTTATGAAGCCGAGTTTGATGTTTAGAGCTTTCCATGTTCATATCATACTTCTACATATGTAATCTCTTTTAACTTACTTCAATGCAATGTAAAGTTACTTTGACATAAGAAAGTGTGTTAAGCCGACATAAGGTGCGTCAAAGGTTGGAACACGGTCATTCTTTCCTTAATCTAGAAATTTTGTCTATAGGTGAACCCGTCGTGAGCTACTATTGTTGGGTTATGAAGTCGAGTTTGATCCTTAGAGCTTTCTATGTTCATATCATGCTTCTACACATGTAATATCTTTTAGCTTAGTTCAATGCAATGTAAGGTTACTTTGACATAAGAAAGTGTGTTAAGCCGACATAAGGTGGTGTCAAAGGTTGGAACACAGTCATTCTTTCCTTAATCTGGAAATATTATATATAGGTGAACCCGTCTTGACCTACTTTCGTTGATTAATGGAGCCTAGTTTGATCTTTAGAACTTTCCATGTTCATATCATGCTTCTACACATGTAATCTCTTTTAGCTTAGTTCAATGCAATGTAAGGTTACTTTGACATAAGAAAGTGTGTTAAGCTGACATGAGGTGGTGTCATAGGTTGGAAAACGGTCATTCTTCTCTTATTCTAGAAGTTTTGTCTATTGGTGAACCTGTCGTGAGCTACTTTCGTTGGGTTACGAAGCCGAGTTTGATCCTTAGAGTTATCCATGTTCATATCATACTTCTACACATGTAATCTCTTTTAGCTTACTTCAATGCAATGTAAGGTTACTTTGAAATAAGAAAGTGTGTTAAGTCGACATAAGGTGGTTTCATAGGTTGCAACACAGTCATTCTTTTCTAATCTAGAAGTTTTGTCTATAGGTGAACCGTCGTGAGCTACTTTCGTTGAGTTTTGAAACCGAGTGTGATCCTTAGAGTTATCCATGTTCATATCATACATGTAATATATTGTAGCTTAGTTCAATGCAATGTAAGGTTACTTTGACATGAGAAAGTGTGTTAAGCCGACATAAGGTGTGTCATAGGTTGGAAACCCGTCATTTTTCTATTAATCTAGAAGTTTTGTCTATAGGTAAACCCGTCGTGAGCAACTTTTGTTGAGTTATGAAGCCGAGTTTGATCTTTAGAGCTTTCCATGTTCATATCATACTTCTACACATGTAATCTCTTTTACCTTAGTTCAATGCAATGTAAGGTTACTTTGACATAAGAAAGTGTGTTAAGCCGATATAAGGTGGTGTCAAAGGTTGGAACACGGTCATTTTTTCCTTAATCTAGAAGTTTTGTCTATAGGTGAACCCGTCGTGAGCTACTTTTGTTAAGTTATGAAGTTGAGTTTGATCCTTCGAGCTATCCATGTTCATATCTTACTTCTACACATGTAATCTATTTTAGCTTACTTCAATGCTATATAAGTTTACTTTGACATAAGAAAGTGTGTTAAGCCGACATAAGGTGGTGTCAAAGATTGGAACACGGTCATTCTTTCCTTAATCTAGAAGTTTTGTCTACAGGTGAACCCGTCGTGAGCTACTTTCTTTGAGTTATGAAGCCGAGTTTGATCCTTAGAGCTTTCTATGTTCATATCATGCTTCTACACATGTAATCTCTTTTAGCTTAGTTCAATGCAATGGAAGGTTACTTTTAAATAAGAAAGTGTGTTAAGCAGACATAAGGTGGTCTCATAGGTTTAGGTTGGAACACAGTCATTCTTTCCTAATCTAGAAGTTTTGTCTATAGGTGAACCCGTCGTGAGCTACTTTCGTTGAGTTTTGAAGCCAAGTTTGATCCTTAGAGCTTTCGACGTTCATATCTTACTTCTACACATGTAATCTCTTTTAGCTTACTTTAATGCAATGTAAGGTTACTTTGACATAAGAAAATGTTTTAAGCCGACATAAGGTGGTGTATAGGTTGGAACATTGTCATTCTTTCCTTAATCTAGAAGTTTTATCTATAGGTGAACCTGTCGTGAGCTACTTTCGTTGAGTTATGAAGTCAAGTTTGATCTTTAGAGCTTTCCATGTTCATATCACACTTCTACACATGTAATCTCTTTTAGCTTACTTCAATGCTATGTAAAATTACTTTGACATAAAAAAGTGTTTTAAGCCGACATAAGGTGGTGTCAAAGATTGGAACACGGTCATTCTTTCCTTAGTTTAGAAGTTTTGTCTATAGGTGAATCCGTCGTGAGCTACTTTCGTTGAGTTATAAAGCCGAGTTTGATCCTTAGAGCTTTCTATGTTCATATCATGCTTCTACACATGTAATCTCTTTTAGTTTAGTTCAATGCAATGTAAGGTTACTTTGAAATAAGAAAGTGTGTTAAGCCGACATAAGGTGGTGTCATAGGTTCGAACATTGTCATTAGTTCCTAATCTAGAAGTTTTGTCTATAGGTTGGAACACAGTCTTTCTTTCCTTAATCTGGAAATATTATATATAGGTGAACCCGTCTTGACCTACTTTCGTTGATTAATGGAGCCTAGTTTGATCTTTAGAGCTTTCCATGTTAATATCATACTTCTACACATGTAATCTCTTTTACCTTAGTTCAATGCAATGTAAGGTTACTTTGACATAAGAAAGTGTGTTAAGCCGATATAAGGTGGTGCCAAAGGTTGGAACACGGTCATTCTTTTCTTAATCTAGAAGTTTTCTCTATAGGTGAACCCGTCGTGAGCTACTTTCGTTAAGTTATTAAGCTGAGTTTGATCCTTCGACCTATCCATGTTCATATCATACTTCTACACATGTAATCTATTTTAGATTACTTCAATGCTATGTAAGTTTACTTTGACATAAGAAAGTGTGTTAAGCCGACAGAAGGTGGTGTCAAAGATTGGAACACAGTCATTGTTTCCTAATCTAGAAGTTTTGTCTATAGGTGAACCCGTCGTGAGCTACTTTCGTTGAGTTATGAAGCCGAGTTTAATCCTTAGAGCTTTCTATGTTCATATCATGCTTCTACACATGTAATCTCTTTTAGCTTAATTCAATATAATGTAAGGTTACTTTGAAATAAGAAAGTGTGTTAAGCCGACATAAGGTGGTGTCATAGGTTGGAACACATTCATTCTTTTCTAATATAGAAGTATTGTCTATATGTGAACCCGTCGTGAGCTACTTTCGTTAAGTTATGAAGCTGAGTTTGATCCTTCGAGCTATCCATGTTCATATCATACTTTTACACATGTAATCTATTTTAGCTTACTTCAATGCAATGTAAATTTACTTTGACATAAGAAAGTGTGTTAAGCCGACATAAGGTGGTGTCAAAGGTTGGAACACGGTCATTCTTTCCTTAATCTAAAAGTTTTGTCTATAGGTGAACCCGTCGTGAGCTACTTTCTTTGAGTTATGAAGCCGAGTTTGATCCTTAGAGCTTTCTATGTTTATATCATGCTTCTACACATGTAATCTCTTTTAGCTTAATTCAATGCAATGTAAGGTTACTTTGAAAGAAGAAAGTGTGTTAAGCCGACATAAGGTGGTGTCATAGGTTTAGGTTGGAACACAGTCATTCTTTCCAAATCTAGAAGTTTTGTCTATAGTTGAACCCGTCGTGAGCTACTTTCGTTGAGTTTTGAAGCCAAGTTTGATCCTTAGAGCTTTCCACGTTCGTATCTTACTTCTACACATGTAATCTCTTTTAGCTTACTTCAATGCAATGTAAGTTTACTTTGACATAAGAAAATGTGTTAAGCCGACATAAGGTGGTGTATAGGTTGGAACACTATCTTTCTTTCCTTAATCTAGAAGTTTTGTCTATAGATGAACCTGTCGTGAGCTACTTTTGTTGAGTTATGAGGCCGAGTTTGATCTTTTGAGCTTTCCATGTTCATATCGTACTTCTACACATGTAATCTCTTTTAGCTTACTTCAATGCTATGTAAAATTACTTTGACATAAGAAAGTGTTTTAAGCCGACATTAGGTGGTGTCAAAGATTGGAACGCGGTCATTCTTTCCTTAATCTAGAAGTTTTGTCTATAGGTGAATCCGTCGTGAGCTACTTTCGTTGAGTTATAAAGCCGAGTTTGATCCTTAGAGCTTTCTATGTTCATATCATGCTTCTACACATGTAATCTCTTTTAGTTTAGTTCAATGCAATGTAAGGTTACTTTGAAATAAGAAAGTGTGTTAAGCCGACATAAGGTGGTGTCATAGGTTGGAACATTGTCATTATTTCCTAATCTAGAAGTTTTGTCTATAGGT
The DNA here is from genome assembly GCA_963920545.1 of Lepidium didymum. NCBI lineage: Eukaryota > Viridiplantae > Streptophyta > Magnoliopsida > Brassicales > Brassicaceae > Lepidium > Lepidium didymum. The sequence continues at coordinate 11,983,832 of OY986992.1, read as the reverse complement.
GAACCCGTCTTGAACTACTTTTGTTGTGTTACGAAGCCGAGTTTGATCTTTAGAGCTTTCCATGTTCATATCATACTTCTACACATGTAATCTCTTTTAGCTTACTTCAATGCAATGTAAAGTTACTTTGACATTAGAAACTGTGTTAAGCCGATATAAGGTGCGTCAAAGGTTGGAACACGGTCATTCTTTCCTTAATCTAGAAATTGTGTATACAGGTGAACCCGTCGTGAGCTACTTTCGTTGGGTTATGAAGCCGAGTTTGATCCTTAGAGCTTTCTATGTTCATATCATGCTTCTACACATGTAATCTCTTTTAGCTTAGTTCAATGCAATGTAAGGTTACTTTGAAATAAGAAAGTGTGTTAAGCCGACATAAGGTGGTGTCATAGGTTGGAACACAGTCATTGTTTCCTAATCTAGAAGTTTTGTCTATAGGTGAACCCGTCGTGAGCTACTTTCGTTGTGTTATGAAGTCGAGTTTGATCCTTAGAGCTTTCTATGTTCATTTTATGCTTCTACACATGTAATCTCTTTTAGCTTAGTTCAATGCAATGGAAGGTTACTTTTAAATAAGAAAGTGTGTTAAGCCGACATAAGGTAGTGTCATAGGTTTAGGTTGGAACACAGTCATTCTTTCCTAATCTAGAAGTTTTGTCTATAGGTAAACCCGTCGTGAGCTACTTTCGTTGAGTTTTGAAGCCAAGTTTGATCCTTAGAGCTTTCATGTTCATATCGTACTTCTACACATGTAATCTCTTTTAGCTTACTTCAATGCAATGTAAAGTTACTTTGACATAAGAAAGTGTGTTAAGCCAACATAAGGTGGTGTCAAAGGTTGGAACACGGTCATTCTTTCTTTAATCTAGAAGTTTTATCTATAGGTGAACCCGTCGTGAGCTACTTTCGTTGAGTTATGAAGCCGAGTTTTATCCTTAGAGCTTTCTATGTTCATATCATGCTTCTACACATGTAATCTCTTTTAGCTTAGTTTAATTGAATGTAAGGTTACTTTGAAACAAGAAAGTGTGTTAAGCCGACATAAGGTGGTGTCAAAGGGTGGAACACAGTCTTTCTTTCCTTAATCTGGAAATATTATATATAGGTGAACCCGTCTTGACCTACTTTCGTTGATTAATGGAGCCTAGTTTGATCTTTAGAGCTTTCCATGTTCATATCATGCTTCTACACATGTAATCTCTTTTAGCTTAGTTCAATGCAATGTAAGGTTACTTTGACATAAGAAAGTGTGTTAAGTTGACATGTGGTGGTGTCATAGGTTGGAAAACGGTCATTCTTCTCTTATTCTAGAAGTTTTGGCTATTGGTGAACCTGTCGTGAGCTACTTTCATTGGGTTACGAAGCCGAGTTTGATCCTTAGAGTTATCCATGTTCATATCATACTTCTACACATGTAATCTCTTTTAGCTTACTTCAATGCAATGTAAGGTTACTTTGAAATAAGAAAGTGTGTTAAGTCGACCTAAGGTGGTGTCATAGGTTACAACACAGTCATTCTTTTCTAATCTAGAAGTTTTGAGGTGAACCCGTCGTGAGCTACTTTCGTTGAATTTTGAAGCCGAGTGTGATCCTTAGAGTTATCCATGTTCATATCATACATGTAATATATTTTACCTTAGTTCAATGCAATGTAAGGTTACTTTGACATAAGAAAGTGTGTTAAGCTGATATAAGGTGGTGTCAAAAGTTGGAACACGGTCATTCTTTCTTTAATCTAGAAGTTTTGCCTATAGGTGAACCCGTCGTGAGCTACTTTCGTTAAGTTATGAAGCTGAGTTTGATCCTTCGAGCTATCCATGTTCATATCGTACTTCTACACATGTAATCTATTTTAGCTTACTTCAATGCTATGTAAGTTTACTTTGACATAAGAAAGTGTGTTAAGCCGACATAAGGTGGTGTCAAAGATAGGAACACGGTCATTCTTTCCTTAATCTAGAAGTTTTGTCTACAGGTGAACCCGTCGTGAGCTACTTTCGTTGAGTTATGAAGCCGAGTTTGATCCGTAGAGCTTTCTATGTTCATATCATGCTTCTACACATGTAATCTCTTTTAGCTTAATTCAATATAATGTAGGGTTACTTTGAAATAAGAAAGTGTGTTAAGCCGACATAAGGTGGTGTCATAGGTTGGAACGCGGTCATTCTTTCCTAATCTAGAAGTTTTGTCTAGAAGTGAACCCGTCGTGAGCTATTTTCGTTGAATTATGTAGCCGAGTTTGATCTTTAGAGCTTTCCATGTTCATATCATGCTTCTACACATGTAATCTCCTTTAGCTTAGTTCAATGCAATGTAAGGTTACTTTGACATAAGAAAGTGTGTTAAGCCGACATAAGGTGGTGTATAGGTTGGAACACAGTCATTCTTTCCTAATCTAGAAGTTTTGTCTATAGGTAAACCGGTCGTGAGCTACTTTTGTTGAATTATGAAGCCGAGTTTGATCTTTAGAGCTTTCTATGTTCATATCATGCTTCTACACATGTAATCTCTTTTAGCTTAGTTCAATGCAATGTAAGGTTACTTTGACATAAGAAAGTGTGTTAAGCCAAGATAAGGTGGTGTATAGGTTGGAACACAATAATTTTTCCTAATCTAGAAGTTTTATCTATAGGGTAACCCGTCGTGAGCTACTTTGGTTGAGGTATGAAGCCGAGTTTGATCTTTAGAGCTTTCCATGTTCATATCATACTTCTACACATGTAATCTCTTTTAGCTTACTTCAATGCAATGTAAAGTTACTTTGACATAAGAAACTATGTTAAGCCGACATAAGGTGCGTCAAAGGTTGGAACAAGGTCATTCTTTCCTTGATCTAGAAATTTTGTCTATAGGTGAACCCGTCGTGAGCTACTTTCGTTAGGTTATGAAACCGAGTTTGAACCTTAGAGCATTCTATGTTCATGTCATGCTTCTACACATGTTATCTCTTTTAGCTTAGTTCAATGCAATGTAAGGTTACTTTGATATAAGAAAAAGTGTTAAGCCGACATAAGGTGGTGTCATAGGTTTAGGTTGGAACACAGTCATTCTTTCCTAATCTAGAAGTTTTGTGTATAGTTAACCCGTCGTGAGCTACTTTCGTTGAGTTTTGAAGCCAAGTTTGATCCTTAGAGCTTTCCACGTTCATATCTTACTTCTAAACATGTAATATCTTTTAGCTTACTTCAATGCAATGTAAGTTTACTTTGACATAAGAAAATGTGTTAAGCCGATATAAGGTGGTGTATTGGTTGGAACACTATCATCCTTTCCTTAATCTAGAAGTTTTGTCTATAGGTGAACCTGTCGTGAGCTACTTTCGTTAAGTTATGAAGCAAATTTTGATCTTTAGAGCTTTCCATGTTCATATCGTACTTCTACACATGTAATCTCTTTTAGCTTACTTCAATGCAATGTAAAGTTACTTTGACATAAGAAATTGTGTTAAGCCAACATAAGGTGGTGTCAAAGGTTGGAACACGGTCATTCTTTCTTTAATGTAGAAGTTTTGTCTATAGGTGAACCCGTCGTGAGCTACTTTCGTTGAGTTATGAAGCCGAGTTTTATCCTTAGAGCTTTCTATGTTCATATCATGCTTCTACACATGTAATCTCTTTTAGCTTAGTTCAATGCAATGTAAGGTTACTTTGAAACAAGAAAGTGTGTTAAGCTGACATAAGGTGGTGTCATAGGTTAGAACACAGTCATTCTTTACTAATCTAGAAGTTTTGTCTATAGGTGAACCCGTCGTGAGCTACTTTCGTTGAGTTATGAAGCCGAGTTTGATCTTTAGAGCTTTCCATGTTCATATCATACTTCTACACATGTAATCTCTTTTAGCTTACTTCAATGCAATGTAAAGTTACTTTGACATAAGAAAGTGTGTTAAGCCGACATAAGGTGCGTCAAAGGTTGGAACACGGTCATTCTTTCCTTAATCTAGAAATTTTGTCTCTAGGTGAACCCGTCGTGAGATACTTTCGTTGGGTTATGAAGTCGAGTTTGATCCTTAGAGCTTTCTATGTTCATATCATGCTTTTACACATGTAATATCTTTTAGCTTAGTTCAATGCAATGTAAGGTTACTTTGACATAAAAAAGTGTGTTAAGCAAACATAAGGTGGTGTAAAAGGTTGGAACACGGTCATTCTTTCCTTAATCTAGAAATATAGTCTATAGGTGAACCCTTATTGACCTACTTTCGTTGATTTATGGAGCCTAGTTTGATCCTTAGAGCTTTCCATGTTAATATCATGCTTCTACACATGTAATCTCTTTTACCTTAGTTCAATGCAATGTAAGGTTACTTTGACATAAGAAAGTGTGTTAAGCTGACAAAAGGTGGTGTCATAGGTTGGAAAACAGTCATTCTTCTCTTAATCTAGAAGTTTTGTCTATTGGTGAACCTGTCGTGAGCTACTTTCGTTGGGTTACGAAGCCGAGTTTGATCCTTAGAGTTATCCATGTTCATATCATACTTTTACACATGTAATCTCTTTTAGCTTGCTTCAATGCAATGTAAGTTTACTTTGACATAAGAAAGTGTGTTAAGCCGACATAAGGTGGTGTATAGGTTGGAACACTGTCATTCTTTCCTTAATCTAGAAGTTTTGTCTACAGGTGAACCTGTCGTGAGCTACTTTCGTTGAGTTATGAAGCCAAGTCTGATCTTTAGAGCTTTTCATGTTCATATCGTACTTCTACACATGTAATATCTTTTAGCTTACTTCAATGCAATGTAAAGTTACTTTGACATAAAAAAGTGTGTTAAGCCGACATAAGGGGCGTCAAAGGTTGGAACGCGGTCATTCTTTCCTTAATCTAGAAATTTTATCTATAGGTGACCCCGTCGTGAGCTACTTTCGTTGGGTTATGAAGCCAAGTTTGATCCTTAGAGCTTTCTATGTTCATATCATGCTTCTACACATGTAATCTCTTTTAGCTTAGTTCAATGCAATGTAAGGTTACTTTGATATAAGAAAGTGTGTTAAGCCGACATAAGGTGGTGTCATAGGTTGGAACACTTTCATTCTTTCCCAATCTAGAAGTTTTGTCTATAGGTGAACCCGTCGTGAGCTACTTTCGTTGAGTTATAAAGCCGAGTTTGATCTTTCGAGCTTTCCATGTTCATATCATACTTTTACACATGTAATCCCTTTTAGCTTACTTCAATGCAATATAAAGTTACTTTGACATAAAAAAGTGTGTTAAGCCGACATAAGGTGCGTCAAAGGTTAGAACACGGTCATTCTTTCCTTAATCTAGAAATTTTGTCTATAGGTGAACCCGTCGTGAGCTACTTTCGTTAGGTTATGAAGCCGAGTTTGATCCTTAGAGCTTTCTATGTTCATATCATGCTTCTACACATGTTATCTCTTTTAGCTTAGTTAAATGCAATGTAAGGTTACATTGAAATAAGAAAGTGTGTTAAGCCGACAAAAGGTGGTGTATAGGTTGGAACAATGTCATTCTTTCTTTAATCTAAAAGTTTTGTCTATAGGTGAACCTGTCGTGAGCTATTTTCGTTGAGTTATGAAGCCGAGTTTGATCTTTAGAGCTTTCCATGTTAATATCGTACTTCTACACATGTAATCTCTTTTAGCTTACTTCAATGCAATGTAAATTTACTTTGACATAAGAAAGTGTGTTAAGCCAACATAAGGTGGTGTCAAAGGTTGGAACACGATCATTCTTCCGTTAATCTAGAAGTTTTGTCTATAGGTGAATCCGTCGTGAGCTACTTTCGTTGACATATGAAGCCGAGTTTGATCTTTAGAGCTTTCCATGTTCATATCATACTTCTACACATGTAGTCTCTTTTAGCTTACTTCAATGCAATGTAAAGTTACTTTGACATGAAAAAGTGTGTTAAGCCGACATAAGGTGGTGCCATAGGTTTAGGTTGGAACACAATCAATCTTTCCTAATCTAGAAGTTTTGTCTATAGGTGAACCCGTCGTGAGCTACTTTCGTTGAGTTTTGAAGCCAAGTTTGATCCTTAGAGCTTTCCACGTTCATATCTTACTTCTACACACGTAATCTCTTTTAGCTTACTTCAATGCAATGTAAGTTTACTTTGACATAAGAAAATGTGTTAAGCCGACATAAGGTGGTGTATAGGTTGGAACACTGTCATTCTTTTCTTAATCTAGAAATTTTGTCTATAGGTGAATCCGTCGTGAGCTACTTTCAGTGAGTTATGAAGACGAGTTTGAGCCTTAGAGCTTTCTATGTTCATGTCATGCTTCTACACATGTAATCTCTTTTAGATAGTTAAATGCAATGTAAGGTTACATTGAAATAAGAAAGTGTGTTAAGCCGACATAAGGTGGTGTATAGGTTGGAACACGATCATTCTTTCCTTAATCTAGAAGTTTTGTCTATAGGTGAATCCGTCGTGATCTACTTTCGTTGACATATGAAGCCTAGTTTGATCTTTAGAGCTTTCCATGTTCATATTATACTTCTACACATGTAATCTCTTTTATCTTACTTCAATGCAGTGTAAAGTTATTTTGACATAAAAAAAGTGTGTTAAGCCGACATAAGGTGGTGTCATAGGTTTAGGTTGGAACACAGTCATTCTTTCCTAATCTAGAAGTTTTGTGTATAGGTGAACCCATCGTGAGCTACTTTCGTTGAGTTATGAAGCGGAGTGTGAGCTTTAGAGCTTTCCATGTTCATATCATACTTCTATACATGTAATCTCTTTTAGCTTAGTTCAATGCAATATAATGTTACTTTGACATAAGAAAGTGTGTTAAGCCAACATAAGGTGTTGTATAGGTTGGAACATAGTCATTCTTTCCTAATCTAGAAGTTTTGTCTATAGGTGAACCCGTCGTGAGCTACTTTCGTTGAGTTATGAAGCCGAGTTTGATCTTTAGAGCTTTCCATGTTCATATCATGCTTCTACACATGTAATCTCTTTTAGCTTACTTCAATGCAATGTAAAGTTACTTTGACATAAAAAAGTGTGTTAAGCCGACATAAGGTGGTGTCATAGGTTGGAACACAATCATTCTTTCCTAATCTAGAAGTTTTGTCTATAGGTGAACCTGTCGTGAGCTATTTTCGTTGAGTTATGAAGCCGAGTTTGATCCTTAGAGCTTTCTATGTTCATATCATGCTTCTACACATGTAATATCTTTTAGCTTAGTTCAATGCAATTTAAGGTTACTTTGAAATAAGAAAGTGTGTTAAGCCGACATAAGGTGGTGTCATAAGTTGGAAGACTGTCATTATTTCCCAATCTAGAAGTTTTGTCTATAGGTGAACCCGTCGTGAGCTACTTTCATTGAGTTATGAAGCCGAGTTTGATCCTTAGAGCTTTCCATGTTCATATCATGCTTCTACACATGTAATCTCTTTTAGCTTACTTCAATGCAATGTAAAGTTACTTTGACATAAAAAAGTGTGTTAAGCCGACATAAGGTGGTGTCATTGGTTGGAACACACTCATTCTTTCCTAATCTAGAAGTTTTGTCTATAGGTGAACCTGTCGTGAGCTACTTTCGTTGAGTTATGAAGCCGAGTTTGATCCTTAGAGCTTTCCATGTTCATATCATGCTTCTACACATGTAATCTCTTTTAGCTTACTTCAATGCAATGTAAAGTTACTTTGACATAAAAAAGTGTGTTAAGCCGACATAAGGTGGTGTCATTGGTTGGAACACACTCATTCTTTCCTAATCTAGAAGTTTTGTCTATAGGTGAACCTGTCGTGAGCTACTTTCGTTGAGTTATGAAGCCGAGTTTGATCTTTAGAGCTTTCCATGTTCATATCGTACTTCTACACATGTAATCTCTTTTAGCTTACTTCAATGCAATGTAAAGTTACTTTGACATAAAAAAGTGTGTTAAGCCGACATAAGGTGGTGCCATAGGTTTAGGTTGGAACACAATCAATCTTTCCTAATCTAGAAGTTTTGTCTATAGGTGAACCCGTCGTGAGCTACTTTCGTTGAGTTTTGAAGCCGAGTTTGATCCTTAGAGCTTTCCACGTTCATATCTTACTTCTACACATGTAATCTCTTTAAGCTTACTTCAATGCAATGTAAGTTTACTTTGACATAAGAAATTGTGTTAAGCCGACATAAGGTGGTGTATAGGTTGGAACACTATCATTCTTTCCTTAATCTAGAAGTTTTGTCTATAGGTGAACCCGTCGTGAGCTACTTTCGTTGAGTTATGAAGCCGAGTTTGATCCTTAGAGCTTTCTATGTTCATATCATGCTTCTACACATGTAATCTCTTTTAGCTTAGTTAAATGCAATGTATGGTTACATTGAAATAAGAAAGTGTGTTAAGCCGACATAAGGTGGTGTCAAAGGTTGGAACACGGTCATTCTTTCCTTAATCTAGAAGTTGTGTCTATAGGTGAACCCGTGTTGACCTACTTTCGTTGATTTATGGAGCCTAGTTTGATCCTTAGAGCTTTCCATGTTCATATCATACTTCTACACATGTAATCTCTTTTAGCTTACTTCAATGCAATGTAAAGTTACTTTGACATAAAAAAGTGTGTTAAGCCGACATAAGGTGGTGTCATAGGTTTAGGTTGGAATACAATCATTCTTTCCTAATCTAGAAGTTTTGTCTATAGGTGAACCCGTCGTGAGCTACTTTCGTTGAGTTTTGAAGCCAAGTTTGATCCTTAGAGCTTTCCACGTTCATATCTTACTTCTACACATGTAATCTTTTTTAGCTTACTTCAATGCAATGTAAGTTTACTTTGACATAAGAAAATGTGTTAAGCCGACATAAGGTGGTGTATAGGTTGGAACACTATCATTCTTTCCTTAATCTAGAAGTTTTGTCTATAGGTGAACCCGTCGTGAGCTACTTTCGTTGAGTTATGAAGCCGAGTTTTATCCTTAGAGCTTTCTATGTTCATATCATGCTTCTACACATGTAATCTCTTTTAGCTTAGTCAATGCAATGTAAGGTTACTTTGAAACAAGAAAGTGTATTAAGCTGACATAAGGTAATGTCATAGGTTGGAACACAATCATTCTTTACTAATCTAGAAGTTTTGTCTATAGGTGAACCCGGCGTGAGCTACTTTCGTTGACTTATGCAGCCTAGTTTGATCCTTAGAGCTTTCCATGTTCATATCAAGCTTCTACAAATGTAATCTCTTTTAGCTTACTTCAATGCAATGTAAAGTTACTTTGACATAAGAAAGTGTGTTAAGCCGACATAAGGTGCGTCAAAGGTTGGAACACGGTCATTCTTTCCTTAATCTAGAAATTTTGTCTATAGGTGAACCCGTCATGAGCTACTTTCGTTGGGTTATGAAGTCGAGTTTGATACTTAGAGCTTTCTGTGTTCATATCATGCTTCTACACATGTAATATCTTTTAGCTTAGTTCAATGCAATGTAAGGTTACTTTGACATAAGAAAGTGTGTTAAGCCAACATAAGGTGGTGTCAAAGGTTAGAACACGGTCATTCTTTCCTTAATCTAGAAATATTATATATAGGTGAACCCGTCTTGACCTACTTTCGTTGATTAATGGAGCCTAGTTTGATCCTTAGAACTTTCCATGTTCATATCATGCTTCTACACATGTAATCTCTTTTAGCTTAGTTCAATGCAATGTAAGGTTACTTTGACATAAGAAAGTGTGTTAAGCTGACATAAGGTGGTGTCATAGGTTTAGGTTGGAACACGGTCATTCTTCTCTTAATCTAGAAGTTTTGTCTATAGGTGAACCTGTCGTGAGCTACTTTCGTTGAGTTACGAAGCCCAGTTTGATCTTTAGAGCTTTCCATGTTCATATCGTACTTCTACACATGTAATCTCTTTTAGCTTACTTCAATGCAATGTAAAGTTACTTTGACATAAGAAAGTGTGTTAAGTCGACACGTCAAAGGTTGGAACACGGTCATTCTTTCCTTAATCTATAAATTTTGTCTATAGGTGAACCCGTCGTGAGCTATTTTCGTTGGGTTATGAAGTCGAGTATGATCCTTAGAGCTTTCCATGTTCATATCATGCTTCTTCACATGTAATCTCTTTTAGCTTACTTCAATGCAATGTAAAGTTACTTTGACATAAAAAAGTGTGTTAAGCCGACATAAGGTGGTGTCATAGGTTGGAACACACTCATTCTTTCCTAATCTAGAAGTTTTGTCTATAGGTGAACCTGTCGTGAGCAACTTTCGTTGAGTTACGAAGCCGAGTTTGATCTTTAGAGCTTTCCATGTTCATATCGTACTTCTACACATGTAATCTCTTTTAGCTTACTTCAATGCAATGTAAAATTACTTTGGCATAAGAAAGTGTGTTAAGCCAACATAAGGTGGTGTCAAAGGTTGGAAAACTATCATTCTTTCCTTAATCTAGAAATTTTGTCTATAGGTGAACCCGTTGTGAGCTACTTTCTTTGGGTTATGAAGCCGAGTTTGATTCTTAGAGCTTTCTATGTTCATATCATGCTTCTACACATGTAATCTCTTTTAGCTTAGTTCAATGCAATTTAAGGTTACTTTGAAATAAGAAAGTGTGTTAAGCCGACATAAGGTGGTGTCATAAGTTGGAAGACTGTCATTATTTCCCAATCTAGAAGTTTTGTCTATAGGTGAACCCGTCGTGAGCTACTTTCATTGAGTTATGAAGCCGAGTTTGATCTTTCGAGCTTTCTATGTTCATATGATACTTCTACACATGTAATCCCTTTTAGCTTACTTCAATGCAATATAAAGTTACTTTGACATAAAAAAGTGTGTTAAGCCGACATAAGGTGTGTCAAAGGTTAAAACACGGTCATTCTTTCCTTAATCTAGAAATTTTGTCTATAGGTGAACCCGTCGCGAGCTACTTTTGTTTGGTTATGAAGCCGAGTTTGATCCTTAGAAGTTTCTATGTTCATATCATGCTTTTACACATGTAATTTCTTTTCGCTTAGTTAAATGCAATGTAAGGTTACATTGAAATAAGAAAGTGTGTTAAGCCGACAAAAAGTGGTGTATAGGTTGGAACACTGTCATTCTTTCTTTAATCTAAAAGTTTTGTCTATAGGTGAACCTGTCGTGAGCTATTTTCGTTGAGTTATGAAGCCGAGTTTGATCTTTAGAGCTTTCCATGTTAATATCGTACTTCTACACATGTAATCTCTTTTAGCTTACTTCAATGCAATGTAAATTTACTTTGACATAAGAAAGTGTGTTAAGCAAACATAAGGTGGTGTCAAAGGTTGGAACACGATCATTCTTCCCTTAATCTAGAAGTTTTGTCTATAGGTGAATCCGTCGTGAGCTACTTTCGTTGACATATGAAGCCGAGTTTGATCTTTAGGGCTTTCCATGTTCATATCATACTTCTACACATGTAGTCTCTTTTAGCTTACTTCAATGCAATGTAAAGTTACTTTGACATAAAAAAGTGTGTTAAGCCGACATAAGGTGGTGCCATAGGTTTAGGTTGGAACACAGTCAATCTTTCCTAATCTAGAAGTTTTGTCTATAGCTGAACCCGTCGTGAGCTACTTTCGTTGAGTTTTGAAGCCAAGTTTGATCCTTAGAGCTTTCCACGTTCATATCTTACTTCTACACATGTAATCTCTTTTAGCTTACTTCAATGCAATGTAAGTTTACTTTGACATAAGAAAATGTGTTAAGCGGACATAAGGTGGTGTATAGGTTGGAACACTGTCATTCTTTTCTTAATCTAGAAATTTTGTCTATAGGTGAACCCGTCGTGAGCTACTTTCAGTGAGTTATGAAGCCGAGTTTGATCCTTAGAGCTTTCTATGTTCATATCATGCTTCTACACATGTAATCTCTTTTAGATAGTTAAATGCAATGTAAGGTTACATTGAAATAAGAAAGTGTGTTAACCCGACATAAGGTGGTGTATAGGTTGGAACACGATCATTCTTCCCTTAATCTAGAAGTTTTGTCTATAGGTGAATCCGTCGTGATCTACTTTCGTTGACATATGAAGCCGAGTTTGATCTTTAGAGCTTTCCATGTTCATATTATACTTCTACACATGTAATCTCTTTTATCTTACTTCAATGCAGTGTAAAGTTATTTTGACATAAAAAAAGTGTGTTAAGCCGACATAAGGTGGTGTCATAGGTTTAGGTTGGAACACAGTCATTCTTTCCTAATCTAGAAGTTTTGTGTATAGGTGAACCCATCGTTTGCTACTTTCGTTGAGTTATGAAGCCGAGTGTGATCTTTACCGCTTTCCATGTTCATATCATACTTGTATACATGTAATCTCTTTTAGCTTAGTTCAATGCAATATAATGTTACTTTGACATAAGAAAGTGTGTTAAGCCAACATAAGGTGTTGTATAGGTTGGAACATAGTCATTCTTTCCTAATCTAGAAGTTTTGTCTATAGGTGAACCCGTCGTGAGCTACTTTCGTTGAGTTATGAAGCCGAGTTTGATCTTTAGAGCTTTCCATGTTCATATCATGCTTCTACACATGTAATCTCTTTTAGCTTACTTCAATGCAATGTAAAGTTACTTTGACATAAAAAAGTGTGTTAAGCCGACATAAGGTGGTGTCATAGGTTGGAACACAATCATTCTTTCCTAATCTAGAAGTTTTGTCTATAGGTGAACCTGTCGTGAGCTATTTTCGTTGAGTTATGAAGCCGAGTTTGATCCTTAGAGCTTTCTATGTTCATATCATGCTTCTACACATGTAATATCTTTTAGCTTAGTTCAATGCAATGTAAGGTTACTTTGACATAAGAAAGTGTGTTAAGCTGACATAAGGTGGTGTCAAAGGTTGGAACACGGTCATTCTTTCCTTAATCTAGAAGTTGTGTCTATAGGTGAACCCGTGTTGACCTACTTTCGTTGATTTATGGAGCCTAGTTTGATCCTTAGAGCTTTCCATGTTCATATCATGCTTCTACACATGTAATCTCTTTTAGCTTACTTCAATGCAATGTAAAGTTACTTTGACATAAAAAAGTGTGTTAAGCCGACATAAGGTGGTGTCATAGGTTGGAACACACTCATTCTTTCCTAATCTAGAAGTTTTGTCTATTGGTGAACCTATCGTGAGCTACTTTCGTTGAGTTATGAAGCCGAGTTTGATCTTTAGAGCTTTCCATGTTCATATCGTACTTCTACACATGTAATCTCTTTTAGCTTAGTTCAATGCAATTTAAGGTTACTTTGAAATAAGAAAGTCTGTTAAGCCGACATAAGGTGGTGTCATAGGTTGGAACACTTTCATTCTTTCCCAATCTAGAAGTTTTGTCTATAGGTGAACCCGTCGTGAGCTACTTTCGTTGAGTTATAAAGCCGAGTTTGATCTTTCGAGCTTTCCATGTTCATATCATACTTTTACACATGTAATCCTTTTTAGCTTACTTCAATGCAATATAAAGTTACTTTGACATAAAAAAGTGTGTTAAGCCGACATAAGGTGCGTCAAAGGTTAGAACACGGTCATTCTTTCCTTAATCTAGAAATTTTGTCTATAGGTGAACCCGTCGTGAGCTACTTTCGTTAGGTTATGAAGCCGAGTTTGATCCTTAGAGCTTTCTATGTTCATATCATGCTTCTACACATGTTATCTCTTTTAGCTTAGTTAAATGCAATGTAAGGTTACATTGAAATAAGAAAGTGTGTTAAGCCGACCAAAGGTGGTGTATAGGTTGGAACACTGTCATTCTTTCTTTAATCTAGAAGTTTTGTCTATAGGTGAACCAGTCGTGAGCTATTTTCGTTGAGGTATGAAGTCGAGTTTGATCTTTAGAGCTTTCCATGTTAATATCGTACTTCTACACATGTAATCTCTTTTAGCTTACTTCAATGCAATGTAAAGTTACTTTGACATAAGAAAGTGTGTTAAGCCAACATAAGGTGGTGTCAAAGGTTGGAACACGATCATTCTTTCCTTAATCTAGAAATTTTGTCTATAGGTGAACCCGTTGTGAGCTACTTTCTTTGGGTTATGAAGCCGAGTTTGATTCTTAGAGCTTTCTATGTTCATATCATGCTTCTACACATGTAATCTCTTTTAGCTTAGTTCAATGCAATTTAAGGTTACTTTGAAATAAGAAAGTGTGTTAAGCCGACATAAGGTGGTGTCATAAGTTGGAAGACTGTTATTATTTCCCAATCTAGAAGTTTTGTCTATAGGTGAACCCGTCGTGAGCTACTTTCATTGAGTTATGAAGCCGAGTTTGATCTTTCGAGCTTTCCATGTTCATATGATACTTCTACACATGTAATCCCTTTTAGCTTACTTCAACGCAATATAAAGTTACTTTGACATAAAAAAGTGTGTTAAGCCGACATAAGGTGTGTCAAAGGTTAAAACACGGTCATTCTTTCCTTAATCTAGAAATTTTGTCTATAGGTGAACCCGTCGTGAGCTACTTTTGTTTGGTTATGAAGCCGAGTTTGATCCTTAGAAGTTTCTATGTTCATATCATGCTTCTACACATGTAATCTCTAATAGCTTAGTTAAATGCAATGTAAGGTTACATTGAAATAAGAAAGTGTGTTAAGCCGACAAAAGGTGGTGTATAGGTTGGAACAATGTCATTCTTTCTTTAATCTAAAAGTTTTGTCTATAGGTGAACCTGTCGTGAGCTATTTTCGTTGAGTTATGAAGCCGAGTTTGATCTTTAGAGCTTTCCATGTTAATATCGTACTTCTACACATGTAATCTCTTTTAGCTTACTTCAATGCAATGTAAATTTACTTTGACATAAGAAAGTGTGTTAAGCCAACATAAGGTGGTGTCAAAGGTTGGAACACGATCATTCTTCCGTTAATCTAGAAGTTTTGTCTATAGGTGAATCCGTCGTGAGCTACTTTCGTTGACATATGAAGCCGAGTTTGATCTTTAGAGCTTTCCATGTTCATATCATACTTCTACACATGTAGTCTCTTTTAGCTTACTTCAATGCAATGTAAAGTTACTTTGACATAAAAAAGTGTGTTAAGCCGACATAAGGTGGTGCCATAGGTTTAGGTTGGAACACAGTCAATCTTTCCTAATCTAGAAGTTTTGTCTATAGGTGAACCCGTCGTGAGCTACTTTCGTTGAGTTTTGAAGCCAAGTTTGATCCTTAGAGCTTTCCACGTTCATATCTTACTTCTACACACGTAATCTCTTTTAGCTTACTTCAATGCAATGTAAGTTTACTTTGACATAAGAAAATGTGTTAAGCCGACATAAGGTGGTGTATAGGTTGGAACACTGTCATTCTTTTCTTAATCTAGAAATTTTGTCTATAGGTGAATCCGTCGTGAGCTACTTTCAGTGAGTTATGAAGCCGAGTTTGAGCCTTAGAGCTTTCTATGTTCATGTCATGCTTCTACACATGTAATCTCTTTTAGATAGTTAAATGCAATGTAATTGTTACATTGAAATAAGAAAGTGTGTTAAGCCGACATAAGGTGGTGTATAGGTTGGAACACGATCATTCTTTCCTTAATCTAGAAGTTTTGTCTATAGGTGAATCCGTCGTGATCTACTTTTGTTGACATATGAAGCCTAGTTTGATCTTTAGAGCTTTCCATGTTCATATTATACTTCTACACATGTAATCTCTTTTATCTTACTTCAATGCAGTGTAAAGTTATTTTGACATAAAAAAAGGGTGTTAAGCCGACATAAGGTGGTGTCATAGGTTTAGGTTGGAACACAGTCATTCTTTCCTAATCTAGAAGTTTTGTGTATAGGTGAACCCATCGTGAGCTACTTTCGTTGAGTTATGAAGCGGAGTGTGAGCTTTAGAGCTTTCCATGTTCATATCATACTTCTATACATGTAATCTCTTTTAGCTTAGTTCAATGCAATATAATGTTACTTTGACATAAGAAAGTGTGTTAAGCCAACATAAGGTGTTGTATAGGTTGGAACATAGTCATTCTTTCCTAATCTAGAAGTTTTGTCTATAGGTGAACCCGTCGTGAGCTACTTTCGTTGAGTTATGAAGCCGAGTTTGATCTTTAGAGCTTTCCATGTTCATATCATGCTTCTACACATGTAATCTCTTTTAGCTTACTTCAATGCAATGTAAAGTTACTTTGACATAAAAAAGTGTGTTAAGCCGACATAAGGTGGTGTCATAGGTTGGAACACAATCATTCTTTCCTAATCTAGAAGTTTTGTCTATAGGTGAACCTGTCGTGAGCTATTTTCGTTGAGTTATGAAGCCGAGTTTGATCCTTAGAGCTTTCTATGTTCATATCATGCTTCTACACATGTAATATCTTTTAGCTTAGTTCAATGCAATTTAAGGTTACTTTGAAATAAGAAAGTGTGTTAAGCCGACATAAGGTGGTGTCATAAGTTGGAAGACTGTCATTATTTCCCAATCTAGAAGTTTTGTCTATAGGTGAACCCGTCGTGAGCTACTTTCATTGAGTTATGAAGCCGAGTTTGATCCTTAGAGCTTTCCATGTTCATATCATGCTTCTACACATGTAATCTCTTTTAGCTTACTTCAATGCAATGTAAAGTTACTTTGACATAAAAAAGTGTGTTAAGCCGACATAAGGTGGTGTCATTGGTTGGAACACACTCATTCTTTCCTAATCTAGAAGTTTTGTCTATAGGTGAACCTGTCGTGAGCTACTTTCGTTGAGTTATGAAGCCGAGTTTGATCCTTAGAGCTTTCCATGTTCATATCATGCTTCTACACATGTAATCTCTTTTAGCTTACTTCAATGCAATGTAAAGTTACTTTGACATAAAAAAGTGTGTTAAGCCGACATAAGGTGGTGTCATTGGTTGGAACACACTCATTCTTTCCTAATCTAGAAGTTTTGTCTATAGGTGAACCTGTCGTGAGCTACTTTCGTTGATTTATGAAGCCAAGTTTGATCTTTAGAGCTTTCCATGTTCATATCGTACTTCTACACAAGTAATCTCTTTTAGATTACTTCAATGCAATGTAAAGTTACTTTGACATAAGAAAGTGTGTTAAGCCGACATAAGTTGGTGTTAAAAGTTAGAATACAGTCATTCTTTCCTTAATCTAGAAGTTTTGTCTATAGGTGAACCCGTCGTGAGCTACTTTTGTTGAGTTATGAAGCCGAGTTTGATCCTTAGAGCTTTCTATGATCATATCATGCTTCTACACATGTAATCCCTTTCAGCTTAGTTTAATGCAATGTAAGGTTACTTTAAAATAAGAAAGTGTGTTAAAGTCGACATAAGATAGTGTCATAGGTTGGAACACAGTCATTCTTTTCTAATCTAGAAGTTTTGTCTATAGGTGAACCCGTCGTGAGCTACTTTCGTTGAGTTATGAAGCCGAGTTTGATCCTTAGAGTTTTCTATGTTCATATCATGCTTCTACACATGTAATCTATTTTAGCTTAGTTCAATGCAATGTAAGGTTACTTTTAAGTAAGAAAGTGTGTTAAGCCGACATAAGGTGGTGTCATAGGTTGGAACACAGTCATTCTTTTCTAATCTAGAAGTTTTGTCTATAGGTGAACCCGTCGTGAACTATTTTGGTTTAGTTTTAAAGCAGAGTTTGATCCTTAGAGCTATCCATGTTCATATCATACATATAATATATTTTAGCTTAGTTCAATGCAATGTAAGTTTACTTTGACATAAGAAAGTGTGTTAAGCCGACATAAGGTGGTGTATAGGTTGGAACACTGTCATTCTTTTCTTAATCTAGAAGTTTTGTCTATAGGTGAACCTGTCGTGAGCTACTTTTGTTGAGTTATAAAGCCGAGTTTGATCTTTAGAGCTTTCCATGTTCATATCTTACTTCTACACATGTAATCTCTTTAAGCTTACTTCAATGCAATGTAAGTTTACTTTGACATAAGAAAGTGTGTTAAGCTGACATAAGGTGGTGTATAGGTTGGAACACTGTCATTCTTTCCTTAATCTAGAAGTTTTGTCTATAGGTGAACCTATTGTGAGCTACTTTCGTTGAGTTATGAAGCCGAGTTTGATCTTTAGAGGTTTCCATGTTCATATCATACTTCTACACATGTAATCTCTTTTAGCTTACTTCAATGCAATGTAAAGTTACTTTGACATAAGAAAGTGTTTTAAGCCGACATAAGGTGGTGTCAAAGGTTGGAACACGGTCATTCTTTCCTTAATTTAGAAGTTTTGCATATAGGTGAATCCGTCGTAAGCTAATTTCGTTGAGTTGTGAAGCCGAGTTTGATCCTTAGAGCTTTCTATGTTCATATCATGCTTCTACACATGTAATATCTTTTAACTTAGTTCAATGCAATGTAAGGTTACTTTGACATAAGAAAGTGTGTTAAGCCGACATAAGGTGGTGTCAAAGGTTGGAACACGGTCATTCTTTCCTAAATCTAGAAATATTGTCTATAGGTGAACCCGTGTTGACCTACTTTCGTTGATTTATGGAGCCTAGTTTGATCCTTTGAGCTTTCCATGTTCATATCATGCTTCTACACATGTAATCTCTTTCAGCTTACTTCAATGCAATGTAAAGTTACTTTGACATAAAAAAGTGTGTTAAGCCGACATAAGGTGGTGTCATAGGTTGGAACACAATCATTCTTTCCTAATCTAGAAGTTTTGTCTATAGGTGAACCTGTCGTGAGTTACTTTCGTTGAGTTATGAAGCCGAGTTTGATCTTTAGAGCTTTCCATGTTCATATCGTACTTCTACACATGTAATCTCTTTTAGCTTACTTCAATGCAATGTTAAATTACTTTGACATAAGAAAGTGTTTTAAGCCGACATAAGGTGGTGTCAAAGGTTGGAACACGGTCATTCTTTCCTTAATATAGAAGTTTTGTCTATAAGTGAATCCGTCGTTAGCTACTTTCGTTGAGTTATGAACCTGAGTTTGATCCTTAGAGCTTTCTATGTTCATATCATGCTTCTACACATGTAATATCCTTTAGCTTATTTCAATGCAATTTAAGGTTACTTTGAAATAAGAAAGTGTGTTAAGCCGACATAAGGTGGTGTCATAGGTTGGAACACTGTCATTCTTTCCCAATCTAGAAGTTTTGTCTATAGGTGAACCCGTCGTGAGCTACTTTCGTTGAGTTATGAAGCCGAGTTTGATCTTTCGAGTTCTTCATGTTCATATCATACTTCTACACATGTAATCCCTTTTGGCTTACTTCAATGCAATATAAAGTTACTTTGACATAAAAAAGTGTGTTAAGCCGACATAAGGTGCGTCAAAGGTTAGAACACGGTCATTCTTTCCTTAATCTAGAAATTTTTTCTATAGGTGAACCCGTTATGAGCTACTTTCGTTAGGTTATGAAGCCGAGTTTGATCCTTAGAGCTTTCTATATTCATATCATGCTTCTACACATGTAATCTCTTTTAGCTTAGTTAAATGCAATGTAAGGTTACATTGAAATAAGAATGTGTGTTAAGTCGACATAAGGTGGTGTCAAAGGTTGGAACACGATCATTCTTCCCTTAATCTAGAAGTTTTGTCTATAGGTGAACCTGTCGTGAGCTATTTTCGTTGAGTTATGAACCGAGTTTGATCTTTAGAGCTTTCCATGTTAATATCGTACTTCTACACATGTAATCTCTTTTAGCTTACTTCAATGCAATGTAAAGTTACTTTGACATAAGAAAGTGTGTTAAGCCAACATAAGGTGGTGTCAAAGGTTGGAACACGATCATTCTTCCCTTAATCTAGAAGTTTTGTCTATAGGTGAATCCGTCGTGAGCTACTTTCGTTGACATATGAAGCCGAGTTTGATCTTTAGAGCTTTCCATGTTCATATCATACTTCTACACATGTAATCTCTTTTAGCTTACTTCAATGCAATGTAAAGTTACTTTGACATAAAAAAGTGTGTTAAGCCGACATAAGGTGGTGTCATAGGTTTAGGTTGGAACACAATCATTCTTTCCTAATCTAGAAGTTTTGTCTATAGGTGAACCCGTCGTGAGCTACTTTCGTTGAGTTTTGAAGCCAAGTTTGATCCTTAGAGCTTTCCACGTTCATATCTTACTTCTACACATGTAATCTCTTTTAGCTTACTTCAATGCAATGTAAGTTTACTTTGACATAAGAAAATGTGTTAAGCCGACATAAGGTGGTGTATAGGTTGGAACATTGTCATTCTTTCCTTAATTTAGAAGTTTTGTCTATAGGTGAACCTGTCGTGAGCTACTTTCGTTGAGTTATGAAGCCGAGTTTGATCTTTAGAGCCTTCCATGTTCATATCGTACTTCTACACATGTAATCTCTTTTAGCTTACTTCAATGCAATGTAAAGTTACTTTGACATAAGAAAGTGTGTTAAGCCGACATAAGTTGGTGTTAAAAGTTGGAACACGATCATCCTTCCCTTAATCTAGAAGTTTTGTCTATAGGTGAATCCGTCGTGAGCTACTTTCGTTGACATATGAAGCCGAGTTTGATCTTTAGAGCTTTCCATGTTCATATCATACTTCTACACATGTAATCTCTTTTAGCTTACTTCAATCCAATGTAAAGTTACTTTGACATAAAAAAGTGTGTTAAGCCGACATAAGGTGGTGTCATAGGTTTAGGTTGGAACACAGTCATTCTTTACTAATCTAGAAGTTTTGTTCTATAGGTGAACCCATCTCGATCTACTTTCGTTAAGTTATGAAGTCTACTTTGATCCTTAGAGCTTTCCATGTTCATATCATACTTCTACACATGTAATCTCTTTTAGCTTACTTCAATGCAATGTAAGTTTACTTTGACATAAGAAAGTGTGTTAAGCCGACATAAGGTGGTGTATAGGTTGGAACATTGTCATTCTTTCCTTAATTTAGAAGTATTGTCTATAGGTGAACCTGTCGTGAGCTACTTTCGTTGAGTTATGAAGCCGAGTTTGATCTTTAGAGCTTTCCATGTTCATATCGTACTTCTACACATGTAATCTCTTTTAGCTTACTTCAATGCAATGTAAAGTTACTTTGACATAAGAAAGTGTGTTAAGCCGACATAAGGTGCTGTATAGGTTGGAACATTGTCATTCTTTCCTTAATTTAGAAGTTTTGTCTATAGGTGAACCTGTCGTGAGCTACTTTCGTTGAGTTATGAAGCCGAGTTTGATCCTTAGAGCTTTCCATGTTCATATCATGCTTCTACACATGTAATCTCTTTTAGCTTAGTTCAATGCAATGTAAGGTTACTTTGACATAAGAAAGTGTGTTAAGCTGACATAAGGTGGTGTCATAGGTTAGAAAACGGTCATTCTTCTCTTAATCTAGAAGTTTTGTCTATTGGTGAACCTGTCGTGAGCTACTTTCATTGGGTTACGAAGTCGAGTTTGATCCTTAGAGTTATCCATGTTCATATCATACTTCTACACATGTAATCTCTTTTAGCTTACTTCAATGCAATGTAAGTTTACTTTGACATAAGAAAGTGTGTTAAGCCGACATAAGGTGGTGTATAGGTTGGAACATTGTCATTCTTTCCTTAATTTAGAAGTTTTGTCTATAGGTGAACCTGTTGTGAGCTACTTTCGTTGAGTTATGAAGCCGAGATTGATCTTTAGAGCTTTCCATGTTCATATCGTACTTCGACACATGTAATCTCTTTTAGCTTACTTCAATGCAATGTAAAGTTACTTTGACATAAGAAAGTGTGTTAAGCCGACATAAGTTGGTGTTAAAAGTTAGAACACGGTCATTCTTTCCTTAATCTAGAAGTTTTGTCTATAGGTGAACCCATCGTGAGCTACTTTTGTTGAGTTATGAAGCCGAGTTTGGTCCTTAGAGCTTTCTATGATCATATCATGCTTCTACACATGTAATCCCTTTTAGCTTAGTTCAATGCAATGTAAGGTTACTTTGAAATAAGAAAGTGTGTTAAGCCGACATAAGGTGGTGTCATAGGTTGGAACACAGTCATTCTTTCCTAATCTAGAAGTTTTGTTTATAGGTGAACCCGTCGTGAGCTACTTTTGTTGAGTTATGAAGCCGAGTTTTATCTTTAGAGCTTTCTATGTTCATATCATGCTTCTACACATGTAATCTCTTTTAGCTTACTTAAATGCAATGTAAGTTTACTTTGACATAAGAAAGTGTGTTAAGCCGACATAAGGTGGTGTATAGGTTGGAACATTGTCATTCTTTCCTTAATTTAGAAGTTTTGTCTATAGGTGAACCTGTCGTGAGCTACTTTTGTAAGTTATGAAGCTGAGTTTGATCTTTAGAGCTTTCCATGTTCATATCGTACTTCTACACATGTAATCTCTTTTAGCTTACTTCAATGCAATGTAAAGTTACTTTGACATAAGAAAGTGTGTTAAGCCGACATAAGTTGGTGTTAAAGGTTAGAACACGGTCATTCTTTCCTTAATCTAGAAGTTTTGTCTATAGGTGAACCTGTCGTGAGCTACTTTTGTTGAGTTATGAAGCCGAGTTTGATCCTTAGAGCTTTCTATGATCATATCATGCTTCTACACATGTAATCCCTTTTAGCTTAGTTTAATGCAATGTAAGGTTACTTTGAAATAAGAAAGTGTGTTAAGCCGACATAAGGTGGTGTCATAGGTTGGAACATAGTCATTCTTTCCTAATCTAGAAGTTTTGTCTATAGGTGAACCCGTCGTGAGCTACTTTCGTTGAGTTATGAAGCCGAGTTTGATCCTTAGAGTTTTCTATGTTCATATCATACTTCTACACATGTAATCTCTTTTAGCTTTAGTTCAATGCAATGTAAGGTTCTTTTGAAATAAGAAAGTGTGTTAAGCCGACATAAGGTGGTGTCATAGGTTGGAACACAGTCATTCTTTCCTAATCTAGAAGTTTTGTGTATAGGTGAACCCATCGTGAGCTACTTTTGTTGAGTTATGAAGCCGAGTTTGATCTTTAGAGCTTTCCATGTTCATATCATGCTTCTACACATGTAATCTCTTTTAGCTTACTTCAATGCAATGTAAAGTTACTTTGACATAAAAAAGTGTGTTAAGCCGACATAAGGTGGTGTCATAGGTTGGAACACAATCATTCTTTCCTAATCTAGAAGTTTTGTCTATAGGTGAACCTGTCGTGAGCTATTTTCGTTGAGTTATGAAGCCGAGTTTGATCCTTAGAGCTTTCTATGTTCATATCATGCTTCTACACATGTAATATCTTTTAGCTTAGTTCAATGCAATTTAAGGTTACTTTGAAATAAGAAAGTGTGTTAAGCCGACATAAGGTGGTGTCATAAGTTGGAAGACTGTCATTATTTCCCAATCTAGAAGTTTTGTCTATAGGTGAACCCGTCGTGAGCTACTTTCATTGAGTTATGAAGCCGAGTTTGATCCTTAGAGCTTTCCATGTTCATATCATGCTTCTACACATGTAATCTCTTTTAGCTTACTTCAATGCAATGTAAAGTTACTTTGACATAAAAAAGTGTGTTAAGCCGACATAAGGTGGTGTCATTGGTTGGAACACACTCATTCTTTCCTAATCTAGCAGTTTTGTCTATAGGTGAACCTGTCGTGAGCTACTTTCGTTGAGTTATGAAGCCGAGTTTGATCCTTAGAGCTTTCCATGTTCATATCATGCTTCTACACATGTAATCTCTTTTAGCTTACTTCAATGCAATGTAAAGTTACTTTGACATAAAAAAGTGTGTTAAGCCGACATAAGGTGGTGTCATTGGTTGGAACACACTCATTCTTTCCTAATCTAGAAGTTTTGTCTATAGGTGAACCTGTCGTGAGCTACTTTCGTTGATTTATGAAGCCAAGTTTGATCTTTAGAGCTTTCCATGTTCATATCGTACTTCTACACAAGTAATCTCTTTTAGATTACTTCAATGCAATGTAAAGTTACTTTGACATAAGAAAGTGTGTTAAGCCGACATAAGTTGGTGTTAAAAGTTAGAATACAGTCATTCTTTCCTTAATCTAGAAGTTTTGTCTATAGGTGAACCCGTCGTGAGCTACTTTTGTTGAGTTATGAAGCCGAGTTTGATCCTTAGAGCTTTCTATGATCATATCATGCTTCTACACATGTAATCCCTTTCAGCTTAGTTTAATGCAATGTAAGGTTACTTTAAAATAAGAAAGTGTGTTAAAGCCGACATAAGGTGGTGTCATAGGTTGGAACACAGTCATTCTTTTCTAATCTAGAAGTTTTGTCTATAGGTGAACCCGTCGTGAGCTACTTTCGTTGAGTTATGAAGCCGAGTTTGATCCTTAGAGTTTTCTATGTTCATATCATGCTTCTACACATGTAATCTATTTTAGCTTAGTTCAATGCAATGTAAGGTTACTTTTAAGTAAGAAAGTGTGTTAAGCCGACATAAGGTGGTGTCATAGGTTGGAACACAGTCATTCTTTTCTAATCTAGAAGTTTTGTCTATAGGTGAACCCGTCGTGAACTATTTTGGTTGAGTTTTAAAGCATAGTTTGATCCTTAGAGCTATCCATGTTCATATCATACATATAATATATTTTAGCTTAGTTCAATGCAATGTAAGTTTACTTTGACATAAGAAAGTGTGTTAAGCCGACATAAGGTGGTGTATAGGTTGGAACACTGTCATTCTTTTCTTAATCTAGAAGTTTTGTCTATAGGTGAACCTGTCGTGAGCTACTTTTGTTGAGTTATAAAGCCGAGTTTGATCTTTAGAGCTTTCCATGTTCATATCTTACTTCTACACATGTAATCTCTTTAAGCTTACTTCAATGCAATGTAAGTTTACTTTGACATAAGAAAGTGTGTTAAGCTGACATAAGGTGGTGTATAGGTTGGAACACTGTCATTCTTTCCTTAATCTAGAAGTTTTGTCTATAGGTGAACCTATTGTGAGCTACTTTCGTTGAGTTATGAAGCCGAGTTTGATCTTTAGAGGTTTCCATGTTCATATCATACTTCTACACATGTAATCTCTTTTAGCTTACTTCAATGCAATGTAAAGTTACTTTGACATAAGAAAGTGTTTTAAGCCGACATAAGGTGGTGTCAAAGGTTGGAACACGGTCATTCTTTCCTTAATTTAGAAGTTTTGCATATAGGTGAATCCGTCGTAAGCTAATTTCGTTGAGTTGTGAAGCCGAGTTTGATCCTTAGAGCTTTCTATGTTCATATCATGCTTCTACACATGTAATATCTTTTAACTTAGTTCAATGCAATGTAAGGTTACTTTGACATAAGAAAGTGTGTTAAGCCGACATAAGGTGGTGTCAAAGGTTGGAACACGGTCATTCTTTCCTAAATCTAGAAATATTGTCTATAGGTGAACCCGTGTTGACCTACTTTCGTTGATTTATGGAGCCTAGTTTGATCCTTTGAGCTTTCCATGTTCATATCATGCTTCTACACATGTAATCTCTTTCAGCTTACTTCAATGCAATGTAAAGTTACTTTGACATAAAAAAGTGTGTTAAGCCGACATAAGGTGGTGTCATAGGTTGGAACACAATCATTCTTTCCTAATCTAGAAGTTTTGTCTATAGGTGAACCTGTCGTGAGTTACTTTCGTTGAGTTATGAAGCCGAGTTTGATCTTTAGAGCTTTCCATGTTCATATCGTACTTCTACACATGTAATCTCTTTTAGCTTACTTCAATGCAATGTTAAATTACTTTGACATAAGAAAGTGTTTTAAGCCGACATAAGGTGGTGTCAAAGGTTGGAACACGGTCATTCTTTCCTTAATATAGAAGTTTTGTCTATAAGTGAATCCGTCGTTAGCTACTTTCGTTGAGTTATGAACCTGAGTTTGATCCTTAGAGCTTTCTATGTTCATATCATGCTTCTACACATGTAATATCCTTTAGCTTATTTCAATGCAATTTAAGGTTACTTTGAAATAAGAAAGTGTGTTAAGCCGACATAAGGTGGTGTCATAGGTTGGAACACTGTCATTCTTTCCCAATCTAGAAGTTTTGTCTATAGGTGAACCCGTCGTGAGCTACTTTCGTTGAGTTATGAAGCCGAGTTTGATCTTTCGAGTTCTTCATGTTCATATCATACTTCTACACATGTAATCCCTTTTGGCTTACTTCAATGCAATATAAAGTTACTTTGACATAAAAAAGTGTGTTAAGCCGACATAAGGTGCGTCAAAGGTTAGAACACGGTCATTCTTTCCTTAATCTAGAAATTTTTTCTATAGGTGAACCCGTTATGAGCTACTTTCGTTAGGTTATGAAGCCGAGTTTGATCCTTAGAGCTTTCTATATTCATATCATGCTTCTACACATGTAATCTCTTTTAGCTTAGTTAAATGCAATGTAAGGTTACATTGAAATAAGAATGTGTGTTAAGTCGACATAAGGTGGTGTCAAAGGTTGGAACACGATCATTCTTCCCTTAATCTAGAAGTTTTGTCTATAGGTGAACCTGTCGTGAGCTATTTTCATTGAGTTATGAACCGAGTTTGATCTTTAGAGCTTTCCATGTTAATATCGTACTTCTACACATGTAATCTCTTTTAGCTTACTTCAATGCAATGTAAAGTTACTTTGACATAAGAAAGTGTGTTAAGCCAACATAAGGTGGTGTCAAAGGTTGGAACACGATCATTCTTCCCTTAATCTAGAAGTTTTGTCTATAGGTGAATCCGTCGTGAGCTACTTTCGTTGACATATGAAGCCGAGTTTGATCTTTAGAGCTTTCCATGTTCATATCATACTTCTACACATGTAATCTCTTTTAGCTTACTTCAATGCAATGTAAAGTTACTTTGACATAAAAAAGTGTGTTAAGCCGACATAAGGTGGTGTCATAGGTTTAGGTTGGAACACAATCATTCTTTTCTAATCTAGAAGTTTTGTCTATAGGTGAACCCGTCGTGAGCTACTTTCGTTGAGTTTTGAAGCCAAGTTTGATCCTTAGAGCTTTCCACGTTCATATCTTACTTCTACACATGTAATCTCTTTTAGCTTACTTCAATGCAATGTAAGTTTACTTTGACATAAGAAAATGTGTTAAGCCGACATAAGGTGGTGTATAGGTTGGAACATTGTCATTCTTTCCTTAATTTAGAAGTTTTGTCTATAGGTGAACCTGTCGTGAGCTACTTTCGTTGAGTTATGAAGCCGAGTTTGATCTTTAGAGCCTTCCATGTTCATATCGTACTTCTACACATGTAATCTCTTTTAGCTTACTTCAATGCAATGTAAAGTTACTTTGACATAAGAAAGTGTGTTAAGCCGACATAAGTTGGTGTTAAAAGTTGGAACACGATCATCCTTCCTTCCCTTAATCTAGAAGTTTTGTCTATAGGTGAATCCGTCGTGAGCTACTTTCGTTGACATATGAAGCCGAGTTTGATCTTTAGAGCTTTCTATGTTCATATCATACTTCTACACATGTAATCTCTTTTAGCTTACTTCAATGCAATGTAAAGTTACTTTGACATAAAAAAGTGTGTTAAGCCGACATAAGGTGGTGTCATAGGTTTAGGTTGGAACATAGTCATTCTTTACTAATCTAGAAGTTTTGTTCTATAGGTGAACCCATCGTGATCTACTTTCGTTAAGTTATGAAGTCTACTTTGATCCTTAGAGCTTTCCATGTTCATATCATACTTCTACACATGTAATCTCTTTTAGCTTACTTCAATGCAATGTAAGTTTACTTTGACATAAGAAAGTGTGTTAAGCCGACATAAGGTGGTGTATAGGTTGGAACATTGTCATTCTTTCCTTAATTTAGAAGTATTGTCTATAGGTGAACCTGTCGTGAGCTACTTTCGTTGAGTTATGAAGCCGAGTTTGATCTTTAGAGCTTTCCATGTTCATATCGTACTTCTACACATGTAATCTCTTTTAGCTTACTTCAATGCAATGTAAAGTTACTTTGACATAAGAAAGTGTGTTAAGCCGACATAAGTTGGTGTTAAAAGTTGGAACACGATCATCCTTCCCTTAATCTAGAAGTTTTGTCTATAGGTGAATCCGTCGTGAGCTACTTTCGTTGACATATGAAGCCGAGTTTGATCTTTAGAGCTTTCCATGTTCATATCATACTTCTACACATGTAATCTCTTTTAGCTTACTTCAATGCAATGTAAAGTTACTTTGACATAAAAAAGTGTGTTAAGCCGACATAAGGTGGTGTCATAGGTTTAGGTTGGAACATAGTCATTCTTTACTAATCTAGAAGTTTTGTTCTATAGGTGAACCCATCGTGATCTACTTTCGTTAAGTTATGAAGTCTACTTTGATCCTTAGAGCTTTCCATGTTCATATCATACTTCTACACATGTAATCTCTTTTAGCTTACTTCAATGCAATGTAAGTTTACTTTGACATAAGAAAGTGTGTTAAGCCGACATAAGGTGGTGTATAGGTTGGAACATTGTCATTCTTTCCTTAATTTAGAAGTATTGTCTATAGGTGAACCTGTCGTGAGCTACTTTCGTTGAGTTATGAAGCCGAGTTTGATCTTTAGAGCTTTCCATGTTCATATCGTACTTCTACACATGTAATCTCTTTTAGCTTACTTCAATGCAATGTAAAGTTACTTTGACATAAGAAAGTGTGTTAAGCCGACATAAGGTGCTGTATAGGTTGGAACATTGTCATTCTTTCCTTAATTTAGAAGTTTTGTCTATAGGTGAACCTGTCGTGAGCTACTTTCTTTGAGTTATGAAGCCGAGTTTGATCCTTAGAGCTTTCCATGTTCATATCATGCTTCTACACATGTAATCTCTTTTAGCTTAGTTCAATGCAATGTAAGGTTACTTTGACATAAGAAAGTGTGTTAAGCTGACATAAGGTGGTGTCATAGGTTAGAAAACGGTCATTCTTCTCTTAATCTAGAAGTTTTGTCTATAGGTGAACCTGTCGTGAGCTACTTTCATTGGGTTACGAAGTCGAGTTTGATCCTTAGAGTTATCCATGTTCATATCATACTTCTACACATGTAATCTCTTTTAGCTTACTTCAATGCAATGTAAGTTTACTTTGACATAAGAAAGTGTGTTAAGCCGACATAAGGTGGTGTATAGGTTGGAACATTGTCATTCTTTCCTTAATTTAGAAGTTTTGTCTATAGGTGAACCTGTTGTGAGCTACTTTCGTTGAGTTATGAAGCCGAGATTGATCTTTAGAGCTTTCCATGTTCATATCGTACTTCGACACATGTAATCTCTTTTAGCTTACTTCAATGCAATGTAAAGTTACTTTGACATAAGAAAGTGTGTTAAGCCGACATAAGTTGGTGTTAAAAGTTAGAACACGGTCATTCTTTCCTTAATCTAGAAGTTTTGTCTATAGGTGAACCCATCGTGAGCTACTTTTGTTGAGTTATGAAGCCGAGTTTGGTCCTTAGAGCTTTCTATGATCATATCATGCTTCTACACATGTAATCCCTTTTAGCTTAGTTCAATGCAATGTAAGGTTACTTTGAAATAAGAAAGTGTGTTAAGCCGACATAAGGTGGTGTCATAGGTTGGAACATAGTCATTCTTTCCTAATCTAGAAGTTTTGTTTATAGGTGAACCCGTCGTGAGCTACTTTCGTTGAGTTATGAAGCCGAGTTTGATCTTTAGAGCTTTCCATTGTCATATCTTACTTCTATACATGTAATCTCTTTAAGCTTACTTCAATGCAATGTAAGTTTACTTTCACATAAGAAAGTGTGTTAAGCCGACATAAGGTGGTGTATAGGTTGGAACACGGTCATTCTTTCCTTAATCTAGAAGTTTTGTTCTATAGGTGAACCCATCGTGATCTACTTTCGTTAAGTTATGAAGTCTACTTTGATCCTTAGAGCTTTCCATGTTCATATCATACTTCTACACATGTAATCTCTTTTAGCTTACTTCAATGCAATGTAAGTTTACTTTGACATAAGAAAGTGTGTTAAGCCGACATAAGGTGGTGTATAGGTTGGAACATTGTCATTCTTTCCTTAATTTAGAAGTATTGTCTATAGGTGAACCTGTCGTGAGCTACTTTCGTTGAGTTATGAAGCCGAGTTTGATCTTTAGAGCTTTCCATGTTCATATCGTACTTCTACACATGTAATCTCTTTTAGCTTACTTCAATGCAATGTAAAGTTACTTTGACATAAGAAAGTGTGTTAAGCCGACATAAGTTGGTGTTAAAAGTTGGAACACGATCATCCTTCCCTTAATCTAGAAGTTTTGTCTATAGGTGAATCCGTCGTGAGCTACTTTCGTTGACATATGAAGCCGAGTTTGATCTTTAGAGCTTTCCATGTTCATATCATACTTCTACACATGTAATCTCTTTTAGCTTACTTCAATGCAATGTAAAGTTACTTTGACATAAAAAAGTGTGTTAAGCCGACATAAGGTGGTGTCATAGGTTTAGGTTGGAACATAGTCATTCTTTACTAATCTAGAAGTTTTGTTCTATAGGTGAACCCATCGTGATCTACTTTCGTTAAGTTATGAAGTCTACTTTGATCCTTAGAGCTTTCCATGTTCATATCATACTTCTACACATGTAATCTCTTTTAGCTTACTTCAATGCAATGTAAGTTTACTTTGACATAAGAAAGTGTGTTAAGCCGACATAAGGTGGTGTATAGGTTGGAACATTGTCATTCTTTCCTTAATTTAGAAGTATTGTCTATAGGTGAACCTGTCGTGAGCTACTTTCGTTGAGTTATGAAGCCGAGTTTGATCTTTAGAGCTTTCCATGTTCATATCGTACTTCTACACATGTAATCTCTTTTAGCTTACTTCAATGCAATGTAAAGTTACTTTGACATAAGAAAGTGTGTTAAGCCGACATAAGGTGCTGTATAGGTTGGAACATTGTCATTCTTTCCTTAATTTAGAAGTTTTGTCTATAGGTGAACCTGTCGTGAGCTACTTTCTT